>OZ010748.1:72363938-73563938 GCA_963932245.1 Tachinus rufipes | reverse complement strand
TCAAAACATAATTTGCTATGTTAGCACATAATACCATAATTTTTGTATTATGTTCCAATAATTACTTTAAAAGTTGTAGCAATTTGTAGCAATAATTTATTAATATTTTAAAGATGTCATCACTAATTAGTAGTTATTGCAAAATTGGTTGTATAAAATAGGTTCAAAAGTTTAAAACATAATTTGCTATATTAGCTCATGATATCATAATATTTGTATCATGATTCAATGATTACTTCAAAAGTTATAGCAATTTGCAGCAATAAATTATTATTATTTTGAAGACAATGGCACTAATTACTAATTATAGCAAAATTGGTCGTATGAAATGGGTTCAAAAATTTAAAACTTAGTTTGCTTTGTTATCACATGATACCATAATATTTGTATTACGTTCCAATGATTACTTTCAAAGTTACAGTAACTTGTAGCAATAATTTGTTATTATTTTGAAGATATCAGCCTTAATTGGTAATTACATCAAAATTGGTCGTATGAAATGGGTTCAAAAATTCAAAACACAATTCGATATGTTAGCACATGATACCAAAATTTTTGTATCATGTTCCAATGATTACTTTGAAAATTATAGCAATTTGTAACAATAATTTATTATTATATTGAAGTTTTCAGCACTAATTACTAATTACAGCAAAATTTAATCATATAAAATAGGTTCAAACATTTAAAACAAAATTTGCTTTGCCAGCACATGATACTATAATATTTGTATCATGTTCCAATGATTACTTCCAATGTTATAGCAATTTGTAGCAATAATTTAATATTATTTTGAAGATATCAGCTCTAATTAATAATTTTAGCAAAATTGGTGGTACGTACCAAATGGGTTTAAAAATTAAAAACATAATTTTCTGTGTTATTACATAATACCATAATATTTGTAACATGTTTCGATGATCACATCTAAAGTTATAGCAATTTGTAGCAATATTTTTTTTATTATTTTAAAGGTATTAGCACTAATTACTAATTACAGCAAAATTGTTAGTATGAAATGTGTTCTAAAATTCAAAACATTATTTGCTATGTTAGCCCATAATACCATAAAGTTTGTATTATGGTCCAATGATGATTACTAAAGTTATAGCAATTTGTAGCAATAATTAATTATTTTTTTGAAGATATCAGCACTTATTACTAATTACAGCAAAATTGGTCGTATGAAATCAGTTCAAAAATTAAATACATAATTTGCTATACGAGCACATAATACCATAAAATTTGTGTCATGTTCCAATGATTACTTCCAAAGTTATAGCAATTTGTAGCAATAATTTATTATTATTTTGAAGACATTGGCACTAATTAGTAGATATAGCAAAATTGGTAGTATGAAATGGGTTCAAAAATTCAAAACATAATGTGCTATGTTATCACATGATACCATAATATTTGTATCATGTTCCAATGATTACTTTCAAAGTTATAGCAATTTGTAGCAATAATTTATTATTATTTTGAAGACATTGGCATTAATTAGTAATTATAGCAAAATTGGTCGTATGAAATGGGTTCAAAAATTTAAAACATAATTTGCTACACCAGCTCATGATACCGTAATATTTTTATTATGTTCCAATAGTTACTTCCAAAGTTATAGCAATTTGTAGCGATAATTTGTTAATTTTTTGAAGATGTTATCACTAATTAGTAATTATTGCAAAATTGGTTGTATAAAATAGGTTCAAAAGTTTGAAACATAATTTAGCACATGATACCATAACATTTGTATCATGTTTCAATGATTACTTTTAAAGTTATAGCAATTTGTAGCAATAATTTATTATTGTTTTGAAGATATCAGCACTAATTAGTAGTTACAGCAAAATTGGTCGTATGAAATGGGTTCAAAAATTAAAATAATAATTTGCTATTCCAGCACATTATACCATTATATTTGTATCATGTTCCTATGATTACTGTAAAAGTTATAGCAATTTGTAGCAATAAATTAATATTATTTTGAAGATATCAGCACTTATTACTAATTACAGCAAAACTGATCGTATGAAATAGGTTCAAAATTTTAAAACATAATTTGCTATGTTAATAAATAATACCATACGATTTGTATCATGTTCTAATGATTACTTAAAAAGTTATAGCAATTTCTAGCAATAATTTATTATTTTTTTAAAGGTATCAGCACTAATTACTAATTACAGCAAAATTAGTCGTATGAAATGGGTTCAAAAATTTAATACATAATTTGCTATGTTAGGATATGATACCATAATATTTGTATTATGTTCCAATGATTACTTCCAAAGTTATAGCAATTTGTAGCAATAATTTTTTATTATTTTGAAGACATTGGCACTAATTAGTAATTATAGCAAAATTGGTCGTATGAAATGGGTTCAAAAATTAAAAACATAATTTGCTATTCTAGCACATGATACCATAATATTTGTATAATGTTCTAATGATTACTGTAAAAGTTATAGCAATTTGTAGCAATAAATTAATTTTATTTTGAAGATATCAACACCAATTACTAATTACAGAAAAATTGGTTGTATGAAATGGGTTCAAAATTTTAAAACATAATTTGCTATGTTAGGACATGATATCATAATATTTGTATCATGTTCTAATAATTATTTTTAAAATTATAACATTTTGTAGCAATAATTTTTCATTATTTTGAAGATATCAATACTTATTACTAATTACAGCAAAATTGGTTGTATGAAATGGGTTCAAAAATTTAATACATAATTTGCTGTGTTAGCATATGATACCATAATATTTGTATCATGTTCCAATGATTACTTCCAAAGTTATAGCAATTTGTAGCAATAATTTATTATTATTTTGAAGATATCAGCTCTAATTAGTAATTACAGCAAAATTGGTCGTATGAAATGAGTTCAAAAATTTAAAACATAATTTTCTATGCCAGCACATGTTACCATAATATTTGTATCATGTTCTGATGATTACATCCAAAGTTATAGCAATTTGTAGCAATATTTTATTATATATATATATTTTAAAAGTATTAGCACTAATTACTAATTACAGCAAAATTGTTAGTATGAAATAGGTTCTAAAATTTAAAACATAATTTGCTATATCAGCACATGATACCATAATATTTGTATCATGTTCCAATGATTACTTTAAAAGTTATAGCAAGATGTAGCAATAATTTTTTGTGACTAATTAATAATTATAGTGAAATTGGTTGTATAAAATGTCTGTAGATTCATTGAGAATTCATTATAGTATCTAACAAAACTACAGAGTTTGTGCAGCATTGATAAATTTAATCCATTTAATTGTTCTGAAAATGTTTGTTTTAAACGGTGCACACCAAGTTAGCAGATGCTTAATGAAGTTTTGTAAAAAATCAACACATGTTTACAAATATGTCAGAAAAACATTTTTAATTATTAATATAAGTATAATAAATATTAATTTCAATGCAAAGCTCATTAACAACTTGAATTTACGACATAATTCGAGATAGGTGGCGTTGATTAGAGAGAAGCTTTCCCATTGCAACTAGTTAATTTTTTTAATAATATATTACAATCGATTAATTTGCATGCGAAATCATCAATTTACTTAAGCCGCGGGAAATAATAATGTCTTAATACTTTCATTATCAGTCGTTACATATTATAAAGTACCTTTAATTTTCTTCGCAAATTGATCTAATGTGATAGATTTACGAGTTGAATGAAGGATATAAAATTTAATAACCAATTATTAAGTAGTTTACTTGAATCAGGTGGATCGTACATTTATACAAAGTAATGCGGGACTTGAGCCCGCATTCGATTTAATTAATAACCGATAGAAATATTATTGGACTGGTCTCGGTTTTCGTATAAGCCGAATTCCTTCATCTGGAAAAATAATAAAAAGAATTGACAACCGTCCGTCAATGTCACATGTCGCCGGTTCGTCACAAAACAGGCATCTAGATCCCTTTGGTCTCGCGCCGCCACGCAGCAGTCTTTTGTTTCGAATATTTGTTCATCTTATAATTTCGCAATTTATATTTCGGTGCCGGATTTTAGAAATACTTAGGACACAGACGGGTGCTTTAATGCATTTTTTTATCAAGAGTGTGTGTTCGCAGAACGCTGTGAGACGTTTTAAAATTTTCGTGCATTTTTCCGCCGTGGAATTGCACTTACTCGGTTGTTCTTACGTTCCAAAATCATCATAAAACTTGATCATTCCATAATATTATTATTGCTCATATGTTTAATTGTGAAATTACGTAACGGCTCATTAGTTTGCATATTATAAACAGATGTTTGCATTTGGAATTATTAGCATACAACTTTTTATTCTACTATTTAGTTCGACCAGTGTTTTGTGGTGCTTAGATGAAAGCTTTATACAAAATGATACAAAATCGTTAAATTTTAATGTGTTAGGCATTAAATCTGGCCACAAGATTGACAAGTAACTTTCAAATTATATTAATAATTTATTTTAGTGACCTATGTTACAAAATACAATCAGCTACATTACTGTTTTGAGAGTTCTAGTAACTTTTGGGTAAATTTAGTAACTTTTTTGACAATTTATATTGCAATTCAACTTGTCTGCCACGTTTACGCTATCTTATAATTTTATTACATATTGCTTGACAGTTTTAGTAATTTTTATATTAGTTTGTCTTATTTGACAGTTACTAAGACCTATTGACAGATGTAGTCACTGTTTTGTATGCCAGTTTAGAATAAATTTAACAAATGTAGTTTTTATAATTTTTTTGACAAATTTGTTTATTTGTTTTATTGACTTTTTGACAGAGATGTAGTAACTTTTTGACATTTTAAAATACAATTTGACAAATCTTGTACACATCTACAAACTTATAAATAATTTGACAGTTTAAAATATTATTTGACAGATCTGATACGTTATTGTAAACTGTTAACAGTTTTAGTAAATTTTTGGCAGATGTAATGACATTTTTGTTTTTTTTTTTGAGTAAAATTTGACACGTCTGGCATATTGTATGCGTTTTAACTGTTTAACAATTTTAGTAACACTGTTGACAGTTAAACAATTCAACATATTATATTGCTGTAAACTGTTTGACAGTTTTTGTAACTTTTTTGTAACTGATTAGAATACAATTGGTCAAATCTGGAAAGTTGCTTACAACTTATAATATATTTACACATTGCTTAAATTATTTGACAGTTTTAGTAACTTTTTGAAGTTTTCAGTAACATGTAGTCGTAACATTTTGTCAATTGTAGTAGCATTTTGAACAGTTTAAAATCTTGTTTGACACATCTGGCAAATTAATTCTAATTTATTACATTGCTGAGAACTTTTTGACAGTTTTGGATACTTTTGACAGATAATATTTTTGACAGTTAAGTAACTTTTTGACAAATAATTACAACATAAATTATTACTGTAAATTGTTTGACAGTTTTGATAAGTTTTTTAAGTATTTAGTAACTATTTGACAGTAATATTTTTGACAATTTAGTAACATGTTGACAGTTTTATTTACATTTTTGACATTTTTTAATTAATACAGTTTTTGACAGATGTAGTAGTCAACTTATGATATTTTGCAATTTTGAGGTCAAATTATAGTTTACAGTCGAACTTAATATGTTGTGGCCGGAATTTCTGTTTTAAAGGCCGGATTTATGTTTTTGAAAAGCCGGATTACCAATTAGAAGGCTGGATCAACAATTTGACAAATTGGTTAACGGATTTATAATTTTAACAGTTTGTATTCAAACTTAGCACATTAATAGCCGGATTTCCAGTTTTGATTGCCGGATTTATATTTTTGAAAGCTGGATTAACAACTAGAAGGCTGGATTAACAATTTGACAGTCAAACTTGACACATTGAAGACCGGATTTGTAATTTTAACAGTTTGGCAGCTAAACTTAGCACGTCGATGACCGGATTTTCAGTTTCATAGGCCGGATTTATACTTTTAAAAGCCTGGTTTTGAAGCCTGGATTTATACTTTTAATAGCCTGTTTTGCCATTAAAAGGCCGGATTAACAGTTTGACAGAAAAACTTGACACATTGGTGACTGGATTTGTAATTTCAACAGTTGGGCAGCCAAACTTAGCGCGTTGTTGGCCGGATTTTCACTTGTGAATGCCGGATTTATACTTTTGAAAGCCGGATTATTATTTAGAAGGCTGAATTAATAATTTGACAGCCAAACTTGACATATTGGTGACTGGATTTATAATTTTAACAGTTTGACAGCCAAACTTAGAACGTTGATGGCAAGATTTCCAGTTTTGAATGTCGGGTTTATACTTTTGAAAGCCGGATTAATAATTAGAAGGCTGGATTAACAATTTAACAACTAAACTTGACTCATTGGTGAACTGATTCACAATTTTAACAGTTTGGCAGTCAAACTTAGCATGTTGATGGCCGGATTTTCAGTTTTGAATGCTGGATTTATACTTTTGAAAGCCAGATTATCAATTAGAAGGCTGGATTAACAATTTGACAGTCAAACTTGACACAATGGAGACCGGATTTGTAGTTTTAACAGTTTGACAGCTAAACTTAGCAGGCTGATGACCGGATTTTTAGTTTTGAAGGCCGGATTTATACTTTTAATAGCCTGTTTTGGCATTAAAAGGACGTATTAACAGTTTGACAGAAAATCTTGACACATTGGTGACTGGATTTGTAATTTTAACAGTTTGGCAGCCAAACTTAGCACGTTGATGGCCGGATTTTCAGTTGTGAATGCCGAATTTATACTTTTGAAAGCCGGATTATCAATTAGAAGGCTGAATTAATAATTTGACAGCCAAACTTGACACGTTGGTGATTGGATTTATAATTTTAACAGTTTGACAGCCAAACTTAGAACGTTGATGGCCGGATTTCCAGTTTTGAATGCCGGATTTATACTTTTGAAAGCCGGATTATTAATTAGAAGGCTGGATTAACAATTTGACAATTAAACTTGACACAATGGTGACTTGATTAATAATTTTAACAGTTTGACAACCAAAATTAGCATGTTGATGGCTTGATTTTTAGTTTTGAAAGCTGGAATTATACTTTTGAAAGTTCAATTATTAATTAGAAGGCTGGATTACCAATTTGACAGCTAAACTTGACACATTGCTAACTGGATTTGCAATTTTAACAGTTTGGCAGCCAAATTTTGCACGTTGATGGCCGGATTTTTAGTTTTGAATGCCGGATTTATACTTTTGAAAGCCGGATTATCAATTAGAAGGCTGGGTTAACAATTTGACAACTAAACTTGATTTATTGGTGACTGGATTTGCAATTTTTAACGGTTTTCCAGTATTGAAGACCGGATTTATACTTTCATCTCAATCGAAACTGGTCGCGCGTAGTTATAAACTGGTGTTTCCGCTCATCCAACGAAGTGTCATCAAGAGATTTGATATCACTATCTCCTCTTCCAACAAAATAACTACTGACGTTTTTAGAGACGGGAAATCTAAGGTTCTAGAGTTGATCAGAACAATAAAAAATGTCTAGAACTGTCACGACTTTTTCTTGTGACGAAATGACTTCTGACGTCCGCGTAAAAGACAAACAATCAATTTCTTGATAACAAACATTTGAGCGGGTAGATGGGACTCTTCAAAGCATGGTATTGAGCCAATAATTTAGATTGGAGTGGCCCATCCACTCACCTAAGTGTTAGTTATCAAGAAATTGGACCACGACATTTTCTTGTGACAAAATGACCTCTGACGTCCGCGTAGAAGACAAATGATCAATTTCTTGATAACGAACACTTGGGCGGATAGGTGTGTCACTCTAAAGCATGGTAACGCGCCAATAATTTGGATTGGAGTGGTTCACCCACTCACCCAAGTGTTAGTTATCAAGAAGTTGGTTTACGACCTTCTCTTGTGACGAAATGACTTCTGTAGAAGACAAACATTCAATTTCTTGATAACGAACACTTGGGCGGGTGGGTTTGACACTCCAAAGCATAGTAACGCGCTAATAATTTTGAATGCAGTGGCCTATCCACCTACCCAAGTGTTAGTTATTAAGAAGTTGGATTACGACCTTTTCTTGTGACAAAATGACTTCTGATGTCCGCGTAGAAGACAAACAATCAATTTATTGATAACGAACACTTGCTCGAGTGAGTACAACATTCCAGAGCATAGTAACGCGTTAATAATTTGGATTGAAGTGG
Organism: Tachinus rufipes; assembly: GCA_963932245.1. NCBI lineage: Eukaryota > Metazoa > Arthropoda > Insecta > Coleoptera > Staphylinidae > Tachinus > Tachinus rufipes. The sequence goes on along the minus strand of OZ010748.1, from coordinate 73,555,743 downwards.
CCTATCTACCCACCTAAGTGTTAGTTATCAAGAAATTGGATCACGACCTTCAGTTGTGATAAAATGACTTTTGACGTCCTCGTAGAAGACAAACAATCAATTTTGTGATAACGAACACTTGGACGGGTGGGTGTTACACTCCAAAGCATGGTAACGCGCCAATAATTTGGATTGGAGTGGCCCACACTTCTACCCAAGTGTTAGTTATCAAGAAATATGATCACGGCCTTCTTTTGGTACAAAATGAATTCTGACGTCCGTGTAGAAGACAAACAATCAATTTCTTGATAACGAAGACTTGGGCGGGTGGGTGGAACACTCCAAAGCATTGTAACGCGCTAATAATTTTGAATAGAGTGGCCTACCCACTAACCCAGGTGTTTGTTATCAAGAAATTGGATCACGACCTTCCCTTGTGACAAAATGGTTTCTCACGTCCGCGTAGAAGACAAACAATTAATTTTTTGAAAACGAAGACTTGGGCGGGTGGGTGGACACTCCATAGCATTGTAACGCGTTAATAATTTAGAATAGAGTGGCTTACCTACCAACGCAGGTGTTCGTTATCAAGAAGTTGGATTACGACCTTCCTTTGTGACAAAATGGTTTCTCACGTCCGCGTAGAAGACAAACAATTAATTTTTTGATAACGAACACTTGGGCGGGTGGGTGGGACACTCTAAAGCATTGTAACGAGCTAATAATTTTGAATGGATTGGCCCACCCAAGTGTTAGTTATCAAGAAATTGGATCACGACCTACTCTTGTGACAAAAATGACTTCTGACGTCTGCTTAAAAGACAAAACAATCAATTTCTTGATAACAAACACTTGGGCGGGTGGGTGGGACACTCCACGTGCTAATAATTTTGAATGGAGTGGCCCATCCACTCACCCAAGTGTCAGTTATTAAAAAGTTGGTTAACGACTTTCTTTTGTGACAAAATGATTTCTCACGTCCGCGTAGAAGACAAACATTTAATTTCTTGATAACAAACGCTTGGCAGGGTGGGTGGGACACTCCAAAGCATGGCAATGCGCCAATAATTTGGATTGGAATGGCAAATAACAAACACTTGGGCGGGTGGGTGGGACACTCCAAAGCATAGTAACGCGCTAATAATTTTAAATAGAGTGGCTTACCCACCCACTTAAGTTAGTTATTAAAAAGTTGGATTACGACTTTTTCTTGTGACGAAATTACTTCTGTCGTCCGCGTAAAAGACAAACATTTAATTTTTTTATAACGAACACTTGGGTGAGTGGGTGGGACACTCCAAAGCATTGTAACGCGCTAATATTTTTGAATGGAGTGAGCCTACCTACCCACTACCCAAGTGTTATTCATCAAGAAATTGGATCACGACCTTCTTTTGTGATAAAATGACTTCTGTTGTCCGCGTAGAAAACAAACATTTAATTTTTCAATAACGAACACTTGGGCGGGTGGGTGGGATACTCCAAAGCATGGTAACAATAATTTGGTTTTTGCGCTGGTGCAGCCGACCGAAAACGGCGGGCGGTAAAAAATCGAAAAAGTAAAACTCGTCTAGCCACCCCTCCAAGCCCGAGGTAAAATTTTGTGCCGATCGAAATAAAAACAATTCGATTCGTTAGCCCCGAGGTTTGCAACAAAATCCTATGTCGGTCCTTGGCCTACGCTTGCTCAAAAATAGTTTGAGTTTTACAAAATTACATAAGCGGTTACGTGTCGCTCTCACCAAGCCATGCAAAAAAATTTGTTAACTACACAAACCTGTTTTGCATAATCATAAACTTGTGTTTCTGCACATCCAACCAAGTGTCATGAAAAGATTGGATATCACCATCCAACAATGTGACTTATTACCGAGAGAACTTCTTGACGAAGTGGGCTTAGAGTAATATAATAATATAATGATAATATCTGTTTATTTTGATAAACAAGTTCTTAAGTCGCTCTAGGATAATACTAACAAGTTACTATCTCGGTTGAGTCGAGGTAATCCGCTGTCGTTTTACTCTTTTTCTTCTTACATCAGGTACACAGCCTGGTCGGTGCTTTTGTGTTTTATTATTGGATCTGTTGTTCAGTGTTAGAGAAGTCAGTAGGCTGACTAGTAGGCTCATCTTTCTCGGCTTAGTCTCTCTACCTCTTTCATTCTTTCTGTCTACTTTTTATTTCCGATGGTAAGACTGCCTGCGCTGCTAACGGGTCTGAGGTACTGCTGGAGTCTTTTTGTGCTGTGTAGATTTGTTTACTCTTGGCGCTCAACGTGGAGCGACTCTGGGGCAAAGCCTTCAATCCTACTGACATGACACTGAGAACCCCCAACACCTGAAGGAACCTCGTCACCTCTTTACAAACCGCACGTGTTTGATTGGGAAATCAAATCGGACGTTTCTTATCACCGAGTAGTAAGTAGTAGATCTAACTGACAACCTAACAAACCGGATTATTCGAGACCTCAACACACCCAAGTGATGTCACATGGGAACTCTTACCTGTGTTTTTACCGGAGCAGCAACACGCCTGAGACCCGTAACTCGAATTCTTGGCTTTTAGGAGTGCCAACCTTTTGAACCAAAACTTCCCCTCTCAGAGAGACTGAACCACCTGTCTCGATTGGAAGGAAACTCATTAGTTGACGCCGCTACGGCCAATCTGGCCAATGACATTGCAAAGCTCTAAAACACCCGAGTGTTTCCTACAAACATCCGACTACCTGCCGACTTTTTAAGGGGTTAACCACGAAGACCCCCACCGGTTCCTCACCAAACTTAAGGATTATTTTTGGGTCTTTTAAGTGTCCGAGGTGATGCATTACAGCTGCCTGGTAAAAGCTTTAAAAGACAATGCAAGAACATGGCAGGAATAAGCGGATGGAGACCAAGAGCCGATCTACGAGAAACCTAAAGAAAAGTATGCGGACCTTGACTTGATTGTAGATTAGAGCCAACAACTTTGCAAAGAGAAGCATCAGGAAGAAACTCGTTGTCACTTTTTTTTACCGTAAGATTCTGCTATAGGAACGATTGCACCGGAGGCGTCCAAAGTGGTTATGATCAATCGGCTGATCAAACGAATGGTTGGAAGTTTAAAAACTTTCTGTGCGGGCACTCCAATTAAAACTATTTTCGCGTACTCTTAAACTGGTATTCCCGCCCAACCCCCCAAGTGCTACGTGATCAAAGGATTGGGTATCACCATCTCCTCCTTCTCCTCCTCCTCCTCCAACAAAGTGACTACTGATACTTTTGAATAACTAAGACTTGTGCGAGAGGGTGGGCACTATAATCAAAACTACTCGCCCGCAATCATAAATAATATTATCTGGATCAACAAAAATTTTAAGTTTGTAAAAATGCATTATTTAAATTAATTTTGTATCAATAATTTTGCTAATCTTGTAATTTGCAATAATATATTTTGAATCAGAAAAGTTGATTAATAAGAAAACATCCTAAACAACTCTTAAATAAATTTTGTTTGGCTGGAAATAATAAAAAAAAATGTTTGAAATTTGTTAAATGCATCAATTAAATTAACTTTATTTCAATAATTTTGCAATTACTTAATTTTGCAATCAGAAGATCAACCCTTATTAAGAAAAAATAATAACTACCATAAAGAAATTTATTTATTAGGTAAATAATTAGTTTAAAATTTGCAACTTTACAATTAATTGTTTAGAATGAGAAGGATTGATTTAATCAGAAATCAGTGGCTGGGATCATAGATTGAAGTGGTGATTGTCCTTAGTTTCTTCTGTAAAGCTTCTAGGATTAAAGTCAATAGGAGTCATAAAAGTTTATAAAACCAGATCTAAATCTGGTATCAGTTTATATAATAAATGGGGGAATTTAGTTCTACTTTTGGTCGAATCTAATGGTTTTCTTATTCAAGATAGTTGATTTTTTTCCTTATTGTAACAAATTAGCATGCAACTTCTTACATCTAGTCATTGAAATTAATAATTTGTAATTATATGCACGTTTCCTAGATCCAATTGTGTATTATTAAGTCGTTTAATTAATTAACGATGTTAATGTGTTTACAATAAACTACTAATTTCACACATGGTGAGATGATTGCAGCTCATTCCACTTTATAATAATTGAACTTATTTTTTTCTTTAATACAATTGCAAGGTCTAACTTTGCAAAAATTCAATTTACTGTTATGTCTGTAGGGTTGTTGAAAATGCGTGGGACAAAACAAGGACGAAATAAATACATATAAAAAAAACCTTGTGTGACCTTCATCGCGAACGAAATATTCCGTCTATGACCCACCCTAATGTATCGACGTTTTTCCCTTTTATGTTATACGGCGCAGCGGACGGAGTTTTTCCACTTTTATCCGACACAACACATTTTTTACACTTAAATATTTCAAAGTTATAAATAATGCGGCGAGAAATTTGTTCGTTATTTAATTTATTTACCAAAGAATGTTGAAGAAAAAAATCCATTACAAGTAATTCAGCAATGTTCGTTATCTTAATGGTCATTACATTTCCATGTTTATTGTAAAAAGCAAGCTATACACGAAAATAATGTATATTATTACTTAATGGCTTGTTTTTGTTAGCAATGTTTATTTTTTTTAACATCTCTGTCAAGGATTACTTTACATTTATAAAATAATGCGATTTTTTTATTGTTAGCCTGAAGATGTTTTGGTTAATAAAGTTAAATATTGAATTAATCAAGCTTAACTAATCTACTCTTAAGCACTTTTAGTATGAGCATGTGTTTTTAGCTGAATACTAGTGGTAAAAGCCGTGAACAAATCCACATATAATTAAAGAGCGGGACAGTTAATTTGATTGTACAGAGATCTCCATTGTGTTGTTTTGCTAATATAGTTAATCCATATTATATTCTTGCGTTGAAATTACAATTGAGATTCTTGGTTTAATTTTTGTGGTTTATTTAATAATATAAGTAGTTAATTTGTTATTGTTTTGTTATAATCTCTAAATGCAGATTGACAGATTAATCTTAAAAGTTGATGTTTGTTTTAACAGATTCAAAATAAAGTTGTAGATGAGTTTTGACAGTTTTTTTTTTTAATTATAAACTATTTTTGACAGATGAAATTAATTAATCGTAAGACATTTGTGATAGTTTAAGAACATTTTATAACATTTATGACAGTTTAAGAAAACGTTTGACTGTTTGGAAATATTTTATGATATCAATGTCAGCCGACGAATATTTTATGTTTGGAAATATTTTGACAGTTTGGGAAGATTTTATGATATATTTATGATATATATCTTATGATAAACTTCATGAAAAAAATGGTATTTGGGTACATTTTATGACTTTTGTGACATTTTACAATTATTTTATAGCATCTATGACAATATTTTTGACAGTTTGTTAGCTCAGGAACATTAAAATGTCATTCATTACAACTCAAACTCATTTTATGATATTTTTATGAGTTTATGAACGCTTTAGAACATTTTTAATACTTCAATTTTAATTGTCACAAATGTTTCTAATTTGATAACATTTATGACAGTTAAAGAGCATTTTATGTCACTTTAATTACTATTGAGGATAATAAATTCTAGATTATTTTTATAGTTAATATGACAGTTCAAGAATATTTTGCGATGATTTTAAAAGTTTCGGAGCGCTTCATGACATTTATTAGAGTTGAGGAACATTATGTCAATTTTGACATTTGCATTTGATATATTTTTGACAATTTATGAACATTTTAATAGTTTGGGAGCGTTTTATAACATTTTTGACAGTTAAGGAATATTTTACGTCAATTTAAAAACGTTTATAAACAGTGCAGGAACATTATGATATTTTGACATTTATGTCACGTTAAAAGCAATTTGTGAACATTTTAGGATAATGTTAATAGTTTAGAAGCATTTTATGACAGTTTTAATCATGAACATTTTCAAATTAATTTAAAAACGTTTTCACGAATACTTTCTAAATTATTTTGACATTTATGCATCAATGATGTTTGTGACAATTCAGGTACATTTCATGTCAATTTTTGAGAAATGCAGGAACATTTTCTAAATTATTGTTGACATTTTTTTATTGTTTGGGGAGCTTTTTTTATAACATTTGTGACAGTTTATGAATATTTTACTACATTTTTAATAGTTTCTGAGCATTTCATAACGTTTAGGAACATTTTATGTCAATTTAAAAACGTCTTAAATGTTTTTAAAATTATTTTGATAATTTGGAATCATTTTGACATTTATATTACATTAAAAGCATTTTAGGTAATTTTTAATAATTTATTAACATTTTGTGACATTTGTGACAGTTCAGGATCATTTGATGCCAACTTAAAAACGTTTCAGAACAATTCAGGAAAATTATTTTCACATTTTTGTAACATGAAAAGCATTTTATACTATAAAAATATTTTCATTATACAAGGTGTTTATTTTAATGTGAACATTTGAATTTTTTGTTTGTTTATGGAATACTCTGTATATTTTTACATTTTATGATTCTAAAATTAATTAATAGTTTTTTTTTAATATTTTTTTTATTAAATGCACCATTTTTGAGTTATAAAGCAAACTCCTGAACTTTAAATAAAGAACATTTTCACACAAACATACACATTTATTTTAACCAAAAGTTAAAAAAGCAATAATATTAAAAACTATTAACAAAACAATCATTAAATCATTAAAAAATGTACAGGGTGTTCTATTTAAAAAATTCTACATTTTCATAATAAAATGAACACCATGTATATTTTTAAAATTTGTTTTAAAATTAATTCTAAGATTAGTTTTAAAAATTAAAAATGCAAAAATATACAGGGTGTTTATTTTATTATGAAAATTGGGATTTTTTATTTTTTTTTAGATAGAACACCCTGTATATTTTTACATTTTTCATGATTCAATGTTTGTTGTAAAAATATACAGGGAGTTCTATTTGAAAAAAAAAGTTTACTAAATTTCCACTATAAAATGAACACCCGGTATATTATAAATATTTTTATAAATTAGTTTGCTTAAAATCCAAAAAACTTTTATTTGAAACTTATTTTGAAATTTTCAACTATTAGAGAATTATTTAGGTATTCTGGTTTTGACTAACCTTTTATATTTTTTACAGTTTATGAACATTTTAGTACATCTTTAATAGTTTAAAAGCATTTTATGACATTTGTTTGACAGTTTAAGAACAATTATTGTCAAATAAAAACGGTTTGGTGACAATTCAGGAATAATTTTAAAATTATTTTAACAATTCTATATCATTTTGACATTTAAGTCATATCAGAACCATTTTATTTATTTTGACAGTGCATGAACATTTTATAAAAATTTTAATAGTTTTGGAGCGTTTATGACAGTTCAGGAACATTTTATGTCAATTTAAAAAGGTTTGAGGACAATTCAGGACCATTTATAAATTAATTTACTATATTAATATCATTTTGACATTTATGTCGCAAAGCATTTTATTCTAGAATATTTTTATGACTTTAAAAACGTTCGATGATAATTCAAAAATATTTTGACAATTCAATATCATTTTAATCTTTATGTCATATCAAAAGCATTTTATGACAGTTCCAGAAAGTTTAGGAACATTTTTAAGACAATGTAAAATGTATCATTTTGACATTTATGTCACATCTAAAGTATCTTATTTATTTTTTACAATTTATGAACAAATTACTGCTTTTTTAATAGTTTGACAACATTTTATGACATTTTAGAAACATTTTATGTCAATTCGAATACGTTTGAGGACAATTCAAAATCAGTTTTAAATTATTTTGACAATTTTATATTATTTTGACATTTATGTCAAATCAAACGCATTTTATTATTTTTGACAGTTTATGAACAGTTTACAACATTTTTAATAGTTTTTAGAGCATTTTATGACATTTATGACAATTCACGAACTATTTTGACAATTTGTTGTCATTGTGACATTTATTTCACATCAAAAGCAGTTTATAACAAATTCAGTCACATCAAACCTATTTTATGTCAGTTCCAGAGTATTTTATGATATTTTTGACAGTTTATGAATATTTTTAAAAGTTTTGAGAGTTCAGAAACATTATGACAATTTAAAATTGTTTTAGGTTTTTTCTTTGGTTGGATTTCTTTGTTTCTTTTCTCTTCACTGCCTTTTTTCATGTTTTTTGTTTTCATTTAGTTTCTTGCTTTTTCCTCCTTTGTTTTATGTGGAGTTTAATCTGTGTTTACTTCCATTTTGGTATGTCTAAATCTTGAAGCTTCAAACTCCTATTCTTTGGCCTCAGTACTGTTGTATAGTTTTTAGTGCTTACGCACAACGGCTACTTGGTTTTATGAAGCCAATAACAATTTTTGTGAATAGCAACTTATCACCAATTACTTTGATATCATAGAGTCAGCATATGATCTTTTTGCTGGTCAAGTTCAGCTTAATATTTCTTTCTTTTTTATCATGCTTCCTACAAAAACTTGAACGTCATTCCAAATTTTCCTAGAGTTTTATGACTAATCAATGAAACTGCTATACCTTTCCTCGTCACAAGCGGTACACAGTACGCATCGAGCAGTTGTCTAGTCTAGTAAGTATATTGCTTTTTGTTTGCTTCGGGTTACTGCGGTACAATATTTGATTGACGGCAATGCGATGTGTGCACAAGGTTAGAAGTTTTTATCGCTTATTATGAACGGTGTCTCACCCACCCACTCAAGTGTTATTAAGTTGCCAAATCATCCAATCACTGATGATGATCTATTAGTTAAAACACGTGAGAGGTGGGGAAATAATTTATTAATTGATAACTCACACAACAACAATATAAGTATGTGTATGTGAGTCTTATGGCCGTATTCATAAAAGTCAGTTACAGTAACGGATCGTTAAATTTGACAACCGCAAAATTATTTATACTTATTCTACCATAAAAACAAGTTTAGCATAATAAATAACTATCAGAAATAAATAAAAAATAATATTTAATAGTAACGCAAAATAAATAACATGTATTTCTATCAAATTTATAAAAATAGTTTTGATGTTTTATCGAATTGTGAGGTTATGTTGTCACATTTAATAGTCATTAAATTTAATCAGCTGTTATGAATACGGGCATCAAACACCCATCTATGTGTTTAAATGTTTTAATTGGGCTTTAAAATAGCTAAATCCGGCTACTTAACTAAAAAATCTGGCCTCGAGAGCAGTTGATAATAGAAATATGTTGATATCGGTTTTTTAAATGATCAAATCCGGTCATTAAATCATAAAATCCTGTTTTTGACGCAGTTGATAAGAGAAGTATGTTGAAAAAATATGAAAATTAAGCTTTAAAATGACTAAATCCGGCCATTAAATTATGAAATTTGGCCTCAAAAGCAGTTGGCAATAAAAATATGTTGATATCGGTCTATAAGTTATCAAGTTTGGCTATTTAATTATAAAATTCGGCCCTTAGCGCAGGTGATAAGAGAAATATGTTAATATTGGGATTTAAAATAACCAAATCCGGCCGTTAAATTATAAAATCCGACCTTTGAAGCAGATTATAATAAAAATATCTAAGTCCGGCTTCAAAACGACTAAATTTGACCAATAAATCATAAAATACTGCTTCAAAACGACTGAATTTGGCCAATTAATTATAAAATTTGGTTTTTGAAGCAGTTGATAATAGAAGTATGTTAAAATCTGTCTTCAAAATGACCAAATCCGGCCATTAAATCATAAAATTTGACTTGATAAGAGAAGTATATTGATCTGACCTCAAAAGCAGTTGATAATAAAAATATTTTGATATTGGTCTTTTAAATGATCAAGTTTGGGCATTAAATCATAAAATCTTGCCTTTGACTCAGTTCATAAGAGAAATACGTTGATATCGGTTTTTAAAATTATTGAATCCGGCTATTATATTATAAAATTTGGCATTTGACGCAGTTGCTAAGAGAAATACGTTGATATTAGGCTTTAATATGACAAAACCGGTCATTAAATCAAAGAATCCGGCCTTTGAAGCAGTTTATAGTAATAATATTTTGACAAAATATCTAATTTAGGCTTGAAAAGTTGATAATAGAAATATGTTGATATTCGTCTTTCAAATGACCAAATCCGGCTATTAAATTATATAATCCGACTTTTGGCTCAGTTTATAAAAGAAGTATATTGATCAAATATGTAACTTAAGCTTTAAAATGACTAAATCCGGCTTCGAAAGCTGTTGATAATAAAAATAAGTTGATATTGGTCTTTGAAATTATCAAATTTTGCCATTAAATTGATATCGGTTTTAAAATATCAAAATCCGGCTTTAAAACGACTAAATTTGGCCAATAAATCATAAAATCTGCAGTTGAAAATAGAAATAATTTAAAATCCGGTTTTTAAGAAGTTAATAATAGAAATACGTTAATATCGGTTTTTTAAATGATCAAATCCGGCCAATAAATCACAAAATCAGGCTTTTGACACAGTTGATAAGCGAAGTATGAAAATTAAACTTTAAAATTACTAAATCCGGCCATTAAATTATAAAATCTGGCCTTGAAAGCAGTTGACAATAAAAATATGTTTATATTGGTCTTTAAAATAATGAAACCCGGCCATTAAATTATAAAAACCCGCTCTTTGACGCTGCTGGGTAGAGAAATACATTGATATTGGTCTTAAAAATGACCAAATCTTGGACAGATTTACATTATAAAATCCGGTCGTTGAAGCAGTTTGTTTTAAAATATGTTGACAAAATATTTAAATCCGGCTTTAAAACGACTATATCCGGCAAATAAATCATAAAATTTGGTCTTTGAAGCAATTGATAATAAGTTTGTTAAAATCTGTTTTTAAAATGCCAGCCATTAAATCATAAAATCCGATTTTTGACGCAGCTGTTAAGAGAAGATGATAAAATATGTGATTCAAGTTTTAGAATAACTAAATCATGAAATCTAGCTTCGAAAGCAGTTGATAAAATAGACGTGTTGATATCGGTCTTTAAAATGATCAAATCCGGCTATTAAATTATAAAATCCTGCATTTGACGCAGTTGATAAGAGAAATACGTTGATATTAGTCTTTAATATGACAAAATCCGCCCATTAAATTATAAAATTTGGTCTTTGAAGCAGTTTATATTGAAAATGTGTCAAATTTGACTTCAAAACGACCAAATCCGGCCAATAAATCATAATATTTGGTTTCAAAACGTCTAAATCCGGCTAATAAATCATAAACTTTGGCCTCTGAAGCAGTTGATAATACAAATATGATGAAATCTGTCTTTAAAATGACCAAATACGGCTATTAAATAATAAAATTCGGTTTTTGCCGCAGTTGATAAGGAAAGTACGTTGATAAAATATGTAAAACAAGCTTTAAAATGACTAAATCCGGCCTCTAAAGCAGACATTTTGCAAATGAATTTAACATTTCTATATTATTTTGACATTTATCTCAAATCAAAAGTGTCTTATTTATTTTGGATAGTTTATAAACAATTTACAACATTTTCAATAGTTTAGAAATGTCAATTTAAAAACGTTTTAAGACAATTTAATATCAGTTAAAATTATTTTAACATTTATTTCACGTTTGACAGATTGTACAGAATTTTTAATAGTTTAGGAGCTTTTTATGACATTTGTGACAGTTTAGGTACATTTTATGTCAATTTAAAAACGTTTTAAGATCATTCGGAAACAGTTGTAAATTATTTTGACAATTCTATATCATTTTGACATTTTTGTCAGCATTTTATAAGTTTTTGACAACTTAAAATCATTTTTTGAAGCGTTTTATCACGTTTGTGACAGTTTAGAATTATTTTATGTCAATTTGAAAACGTTTGAAGACAATTCAGGAATATTTTCAAGTTATTTTGACAATTCAATATCATTTTGTTATATTGATGTCACTTTAAGAGCGTTTTATAATATTGTTGACAGTTTATGAACATTTTTATAGTTTAAGAGATATTTGACATATACTTCAAGACCATTTTATGACTATTTTTACAATTTAATTTATGACATTTGTAATAAACATTTTATGTCAATTTAAAAACAATTGAGAATATTTAATTCAGAAACGATTTGCAAATTATTTTGATAATTTTATTAAATTTTGACAAGAATGTTACGTCAAAAGCATTTTGTGACAGTTAAAAAATGTTATGAAATCTTTGACAATTTGTGAATATTATAGTATAATATTAATAGTTTCGGAGGATCTTATGACAGTTTTGAGAGTTCAGGAACAGTTTCATGTCAATTTTAAAGCGTTTGAAAAAAATGTCAAGAAATTTTTCTAAATTATTTTAATAATTTGGTATCATTTTGACATGTGACATAAATGTCAAAAGCATTTTATATATTTTTGACACATTTTCTGTCATTTGTGGCAGTTCAGGAACATTTTTATACCATTTTAAAAACGGACAATTGAGGAATATTTGTAAATTATTTTGACTTTTGACAATTTAATAGTTTCATATTTTTGACAGTTTATAAATGTTTTACGACATTTTTAATAGTTCAAAAGCATTTTGTAACATTTGTGGCAGTTAAGGAACATTTTACGTCAAAACGTTTGAAAACAATTTGACATTTATGTTATATCAAATAAGTTTTAGATTATTTTAATAGTTTATGCACATTTTCTGTTATTTGAGGATAATTCAGAAACTTTTGTGAATTATTTTGACATTTATTTTACATCATAAGCATTTTATGTATTTTTGACAATTTATGAACATTTTATTTTCAATAGTTGGGGATTTTTATGACATTTGTGACAGTTCAGGATCATTTAATGTCAATATAAAACCGTGTGAGGATAATTTACGAACATTTGTAAACCATTTTGATAATTGTAAATTTGACAGTTATGTCACATCAAAAGCAGTTTGTGACAGTTCAACATTATTTTATGATATTTTTGGCTGTTAATTTAGGACATTCTTAATAGTTTCGGAGCATTTTATAACATTTGTGACAATTTAGAAACTTTTATGTCAATTTGAAAATATGTTTAAATTATTTTGACAGTTCAATATTATTTTGACATTTGTGCCACATCAGAACCATACGGTAGTAATAATTTAGGACACTTGTGACAGTTTAGGAACATTTTATATCAATTTAATAACGCTTGAGGACAATTCCGGAATATTTGTAAATTTGGTTGATAATGTAATTTTGAATGCATTTTATGACAATTTATATTTTTGACAGTTTATCAACGGACTTTTTTTGATACTTTGTAAACGATTGAGGACAAAAATGTTTTGCAAATAGTTTTACAATTCAATATTATTTTAGCTTTTATGTCACATCAAAAGCATTTTATGACAGTATTTTATGATATTTTTGACAGTTTATGAACATTTTTAAAAGTCATGAGATTTTTTTTGACAATTTGAAATTGTTTGAGACAGTTTAGGAATATTTTGCAAATTATTTTGACGTTCTATAACAGTTTGACATTTATGTCACATCTAAAGCATCTTATAAACTTTGGACAATTTATGTTGATATTTATGTCACTTCAAGAGCATATTATTATATTTTTGGCAGTTTATAAACATTTTTAGTATTTTTATGACATTAATGAGAGTTCAGGAACATTTTTATGTCAATCTAAAAATGTTTGAGGACAATTTTGGAGTATTTTGCTAACTATTTTGACAATTTAATATTATTTTGACATTTATGTTACATTAAAAGCATTTTATATGTTTTTAACAGTTTATGAACATTTACTACAACTTTATTAGTTTGACAGCATTTGTGACATCAATTTGACATTTTTGTTACTATAAAAGCATTTTATATACAGGGTTAGTCAAAATTACCGGAACACTTAAATAATTCTGCAATAGTTGAAAATTTCAAAATAAGTTTCAAATTAAAGTTTTTTAGTTTTAAGCAACCTAATTTATAAAAATATTTTTAATATGCAGGGTGTTCATTATATTGTGGAAATTTAGTAAACTTTTTTCTCAATTAGTATGTGTATTTTTAAGTTTTTTATTCTAAAATTAATTTTGAGTATTGTTTGAGTAGTAAGCAAACTTCAAACGTCAAATAAAGAACATTTTCACACAATCATTCATATTTATTATAACCAAACGGATAAAAAAAGTAATAACATTCAAAACAATTAATAAAACAATTATTAAATCATTAAAGTGTAAAAATATACAGGGTGTTCTAATTAAATTAATTAAAAAATTAAAAAAATCAAATTTTCATAATAAAATAGACACCCTGTATATTTTTGAATTTTTAATTTTTAAAACTAATCTTGGAATTAATTTTAAAACAAATTTTAAAAATATACAGGGTGTTTATTTTATTATGAAAATTTGAAAAACACCCTGTATATTTTTACATTTTTTAATGTTTTAATGTTTGTTTTGTTAATAGTTTTAATGTTATTGCTTTTTTAACCGTTTGGTTAAAATAAATGTGTATATTTGTGGGAAAATGTTTTTTATTTGAAGTTCAGGAGTTTGCTTATTACTCAAAAATTGTGCATTTTACCAAAAAAAAAATATTTTTACAAATAATACTCTATATTAATCTTAGAATCAAAAAATGTAAAAATATACAGGGTAATATTTAAAAAAAAAAGTTTTTTAAATTTCTACAATAAAATGAACACCCTGTATAATATAAATATTTTTATAAATTAGTTTATTTAAATTCAAAAAACTGTTGTTTGAAACTTTTTTGAAATTTTTAACGGTTAGAGAATTATTTAGGTGTTCTGGTAATTTTGACTTACCCTGTATATGTTTGACAGTTTATAAACATTTTACAATTTTTTTATTAGTTTTTCATTATATGACGTTTGCAACAGTTGAACATTTTATGTCAATTTAAAAACAATTATTTGTTGATATTTTATGATATTTTTGACAGTTTTGAATATTTTTAATAATTTGGAACCATTTGACAACATTTGTGACAGTTAAAGAACGTTTTATGTCAATTTAAGAACTATTGAGGGATTTTTTGCGTTTTTTGATAGTTTATGAGCAATTCATAAAATTTGTGACAGCTCAGGGAAATTATTATCTCAAATTTGTTACATCACAAGCCTTTCGAGATAGGTCAAACAATTTTTGATTTTTTTGGAAAAATTGTTAAACAACTTATGACAGTTCAAGAACATTTTATAACTTTTTGACATTTGGTACAACTCGAGCAATTATTATAACTTTTATGATAGCTCAGACACATTTTATAATCATTTTTTGAATCTTTGGAAGTTTATGACAGCTCACAAATATTCATGACATTTTAAGAATATTTTGACAATTTAGTAACGTTTTATAATGTTTTCGACAGGATTGTTTTTGACAGGATAGGTTAACGATACTAAAAATTACTTTTGAATGTTTGGGGGGAACATTTTTTGATATTTATGTTAGCCGAATGCTTAGAACTATTTTGACAGTTCTGGAACATTATATGATCTATGTCAGTTTAATTACATCTTATGACATTTATGAGAACAAATGAATGACAGTTTTTGATAAATTTTCAAATTTTTTGACATTTTTGAAAAAAACAATTGGTAATTAGAACGTTTTTTGATAGCTGTGTTAGTTGAAGAACATGTTATGACATTTTTGACAGCTTAAAATAATGTTTTAGGATCTATGACAGTTTTAGAATATTTTTGACAGTTTGAAAACAGTACAACTTTTATAACATTTAGCAAATTATTTTGATAATTCTATGTCATTTTGACATTTTTGTTCTAGAGTATTTTAAGATATTTTTGACAGTTTATAAACATTTTAAAACATTTTGGACATTATGTCACATCAAAAGCATTTTATGACGTTTGTGACAGCTCAAGAACGATTTATATCAATTTAAAAATGTTTGAGAATAATTTAGGAGTATTTTGCAAATTATTTTGACATTTATGTTACATCAAAAGCATTTTATATATGTTTGACAGTTCATAACATTTTTTATTGTTTAAGAGCATTTTATGATATTTGTGACAGTTCAAGAACATTTTTGGTCAATTTAAAAACGTTTGAAGATAATTCAGACAAATTATTTTGACAGTTTTATATATTATTTTGACAATTATGTCACATCAAAAGCATTTTATATATTTTTGACAGTTTATGATCATTTTTTAATCTACTTCATTTTAATACTTTAAAAACGTTTAATGACATTTGTGACAGTTAAATATTTTATATAAATTTAAAAAAATATATACGGGTAATTCCATTACTTTTCGACTAATTTAAAAAAGTCGACCTCTTTGATTTTGCTTAAATTTTCAGGGATTTAAATATGGATAAAAAAATGAGATTCCCAAAATTTTGGACCTTAGAATATTGCCTGTTCAAAATGACACATTTAAAGGTCAAAAATTTCACATAAAACGTTTTTTTTAGCGTATTTTGTATCTCAATTGTTGGGCTTCTGGAAAAATATAAAAAGGTCTACGATGGCTCAAATTATTCCTTATTACATTACATGTACTTTAAAATCTATACTTTTATGTTTAATATTGTGGCAGTCATTTTGATATATTTAGCTTCAAACATTATCAAAAAAAAAACGTAAATTTAGCAAAAACGCAAAATTTTGCTTTCTTCAAACCGTTCTTTGACTGACTAACGCTTGGGTGGGTGGGTGGGATCAAAGTTCAGTTTATGGGCGAATTATTTCTTTTATTATGCTTGTTGGGGAGCATCCCAACTTGCGGTGGTGTGGTGCTTGATTTTCCACCGTTCTACTGCTCCTTTAAAATGTTGATTTGTGAATTGGGTTTTGTTATCGAACATTATGATTTTTAGGTTCGCCCACCTGTTGTTCCAAGAGCCGGGTAGTCACTATGCTGGTTGCCTCTGGTATCCATACTGCCTTAGTTTAACGGTGGTAGTAGTTGTTTTTTCCTCGCTGGAGTGCCTGCTTAGACCATCCGGCAGTAAGTTAACGCTAGAGAATTGCAGGATTTAGCCGCCCCGTCCTGTTGAGGTGTCACTAGTAATATTGTTATGAAAAAATATTAAATCCTATCACATTTACAAGAATATCGGTAAACTTTTCTCTATAGAAAAATATTGACACGTACAGCGCCGTTTTTAAATTAAAATTTGTTTTTATGGAACAAAACGCCAACCAACTCAATATCCAAACAATAAGATTTTTAGTCATCACTTTTTTTTATATGTTGAACTGCATACAATATTCTATGTCTTCATGTTTTTGGTTAAAGATTTGAAGTTATATTTAACAAGTAAAAAATTAATAAAGAACTATATAAAAACGTCACTTTTTAAAAATTAATTGCAAAGAAACAACTTATTGCATCAAATTTCTACACGTTTGAGGACACAGATTGGACTTTCTTCTATAATGTGTGAAAATTTTATTCAATTATATTCAGGCGTTTTCTTGCCGAGTTTGATTCTGTGAACCCTTATAATAGCGCATCTATTCTCTCCCTTTAATGGAGTCAGGGGTATGTTCCACCGTAGAGTCAAACTCTGTAATATTAGAGAGCACCTGGTAGACGTTGCTAACTAGACTAAGGCCCGATTGGCGGTTCTGAGTGTGTATTAAGATCATTTTATGACATTACTTTAAAAACTTGAATATTTTGCGCAAACTATTTTGACAGTTTAATATCATTTTGACATTTATCTTACATTAAAAGCATTTTGTATATTTTTGACAGTTTATAAAAATTTTAAGCATTTTATGACATTTGTTTTTAAAATTTATGACACATCAAAAGCATTTTATGACAGTTTTATGATATTTTTGACAATTAATGAACGTTTTGACACATTTTTTTAAATATTTGAGGACATTTGAAATAGTTTAAGAACATTTTCATGACAGTTTAAAAACGTTTGAGGACAATTCACGAACATTTTCTAAATTATTTTGATAATTTGGTATCATTTTGACATTTATCAATAGCATTTTTAATAACTTATGAACATTTTGTAACAGTTTAGGAACATTTCATGTCAATTTAAAAACGTTTGAGAAGACAATTCAGAAATATTTTGCAAATTATTTTGATAATTTTATTTTATTTTGACATTTATGTCACATGACAAGCATTTTTTATATTTTTGAGATTTTATAAACATTTTTAATAGTTTGAGAGCATTTTATGACATTTGTGTTCAGGAACATTCTATGTCAGTTTAGTTTTAAATTATTTTAACATATTCCTATCACTTTCACAATTTTGTCATAATATATACAGGGTCATTATAAAAGTTTGGGATTATGTAACTATCTAATGTAAGATTGTGCCACTCTAGTGAAATAGTGAATTCACTTTAGATGTGCATAAATACAGCTGAAGTTGTAAATCGACGGGAGGCAAAGCGCCTCGCAAACAGTTGGCCACCAAGGCAGCCCGCAAGAGCGCGCCGGCCACAGGCGGAGTTAAGAAACCCCATCGCTACAGGCCCGGCACCGTTGCCCTCCGTGAGATCCGTCGCTATCAGAAGAGCACCGAACTTCTGATCCGCAAGCTGCCCTTCCAACGGCTCGTGCGCGAGATCGCACAGGACTTCAAGACCGACTTGCGGTTCCAGAGTTCCGCCGTCATGGCTCTCCAGGAAGCCAGCGAGGCCTACCTCGTCGGTCTCTTCGAAGACACCAACTTGTGCGCCATCCACGCCAAGCGCGTCACCATCATGCCCAAGGACATCCAGTTGGCTCGCCGCATCCGCGGAGAACGCGCCTAAGTCCGGAGACGGAGACGACGAACGGCGGTGCACGCACCGACACAATATATTTTTGACAGTTTATGAACATTTTACTTTTCTAATAGTTTGGACATTTTTGAGAGTTCAAGAACAATTTTTGGGACATTTTGTAAGTTTGAAAACATTTGATGTCAATTTAAAAACGTTTGAAGAAAATTTAAGGTCATTTGCAAATTATTTTACCAATACCATATTATTTTGACATTTGTCACTTTGGAAGCATTTTTTATGACAAGAAGAGTTTCCAGGGGGTAGATTCTGAACGCACTGACTTTTTTATGACTTTTCTCATAAAAGTGATAACGTAATTTATATGACAAAATTCACCGATGACTATTGAGATAAGATCGAACAATGACCAAACAATCTTTGCGATCAAAACTGGCTCCCAGAAAGGATTAGACACATACTATAAAATTCACGATAGTTCAGGAACATTTATTGAACTTTCTTTGACAATAAAAGTTTTTTATGAACATTTTATGACGTCTATGACAGCTAATGAACATTTATGACTTCTATGAGAAAAGTTAAAAATATTTTGACAGTTCAGAAACGTTTCATGATATTTTTGACAGTTTAAGAAGCACAAAGGAACTGTTATACTTTAGGAACAGCGTATGATACTAAAGAAGATTTTTGGATTTTTGGATGTTCATGAACTCTTTGTCACTAGTAACAGTTCAATTACGTTAATGTTTTGACAGTTTTACAATATAATATTTATGAGTAATTAAAAAAAATTAACAGTTCAGAAGAATTTATAGTTTGTTAATGTATCTATATCAAGGTGTTCAGAAAAGAATGTAAAATATATAAGGTTCCATATCTCCAAAACCGTTACTATGACAACCCATGTTTATTAAGATGTTTGTTGTGGTTTGTACTACCGCCCCCTTAAATATTTTACATACTTTTTTGAACACCATGTATATGGCATGTAATGTCAGGTTTTAATAATTTTCTAAGGTGTATAATATCAATTTGTCCTTCTAAAAAGTATTACTGGGTTTGAAAATATTTTATAATAGTTTCCAAACTATTTGTATATTAATCCCAATCAAGAAGTTTCCAACATAATAAATCCAATCGAATGAATTGCAGATAATTTTATTAAAACTTTTTCAACGTCCAGACTTAAATGTATTATTAAAAACCAAAAAAAATCAAACATGGATGTACTAACAGCTCGAGTAGCTTTTAACATATTTTATTCTAGTCGTATTTTAATTAAATATTGAAAAAAATATTATTATACTATTTGAAATAAGTGTAAAGAAAAACGCAAACATATAATTAAATGCGATTTAGTAAGACGCGAAAAAAATCAACATATTTTATTCATTTACTAAATGGCATAATGAAAAAGTCATTGTAAATTATAATTAGTAACTACTATTGTATACTATAAATAACACAACAACATATGCAATTCACAATCAAGTACAAGTAGAAGAAGTCAATTTACCATTGTAACTGATCAATTTAATCGATATAATTGTTTTAATTACAAAAATTGCAATATTTCTTTGATACCGTTTCTGTATTAATTATTTCAATTTGAAGAGATCTTTATATGGATAACTTGTTTTCTAATAATATTCTCTCAAAATGTATACTACAATAAATCCGTTTTAAATTAACTATACCTTTAATCCTTGTTGCTAAACTTTGTCAATCCAACGATATAATCTTCATAACACTTGATGCGTTAACTACAAACGATTAATTCACTGATTAATTACCGATAAAACTTGTTTTATTAATATAATTTGCATGCAGATGCGTATTTATGTGGACCGATTGAAATTTTTCACTCGACTAATGGTCTCAGTTGAAGATACCCGATTTGTACTTTTATAAAAAAGTTGCGATAAGCGTTTATGTAAAAACAATGTGCTCCGAATAAAATGCATAGATAAGGGCTTAAAAATATATCAATGTGGATAGAGAAATAATATTAGAAATATAAATAGAATTGATTTAAAAACTGAATGCTTGAGAATAATATTAATTATTTGTATAAATTGCAATTTTTAGCTAGTGTTATAAAAGCTAGTAATAAGGTTTGAGGTAAAGCAATCATAATTTTAAGCCTGAAAGTGATGAATTATTTCAAGAGTTATTTAGAGTTGGTTGTATAAAACCTGAATTGATATTAATTAGTAGATTAAATACACAATTAGACATTTCTGAATTGACGATACAATAAATCATTAAATTAACCTATCGGTCTTTATTTTATATCTTGGAATGGTAAAACAAAGGCATTAATTACAGAATTTTCATACGACATTTAATAGACCAGGCACTTTTTGTCCAAGTAACGTAAAGTATACTAAATGGCTAGAACAGCAATTATATCTAGCCAGTTAGACAAAATGTGGATAGTTCATTACGTTCTAGAGCATTTTAAAGGTGTGTTCTAGCTGTCTTAAATCTATAAAAGATGGTTTTAAGTAATACTTTTTTAAGTTCTTTAGCCACCTCTTCCGTTTTATATAGGATTGCTTACAGTGACGTTCTAGAGGTGCCACATCAGGCACGTTACAATTTTATTTTTTAAGATATTAAGTAAAACTATCTGTCTTCATATTGTTCTCAGAGTTTTGTCTTTAGTTATAGACTATCACAAATTGGTTTTTGTAAATTGTTGCATATGTCTCAAAAGTGCCATAGATGTTTTCAAACTAACTCATTTTTAAGTACGCAAGAATTCGTAAAATGTAATATGTATTGCAATAGACAACAACATCTGTGAAAAAACTGATGGCCTAACAGCCGAAACCGGTCTTTAATAAATAAAAATAATGAAACAGCACAATAAAGTATATAAAATTTACATTAAAATAACCTATCGCTAAACTGTCACAAATGTTCCTAGACTATCAGATTTTTTTCTGGAATTTTACAAATGTCTCTAGACTGTCAAAAATATCCCTGGACTGTCACAATTATTTCTAAACTTTTACAAATGTTTCTAGACTGTCACAAATACTTGTCCCTAACTTGTTACAAATATCTTTCAACTGTCACAAATATCCCTAGACTGTCACAAGTGTCTCTAGTCTACTACATAGGTTCCTAGATTATCAGAAATGTTTCTACACTGTTGTCACAAATATTTATAGATTGCAACAAATGTCTCTAGATTGTCACAAATATTGCTAGACTGTCATAAGTGTCTCTAGAATACTCTAAACTGTCACAAATGTCCATAGACTGGCAAAAGTATCCCTGGACTGTCACAATTATTTTTAAACTTTTACAAATGTTTCTAGACTGTCAGAAATACTTGTCCCTAACTTGTTACAAATATCTCTCAACTGTCACAAATATTTTTAGACTGGCACAAGTGTCTCTAGTCTATTACAAATTATCCCTAGATTATCAGAAATGTCTCTAGACTGTTGTCACAAATATTTTTAGACTAGAACAATTGTCTCTAGACTGTCACAAATATCTATAGATTGTCACAAATATTGCTAGATTGTCATGAGTGTTTCTAAAATATCTCTAAACTGTCACAAATATCGCTAGACTGTCAGAAATTTTTCTGCACTCACAAATGTCCTAAGACAAAAATATCCTTGGACTGTAATAATTTTTTCTAAACTTAAAAAAAGTTAGATGACCCCTGAGTTGTTTAATTTTTGTTGACAGAGTATTTTGACAGCAATTGACATTAATGAAAAGTTTGACAAATGTGAGCAACCTAGAAAATAACAATAATTTACCATATCTGAAGTTTGACAGATGACGAGAGTAGAGTAACATAAGATAATAGTTTGGCGAACAATGTTACATTTAGTTAAGAATTTGATAGATTGTATGACAGATTATAGTAGTTTGACAGTTGAGCTTTAAAAGTTAAATGTCACTTTGACAGTTAATGTTATAAAACAGTTTGTTGACAAACTGACATATTGCAAACTTATTAACTAGACTACTTGGAGCTATCAAATCATATTTCATTTAGAAATCATGATACTTTGTAACAATTTTGCATTAGAGCGGTTTTAGGGCCTATTTTTGACATTTTATAGGCAAAATGATGTTATTTTTTGGTTATGACAACTCTAGACAATTTATAACAGTTTGTGGACAATTTTAGTTTAGACTTTATGTAAGCCGTGATTTCTTCATAGCCATATCAGAGACAGTCTGTTGTACTTTTTTTCCTGAAACCTATTTTCATTAATAAACTCTACTCCATTATGACAATTAGACGTTAGTTTAGAATTAGACGTTATATTCTGTTTGTTGGTTTTTTTGTGATTTTGTTGCACGAGTAGAGTATGAGTTTGTCAATCGACATTTAATCAAATTAAAGTTTTCACCCGTATCCCGGGAAAATTGATTCTAAAATTTAGATACTGTAAAGGTGAGGCTTTAAAAGTATTATTAAAACTATATTGGCTATTTTATTAGACTGGAAATTATTATAAAGGGATATGTCATCTGGAATACAATTAAAGTAGTAGCGGTGGAAACTGGGTTACAGTTGGAACACAGGTGAATACAAATTATTTTGATCAATTAAATATATCTTAGCGAAGTTATTATAGTTTTAAATAATTAGTTTAGAAAAAACGACATAAGAGAATTATGCTCTATTTAAACACTACTAACGCTAATATTGATATTAAGAAGTTTTAAATTAAGGATTTTTTATAAGAGGCTTAAAAAAGTATTATACATAGGATAAAAATTATGTTTGTGTATGAAATGACTTAAATTTGCAAGCAACATATGAACCTACCTTTAGTGATGATTCATTGGGAACTTCTTTATTCATTCAATACTTTGCTTCGTTAAGTCGATTTTGTTTCCTGAAACAAAAATAATGGTAAATCAATTTGCAAGCATAATTTTTAATGACGTAATTAATTTTATTATCAACTATGGGACCTCAGAAATTTTGGTTGTGTTACATTTTTCGGAAATCAACCTAACTTTTAGCAGTTTTTTTCTTTATATGGATACTGTATAAAGTGTAGGAAAGTTGCATTTTTGAGTTTGTCACTCGTTTGCAAATCAAATATAATCTTAGCTAAATAAAACTAGTGTCAAAATTGCACAATTTAATGTAACTTTGCGTAGTTTTGTTGAATTACATAGATCCAATACACAAATTGTGTACTGTGTGTACTGTGTAAAGTTGCAGTTTTGTGGTTTGGACATCAAATGACGAATTGTAACTAGATTTAAGATCATATGTCACTTTTAATTTTGTCTTTTAAAGATACTTCCATTTTAGCTTGTTGCGCTACTGTAGTTTTTCAGTCCATAAGTATGCACCTGATGTATGCAGCTGTCGTATACGCAGTGCTGTGTAACTAGCTTCTAATACGCCTGGTGCAAGAGCGACTTTTTGCGCCTTCTCAATCTGTTATAGTAGGCGTCAAGCGGACCGCTGCTATTTCTTAAATCTTTTGATAGCAAATTTTTCTTTTTTTTTTTTTTTCGTATCCAAACTCTAAAGTTATGAAGTTAAGGTGATTCTGCGCGAGAAGCATGCTGCACCCGGTGCGGGGTCACCGATGACACAGCCCTAGTTACGGCACTCATGCTCAGGGAGGGTTTTTATTCATGCTAAGTTTACCGAAGGCAGTCCACGATAGTTGGATTTTACGTTTATTTTTGCGGTTTATTATTTTTTACTAATTTTAAATTAGTGACCAAGATAAATATAGTTGTGTCACATTTTGTATTACTGTGTTGTTGGTGGTAACGTTATTTAGGGCGTTATCTTGGTTATTTTTTTTAATTTATTTTTAGACTCACCTTCATATAAACACTACATCGTCTGCAAATGTTAAGTGGTTTAAGTGAAATGTTTGAAAACCATTAGGCACTAGTCTTCTAAATTTACCTTTTTTGCATCCCAATGAAGAATCAACAACATTTTTCCAGTCTAGAGCTGTATGCATTTTTTGTTTGTTTGCGCAAAAATATGTATGATACCATTTTTTGCTTGCTCTCTTGGTTTTAAATTGATAATCCCATCCTCAGTCACAATTTTTGTCAGGAAGGAATTTTTTTCTATTTCATACTGACGCAAAAGTTCTTTACGTCTTAGATCTGTAATTATTTCACTTTGGCACTGGCCTTGCTTATACTTTATAGAACTAGAAGACTCATAATGTGATGTATAGAATCATGGTTTATATTCAAAACTTCAGCGACTTCACCAAAGATAAGCTGACAATATTTTTTCATCACTTTTTGCTTGGTCAGGTCTGTGAGAATTAGCTACGGAAGATTTGCACACTGGGCTGGAGTTATAAACATGAATTTATTATTATTATTATGCTTTTTACGGCTATTTTACATCGCCACAGTAAGTCTACGACTTGTTTAAAGTGGTTTGATGGAACCAAGAGCTTAATACGTGATTTCCGAACCACGCTGGTGGATAAAGAGCAAGTTATCATTTCAGTCATATTTCGGGGATCGAACCCCGGACTGCTCGCATATATAATATTGTAACTTTATTCTACATTAATATTAATGTCTTTCACTTTTTTACTGTTCAAGAAACGAATCACAAAACGCTGTTTCTTTCTAGACTTTTATTATTTTTAACTGTCAATGTGTCAAACACTTTTAATTGTTCCTTTGATACGTCATTAGCAAAACCTTATACATTATAAAAAAAATCTCTAAAGAAGAACGCTTGTTTTTGTAGGACACTTTAAAGGATTATATTTGATTTTGCCATGTATATTGAGTAGTTATTTTGAGCAAACCATGACAAAAAAATGTATGCAAATTGTGCATTTTCTGATTAATTTATAAACAAATTTATGCAAGAATTTCATTTAAATATAGTTTTCTGGGCGATTTTATTTGGGAGATGCTTTTTATGAGCTATTCATTGCAGATTTTAAGATAGCAATGTTTTTGCACAAAATGTCAAATGAACACATCATTAAAACTTACACAAACTCAAAGTTACAAGCTGTCAATCCTGACACATTCAAACTATACACACACTACATAGTTAGAAATTGCACTTTTTATTGCATAAAATTTCCAATTTGACTGTCAGTTTTGACATTAAAAACCATTCATTAGATTTTGTCAAAAATTACAAAAGAATTATTACAAATTACTGGGAATATCGCGATTTATTAACAATTACATAAACAGTCAAACTAAAGTTGATACAAATGTATTTGCCAAAAATTATTCACTACTATCAGTGTTGACAGAAACAGATTTAATAGTAACTGTTAGATGTCATTCAAATGATGTTTGCTATAAATAACTTATCGTCAAATTTAATATAAACAATCAAACAAACTGTTATTTGTAACCAGATGTCAATCTAAACTAAATTTGATTACATAAACTTGGCAAAATCTTTTATTTGTTATAAACTGTCAAACTTATTTACTTGCATAAAATGTCAAATGACATGTGTCAGAAATTGAAACGAAACTGTCAATCTTAATTTAAGTAATCAAATTTGACATAACCTGACTTTTGCCATAATTTGTCAACCTTGACAGACTTGCAAAATGACAGATGATATTTATTAAAACAAACTCTCATTTATTACAAACTTACTTTACATAACAAATGACGTTTGTCGGTACTTACACCAATTGAATACAAATTGTCAAATTTATATAAATAATTGAACTTCAAAGTTTTATGTGTTACAAACTGACAATCTTGCTACAAATTGTCAAATTTGTACAACTATTCAAATTTTATCTCATGGGTCATAAGGTGTCAAGCTTGTCACAAGTATACTTTACACAAACTGTCAATTGACGTTTGTCATAACTTACACAAATTAAACACAAACTGTCAAATTTATATAAATAATTGAACTTCAAAGTCTTATGTGTTACAAACTGACAATCTTAATACAAAGTGTCATTATTGTACTAATCAAATCAGATCAAATTTGATACTAACTTTCCTGTGTCATAAGGTGTCAATCTTGACACAAACATACTTTACACAAAATGTCAATTGACGTTTGTCAGAGCTTACACAAATTAAATACAAACTGTCAAATTTATATAAATAATTGAACTTCATATAAAGTTTTATGTGTTACAAACTGTCAATCTTGATACAAACTCTCATGTGCCATAAGGTGTCAATCTTATCACAAATATACTTTACACAAAATGTCAATTGACGTTTGTCAGAGCTTACACAAATTAAATTCAAACTGTCAAATTTATATAAATAATTGAACTTTATACAAAGTTTTATGTGTTGCAAACAATCAATCTTGATACAAACTGTCAAATTTGTAAAAATAATCAAGTTTTATACCAACTCTCATGTGTCATAAGGTGTCAATCTTGACCCAAATATACTTTATACAAAATGTCAATAGACGTTTACCAGAACTTACACAAATTAAATACAAACTGTCAAATTTATATAAATAATTGTACTTCAAATAAAGTTTTTTCTATTACAAACTGTCAATCTTAACACAAACTGTCAAATTTGTACAAATAATAGAATGTTATACCAACTCTCATGTGTCATAAGATTCAATCTTGACATAAACTTAATTTGCACAAATTGTCAATTGACGTTTGTCAAAATGTACACAGGTTTTATTCAAACTGTCAAATTCATAAAAAAAATAATTCTACCTCAAAGTCTTAAGTGTTACAAACTGCCAATCTTGATTCAATTCAAACTTTCAATTTATACAAGTTATCAAATTTTATACCAACTATCATGTGTCATAAGGTGTCAATCTTGTCACAAATATACTTTACAAAAAATGTCAATTGACGTTTGTCAGAACTTACACAAATTAAATACAAACTCTCAAATTTATATAAATAATTGAACTTTAAACTTTTATGTGTTACACACTGTCAATCTTGATACAAACTGTCAATATTGTACTAATAATCAATTTTGATGTCACAAATATACTTTACACAAAATGTCAATGTCAAAACTTACACAAATTGGATACAAATTGTCAAATTTATAGAAATAATTGAATTTTATACAAACTTTTATGCATTACAAGCTGTCAGTCTTGTCACAAACATACTTTACACAAAATGTCAATTGACGTTTGTTAAAACATACACAAATTGGAATTCAAATTGTCAAATTTATAGAAATAATTGAATTTCATACAAACTTTCATGTGTTACCAGCAGTCATCTTGACACAAACATACTTTACACAAAATGTCAATTGACGTGTGCCTGATTTTACACAAATTGTATACAAACTATCAAAATTATACAAATATATGAACTTTGTACAAACTCTTATGCTTTACAAACTGTCAATTTTAACACAAATATACTTTACTCAAAACGTCAATTAAAGTATGTCAAAACTAAACAAAATGGATTTAATTTGTAAAATTTATAAAAATAATTAAATTTCATGCAAGCTCTCATGTGTTACAAGCTGTCTATCTTGACACAAACATACTTTACACAAAATGTCAATTGACGTATGTCTTACTTACACAAATCGAGATTGTATCGCAATATAAACTCTCATGTGATACAAACTTACAATCTTGACACAAACATACTTTACCGAAAATGTCAATTGACGTATGTCAAAACTTACACAATTTGTCAAATTTATAGAAATAATTGAATTTCATACAAACTCTCATGTGTTACAAGCTGTCAATTTTGACACAACATACTTTACACAAAATGTTAATTGACGTGTGTCAAAACTTACACAAACAAATTTATAGAATTAATTAAATTTCATAAAAACTCTCGTGTGTAACAAACTGTCAATCTTGACAGAAACATACTTTACACAAAATGTTAGTTGACGTATGTCAAAACTTACACAAATTGTCAAATTTATAAAAATAATTGAATTTCATAAATCTTTTATGCATAACAATCTGTCAATCTTGACACAAACATACTTTACACAAAATGTCAATTGGCGATTGTCAGATCTTACACAAATTGGATACAAACTGTTAAATTTATGCAAATAATCAAATTTGATACTTATTGTATTTGTTACAAGCTGTTAATTTTGTCACAAACATACTTTACACAAAATGTCAATTGACGTATGTCAAACCTTACACAAATTGTCAAATTCATAGAAATATTTAAATTTTATACAAACTCTCATGTGTTACAAGCTGTCAATTTTGACACAAACATACTTTACACAAAATGTCAATTGACGTATGTCTTACTTACACAAATTGTCAAATTTATAGAAATAATTGAATTTCATACAAACTCCCATATGTTACAAGCTGTCAATTTTGACACAAACATACTTTACACAAAATGTTAATTCACGTGTCAAAACTCACACAAACAAATTTATAAAAATAATTGAATTAAAAACTCTTGTATGTTACAAACTGTCAATCTTGACACAAACATACTTTACCGAAAATGTCAATTGACGTGTGTCAAAACTTACACAATTTATCAAATTTATAGAAATAATTGAATTTGATACAAACTCTTATGTGTTACGAGCTGTCAAACTTGACACAATCATACTTTACACAAAATGTCAATTGACGTATGTCAAAACTTACACAAAATGTCAAATTTATAGAAATAAATGAATTTCATACAAACTTTTATGTGTTACCAGCTGTCAATTTTGACACAAATATACTTTACACAAAATATCAATTGACGTATGTTAAAACTTACACAAATTCTCAATTTTATAGAAATAATTAAATTTGATACAAACTCTCATGTCTTACTAGATGTCAATCTTGACACAAACATACTTTACACAAAATGTCAATTGACGTGTGTCAAAATTTGCACAAATTGTCAAATTTATAGAAAAATTTGAATTTTATACAAGCTCTCATGTGTTACAAGCTGTCAATCTTGACACAAATATACTTTACACAAAATGTCAATTGATGTGTGCCTGATTTTACACAAATTGTATACAAACTGTCAAATTTATACAAATATATGAACTTCGTACAAACTCTTATGCTTTACAAACTGTCAATTTTGACACAAATATACTTTACACAAAATGTCAATTAAAGTATGTCAAAACTAAACAAAATGGATTCATTTTGTAAAATTTATAAAATAATTAAATTTCATGCAAGCTCTCATGTGTTACAAGCTGTCTATCTTGACACAAACATACTTTACACAAAATGTCAACTGACGTGTGTCAAAACTTACACAAATTGTCAAATTTATAGAAATAATTGAATTTCATAAAAACTTTCATGTGTTACAAGCTGTCAATCTTGACACAAACATACTTTACTCAAAATGTCAATTGACGTGTGTCAAAACTTACACAAATTGTCAAATTTATAGAAATAATTAAATTTCTTACAAATTTTCTTGTGTAACGAGCTGTCAATATTGACACAAACATACTTCTCACAAAATGTCAATTGACGTATGTCTTATTTTCACAAATTGTCAAATTTATAGAAATAATTGAATTTTATACAAACTCTTATGTGTTACGAGCTGTCAATCTTGACACAAACATACTTTACACAAAATGTCAATTGACGTATGTCAAAACATACACAAATTGTCAAATTTATAAAAATATTTGAATTTTATACAAACTCTTATGCGTTAGAAGCTGTCAATCTTAACACAAACATACTTTACACAAAATGTCAATTGACGTATGTCAAAACTTACACAAATTGTCAAATTCATAGAAATACTTGAATTTTATACAAACTCTCATGTGTTACAAGCTGTTAATTTTGATACAAACATACTTTACACAAAATGTCGATTGACGTATGTTAAAACTCACACAATTTGTCAAATTCATAGAAATAATTGAATTTTATACAAATTCTCATGTGTTACAAGCTGTTAATTTTGATACAAACATACTTTACACAAAATGTCAATTGACGTATGTCAAAACTTACACAAATTGTAAAATTTATAGAAATAATTGAATTTTATACAAACTCTTATGTGTTACAAGCTGTTAATTTTGATACAAACATACTTCACACAAAATGTCAATTGACGTATGTCAAATCTCACACAAATTGTCAAATTCATAGAAATAATTGAATTTTATACAAACTCTCATGTGTTACAAGCTGTTAATTTTGATACAAACATACTTTACACAAAATGTCAATTGACGTATGTCAAAACTTACACAAATTGTCAAATTCATAGAAATAATTAAATTTTATACAAACTCTCATGTGTTACAAGCTGTTAATTTTGATACAAACATACTTCACACAAAATGTCAATTGACGTATGTCAAAACTTACACAAATTGTCAAATTTATAGAAATAATTGAATTTCATAAAAATTATTATGTGTTACAAACTGTCAATCTTGACACAAACATACTTTACACAAAATGTCAATTGACGTGTGTTAAAACTTACACAAATTGTCAAATTTATAGAAATAACTGATTTTCATAAAAATTATCATGTGTTACAAACTGTCAATCTTGACACAAACATACTTTACACAAAATGTTAATTGACGTTTGTCAGATTGTACACAAAATTTAAACAAACTGTCAAATTTATACAAATATATGAATTCTATACAATTTTTTTTGCCTTACAAGCTGTCAATCTTGACACAATCATTTTTTACATAAAATGCTAATTGACGATTGTTAGGTCTTACACAAATTTGATCTTAACTGTCAAATTTATACTTATATATGAACTTCATACAAACTCTTATGCGTTACCAGCTGTCAGTCTTGTCACAAATATACTTTACACAAAATGTCAATTGACGTTTGTCAGAACTTACACAAATTGGATACAAACTGTTAAATTTATACAAATAATTGAACTCTATACAAACTCTTATGCGTTACATGCTGCCAATCTTGATACAAACATACTTTACACAAAATGTCAATTGACGTTTGTTATAACTTACACAAATTGGATACAAATTGTCAAATGTATAGAAATAATTGAGTTTCATACAAACTTTCATGTGTTACTAGTTATCAGTTTTGACACAAACATGCTTTACACAAAATGTCAATTGACGTATGTCAAAACTTGTACAAATTGGATACAATTTGTCAAATTTTTTAGAAATAATTGAATTTCATACAAATTCTCATGTGTTACAAGGTGTCAATCTTGACACAAACATACTTTACACAAAATATCAATTGACGTTTGTCGAAACTTACACAAATTGCATACAAATTGTCAAATTTATAGAAATAATTGAATTTCATACAATTTCTCATGTGTTACAAGCTGTCAATCTTGACACAAACATACTTTACACAAATGTCAATTGACATTTGTCAGACCTCACACAAATTAAATAGAAATTGTTAAATGTATACAAATAATTGAACTTTATACAAACTCTTTTGCATTACCAACTGTCAATCTTGACACAAACATACTTTACACAAAATTTTAATTGACGTTTGTCAGATTTAACACAAAATTTAAACAAACTGTCAAATTTATACAATTATATGAACTCTATACAAATTCTTTTGTTTTACAAGCTGTCAATCTTGACACAATCATACTTTACATAAAATGTCAATTGACGATTGTTAGGACTTACACAAATTGTATCTTAACTGTCAAATTTATACTTATATATGAACTTCATACAAACTCTTATGTGTTACTAGCTGTCAATCTTGACACAAACATACTTTACACAAAATGTCAATTGACGTATGTCAAAACTTACACAATTTGTGTGTAAAATTTATAGAAATAATTGAATTTCATAAAACTCTTATGTGTTACAAGCTGTCAATTTTGACACAAACATATTTTACACAAAATGTCAATAGACGTTTGTCAAAACTTACACAAATTGTATACAAATTGTGAAATGTATACAAATAATTGAACTTTATACAAACTTTTTTGCGTTACCAGTTGTCAATCTTGTCACAAATTACTTTACACATAATGTCAATTGACGTTTGCCAGATTTTGTACAAAATGTATACAAACTATCAAATTTATACAAATATATGAACTTTATACAAACTCTTATGCTTTACAAGCTGTCAATTTTGACACTAACATACTTTACACAAAATGTCAATTGACGTATGCTAAAACTTACACAAATTGGATACAAATTGACAACATTTATAGAAATAATCGAATTTTGTACCAATTATCATGTGTTACAAGCTGTCAATTTTGACACAAATATACTTTATACAAAATGTCAATTGACGTTTGTCAAAACTTACACAAATTGCATACAAATTGTCAAATTTATAGAAATAATTGAATTTTATACAAACTTTTATGTGTTACAAGCAGCTGTCAATCTTGACACAAACATACTTTACACAAATTGTCAATTGACGTTTGTCAGGTCTTACACAAATTGGATACAAACTGTCAAATTTATACAAATATATGAACTTCTTACAAACTGTTATGCATTACAAGTTGTCAATTTTGACACATACATACTTTATACAAAATGTCAATTGACGTCTGTCAGAACTGTATACCGTAAATTGGCCAACATAAATTTTAAAAAATAGTTTGCAACATTTTGAAGAAAAAAACTAATGCAACATTTGTTAATAAATATGATATTGTGTGCTTATATATTTTAATTTATTTTCAGGTAAGATTCCACTTCCAATTTAAGTTCAGAAAAAGCAGTTCATTCAAGTACTATAAGCATAGATGTAAGTATAATTATATTTTTTAGTATTGGTTTTTAAAGTCTGTGTAAATTGAGTGGGTATGTCTCATTTACAAAAACTTTTTACGTTATTTATACATTTACGTATACAGTCAAAAAGCCAAAATAAATACAAAAACAAATCGCATTGTTTATTTGATAAAATTTGTTATTTTATAATATCCTACAAAAAACGCTTAATTGATTTGCATGTATTTTCTTTTACAAAATAAAAATACATCATTCGCATTTTCCTCTACATTTATTCCCCATAAAAATATTTTAATTGAATTTATTTGATGTTATAATTTTTTTACCATCCGGAGGATACTTTTTTTTTTTTTTATATATATACATATATCTATATACCCTTTTTTTAAATTGAGTAATCATTACATTGAAAAAATATGAAAACCATTGATTGTGTTCTGTACATTTATATGACATTTTTATTTATTATACTTTTTGTTGTAAGTATTTAGTTATTTTTTATCAAATTGTAAATATGGTCACAAAAATGTAATTGTGGCAATTTTAGTTAAATTTGAATTAAAGCATTTTACAATTAAAGAAACTAGTAATAATTGAATATAAACGAAGGTTACTTATAATATCGATCGATATTGTCAATCAATCCATTCAAGGACAACATAAGTCCCATTATGGCAATTATCAATTTTCATCCACCGACTTGATTAATAACAGTTTCACCATAATTACCCGCAAATTGCAAATCATTGAAAAACACAACCAAATAATAACAGAAAAAAAAACAATAATTAAGTATTTTTTCGTCATTCAATAACCAATTAAATGTAACTCTTATTAATAATAATAATTGCAATTAACATCAAGCCTGAACAAAATAATGAATATTGCCGCTGTCGTTTGTTGTCAGTTGAAAAAAAAATAATGTTCTACACGTACATAATGTTTATAAATTAATCGTTCGTGAAGTGATATTTATCGAGCATGAATAGCGAACCGAGCGGCCGATCATTAAAATTAATTATGAAATGATTATAATTTATACAATTTTTTCTACATTTATAAATTCGTAGTTTTTCATAAAAACAATAATACAAGATTGGCCAATAAGTAAACAAATTAATATGGGGCATGTGCTTGCATGATTGTATGTTAATAAGGTGCTATACTGTTCATAGTAATGCTCGACAATTATCTGCAATTATTGTTTTTTGTCATTGCGACAATTAAAACTGCTTGCTGTGCAATATATTATAAATATTATATGATTTTTTGTTATAATTAGGGTATTATTATTGATAATAGGTGTTATTTATATTTTACAATTCGACTATGTTGCACGATTATTTTCATTAAATTGATTACATGCAATTTTATATTTTATTATTCAGAGACTATTTGTGGAATTATTTATTAGTTATTTAATATAGAAATCAAACTAAATCATACTTAATAAATTTGTTCATGAAAAAGTCATGTTTATTGATTACTGGGCTACGGGGAGATTTGTACTTCTGTTTACTAGACAATTTCCAATTCTAATTTAAATATTTAAACATTTTTAAATGTGTTAACAATTAATATTTAGATAATTTTTTTTTGTTTTCAAGACCACAATAATCAATAATGATATAAAATAAATTAAAGCGTTTTACTAATCATATATTCACTCACAGATTCATTTTTTGTTTACTCACTTATGCATGATCTTTTCATACAGGTTAAAACAATTTTGGAAGATTTTTTGATTAAAAATCCGCCACCACTTTAAAGAGCTATGATGGCTTTAGTGTTTGCGTTACGCGGGGAGGGGGGGGGGGGGGTTAAGTTTTCTATTCTAGGGTGTAGTGTGTTTGAGGGTTGCACCAGGACTCAATTATTGGACGCGGAGAAGGAGAAGGAGAAAGAAAGGGAGTGTGCGGCTCGTGTACAATGACCTGGTGGTGAGACGATGAGATGAAGGCGATAGTGATGGTGTGATTCCAAAAGAGGGCGTTTTTATCAAGCCCCAAAAATTTTGTTTTTCAAATGGTCATACCACACTGGTGCTCTATATAATATAATCAAGTTGACCACCAAGCACAACGTACTTTTTTATTGGGTCCTGCGCCTTCTATGTTTGGCATTATGCATCTCATCGCGTTCATAACTGTAGCGGTACTTTGGTCTCGGTCTTCGTCATTTGTTTTTACATATTTAAGAAAGGCCCAGCGTTACAATCACATA
Source organism: Tachinus rufipes (assembly GCA_963932245.1). Classification (NCBI taxonomy): domain Eukaryota; kingdom Metazoa; phylum Arthropoda; class Insecta; order Coleoptera; family Staphylinidae; genus Tachinus; species Tachinus rufipes. The sequence goes on along the minus strand of OZ010748.1, from coordinate 73,520,111 downwards.
TTTGATGTTTTTTGCATTATCTTCTTTGCGCTTACTACTAATTTCTACCGCTAGGTCGTCATTGTATGCGGTTACCACAATAATAATAATACTCTTAGGCCTCTATCTCTGCACGTAATGCTGGCAACTTACATTACAAGGGATCTACAGTTTTAAGTGGATTCCGAACTACTGGAGAAATTTTATCACTTCATCAGAGAGGGTTTTTAGCCGTAAAACTTTACGCTGGCAAGGCGGGTTGGGGAGTGGGAGAGCGTATAAGCTTGTGAAAACTGTATCACGGTATGTGGGAATCGAACCCACGATCTTCAGTGCAGCAATTGGATGCCTAGACTACTGCGAAACGCTCTCTTTTTCCTATATTAAGCGTCAGTACACCGTCGTTGTATATGTTTCACCGAGTTGGACCGATAATCGATCCCTGTGGAACAACGCACGTCATTTGCATAATACGGTTTCTGACTATTATGATCTGATTCTTCTTAAGTGCTTATATAATTCTTTCCAAGGGAAGCGAGTTTTTTGCATTGACCGTGATTAGCGCTGCATGTTGCCTGTTGTTCTCGGCTACCGTGTGCTTTTTTTTCTTCATGTACCGTCTCCATTCCGGAGGTTGGCTATCATCATTACTACTTTGATTTTGGAAACTGCCGCCCTAAACAGATCAGCTGACGTGACCTTAAACCATTTTCTCACATTACTAAGCCAATACATTCTTCTCGCTCCGATAGATCTTGTGCCCACGATTTTTCCTTGGATTATGAGTCGGAGAATTTCATATTTCGGACCTCTCATGATGTGGCCGAGATATTGCAGTTTTTTTTTTTTACTTCCAGTAGTATCTCTCTGTCTTTCTCCATTCTTTTCAGAACCTCCACGTTGGTCGCATATTCTGTTCATGATATTCTCAACATCCTACGGTAGGCCCACATCTCAAAGGCTTCTAATTTCCTATCACAATACACGTTGAGGGTCCAAGCTTCCACACCATATAAAAGGACTGGGAATACGTAACATTTGAGCATCCGAGTTCTGAGTTCCAGGCTCAAGTCGTGACTACAGAGCAGTTTTTTAATTTTCACAAAGGATGCACGGGCTTTCTCAATGCGAATCCTTATTTCTGCGCAGTAGTCCACGGCGCCGTCGACGTTTGTACCTAGATAGTTATACCTCTCGAGTCTTTCCAGCCTTTTGTCTTCCTCATACAGATGTTTGGTGCTTCAGTTTTGATGACAATCATGTATTTGGTCTTTTTAACATATTCTCGACTAACTGTGACGACGTTATTCAGCATATTTTGAAGGTCTTGCATGTTTTCGGCAAGAAGTACTGTATCGTCAGCGTAACGCAAGTTGTTCAGTGGAGTGCCGTTAACACGTATTCCGCCGTTCTCTCTTTTGAAGGCCTTGGTAAAGATTTCTTCTGAATAGATGTTAAGAAGAGGAGTGGAGAGAGAATACACCCTTGTCTGACTCCTCTCTTGATCTCAACGGCTTTTGTTAGTTTGGATAGGACGCAAACGGACGCACTTTGGTTTAGGTACAGTTTTACTATTATTTGTATATCTCTTGTGTCGAGGTTTTTTCGTTCAAGTGCTTCTATTAGTTGTTTGTGTCTCACTTTATCAAATGCTTTATCATAATCTATAAAACAGGCGTATACCTTCTGGTTGACATCCAGACACCGCTGCATCAAGACGTTGTAGGCAAACAAGGCTTCCCTTGTTCCAACTTTTTTTTTTAAACTAAACTGGGTATCTCCTATGCCTTCTTCCAGTTTCTTGTAAATCTTACGGTGGAAGACTTTAAGAAAGATTTTTAGAGTGTGGCTTATTAGGCTAATCGTACGGTGTTTTTCGCATTTTTTGGCTTTATGCTTCTTAGGAGTTGTGACAAACGTTGACTGAAGCCATTTTTGTGGTATTATTCCTGTTTCATAGATCTTATCAAATAGGGAGGTTATAGCATCTAAATGTTGGTCGTCAATCATCTTAAGCACATATGCAGGCAGATCGTCAGGGCCAGGAGCTTTTCCATTTTTGGCTGATTTTATTGCTGCTTGTACTTCTTCTTTTAAAATAGGTGATCCAGTGTCATTCATACTGTAGGTAGTTATCTCTTCTCTTTGATCATTGAAAAGGGATTTGACGTAATCTTCCTATAGTGTCAGTTGATCTTCAATATCCAGCACAATGTTTCCTTCCTCATTTGTAAGGATGTATGATCTTTGTTTCCGACCAATTCCAGTAAACTCTTTTATTTTCTTATGCATGGTTGAAGCTGCGTTCTATTTTCTCCAGGATTCTGTTATTTAAGGTATACTCTAGAAGATGTGTTCATCCGATATAATGGTCTTTATGCCGGGTAGCTATTATCTTTGTTTGGCTTTTTATTAATGTAATGCTTGGTGGTTTTCCAGATATTGGGAAAGGTGCCTAACTTCAGCAGTTTGTCAAACACCGGTTTTATTGTTTTGTTAAAAAATCCAAATTTGGCTATAGTATTGTTTGGCATACATAACATGAGTAAAGGAGAGTGTTTTTCAAGTTAACCCAAAAAATCATTTTTTTTATTTTTTTTTTCTAGGAAGAAGCTGGTTTTTGGGACGTATACAGCTGCATCTACGATTTGATCTGCGATACAGTTTTGGCCGAGTTTGGTTATATTTTTATTTGGCTCCGAGACCATAGAGATGTTTGCTTTCTACCGAGCAGTTCATGGCCGCTTTGCTCTTATTTAAGTCGACTTGAATGATTTTAATTTTTGCTGATTGTGTTTCTTTCTTGACTAATTTTTTAGACCAGATTTCTGTATCTAAAGCATATTTTGACCAAAATGGTTCCACTTCTGCAGTAATTTGCTTTTGTTTGTCAATCTCATCTTTGCCTAAAACTTGTACTTCTTTCAATGTTGTTCCCAGGGTTTCTACTTTGCCAATGTCAGTGAAGGCAGTAGTAATACCGTCTTTACTTGTCACTATAGGTATTGTCGTCGATTTCCGTTCGATGACTTTACTAGAGTCCAAATTGAATTATTTCTGTGGAAACGTTTTTTTTAATTCTGTCGTTCCAAAATTTATTCCTAAATTCTTTAATGCCTATACCTTGCCATTTTTTTCAAATTTTGTTGCGAGATTGAATTTTGTTCAATATATTTTGTATCTGTTATCCAAAAAGTCAATAGTTTTAAATTGTGCTCCTTTTTCTAGCGTTTTGTAGAATTTGTGTCAGTTTTTTGACATTGACAAATGTCTTTGGGGTATCAATGTTTCTGTCAATGATTGTCTCTGTCCAAGATCCGAATAAATAGGGGGCAATTTGCGCTGATAAAAGTCTGTCTTGAAGTTCATCACGTTTGTCACGTTTTTGTTAATTGACAAACTAATTGTTATCGGAGTCATTTTATTTAATGGATAATGTTGTGTGTGAGAAGGTAGATGCTTAATATCTACGTTTTGTGCAATGTACATGTACCATTATTACAATGAAATTCTAGGTACCATGTTTGACATTCAGATCCCGAACTCTAACCTCTTAGTCGAGTATGTTTGAAACATTGTTTTCCTCAAACTAAAATTGTGAATGACTTGACCATTTTCAAATGTTGAAAAGTTAAAACTACTGATGCGCAACTAATGAACTGAGTGTCCGCACATCCAGCCAAGTGTTTGTTGTCATGCAGTTGGATCACAAACACTTGGGCGGGTTGGCGGGAACACGTTTTCAAAACTACGGGTCTAACATTCATGAATTGTGAGTCCGCACCCAAATGTTAGTTGTCAAGCAGTTGGATCATAACAACTACACGTTTTTAAATTACCGGTCCAACCTTCATGAAATGAATGTCGTCACCCACCCGAGTGTTTGGTGTCTAGCAGTTGGATTACGAACATTTGGGCATTAAAGTTGAAAATACTGGTGCACAACTAATGAACTGAGTTTCCGCTCATCTACCCAAGTGTTTGGTGTGAAGCGGTTAGATGACGAACACTTGGGCGGGTGGGCGGGGACACGTTTTTAAACTACCGACTCAACAATTATGAACTAAGTGCCCGCCCTCCCACCCAAGTGTTTGTTGTCAAGCTGTTGCATCACGAACATTTTGGCGGGTGGGCTGGAATTAAAGTTGAAACTACTAACGCGCAATTAATGAACTGAGTGACCGCCCATCCACCCAAGTGTTTGTTGCCAAGCAGTTGGTTCACGGACACTTGGGCGGGTGGGCGGGAACTCGTTTTCAAAACAAACATTCATACATTTTGAGTCTGCCCACTCGCCCAAACAGTCCGATAAACAATATTCATGTCATGTTCAAATTGAAGTTTAAGGATTAATAATAAGTATCATCAATATGAACACAAAATATCAAACTAATTAACGTTAAATTTTTTTTTATTAGAATTACAATAAACATCAATGTTGACGTTTTAAAAAAATACTAATTTGAAAATTTTATAAATTTTATAATAAACGTCAATATTGACAACTAACACTAACAGTGAACATATTGACAATAAATTGATCCATGTTGACACTTAACAAAAACATCATTTTTCAATATTAATTGATTATAGCTAAAAATAATAAACGTCAACATTGATAGTGAGAATTAAAAATCAATCATCTGAATGATGAAGCCACTAAACATAATAATTTTTTTTTTCAAATGTTTAATTTGAAAAAAAACATCAGTTTTGACATATTATAACAAAAAATTATAAACGTCAACATAAACAATTAACACTAAACATCAACGTTGACAGATGAAACCAATAAACATATTAACAATAATTTTTGTCTATGTTGACATTTACCTAATAAATGTCAACATTGACAAATATCACTAAACATCAACCTTGACAGATAAAACCATTAAACATATTAACAATAAGTTTTTTTTATGTTGACATTTGACAAAAACATCGATATTGACAATTAACGCTGAACATCAACGTTGGCAGATGAAACCAGTAAAAATAATGACATAAACAAAAACATCAATTTTGACATATTAAAACAATAAATAATAAACGTCAACATTAACAATTAACACTAAACATTAGCGTTAACAGATGAAACTATTAAACATATCGACAATTAATTTTTCTATGTTGACGTTTGACAAAAACATTAATTTTGACATATTGTAATTAAAAATTATAAACGTCAACAGTGACGATTAACACTAAACATCAACGTTGACAGATGAAACCTTTAAATATATTGACAATAGTTTTTTTTATGTTGGTATTTGACAAAAACCTCTATTTTGACAAAACTAATCAACGTCAAACATTGACAATTAACACTAAACATTAACGTTGACATATAAAACTAGTAAACATATTTACAACAAATTTTTCTATGTTGACGTTTGACAAAAACATTTATTTTGACATATTTTAACCAAAGCTAATAAACGTCAACATTGACAATTAAGACTAAACATTAACGTTGACAGATGAAACCTGTAAACATATTGAAAAGAAATTTTTCGATGTTAACATTTGACAAAAGCATCAATTGATTGACATATTATAATCAAAAATAATAAACATTAATATTGACAATTAACACTAAACATCAACGTTGAAGATAAAACCACTAAACATAATTACAGTAAATTTGTCCATGTTGACATTTGACAAAAACATCAATTTTGACATAAGGTAACAAAAAATAATAAACGTCAACATTGACGATTAACACGTATCATCAACGTTATCAGATGAAACCGCTAAGCATATTGGCAATAAATATATTCAGGTTGACATTTGACAAAAACAACAATAACCTTAACTGACAACATCAACGTTGGCAGATAAAACCAGTATATTGGCATTTGGCAAAAACATCAATTTTGCCTACTTTAACCAAAAATATCAAACGTCAACATTGACAAATAGCACTAAATATCAACGTTGACAGATGAAACTAGGAAACATATTGACAATATTTTTTTCTATGTTGACATTTGACAAAAACATTTGTAACCAAACACAGTAATGGTCAACATTTACGATTAACTTTAACGCTCGTTGACAGGTGATACTAGAATAGAATAAAATAGAATAGAACAGTTTAATACTACAAATTTTATATTAAAAAATGGCATTAGATGAATAGTCAATATTTTTAATAAAAGTTAATATTGACAGTAAATGTCAACGTTAACAAAATCAATCAACGTCAAAATTGACAATAAACGTCAAACATTACAGTAAGCAATAACATCGACAAATGCAATAATCGCTAAAGTGCTGAGTAGAGGTAAGAGTCAACGTCAGTTGACAAAAACTACAATAAACGTCAAAATTTATAAATGTTAATAAACGTTAACGTTAACAAATTGCAAGATATTAACAAACTAATGACAATAAATGTTAAACTAATGTCAAAGTTGACAATAAACGTCAAAGTTGTTAATAATAAACGTCAAAGTGACAGAAAAGTTGTTAATAAATATCAAAATTGACAATAAACGTAAAAATTGTAATAAACGTCAAAGTTGTTAATGTTAAGTACTAATAAATTTATTTTTTCTAAGTAAGTATTACATATAATGTACGTCATTAATTACAATTAACGTCAAAGTTGACAAATAACCGTCAAGTTGACAGATGAAGATAAAAGTAAATGTTTACAACTACAATCGTTAATGTTAAAATGGGTTTAAAAAATTAAAATCTAGTTTGCTATGTTAGCACAATTGTATCATGTTTCAATGATTACTTCCAAAGTTATAGCAATTTCAGCCAATAGTTTATTAATAATTTGAAGATATCTGCACAAATTAGTAATTATAGCAAAATTGGTTGTATGAAATAAGTTCAAAAATTAAAAACAAAGTTTGCTATGTTAGCACATGATACCATAATATTTGTATCCAGTTCCAATGCTTACTTCCAAAGTTATAGCAATTAATATATAAAATATATAAAGAAGAACGCGTATATGGATGTTTTTAGTTTAGGATAGGTTTGTCATAAATTTGATTTTTTAATGTTATAGCAATTTGTACCAATAATTTATCGTTAATTTCACGGTATTGACAGTAATTACTAATGAAATGGGGTCAAAATTTAAAAACATAATTTGCTATACGAGCACATGATACCATAATATTTTTATCATATTCCAACTTATAAAGTTAAAGTAGTTTGTAGCAATATTTTATTGTTATTTTGAAGATATCAACACTAACTAGTAATTATAACAAAACTGGTTGTATGTAATGGGTTCAAAAATTTGCTATGTTAGCACATGATGACCTAATATTTCCAATGATTACTTTCAAAATTATAGCAATTTGTAGCAATAATGTATTGTTATTTTAACGGTATTAGCACTAATAACTAATAACAGCAAAATTGGTCGTATGAAATGGGTCCAATAAATCAAAACATAATTTGCTATATCAGCACATGATACCATAATATTTGTATCATGTTCCAATGATTACTTCCAAAGTTATAGCAATTTGTAGCAATAATTTATTGTTAATTTGAAGATATTGGCACTAATTATTAATTACAGCAAAATTGGCCGGATGAATTGGGTTCAAAAATTAAATACATATTTTGCTATATCAGCACATGATACCACAATATTTGTATCATGTTCCAATGATTACTTCAAAAGTTATAGCAGTTTGTAGCAATTTTTTATTGTTATTTTGAAGATATTGGCACTAATTACTAACTAATTACAGCAAAGTTGGTCGTATGAATTGGGTTCAAAATTTAAAAACATATTTTTCTATACCAGCACATGATACCATAATAATTGTGACATGTTCCAATGATAACTTCCAAAGTAATAGCAATTTGTAGCAATAATTTATTGTTATTTTGAAGATATTGGCACTAATTACTAATTACATCAAAATTGGTTGTATGGAATGGGTTCATAAATTAAAAACATAGTTTGCTATACCAGCAGATGTTACCATATCATTTGTACGTAGTTTCAATGATTACTTCTAACATTATAGCAATTTGTAGCAAACATGTATTGTTAATTTGAAGGTATTGGCACTAATTATTAATTACACCAAAATTGTAATTGTATGAAATGGGGTCAAAAATTAAAAACATAATTTGCTATAAAAGCACATGATACCATAATATTTGTGTCATGTTCTAATGATAACTTCCAAAGTTATAGCAATTTGTAGCAATAATTTATTGTTATTTTGAAGATATTGGTACTAATTACTAGTTACAGCAAAATTGGTTGTATGAAATAGGTTCAAAAATTAAAAACATAATTTGCTACATCAGCACACGATACCATCATATTTGTATCATGTTTCAATGATTACATTCAAAGTTATAGCAATTTGTAGCAATAATTTATTGTTATTTTTAAGATATTGGCACAAATTACTAATTACAGCAATATTGGTCGTATGAAATGAGCTCAAAAAATAAAAACACAATTTGCTATACTAGCACATGATACCAGAATATTTGTATCATGTTTCTATGATTACTTCCAAAGTTATTGCAATTTGTAGCAATAATTTATTGTTATTTTGAAGATGTTAACATAAATTATTATTTGCAGCAAAATTGGTTGTATGAAATGAGTTCAAGAAATAAAAACATAGTTTGCTATATCAACACATGATACTCTAATATTTGTATAATGTTCCAATGATTACTTCCAAAGTTATAGCGTTTTGTAGCAATAATGTATTATTATTTTGAAGATATCAGCACTAACTAGTAGTTATAGCAAAATTGGTTGTATGAAATGGGTTTAAAAATTTAAAATATAATTTGCTATAACAGCACATAATACCATAATATTTATATCATGTTCCAAAGATTACTTCCAAAGTTTTAGAATTTTGTAGCAATAATTTATTATTGTTTTAAAGGTATCAGCACTAATTACTAATTACAGCAAAATTGTTTGTATGAAATGGGTTTATAAATTTAAAATAAATTTTGCTACGTTAGCACATAATACCATAATATTTGTATTATGTTCCAATAATTACTTCTAAAGTTATAGCAATTTGTAGCAATAATTTATTATTATTTTGAAGATATCAGCACTAATTAGTAGTTATAGCAAAATTGGTTGTATGAAATGTGTTCAAAAATTTAAAACTAAATTTGCTATGTTAGCACATAATACCACAATATTTGTACTCAGTTCCAATGATTACTTCCAAAGTTATAGCAGTTTGTAGCAATATTTTCTTATTATTTTGAAGATATTATCATTAAATCGTAAATTATAGTAAAATTAATTATATAAAATGATTGATGATGTTTAAAAAACAATTATACAAAAAAGTTAGTGATCTAATTGATCACTGAGGCTCCGGGGAGATTCGAACTCCCGATCTCCTGTTTACTAGACAGGCGCTTTAACCAACTAAGCCACGGCGCCGTTGATCGCTATAGTTCAAAATATCGTCTGAGAAATGTGTATATTGTTACGTTCAACACACAAGACCTCGCTTGTAACACACTATTTATGTTGAATCAGCACAAATATTTAAATTAGAATTAAATATAGAAACAAACACATCTTTATAAGCGAAAAAAATGCGATTCGTATGAACTCGTTGCCTTACCACAGTCCGATATGGTCTAGTGGCTAGGATATCTGGCTTTCACCCAGAAGGCTCGGGTTCGATTCCCGGTATCGGAAAACTTTTTTAATAATTTATTTTATATCTATCGCTTAATCACATAATAACCATCAATCATAAAAAACCTACGTAAACTAATATAATAGTTTTAGTCATTTTGAAAACACGTCACTTCAAACCACAATCGTATATAATTATCTCAATATTTTCCGTGGAAAGCGATTGCGACACAGGAAATGGCCATTACAACCACAATAATTTATCCAATTGTTCCGCCCCCTCTCATAAAACCAATCCCCAACTTATATTAATTGTAGAAAACAAAACAAAAAACTTTAATTGAATCGACAGTATGATGTTTGGCAAAGCAAACAAATCTAAAAGAGAGAGAAAAGAGCATTGTGTTGAGCCCGGGGCATGAGGAAATAAGCCGAGGACAACTTGTTTATCAAATTACTTAAGCGGTTCGCGATCGGAGAGAGAACGGTTCGGTTAGGAGACGCCGGTGCTGCCGTGCCGCGGACCCATTAGCGAGTTGAGGGTCAAAACACTCGGAAAGAATTAATTGATGTCTGTTTTTATTTTATAAAAAATATCACAAATTTATATTGTTAAATAAGTTAATTGATCGCACATCCTGCTACCCTGCTTAGCGACGCATTAATAATTTCGTATTCAAAGGAAAGTGGAAAATTCACGCGGCGACAGGGAGCGGCAGACGTAGGTGAATGCATTTTATATTACCTTACTGGGAATTATTCAACGAATTTTAATTGCAAAAATAATCATATTTATACAAAGAGATTTGTTGAATTTTTATTAGTTAATGTTGTGTCGTTAAATTAATTTTATAATGTTTTTTTTTATTTGAATTGGGTAATAGACGTAATTATATTGGAAGCTACAATTGTAAACGAATTCTTACAAGATATTAATTGAATTTTCATATGCAGTCATCATGAATTGCAATCATTAAAATACATTAGGAACGATTGTATCTGTGCTAGAAGTAGTGCTACTTACTTTAGTCATTTTTATGAAGATTAGTCGGCATTTTATAATGAAAGTGATACTTAGAGATACGCAATATTTAATGGAGATTTACGTGGTTGTAATGGTTTAATAGACTTAGTACTAATTTGTTGAGAAAAATGCAAAAAACTATCCGAAAGCTAGAATTTTGTTATAATGTTTGACGTTTAATAGTATAATATGATAGTTAACTGTCAAACAAAACGTTTGTTGTTTAGAACGTTATTTTGTTGACAATAAACTATCAAAAATAACACCCAACATTGCAAACTAAGGGTTAACTGTCAAAAGTTGCCCAAAAACGATTTATGTCAAAAGTGACAATTAATAAAGTTAGTAGTAAGTTGAATAATTGTCCAGAAAATGTTATATATCTGTCAAACGTAACTGTCAAAAATGTTATTTAGCTGACAAAATGTAGATTATCTGTCAAAAGTGACAGGTATTTTATTACAAACAATGTTTAAGTGTCAAAAGTAACTACAAAGTGTCAAATTTACATTTTACAGTGCAACGACGTTTGTTATTAAAAACGTTCTGTTAATGTATATGTTAACTGTCAAAAATTACTCACAAACGTTTTTAGCTGTCAAAAGTGACAATTAATAATACCAGTGGGAACGTTGTTCAGAAAATGTTATCAGCTGTCAAAATTAACTGTCAAAATTGTATTAAAAGTAAAAAAAAATATTATTTAGCTTACACAAATAAATAGATTAACTGTCAAAAGTGACAGGTATTTATCAAAAACAATGTTTAACTGTCAGATATAACTATCAGTCAAAATGTTGTTGTTTATAAAAATTGAGTTAACTGTCAAGCTGACTTTTAACAGTAAATATGAAAAGCAACGTTTGTTGTTTAAAACGATGTTTTGCTGTCAATAAATTTGACTGTCAAAACTTATATTTATTGAACTGTCAGTTAAAACGTTATTTGGTTATTAAACGAGACATTTAACTGATCAAAATATATGTTAACTGTCAAAGGATGCTCAAAAAAATTTTCTGTCAAAACTAATAATAATACCAATGGGAACATTGCCTGATGTTATATTAGCTGTCAGAAGTAACTGTCAAAAATGAATTTTGTTAATAAATATATCAACTGTCAAAAGTGACAAGTATTTCATCAAAAACAATGCTTATCTGTATCTACGAGTGGAATAGTCTTTTAAAATGATTGAGTTAACTGTGAAGCTGACTTTTAACTGTGTAAAATGACACATAACTGCCAAAAGCGATAGTTATTTTTGGCAACGTTCTTTTACTGTCAGTAAATGAGTTACTCATAACACGGCAAACTAAAGCTTAACTGTCAAAACTAATATATTACTGTCAGTCAAAACATTACTTAAGTGTTTAGAAAAAAACGTTGTTTAGTTATCGAACGAGACATTTAACTGACAGCTAAAAGTATGGCTTAGCTGTTAAAAGTTTTGTCAATAATATTCAAATCTGTCAAAAGTGTCAATTAACAACAATTAATGCTTAATTGTTTAGAAAATGTTATTTTGCTGTCAAAAGTAACACACTGTCAACAATTTATTTAGCTTACGTAAATAGACATATCAACAATTGAAAGTGACAAGTATAACTGTCAAAAATAACTACGAGCTAACATGTTATCATTTAAAGAAAATTAGACAGTGTAAAAACATAACATTTAACTGTCAGTCAAAACGTTTTGTAGCTGTTTTGTTGTTATTAAGTGGTTAACTGTCGTTAATTAACTGACAGCTAACTGTCAATAGTTGCCAAAAACGTCCTGTCAAAAGTGACAATTACTAATACTAGTATAAACGTTGCTTAATTGTCCAGAAAACGTTATTTAGCTGTCAAAATAAATGTATTTAGTTGACATAAATATATAAATCAACTGTGAAAAGTGAGAAATATTTGTTGTAAACGTCAATTTGCTGTGACTCATTTCAGTGCAGACTTAAAGGATAACTGTCAAAACTGTTAAACAGTTAGTCAAAACGTTATTGACATTTAAATGTTTGTCAAAACCTGTTTAGAATAAACTTTCTTTGGATATCAATTGTGACAACTGTCAAAAGTTGCTCAAGAACGTTTTAGTTGTAAAATGTTTATAGAATATTATTTAGCTGACAAAATATAGATCAACTGTCAAAAGTGACAACTAATTCATTAGAAACAATGTTTATGTGTCAAAAAAGTAAGTACGACTTGAAATGTTGCCATTTAAAGTCAAAGTGATGTTTGTTAAAATTACAGTTAACTGTGAAAAACGACGTTTGTTGTTTAAAACTTTATTTTGTTGTTAATAAATAGTTAACTGTCGATAATTAACTGGCAGCTAACTGTCAAAAGTTGAGTTTATCTGTCAAAAGTGACAATTATTAATACCATTGAAACGTTTCTTAATTGTCCAGAAAATGTTATTATGCTGTCAAAATTAACTGTCAAAATTGACAAATATTTGTTCAAAACGTTGTTTTGTTGTCAATAAATGGGTGACTCATAAATCATAATAGTGCATACTAAGGGTTAACTGATGTTTAACAGTTAGTCAAAACATTCTTGAGCTATTTAGAAAAAAAAGTAAGAGTTAAAGATTTGTCAATAATGTTTATTAAATCTGTCAAAGTGACAATTATCAATTTTAGTGAGAACGTTGCTTAATTATTCAGAAATTTTGTATAACTGTCAAAAGTATCTGTCAAAAATATATTTAGCTGGCATAAGTGTAAATCAACTGTCAAAAGTGACAAGTTTTATCAGAAAAAGTGACAATTAGTAATACGTGTAAACGTTGCTTAATTGTTCAAAAAAACGTTATTTAGCTGTCAAAATAATTGTCAAAATTGTATTTAGTTGACACAAATATATAAATCAACTGTCAAAAGTGACACATATTTGTTTTAAACGTTAATTTGCTGTGACTCGTTCAGACTAACGGTTAACTGTCAAAACTGTTTAACAGTTAGTCAAAACGTTATTAACATTAACTGACTCAACACGTGTATAGAATAATCTTGTTATGGATATCAAGTGAGACAACTGTCAAAAGTTGCCCAAGAACATTTTAGTTTGTCAAATTTGACAAATAACAAAAGAACATTGCTCAATTGTCCAGAGAATGTTATTTAGCTGACAAAACTGATTTATCAGAAACAATGTTTATGTGTCAAAGTAAGTACGAGTTAGAACGTTGTCATTTAAAAGATTGTCTGTCAAAGTGATGCTTTACAGTGTAAAATAACAGTTAACTGTCAAAAGCGACGTTTGTAGTTTTAAACGTTGTTTTGCTGTTATTGAATGTCGATAATTAACTGACAGCTAACTGTCAATAGTTGCTAAAAACGTTATGTCAAAAGTGACAATTACTAATACCAGTGTAAACGTTGCTTAATTGTCCAGAAAACCCTGTCAAAATAATTGTCAAAAATGTATTTAGTTGACAAATCAACTGTCAAAAGTGCAAATATTTGTTGTAAACGTTCTTGACATTTAACTGTCTGTCACAACGTTTTTTAGGTGTTTAGAGAAAACTTTTTTTAGATATTAATTGATACATTTAACTAACAGCTAAAAGTATGGGTTAACTACCAAAAGTTGCGCAGAAACGTTTTAATTTGTCAAAAGTGACAATTAACAATACCAGTAAGAACACTGCTCAATTGTCCAGATAATGTTATTTAGCTGTCAAAAATAACCGCCAAAAATTTATTTAGCTGTCAAAATATATATCAACTGTCAAAAGTGACAATTAGTTTATATATTGTTATAGTTGAAACGTTGAAAATTTGAGTTAATTATCAAAGTGAAGTTTGTTAAAATGACAGTTAACTGTCAAAAACGACGTTTGTTGTTAAAAACGTTTTGTTGTTAATGAGTAGTTACTGTCTGGTGAGGGCACAAAGAAGACATGTGTATGGTACGTGTGGATGCGTATATGAGTTAACGGATCCATTTGGAAAGAACGCTACGCTCTGCATCACTTTGTTAGGGACACCCATACACTCATATGAAAACCTAATTTTGCTGTCAATAAATGGGTGACTCGTAACAGTACAAACTAAAGGTTAACTGTCAAAACTGATGTTTAAGTTAGTTAAAACGTTTTTGAGGTGTTTAGAAACGTTGTTTTTTTTTAAACAAACTAAAAGTACGGGTTAATTGTCAAAAGTTTGTTAATAATATTTAAATCTGTCAAAAGTGACAATTATCAATTCTAGTTGCGACTGTAGCTCAATGCTCTAGGGCGAGGACTGTTGATTCCTAGCAGCGACAATATCTAATTTGTCGAATATGTCGTTGTCTCCTTTTCAAAGCAATGGCAAACCAGCGAAGTATTTGCATAGTAAACCTCTCTAATTATGTTGTTTGAGTTCCACATTAAACTGTAGGTCCCGTATGTTTGTGTAGAACTATTATCGCACATCGCAAACATACGAGAGGAGCGCGTACGCTTGTAGCGAATGCAGCACTATAAGATTGTTTAAAAAATATTCTATAATTGTCAAAAATTTATTTAGCTGACGTAAGTATAAATCAACTGTCAAACGTGAGATTAAGTTAACTGTCAAGCTGATTCTTAACTGTTTAAAAAGACAATTATTTAATTGACTAACTAAGAGTTAAAAGAGTTGGTCGAATCTATATTAATTAGTTTTGACAGTCGACTTTTATTTTGCACTATTACGAGTAAACAATTGATTGACAGAAAAGCAACGTTTTCAACAACAATCGTTGCTATTAACAGTTCACGGTTGTTTTGCACTGTTAAAAGTTAGCTTGACAGTTAACTCGATTTTTTGTAGTTTTTTTAGATAGTTAAACATTGTTTTTGATGAAATACTTGTCATTTTTGACAGTTGATCTATAAGTTTATGTCAGTTGTTTTTTAAAACGTTGATTTGTTGTCAATAAATGGGTGACTTATAACAGTTCAAACTAAGGGTTGACTCTCAAAACTGATATATAACTGTCGTTCAAAATGCTTTTTGGGTATTTAGAAAAAAACTTTATTTGGATCTTAACTGACATGTTAAAATATAGGTTAGGTTAGGTATTTCATCAAAAACAATGTTTAACTGTCACAAATAAGTATAAATTGAGACGTTGTCATTTAAAAGCAATTGAGAAAACGGTTTTTTTCTTTTCATAAATGGGAAACAGTGCAAATTAAGGGCCAACTGTCAAAACTTGCTCAAAAACGTTTTTGACTGTCAAAAGTGACAATTTATAATACCAGTAGGAACGTAGCTTAATTGTCCAGAAATGTTATTTGGCAGAAAAAAGTAATTGTAAAAAATAAAAAAGTATATAAGATCAGAAACAATGTTTTAATTGTTAAAAGTAACTGCGAGTTGTTGAAGCGTTGTCATTTAAAAATATTAAGTTTGACATTTAATCTTAGTCTTAACTTTGTAAAATGACAGTTGACTGTAAAAATTGACGTCGTTTTTGTTTTGAGAACGTTGTTTTGCTGTCAATAAATGGGTGATTCATAACATTGCAACTTAAGAGTTAAAATTGATATTAAATTTAACAGTCAATTAAAACGTTTAACGGACATTTGAAGGTGTCAAAAGTAGCTCAAAAACGCTTATATTTGTTAAAAGTGTGTTATAACAGTGCAAACTAAGGCTTAACTGTCAAATCTAATATTTAACAGTTTTTCAAAACGTTTTTTTGTTTTAACTGACAGATAAAGTTTGCTCAAAAACGTTATTATCTGTCAAAAATGAGAATTAATAATACCAGAAAAAACGTTGTTTAATAGCCCATTTTATCAGAAAGAATGTTCAACTGTCAAAAGTAATTACGAACTGACTCTTAACAGTGTAACTTGACAATTAACTGTCAAAACCGACGTTTGTTATTGAAAACGTTAACTCATAAAATTGCAAACTATGGGCTTGTTAAAATTGATAATTAATAGTTAGTCAAAATGTTTTATTAGGTATTAAGCAAAAAATGTTCTACTGACAGCTAATAATGTTAAGGATAATTGTCAAAAGTTGCTTCAAAACGTTTTCACCTGTCAAAAGTGACAATTTACAATAATAATGGCAATGTTATTTAATTGTCCAGAAAATTTAGTTAGCTTTCAAAATAAACTGTCAAAAAGTATTTTATAGGAACAAATGTTCAACTGTCAAGCTTACTCTTAACAGTGTAACATGGTAGTCAACTGTCAGAAACGACGTTTGTTGTTAAAACGTTGACCCACAACAGTGCTTGATTGAGACATTTAACTGACAGCCAAACGTTTTTTGTATGTCAAAAGTGACTATTATTATTATTAGTAGCAATATTGCTTAATTGTCTAAAAAAATTATTTAGTTTTGAAAAATAACTGTCAAAAATTTATTTAGCTGACATAATATAAATATAAAGCAACTGTCAAAAGTGACAAGTATTTCATCCAAAAACAATGTTTAACTGTCAAAAATAATTACGAGTTGATTTTTAACAGTGTAAAATGGCAGTAAACTGTCAGAAGCGACGTTTGTTGTTTAAAACTTGACTTGTGCAAACTAAGGGTTAACTGTCAAAACTGATATTTAGTCAAAACGTTACTTAGGTGCTGAAAACAAATGTCGCTTGGTTATCAAACAAGACATTTAACTGTCAGCTAATATTATGTGTTAACTGTAAAAACTTCTTTAAGAAGGTTTTTATATGTCAAAAGTGACAATTAATAATACTAGTGGCAATGTTGTTTAATTGTCAAGAACATGATATAAGCTGTCAAAAGTATCTGTCAAATGTGACAAATGTTTTATCAGAATCATTGTTTAACTGTCAAGTTGATTCTTAACTGTCAAAAACGACGTTGGTTATTGAAAACGTTGACTCATAAAAGTGCAAACTAAGGGCTACCTTCCAAAATTGATATTTAACAGTTAGTCAAAAGCGTTTTTAGGTATTTAGAAACAATGTTGTTTGGTTAGCAACATTCAACTAACAGATAATAATGTAGGTTAACTGTCGAAAGTTACTTGAAAACGTGTGCATCTGTCACAAGCGAAAATTACAATGACAATGTTATTTAATTGTCTAGAAAAAGCAAGCTAGCTGTCAAAAGAAACTGTCAAAAATTTGTTTAGATATCATAAATATTTAGATAAACCATGTCAAAACGTTAAGTTAACTGTCAAGCTGATTTATAATAGTGTCAAATGAAAGTTAACTGTCAAAAACGACGTTTGTTGTTGAAAACGTTGTTTTGCTGTCAATAAATGGGTGACTCATAACATTGTTAACTAAGGGTTAATTTCAAAAGTATTTTTATTTAAGTGTCAGTCAAAATGTTTTTTGGGTATTCATAAAAAATGTTATTTAGTTATTAAACGCGACATTTAACTGACAGGTCAAAATATAGGTTAACTGTCAAAAGTTGCTCAAAAACGTTTTTATCTGTCAAAAAACTATACTTAATTGTCTAAAAGTGCTAATTATCGGTCAAAAGTAAGTGTCACAAATTTAATTAGCTAACATAAATATATAAATAAACTGTCAAGAATTTTATCAGAAACATTGTTTAACTGTCGTAGAAAGTACAAGTCAAAATGTTGTCATTCAAAAATTGAGTTAACTGTCAAACTGAGTTTTAACAGTGTAAATTGACAGGTAATTGTGAAAAGCGACGTTTGTTGTTGAAAACATTGTTTTGTTGTCAATAAATAGACTTATGACAGTGCAAATTAAGAGCTAAAAAGATTTGTATCTGTCAAAAGTGACAAATTATAACACTAGTGGAAGCTGTCAAAAGTAACTTTAAAAAAATATTTACCTAACTTAATTAAATACCTAGATAGATCAAATGTCAAAAGTGACAGGTATTTTATCAAAAACAATGTTAACTGTCAAATGTAACTATGAGTTAACATATTGTCATTTAAAAAGATCAAGCAGACTTTCAACAGTGAAATGTGACAGATGTCAAAAACGTTTTTGTTGTTAATATATGACTCATAAAACTGACATATAACTGATAGTTAAAACGTTTTTTAGGTATTTTGACAAAGACTTATTTACCCAAAGGTAACGATACTTTGACAGTCAAAAGTATGAGTTAACTGTCAAAAATGTATTTATTTGTGAAAAAAGAAGTTGACAATACTAGTGGCAATATTGTTTAGTTGTAGAAAATGATATTTATCTGTCAAAAGTAACTGTCAAAAATGTATTTAGCTGACATTATTATATACATTGATATAAAAGATGAGTTAACTGAGTAAAATAACAGTTAACTGTCAAAAATAACGTTTGTTGTTGAAAACGTTATTTTGCTGTCAATAAATGGGTGACTTATTACACTGCAAACTAAGGGTTAACTGTTTAAACGGATTTATTAGTTATTGATACATTGACTGCTTCTGTCAAAAGTTGACAGATAAAAATATGAGTCAACTGTCAAAAACGTTTTTATTTGTCAATTAATAATATCAGTGAGAATGTAGTTAATTGTGCAGAAAATTTTATTTAGCTGTCAAAATTAACTGTCAAAATTTATTTATTTATTATATTTGTATATGACGTTTATCTGTCAGCTTAACGGTAAAAAAATTGTATTATATTCTATTCGATTTGACCATGTTCGGCCGCTATTTGATCTAAAATCCGCTCACTAATTATAAATATTTATTATATTTCCTGAATTAATATAAAATTACTGTATACAAATTTATTTATGTATCGATTACGCGAACTAAGCAACTTTAGTTAGTGGGTTAGTTTGTATTTTATTAATTACATTCGCTGAATAATTATTCGCATTAAGTGATTGCGCTCACTGAGATATTTATAGATAGCATTGGCCTTGTCAATGACGCGCAACTTTGCTCTCGGTTCATAATTTTAATCTTGAGATAATGAATGTACAAATACCACAAATGAAATATGAAATTATTTCATGTTATTTTTCGGCAACATTTAGTATGATCCGATATGGTCTAGTGGCTAGGATATCTGGCTTTCACCCAGAAGGCTCGGGTTCGATTCCCGGTATCGGAATTTTTTAACAAAATAGTTTTGAGTAGTTATTATTGCTATATTTTTCAAAAAGTTTTAAATTATTAAAAATTATAAAACATTTTATACCGAAAGATTATATTGTTAATATATACAGTGTTGCCTGAAAAAAAAAACCATTTTTTTTTTATAATATACTACAAAAAAGATATTTTTTTTACTGGCTAACAAAATGTAAAAAAGTATTCCGGTACCGGGAATCGAACCCGAGCCTCCTGGGTGAGAGCCAGGTATCCTAGCCACTAGACCATACCGGAGAATATAAAGCAGCGAGAAAGCTGAACATCAAGAAGGCACGTTTAAAATAACGTTTGATAAATTTAATTTTTTGTATATTTCTGCAAATTAGTCGAACGTTGAGTTTTACTTTTCTTTAAAATTTTAGAATGCTGTATCCGAATTAACAAAGTATAGCTTATATTTTAAATTAAATTAAAAAAAATTGTACGAATTATTAACTGTGACAAATTTAACCAACGGCGCCGTGGCTTAGTTGGTTAAAGCGCCTGTCTAGTAAACAGGAGAATCGGGAGTTCGAATCTCGCCGGAGCCTTGGTTGGTAATTTAATCAACTAACTCTTTTTTAATAAACAAATTTTTATTTAATTTATTTTGTAAAATTTTTAGAATAATTAATTAATCAATATAAAATAATCGAATTCATAAAATTGTCAAAAAATTCCGATACCGGGAATCGAACCCGAGCCTTCTGGGTGAAAGCCAGATATCCTAGCCACTAGACCATATCGGATGTGGGGTTAGAGTTTGCTATAATTTCGCCGTCCGATTTTATTCTCCCAAATTAACTTCAACTGCGTTATAAATAGTCTATGAATGTTATGTAACGTAGGATTTACATACAAATTTATATGAATATTTCTGTCCGCGTAGACAAGCTTACTTATATGATAACCTTTTATTGATGCAATAATTATTGTAGTTGCCTATGAAATGTTTGCAAACGTTGCTATGATATTTGATTACTTTACTGTCATTTCTTTAATTTGTCTTGTAACGTGTAGTAAATTTTGATTTAATTTATTAATAATTGTTCAAATACTAAAACCAATTAAAATACAAGAAACTAGAATTGTAGAATAATTTTATTAACGTTGAAATCTAGAAAATTAAGTTATTACAAATTGTTGGAGAAAGAATATCTTTAACTCTGTGGAGGATTTACTGAATTGTGTAGTCTGTTTGTATTAAAACGACAAAATGACGTTTATGGAGTAAAGAAATCTCAAGAACACATTGAAGAATTTTAATGTAAGCTCCAGATGACATATATTTATAATTTGTGATAATGATTGAGACATTTAGCAAAACTTAGATGACACTTTACAAAGAATTAAGTGAGTACTGACAATCTAATACTAGTACCTATAATTTATATTGCTCTTAAAACACTTTTGACCAGAATCAATTAAAGTGATGTATGAAAACACCAGAACGAACATAAGTTCTTTAAACTCTACGGTTTTTTATGAGGGTTTTTGTAGGTACAGTATACTGTTAGACAAAAGTTGCATTATACGTTAATCTTATGACATTAGTTTTTTTTTAAACTAGATCAAAAACCTAAACTTACTGTGAAAAATCGATTTCCTAAATAGTTTCAATTGCTTTTTTTCGATATGCTTCTAGAATATGCAAGCAAGCAATGTTAGAGTGTTTCAAAATATATTTGCTAATATTTGTCATCAAAAGATTTACTAATGATAAGCCTACCACGGTGTAGATACAAGTTTTGTGTTTTACTGTCTAAAAGTTAGGTTAGGTTAGGTTAGATACAAGTTTTGTGTTTAACTGTCTAAAAGTTAGGTTAGGTTTAAGTTAGATTTACTAAAGAAAAGCATACACTGGTGTAGATAGGGGAGTTAGCCGAAGAGGAATTCTTCTTACAGGCTAGGATTTATTTTGACAATTGTTTTAACACAACCTTACAATGAATAATTGTTCTTCTACTCGGCAGAGTTGCTTCTAACAGATTCATAATGCTGGTTCTTTTCTGTAAAGAGCTTGTTGCAGGTTTGCCTTTCTAGAAAGTTTGCAACTTGATGAACGTGAGGCCGATAATGGTCTAGATGGAGCTTTAGTAGGTTTGAGGTCATTTTTTTTTTGTTCTGCAATATCAAACTTTTTTTGTTTTTGCTGTGACAAGTTAATAAGTGAAGACTTAATCTTTGCTCAGAGGCGTGACTAATCAAGAGATTTGAATGAAGTGCACTTGACTGGAAGTTTCTATGGATGTGAGCAAGTACTTTTGCTGTCCAGTAAAAGTTGCATCATGTTTTTCTTTTAAGTGGTTAGTCGTTCCAGAGTACTGGTAGCATTTGATGTTGCTTTAAATAATCTTGTTTTTGAGGTACATTGAGTCTTGTCTTAGACTTAGACCACGCAGTCTACGTGTTGATCTTTTTCCGGGCACGAAAAATGATTGTTTTTATGGATACTTTTTTTATGGCACGGTGGCCAATTTTGACTGCTGCATCAAGGAATATGAACTAGTCTAGGTGGTCTGCTGTGAAAACGCGAATTGTTGAGAGAGCCGAATTTAAAGGAGTTAGGCACAAATCTGTCGAATCGCCGAGTCGACTTTTCAAGGTGCACCACATTTGCCTTTATCAAGTTTTGCAATACGAAACAGCACACGCGAGGGCTTAAGGAGGAAAGCAAAAGTGTCTTGGGGCTACGTTTTTGTCCTCTATTCTGCTACAGTGTGAACAGTGTTATTTGTTAGCATTGTTATAACAGTTAATGTACTACAGACAACCAAATATATCTTGGCCGACATAGCAGACACCTTAGTATACACAAAGCAAAATTGTTTGCTCTGTTGCAGTCATACCCTTGCATTCTTTTTTACTATGGACCAAGCTTAAGTTGCTCTGTTATATATACATTGTTATTGTACAAGTAGTGTCTGAGATTGTTATTAAAGATTGATTAACAATAGATTATAATAATTTATGTATATGTGGTTATCTTTATCCTACAAGTTTCAAGAGATAAGAGTTAATACACAATGGTTATGGATGCTATTGGGGTTTAATTACAGTTATCAGAGCGGTATTGGGAGTTTTGTGAGACAAAACATGTTGGCACTGAGGTACTCAACAGCTGCCGCATGCTAGGTGCAGAGTTGGGTATGTACTAGGCTGTTATTCAGACAATGCCAATTGAGGTTTTGAGCTTGTGTGCTTACACTGTATTTGGCATTGATGCTCTATACGTAACAGCCGTTATGTTTTACACCTGCCTCTGAGGCGTTGGGGTAGCAGCTCAATAACTTTAAGGTTGTCAAGCTTGTGCAAGCATTAGGCTTTAAGGTTGTCTGCAGGGTAAAAAACACAGTGGTATTAGAGTATGCATTGGGTTTCATTATCATTGATATTTAAGTTATGTATTGAAGTTGCATTATTGCAGAAATTATGACTTAACGGTGGTGTACTAGAAGGTTTTCCTAATTGCACAGACCCTATTAATAATTGAGCGCAGATGTAATTTATAGAAAAGCACGCGGGAATAAGGCCGGTTCATAGCAGTAACGCACTAATGCGAGAAGACGAGATGAACCGGACCGACTCGAACAAGAAAAGTGCGCCAAGTTAAAGGGGCGCGAGGAAAGAAGAAAACAGTGATATATCTAGCGTTTAGAGTGACAATTGGCAAACGATGCTGCTGTTTCCGAGATTATAATGCTAATAGAGGGTATCTTGATCAGACAGTTGGTTCCTACTGCGGTAATTTTTCCAAATTAATGTTTGATTTTTTTATTTTCCTCATGGTAGAAATAGTACTTAACCAACCAACTTTAGACACGATTGTTGAAAAGTTGTAACTCTGCTTCTTCTTTTCTATCCTTTTGATATAAACCTCCATTTTGTTAAAATTTGTGTCCGTTTGATGTTTGTTTATTTTATCTGTGGCTATTTGTTTTCTGTCTAATACATTTGCTGGTCTTTTGGTATCTCAGTGATATACCCAGTATTCTCTAAAACAATGTAGAGATTTAGCTGCTAAAGCGTTTTTGCACTTGATATTTTTTGTCTACCTAAAATAAAAACAGTGTTTCAGGAAATTTTAAAATTTATAGTAATCTGTCACTACTGTCAGATTTTAAGGTACCGCGTCATTATGTGAAATGGTGATTTACAGTCAATCAACTACCGCAATTGATTTTAAGTTGTTTTTTTGGCTTGTATTTTAGAGATGATTTTGGTTAAGGCAGGCAAAAAAGCATTTTGGCACGAGTTAAACTCCTTTTTTTTTCTACTCCAAATAAAAACACTGTTTGAAGAAATTTTAAAGTTTATTATAATCTGTCACTATTATCAGATTTTTTGCGGAGCTAAATCGTTGTTTCGAGGAAGGCAAAAAATTCTCAATTATGTTGTCTTCAATAATTGCCGTTACTTTTAGACCTCAATGAAATACAGTTTTTAAGAGGACTATACCCTCGGCTAGTATAGGGAATTACATGTATATGGACGCCAAGATAAAAAACTTAATCATTTTTCTTCGATTGGATCGAGGGGTTTTTAGAATAATGTTGTTATTAATATGCTATGATGGATAAAGCTTGCATACTTTCTTAATTTTATAAGTTTTAATAAAATTTAAATGTATGCAAGCTTTATTCATTATAACAAATTAATGACAACATTACAAGTATTCTTAAAACCCATCGATCCAATCGTGGATAAATGTTGAAGTTTTTTAAATCCGGTTTCGGATAGTAATTATATTAACTGATGTATTAGTTATCTTGGCGTCTGTATACATGTAATTTTCTGGCCGGGGGTATAGAGGCCTCTTAAGACTAAGCATTTTTTATTCCGACACCTGTATTGTCATTTGAGGAAGTTGTTGTGACTCATAAAAAGTATTATTAGTTTTTGGAGATATTTGTTAAATTCTTCTTCTGTTTCCACTGATTTTTCTGACTATTTTTTGACAAAAAAACTATAATTGGGCCATTTCGGCTCATACGGGCTCATTTTTTGTACGCACTACAGTTTATGTACAATGAAGAGTTAATCCTGTTGGGAAATACGTCCAGATTTAGGATCACGTTTAAACTACGCAAGAATTCTATAAACGTAGATTGCTCCACTTCTAGGGAATACAATCAGGTGAAGGAATCGCACGCGGAAAACAGCTTCTTTAGGGTAGACATGAAAGGTTTCGAACAAATCAAACCTTAAAATTACATATGGGTGAGCAGTAACGTTTGAATGAGGAGTTTGGTCTGTCTTTATTGTAAGTGCTTATGATTAAACAGGCGGGGAATAGAAATCAAAGTTACTTCTAAAAGAGTCAATTTTGGGTTTAGCAAAAGTTATGAAGTTACTCACTATGGTTTGGTCACATGGTTTGCGGTTATCCGATATTAAACTATAAAGTTTTGCCAAAAACTTGTTCTCTTTGAAATATATCACTTCCCACACGACTCATTTTTGAGTAGAGTGTCTTTGTTCACACCCGTTGGGTGTAGCTCAATGGCGTTAAGTTATAACGGTTATTGCGCTGGTGTTGGTTTGTTAAATGAACAGCAACCTCTGAAATATTGTTTGCTTCTTGTGTAGATTCTCAGCGGCTGGATTATTTTGTAAGCTTGCAGGCTTGCCGTCTAAGTCGTAGTCAAACACTGGGTGCACTTCCTTTTGATGTGAATTTCAGTTCATTCTAGAGTCTTTTACATTAAAAACTTTTTCATTCTTCTACCAGAGGCAGGTTGGTTTTTTTGGTATCTGTTTAAGTTTCTTCTATGGTGTCAAGTTTTGGTTCATAGTTGCACAAGGGCAGGACGTCGTGGTTTACTTTTTTTTGACGTTAGTAACGCAATTTTCGGTTAATGTTTTGTTTGAGATAGGTCTGGTATGTTTAATATTGGCTGGTGTTTATTTGATCAAAGCCTATTGATTCTTGAAAGTGACTTTGTCTCTGATCTTGTATCGTGAACTGGCGTTGTCGACAGAATGCTTTGCAGTGCATGATGGAATGGTCTTTTAATTAATTTCAGGTGGTGTATTAGGGGTTGATGCTCATCCGCAAATAATTTGTAGCATACCCTGGAGTTACTTTAGGACTTTGCGGCGGTGACTCAATGCTTGGTTTTTTTTTTTATTAAATCCGAATATGGTTGTGAGATGTTTATGGCACTCGAGCATGAGTATCATGTCAGTTTTTAATGTTAAAATTAATCTTGAGGGGTTGATGCTTATCAGCAATAATTTTGTTGCATAGCCTTGGCCTAGGTACTTGACCAAATCTTATCTGAATACGCACTTTTTGCTATGGTACTACAATTCGTATTGTTAGAGTTGTCTAGAATCTTACGGAGGTCATTTAATGTTTGGTTCCTGAATAAACTAGTATATTGTCCTAAAATGTTTGTAGCACTTGACTTTGGGCATCTTTTTTAATTTTAAGATTTCAAACTGATTTTGTGAAAGACTTTTTAAAAGTTGTTTTATCATTGTTTAGGTGGCCGTTTTGAAGGCCGTTTTGTTTATTGGTTGATCATTTGATAACTTTAGTTTTAAAAAATTGTTGCCTTTTACTCCTGAGTCATTCAAGAAATTTGATTAACAGTTTTCGTTATTTGGGAAAGATTGGTTGATCTCAAGAACAATAGACTTACTAGAGAACTGTCCGATGCGTACTGCGTACAGCTTGTGACGAGGAAAATTGCTGCAATCTTAATGGTTAATCACATTGGTTTAAACTAGCTGGCCCAAAAAGAGGAAATATTATTAGTTAAAATGTTGTGTATCTAGAGTTACGTCTTAATGTATCAAACGGTAATCATAGAAAACTAGGAAATCTTCTGTAGCAGAGTGCTTAATCCGATTATACAGTTTTATTTTGGAGATTTTCGGAGACTTGTATATGCAATGATTACCCTGACCTTGGTGGTAATATTCTTCTTTTCTCTTTTCCGCAAACGTCAATAGTTACTAAATTTGAGAAGAGGCGGGTGATATCTAATTCATTGATGACAAACGAGTGGATGAGCGGGGGAGGGGGAGGCACTATTTCAAAATATTTGCCCGTAATCATGTACTGGAACTGGTACTGTTCTTGATTACAAACAAATAGAAGAATGGGTAAAGCACTCGAGTCTAAATTTTTTGACCGTAATCATATACTGTGTTTTAAATATTTAAGTAATACATAATTATGCACTGGAGTGTCTTTCCCACCTGCTCAAGTATCAGTCATCAAGAGGTAACATGTTTTTTCTTTCTAATTCTTTAATGACAAACAAACAGGTGCTCCGTCAACCTGCCCAAGTGTTAGTCAGCAAGAGGGAGTGTATGTTTCTACTTTCTGCAAACCTCTATAGTTTATAAGTTAGAGAAGAGGATGATATCTAACCATTTGATGACAAACACAAGGATGGGTTGGTTACTCGTCCGTAATCATGTTCTGGAGTGGTTAGCCCACCCGCCGAACCGTTAATTATCAAAAGATTTGAAGTTTTCCGTAAACGTCAATAGTCACTAAGTCATAGAAAAAGAGTGTGGTGTTCAATCGCTTGATGACAAACAAACGGGTGGGTTGTCGGAAGGCACTTCAATTTAAAATAGTTGCCGGTAATCATGTGCTTTAGTGCCTATCACCCGTTCAAGTGTTAATTATTAAGGGATTGAATGTTTCTGTACTTCGCGAACGTCAATAGTTAAAAACCGCGATAAAACGATATACTTGTTTGCTAGAGTGCAAATTTAATATCTTGAAAATATGAGAAATAATAAACTATGCTTGTTCGTTAGCCTTAATATCAACAGCAATATCATTAAAAACAAAAATTCAACTTACTTATTTGTGGTACGATTTTTTACTTCTGTCTCTTCAGTCGCTCAATTCTGCACAAAAAAAGACAAAATGTTATAAAGTTCGATTTAAGAACTATTATTATAAATCAGCCAAGCAAAATAAAATTTTGTGATTTAAAAAAGTGAGTTTTATTCACTGAGGCTCCGGGGAGATTCGAACTCCCGATCTCCTGTTTACTAGACAGGCGCTTTAACCAACTAAGCCACGGCGCCGATGTTGTGTGTTACTGAAGGTCAACAGAATTTTGGCAATTTTTGCAAAATTTTAATCTAATTTGTATTTTGTAATTTTTTTATGTATAGTCCGATATGGTCTAGTGGCTAGGATATCTGGCTTTCACCCAGAAGGCTCGGGTTCGATTCCCGGTATCGGAATCTTTTACCGTTTTTAAATAATTTATGTTTATCATATTTCATAAATTAAGCTTATTTTGTAATTGTTTATTTTATTGTGTTTGCGTACAACTTACATCCGCTTTCTATTTATAATCAATAGTGATTTTGGATTTTTTATTTAAATCGAATATTAATATTATATTCCATCATTAGTTTGATGTCTCTACAGTATAATACTTTATAGTAAAATGTGACAGAAGATGAGACCACCCGTAGAGAAACCAATAACCAATTGATTAATGATTGAAGTGAGCTGAAATGAAAAAAAAAATTGCAAACCTAAAACGAGTTGGTTGTTAAAACAAACGCACACTAACAAGAAAAAGAGAAAAACAAAGAGCAAAAACGATATTTACATCACCGCGCAATTTAAAACCCAAATTGACTTCCTTAATGACCGGCTTAATAATAATTAAACCCCTATTCGCGTTGTAATTACGATGCAAGTAACATAAACAATCGCGATGGTCACTGTTTGGCGAGTGCCAATGGTGGGCGACATGTATATACATACCTATATAGAATATACCTGCATAGCATAAAAACTTGAGTCTCATCACTTCATTAATTGAATACGTCTTAATGAGCTCATTAAACTCGCATAATGTATGCGCGTTCTTATTCTATTTCTATCTCTTTTTCTGTTCTGTTTTTTTTTTTAATTTATTTGTTTTCTTTTCATTCCCGTTTAGTTTTGTATGTGTGTATGTGGAAATAAGCCGGACCAATTAGGGAGTGCTCAGCAGGAAGCCGCTTATCTTTCCCCTGCTGCAAAATGGATATGTGTTGCTCGCTTAAGTCAGTGGCGTAGATACAATTGTTTTATATTTAGAAATTGAAAACAAATATGTTCAATTTTTATTTGCTTTCATACATTTGTTGGCTAAATTGACAAGTTTTATTGCAATCGTATTTGTTTAACAATTTTGCCAACATTTTTTTTATAAATTCGACGTATCACATCTGCATAGAAGCATCAATATTTTTTATTATGTGCGTGTTGTGAATCTCAAAGCATCAAATTAAATGTCAACATTTAAAAATTAGACTTTTAAGTTCTGTGAACGATGTAACAGACCAATCAAGTAACAGTTGTCAATATTTTTTAGGTTATGTGCTTGCTATAATTCAATATTTGTAAATTGTCAAACATTTTCTAGGTTATGTTTATACCGTGATTTAATATTTGCAATGCATTGTATTGAGTGTTGACAGCCGAGAACAGTTGTTATTTTTATTAGGTTGTGCGCGTATTGAGATGAATGTAAATTTTTTTTAGGTTATGTGCCTGCCGCAATTTAATATTTGCAAAACATCTGATTGACCATTAACAGTTTTTAGGTTTCTGTCTACTTTTATTAATTAAGCTACGGCGTTGTTGTATTTAAAATATGCAATTGAGTGCAAATCTGAGCATTTTGCAAAAAAGTTTTGAATAAATTACAATAAATAGTTGTAAGTAACGGCGCCGTGGCTTAGTTGGTTAAAGCGCCTGTCTAGTAAACAGGAGATCGGGAGTTCGAATCTCCGCGGAGCCTAAAGTAGTCAAATAATGATTACAATTTTTTGATTAAATTAATTTATAAATATGAATACATTATACTAAAAACATAATTCCGATACCGGGAATCGAACCCGAGCCTTCTGGGTGAAAGCCAGATATCCTAGCCACTAGACCATATCGGATGTGTTGTTAGCAACAGCCGAAATGTTTCCGCGTTAATTTTATTCGTTCTAAAATAACCGATGTTATAAATAGTCTATGAATGAACTATTTATTTTATAACCGACGTAGCATTTGTATACAAATGCTTATGAATAGACTTTATGATTACGAAACCACTTCTTAATTTGAACATATGTAATTTTTTTTTTGTGATATTGAAAGTTTATTTTGCATTTTCAAAATAAGCAATAACATTTTAAAAAGAAAACCAGGCAAGAATTCTTAACGCAATGATTGTGCATTATTTGAACTATTATTTTAAAAATTATTTTAATGTTTTGTTAATATAGTGTCATTTCGACTCTCCACAACGTCTTGTTAACGTTGTCCGTTTTGAACTTGACAGTTTGTGTAGATATTTAGATTAAGATTGTAAATTGACTTTGTTTTTATGGTAGTAAACGTCAACTTGACAGTTTTACGTCAAATTGGGAGTTAAACGTCAGCTTGACAGTTAAACGTCAAATTAACGCAACTTTTAAAGTAATATTACGTCTAAAACTTTTTTTGTATGTCGGGCGGATTGATTCCGATCTCGTTGACTTTTGTCATTGTTGAATTTTGTCATAGAAGTTGTTTTGTAATTTCAATGAAATATAAGTAACATTTTGTCTCTTTTCACTGACATTACGTCATTTCTATAAGAAAAGTCAGTAATGACACAAATCACAGTGATCAGAATTGCACTCTGGGTAAAGAATGCTTTGCATGCATTAATTTTCATCAGCTTTATAAGTCTTTTAAATTTGACAAAATGACGCTAACTATTGACTGTCAAAAATGACGTTTGTTTGGTTGCAAATAACTGTCAAACATTGGTTTTTAGTTATTTCAAGAAATGTTGTTTAACTATGAAAAGTAACAGCCGAAACTTTGTTAAACTGAACAAACTAGGTTTTGTCTTCAAAATTGTTAGTTAGGTTAGGTTACAGTTTTGGTTAGCTGTCACTAATAATGTTTAACTAATTTTGTTTGGTTATCTGACAAAAACATTGTTTAGCTGTCTAAAGTGTTCTAACCTAACCTAACAAAACGACAAAATTTTGCATTAATTATCAATGCTTACTAGCGTCTTGTTAACTGTCGTTGATCGGTTTATAACTGTTAAAAGATCTATAACTTAGCCTAAATGACGTTTAACTAATAACGTCAACTGTCAACGTGACGTTTAAATGTCAATCTGACGTTTAAAGGTCAATATAGTGTTCAACTGGTATCATGACGTTTATCTATCAAAGTGACTTTTTATTGTCAACTTAATTTAACTGTCAACGGTTAAAATTGAACTTTTGTATAACTGTTAACAGACCTTTTATTATTAGTATGGCAAATAAATGTCATGTTTAAGTATAAACTTTTAACTCTTATTGTGACTTTTAACTGTCAACTTAAAGTATAAATGTAAACCTGACGTTTAAATGTCAACGTGACGTTTGGATGTCAACATGTCGTTCAATTGCTACCATGACGTTTAACTGCTACCATGACGTTTAACTGCTACCATGACATTCAGCTCTCAACGTGATTTTTAATTGTCAATTTGATTTAATTGTCAACGGGACATTTAAATTGCAACTATTGTATAACTGTCAACGTGACTGTCAGTCTAGCGTATAAATGTAAACGTGACGTTTAACTGGTACCTTGACGTTTAACTATCAACATGACTTTTTATTGCCAATTTGATTAAACTGTCAACGGACGTTTAAATTTCTACTTGTGTAGAACTGTCAACGTGACTTTTAACTGTCAATCTGGCTTATAATACTTACGTTAACATTTAAACGTCACGTAATATGATATTTAAGTATAAACTTTACTTTAAGTAGTCACTTTTAACTGTCAACGTGATTTTTAACTGTTGTATAAATGTAAACCTGACGTTTAAATGTTAACGTGACGTTTGAAAGTCAACATGGCGTTTGACTGCTACCTTGACGTTTAACTGCTAGCATGACGGTTAACTACTACCATGACGTTTAACTATCAACGTGATCTTTAATTGTCAACTTGATTTAATTGTCAACGGGACATTTAAATTGCAATTATTGTATAACTGTCAAAGTGACTGTCAGTCTGGCGTATAAATGTAAACGTGACGTTTAACTGGTACCTTGACGTTTAACTATCAACATGACTTTTTATTGCCAATTTGATTAAACTGTCAACGGACGTTTAAATTTCTACTTGTGTAGAACTGTCAACGTGACTTTTAACTGTCAATCTGGCGTATAATACTTACGTTAACATTTAAACGTCACGTAATATGATGTTTAACTATAAACTTGACTATTAGTTGTCAACGTCACGTTTAATTGTTTAACTTTTATTGTGACTTTTAACTGTGAACTTGATTTTTAACTGTTCACTTGTTGTATAAATGCAATCGTGACATTTAAATGTCATCGTGACTTTTTTAAAGTCAATATGGCGTTTAACTGGTATTATGACGTTTAACTATTGACGTAACTTTGATGGTCAACTTAATTTTACTGTCAAATGACGTTTAATTTTCAACTATTGTATAACTGTCAATGTGACTTTTAACTATAAATCTGTCGTATAATACTCACGTTAACATTTAAACGTCACGTAATACGATGTTTAAGTATAAACTTGACTTTTAGTTATCTCTCATTGTCACTTTTAACTGTCAACGTGATTTTTAACTATCAACTTGCCGTATAAATGAAAACGTGGCGTTTAACTTGTATCATGACGTGACTTTTGAATGTCAACTTAATTTAACTGTCAACGGACGTTTAAATTTCAACTATTGTATAACTGACTTTTAACTGTCAATCTGGCATATAATACTCACGTCAACATTTAAGCGTTACGTAATATAATACTTGACTTTTAGTTGTCAACGTGACTTTTGATTGTTAATTTGATTAAATTGTTAGGTTCCATGTGTAACTCTTAACATAGCTTTTAATTGTCAAAGTGACGTATAAATGTTAAACTCTAATCATGACTTTAACAGTTAGTGTCATTTTTGATTCTCAACTTGTCGTATAAAACGAGACCTTAACTGATATCATGACGTCTAACTATTAACGTGACTTTTAAATGTCAATTTAATTTAACTGTCAACTGGACATGTAAATTTCAATTGTTGTATAACTGTCAACATGACTTTCTACTGTCAGTCTGGCGATTAAATGTTACGTTAACAATTAAACGTCACGTAAAATGATGTTCAAGTATAAACTTACTTTTAGTTGTCAACGTAACTTTTAATTATTAACGTGACGTTTAAACCTTTAACTTTTATTGTGACTTTTAACTGTCAAAGTGATATTTAATTTTCAATTTGTTGTATAAACGTAAACATAACGTTTAAATGTCAACGTGACGTTTAACAGTCATCATAGCGTTTAACTGGTACTATGACTTTTAAGCTTAACGTGACTTGATTGTCAACTTGATTTTACTGTCAACTGTCAACGTGACTTTCTACCGTCAGTCTGGTGTATAAATGCCACGTTAACAATTAAACGTCACGTACTAAGATGTTTAAGTATAAACGTATTTTTAGTTGTCAACGTAACTTTTAATTATAAACGTGACCTTTAAACGTTTAACTTTTATTGTGACTTTTACTATCAACGTGATTTTTAACTTTTAACTTGTATAAATATAAACGTGACGTTTAAATGTCAACGTGACGTTTAAATGTCAACGTGGCGTTTAAATGTCAACGTGACGTTTAAATGACAAATTGACGTTTAAATGTCAACGTGACGTTTAAATGACAAATTGACGTTTAAATGTCAACGTGACTTTTAACTGTCAACTTGTCATATAAATGACGTGACTTTTAAATGTCAACGTGACGTTTAAATGTCAACTTGACGTTTAAATGTCAACGTGGCGTTTAAATGTCAACGTAACATTTAAATGTCAACGTGACGTTTAAATGACAAATTGACGTTTAAATGTCAACGTGACGTTTAAATGACAAATTGACTTTTAAATGTCAACGTGATTTTTAACTGTCAACCTGTCATATAAATGACGTGACGTTTAAATTATAACTTGGCGTACAGCTAGTAATATGACGTTAAACTGTCAATGTGATTTAACTGTCAACCTGTTGTATAAATGTCATTGTGACGTTGTTAACTTGGCATATACAAGGTGCGGCATATCGGTTTTTCTACTTTCAATCCGGCCGGCATTGCAGAAAAGTGGGGGTAGTGTCAGTAGAAGGGGAAAGAAATATTGTTTTGTTTGAAACAGGTTTAAGTCTAAAACTTTGATATGGACCTACGTACCGCGAGCTTTACGAATTGAAATTCTTCTAATTGTCAACGTGACGTTTAAATGTTTAACGTTCAAATGTCAACATATGTTTATCTATCAACGTGCCTTAACTGCCAACCTGGCATATAAATAACCTGACGTTTAAATTCTAATTTAGCGTACAGACGTTTAAATGTGATTGTGACGTTTAAATGTGATTGTGACGTTTAAATGTGATTGTGACGTTTAAATGTCATTGTGACGTTTAAATGTCATTGTGACGTTTAAATGTCATTGTGACGTTTAAATGTCATTGTGACGTTTAAATGTCATTGTGACGTTCAAATGTCATTGTGACGAGCTTTTGCCAAGGAAGTATACATTGGCAAAAATTGTTTCTTCATTACTGCATAACGAGTGTTTTGTATTCGATTTGAAATTCCTCTTAATCAAAAACTTCAGAGAAAGTGAGTTTGCTGGGGAGCGATCTTCTATATGCGCGCAAACTCTCTTGGTCGAGCTTGGCCGGCACGAACTGTGTTCATTCACGCGACCGACGGACGGTTTTGACGGGTGCCCGTACACGTCGGTTCCGTTACTCGTTTGGGGGCGCGTTTGACGGTTCCTATACACGACGGGAATTTATATATATATATACAAATGCAATGCGGTTTGACGGCTCCGTCTTTGGGTGCTTGTACGCTTCGGATTGTTGAGCGGCGGTGCTCATATCCGAAAACTTCAAAGAATGTGGATTTGTTGGGGAGCGACTATCTAGGATGAACAACGGTCGGGTCGGCCGGCGAAGCGACCAACTGCGCACAAACAGCTATGGCTTGCTGGGTTCTCAGTCAAGCTTGGAAGGCACGAACTGCGCTCATACACGCGATTGACGAACGGTTTTGAGGGTTTCCCGTACACGTCGGTTCCGATACTCGTTTTGGTTTTGGCGGCGACGGAGAGAGAGCGCCATCGCACGTTCTACGGTTCTCATACACGACGGGAGTTTATTATACGAATGCAATGCGGTTTGACGGCTTTGCCTTCGGGTGCCCGTACACTTTAGATCTTCGAGAGGCAGTGCCCATACCCGACGGGGTTACAAATGTAGAACGATCCGGCGGTTCCGGCACTGGGTGCTATACACTTTAAATTATTGGACGGGGACTTTGATGAATGCAATGCGGTCCGGCAGCTCTGGCTCGGGGTGACCGTACAATTTAGATTGTCAAACGGCGCCGACTGCACCCGACGGACTACGGTTCCAATACTCGTTTTGGTTTTGGCGACGGAGAGAGAGAGAGTTGGCGCGCATTTGTCGGTTCTCATACACGACGGAAATTCATTATACGAATGCAATGCGGTTCGGAGACTCTGTTTTTGGGTGTGCTTCAGTTTGTCGGACGGCGCCGACTGCAGGATGCCAATACGCGACGGGGATAAATGCAAAGCGGTTTGGCGGTTCCTTCTTTGGGCGCCCATACACTGCAGATCATCAATGATTTAGAGTTTTTGCTCCAGCCGTTGCAGAACTGAATGTGCAGAATGCTTTGTTTCAACATGGTGAGGCGGCAGCCCACTCATCTTATGCATTACATTTAAGAGAAATATTCTCCTGGCGCTTGATCTTTACAAATGAGAGGCAATGTTTCATGGCTTGCGCACTTGCCGGATTTGATGCCTTGCATCTTATCTTAAAGCTGAAGTTTTCAAACATTTTTTAAGGACCCTAAGCAACTGAAGGAGGCAATCTGTATGGAAATTTTCCGAATACCGCAAGAAATGCTAATTCCGCATCTTGTATTTGGTAATATGACGTTTAAATATTAAAATAATTTTTAATTGTCAATTGTCGTTTTAAAAATTTAACTGTCTTTGTGACGTTTAAACGTTTAATTGTCAACGTGACATTTAAGTGTCAACGTGACGTTTAAACGTTTAACTGTCAACGTGACGTTTAAACGTTTAACTGTCAACTTGACTTTTAACTGACGTCTAAATGTTAAGGTGGCGTATACTTTTTTGTCAATATGACATCTAAATGTCAACTCATGTTAATCTGGTGTATAAATGTCAACTTGTCATTTAAATGTCAATTAATGTTTAACTGTCAATCCAGCGTTGTAATGTCAACGTGACGTTTTTATGTCAATTCAACTTCTAACGTTTTTTTCAACTGTTAACTTGGCATATATTGACAAACGTGACGTTTAAATGTGAACGTGGTTTATAACTGGTAGCATAACGTTTAACTATTAATGTGATTTAACTATTAACGTGACATTCAACTGTCAATCTGGCGTTTAAATGTAAACGTGATGTTTAAAAGTCAGCATGGCGTTTAACTGGAACTATGACGTTTAAATGTTATCTGATGTTTTAACTGCCAATTTGCTTTGCTTTAAGTGTCAACAAATGTTTAACTTTTAACTGTGAACACGATGTATAAATGTTAACATAACGTTTAACCGTCAAGTGACTTTTAATTGTCAACGTGACGTTTAAATGTCAACTAATGCTCAACTGCCAACGTGCCTTTTAACAGTCAACCTGGCGTATACTTGTCAACGTGACGTTTAAATATTAACTAATGTTTAACTGCTAACGTAACTGTCAATATGCCGTATAAATGTCAACGTAAAAGTAGCGTATAACTGAACCTTTAACTATTAATGACACTTTTAATTGTCATTTGACGTTAAAATGTCAACGTTTAACTGTAGAATTCTATTCTAAATTAGTCTTGAAAATCTCAAATTAAATCATTTAGTTTATTATGTTAAGTTTACATAATAAACTAAATGATAATACAAAATTTACACAAAATGATAAGAAAGTGACGATGAAAAATATTGTTTATGTAAGCGAAATCAATGAAGTAATATTTATCTAGCGTGAACTAAAAATAACAGTCTTTTGTTTTCCATTCATACAGCATTAGGCAAAGTGAGAAAACTTTATAAAAATCACGCCTTACTGAGCCAATTTCCGCGGTCCCAATATCGCCCCGACAAAGGATCAAAATTTGAATAGTGAAATCCCCTCCTGAAACGATAGTTCCATAACATTAGATTAGATTGCCTTGGAGTAAGGGGGGATGAAAATTGAGGATAGAACGAACAAAGCGCGCGCTGAATACTAGCTAGCGCAACCCAAGACAAGTTGCGTATGGCACAGGCATACCCGGCGCCTCCACCATAATATTATAACTTTGCATCATAATTAATTTCAAGCTGGATTGATTCATGTTTTGTTGAATAATTACATGGTTGAATGAATATAAATAATATAAATAAAATAACATATCCGGCGCATGAGGTATAAAAAGGTACTTCTCTGTTAAAAGAGAGAGATATAAAGAGAAGAATCGATAACACCGGCTAGACATGATGTAGACACACATAAAACGGAGCAAGATGCAAATATAAAGGCATCGCGGCGCGACAAGGACGCTAGGCATCTTTATACCCCTACACACACATGCAACGTAATGTTCGGTTGTTAAAAATTTAAATGAAAAATTTTCGGTCCGTCGAGGCGAAAAAATAAAGATGGAAGATGCTGCGCAGCTTTTACATAATATTACATGCCCGCGGACCATCAAAAGCTCCCTATTTATTTTATAATAATAAAAATGGAAACGTTATATCTGTAATAATGGCGCGCAAGCCTGGGCGGATAAAAATTTATGTCGGCTTCTCTCTCGGCCGGGAATCGTTTAGATTAAAATTTACTATCCCTCATTTTTCTACAAATTATTTTCCCCGGCGACACAGAAATCTCATCACGCCGTATAATGCACTAGGTTTTATGGTGCAGGCCAAAAATCATCGTTAGTTTTACTTAATTTTTAAAAACCTACATTTTTCAATTAATTTTTTGTTTATTTATATTGTTCAATATATTACATTTTTTTGTGTTATGTTTGTACGGGGCAGATAAACAACCAGTGTTTTATAATTGGGCCCCAATTTCAACCACGATGAAAAATAAAAAAAAATGGGTCGTAAAGCCTCCCCGCCGTTCAATTCCGCCCCAGTGTATAGAGACAATTGTAAATAAACAGGTTGGAAAAAAATTATCCAGCGTCCGCCCAAAGCTCCTGTAAACAGAGTTCGATCGGGTTGGAAAACATCCTCAAAGTGTTTATTTTTTATGAATTAATAATTTAAGCGATGAAAAAACTATTTTGTTATACCAAAGGATAATTAATTAATAAATTTAGGAGTTAATTAGGTTAGACGTTATTATTATATTCTTGATAAACAGATTGTAAGGGTTATGAATCAATTTAAAAAAAAATATGTAATAATTTATCGCTAATTAGTACATAATACATTTTTCTCATCATATCGCATGTTTTAAAGGTGTTGAAATTATGTTATGATTATTATATTGAGTATATACTTTTCGGAGTAGGCAATTGAGGTGTTGGGCACACCGAGCCACAGAGAAGAATTTATTTGGAAAGAACTCTACGCTCTGCATCATTTTTTTGGGGATCGTTCCGGTTAAACATACATGTTTTCTCTGTTTTATTGCCGACCTATATTGAGTAACAAATAAAATATTAAAAAAAAAGAATTCTTTTTCATATCTAACTTGTTAAGAGTACTAGCAATGTGTAATTATTTCAAAGCAAGTCAATAAGACGCTACTATTTTATCCCGTTTAAACTGAAGACAAAATAGCTGGACTTGTCCCATAATTTGAGATAGATAATATGCAGAACATACTGAAAATGTTTGTTCTGGAAAATATTAACCAAAGCAACAGCTGCTTTTTTTATGCAACTTAGCTTTAGCGTTTGGCTAAGGTGATGTTTGGAAGGTGGTGTATATTTTTTAGAACAGTTCTCATCAGAACAATGTTCAGGATCTGTTTAATTTTTGCCGCTGTAGTTTATTGGTTCAAATTATTATAAGTTCTTACTTCTCTTATGTGTCTTCTCGAGGAAATAGCAAAATGTTTGACTCATGAGGTTAGGTTAGGTTAGGTTAGGTCATGAGATTAGGTGCTCTCATTAGGTTTTATTATCTAAACTTTGAATTGTACTGAAATTGGTTTGCATTTTATTCAAGTTCTTGTTCTTTAGTTTCTTCTGGAACTTTGACTTTTTTGTTTTTTTCTTGCGTTTTTGTCTTAAAAAGCTGTAGAGATTTGCTAGTTGACTTTTTAAAATCTGTTTTACTTCTGAAAAATGTGTTACTTGGAAGGCTTTTATCTTCTCTGTATGTCTATGATTCCACAGCAAACGACTAATCTGGAGTCCAAAAAAAAATTGTACTTAGTCTGATTGGACCGAAATTTTCTCCGATTTTAATCTTTGTCTTTTTGAAGTGTTCTCTTGAAAGGTTGTAAAGATTTGCTGGAGGACTTTTTGTACAAGATTTTTACAAGGTTTGATTGGAGACTGTTTTATTTTTGTGACTGAATTTTAATAGACTTATTCTAAGTATTGCTTGAGCTCTTTAAGAGAGATTGATCTTTGATCCTTGTTCTTGACTTGAGATTTGTTCCACACAGTAGTTTTGAAGACATATGTAAACTTTTTTTGATGCTGTATAATTTTATAAAGTTTTGACTGATGCTTTCTTATTGGCGCATTCCCCGTTTACTATTCTTTAATGAAGCCCTTTAATCGTTTTTAGTTCCTTATGTTCCAGACGACGCTAACGTTGATGTTTTTTCTTTTGGTGGTGTAGGCTTCTTTTGCTTTAAGGTAATCAGCTTTTTATTGTTGCTGCTTGCTTGCTAATTTTGTGGAATTAAATAATATGTTTGTTACTTTGGTGGTTGGTGCATGATGCGTGGTAGCTTATATTTCTAGGAAGAACTTTTTTGTTGTTGATCATGGTTGTTATTTGATTAGTTTGTGACGAATACATGTATCTGTCAGTTCTTCTTGTGTTCCAGTTCACACCAATCTATCCTTGTTTTTTAATCGATTTTGATTTTTGTTAAACAATAATTTTTGATTTGAGTTCTCATCATCTGCTGAAACATTAAGACAACGTTCTTCAGGTGACTGGAGTAAATTTTTCAACTTCTCTCTAGTTCTTTATATGTTAGAAGATTTTCAAGTATTTTTCTTTCATTATTGTGCTACTGAGCTAGTTGATTTGGGTTTTTCTGGAGTGTTGCGGTGGTATTTAGTAGAAGAATTTTGTCCTTGTTGCTCATCGTGTTGAAAGCCAATTGATTTGTCTTAATCTATTGTAGCAAGGTGAAGTAGTTAGGTTTCTGCTGTTTTAAGCAATAAGGCAGAGATTGGTGATGGTATACTTGTACGGCACAGTTGCTTTTGTGTGATGGTGTTAGTGGACATTTGTTCATCATCGCTTTCCAGTTGATCTTGATTTTTGTTAAGAAACATATTTTTTGAAACTTTCTGTGGACGTTTGTCAGACTACTCCATCCCGTAGGGCCGCTGGTCGTTGATGATTTATTTTCCGTTATTTTCCCAACTTCTCTTCTAGCCTTCCATATGTTGAGAATTTTTGGTAATTTACTGTGATTGTTGTACAAGTGAACCTATGATTTGGATTTGTTTTAAGAAGAAGTGTTTGTGTTGTTTTCTTTTGTCTATTGTGTTGAATGCTAACTAACTTGTTCCAGTATGGTCTGCACTATGAATAGGTAGTTGCACTTTATGATGATGTGTTGCTACTACTACTCTTAAAGTGACCTGAGGAGTGTATAAAGAAAGCGTATGGTGTCTGTAGTAGACATTAGTTTACCATAGCTTTCTAATTGATGTTAATTTTGTCGAGAAGTATTTTTGATTACTTCTTCAGCTGCTGAAACTTTTTAGCGACGATTTCTAGGTGACTTGAGTCTACTTTTTTGTACGATATGGCTTCTGATTTATTGTCTGATAAAGGAAGGGGTTTGTAACTGTATTCTTGTTGCTAGTGGTCTGGAAGTAACCTAAGAAGCGTATGAAGAACTTTTGCTCATTAGTTGATTTTGATTTTGTCGAAAAAAAATTATTACTGGGAAGCTGCTGAAGCTGATTGGTATTTTCTGGCTATTTTCTAGTTTTCTATGTGGGTAAGAATTTTGGGTAACGTAGTTTGGTTGTTGTGAAGTGAGCCAGTTTGGAATCGAACCTTCTGGGTGGGTACTGCTGGAATGTTTTGTACAAGTTCTTTGTTTTTTGCTGTTTTAAGTGTTGAATACCAATTGTCGTGTTTTTTTCTGTTGCGGCTTGGCGAAGAGGTAGCACGTCTATATCACTGAGGGATTGGTGATGATGTACTGGTTTCTAGTGGTCTCAAAGTTATCTGAGAGGCGTATATAGACACTGATTATGTCAGTTTCTTTTGAGAGTTTTAATAGTCTTTAGTCCATTCTCGCTACTCTCTAATTGATCTTGTTAAGAAAAAATATTTTTATTACTTTTCCAGCTGCTGAAGCTTGTTGGCAACGTTTTCCAGGTTATTGAAGTTGAAGGAGATGGCTATTTGTTGCTTATTAATATTTTCATAATTTTTTTCTAGAAAAATTTACGTTGTACTAACTACAAGGTTGACGACGAGAAGGTTTTGCTTTTTATCGAGAAGTAGCTGAAGCCACTAGCGACATTTTTATTTAAAAGCAATGCTTCCGGCTTATTTAAGTTAGCATCTGCCTCTACTAGTAAACAGGCGTCTGAGGCCGGCAAACTGGCGGATGCCGCACTTTCAAAAACGGTAAAGTCGCCGAAGAAGCCAAAATATGTGTTACTGCTTGACGACTCAAGACAGCATTATTTCTCTACAAGTATCTGCAAAGTGGATTACTCCCATGGGGTGGAAAGTGTTGAAACTATCTAACGTGTTTGATTTGAATTTTGCATTGTCATACTATGAAAATGCGGAAATGATGGAGGGACCATTGATGGTTTACTTGTTGCTAGTGGATTTAAAGTAACCTAAGAGGCACATGTGGCGGCCGTAATAGTCTAGTGCAAGTACTATTGAGCAGGCAGTTTTGGTTCAATTTCTGGCAAAGGTAATATCTAATTGGTCAAACATAATTCAAATCAGTCATAAACCAGCA
The DNA here is from genome assembly GCA_963932245.1 of Tachinus rufipes. NCBI lineage: Eukaryota > Metazoa > Arthropoda > Insecta > Coleoptera > Staphylinidae > Tachinus > Tachinus rufipes. The sequence goes on along the minus strand of OZ010748.1, from coordinate 73,478,200 downwards.
AAGTATCTGCCTAATAAGCCCGTTTAGTGGTGTTGTTTGGATTTTACGCTAAACTTAAAGTCCCGCATGTTTGTGTACAACGATTACCGCACACCACAAACGTATGAGAGAATCCGACTTTGAGAAGATTTTACCGTTCATTATAAAGTACCTGTACTTGACTTTCTCCATTGGCGTTTTTGTCCAGACTATGAACAATGGAGCCTCCGGCTGGTTTAAATTAGCCACCGCCTCCACCGGCAAAGAGGCATTAAGAACCTGAGTCTTCGCAAATGATCAAAAAGTAAGTCGTTGCCAATTACAAGGTCGACTCCGAGAAGATCTTGCTCTATTAAGTCGATTGTCATCAGCGGCGTGTTTGTACAGACCAAGAATAAGGGAGCTTCCGGCTGCTTCAAGTAAGAACCTGTAAGAGCGCGGTTTGTCCTTGCAGGCAATCAAGAAGTACGTCGTTGCCAACTACAAGGTCGACGTTGAAAAGGTTTTGCCCTTCACCAAGAAGTACCTCAAGTCGGCCGTCATTAGCGACATCTTCGTTTAAACTAAGAGCAGGGGAGCCAACGGTTTGTTTAAGTTAACCGCTGCCTTTACCGACAAAGAATTGTCAACAACCTGAAAGAAAACGGCAGTTTGCAGGCGATCAAGACATTTGTTGTTCGACGTGGAAGAGTTTTCTCTTTTTATCAAGAAGTCCTTAAAGTCTTTCTTTAGATCAAGAACAAGAGCGTCTCTGGTTTGTTCAACTTAGCCGCAGACTATCGGCAAAGAAGCCTCAAAAACCTAAAAAAGCGCGGCGGTTCGTCTCTGCAAGCCAACTACAAGGTAAACGCCGAGAAGATCTTGCCCTTTATCAAGAAAGTACCTGAAGAAGTCTCCGGCTTATTTAAGTTTTTTTTTTTATGAAATTTAGATTTCTTTAGAGTGCTGCTGTGGTGTTTGGTAGAAAGCCTTGTTTTCTTCTGTCCTTATTGTTAAAATTCAATCGACTTGTTTTCTTCTAGTATGGCTTAATGAAGAAGTAGCTGCACGTCTATTATGTCACTTTATGGTGAGGCTGCTGCTTTGTTTCCTTGTCGCTAGTGGTTTTTGAACTAACCTAAGAGGAATATGAAGAAAGCGATTTTGTTTCTGTCTGCATTGTAATTTGTAAATTATTCGCACGATTGTGGACCTAGTGGCACCACCAGCAACGTCACTCACAGAAAATGGTTGCCGCGACCAAGAAGTCCTTTTCAAGTTCCAAGAAGAATCGCAAAAAAGAGGCATTAAGAACCTGAGAGCGCGACGGTTTTGCAAACGATCAAAAAGTCGTTACCAACTACAAGGTCGACTCCGAGAAGATCTTGCTTTTCATCAGGAAGTACCTAAAGTCGGTTGTTATTAGCGGCATTTTTGTACAGACTAAGAACAAGGGAACTTCCGGATGGTTCAAGTTAGCCGCTGCCTCTCCGCCAAAGAGGCGTTAAGAACCTCTAAGAGCGCGGTTTGTCCTTGCAGGCAATCATGAAGTTCGTTGTTACCAACTGGAAGGATGACTCCGAGAAGTATCAGGAAATACTTGAAGTCAGTCGACATTTTTGTACAGACTGTACAGACCAAGAACAAGGGAGCCTCCGGGTGGTTCTACTTAGCCGCTACTCTACCGGCAAAGAAGCATCAAACGCGGCGGTTTGCCTCTGCAAGTTAACCACAAGGTTGACGCCGAGAAGATTTTGCTCTTTATTAAGAAGTACCTGAAGGAAGTTTCCGTCTTATTTAAGTTAATATTTCTAGGAAATTTAGATTCTTTTAGAGTGCTGCTGGAGGGTTTTGTAGAAAGTCTTGTTTTTGTCTGTCCTATTAAATCTAATTGACTTGTTTTCTTTTGGTATGGTTGGTTTAAGTTAGCCGTCGCCTTCACCGGCAAAAAGGCATTAAGAACTTAAGAGCGCGACGGTTTATTTTTGCAAACGATCAAAAAGAGTAAGTCGGTTGTCAACTACAAGGTAACTCTTAATCAGGTCCGTTGTCCTAAAGTTGGTTGTCATTAGCGACATCCTTGTTCAAACTAAGAGGAAGAGAGCCTCTAGCTGGTTCAAGAACCTGAATGAGCGCGGCGGTTTGTCCTTGCTTGCGGTCAAGACATACGTCATTGACAACTACAAGGTTGACGTTGGAAAGGTCTTGCTTTTTATCAAGAAGTACTTAAAGTTGGCTGTCACCAGGAGCATTCTTGTCCAGACCAAGAATAGGGAGCTTTTGGCTTATTTAAGTTGGCTGATACCTATTTGGTAAAGAGGCATCAAGAACTCGAAAGAACGCGGCGGGTTGCTCCTGCAAGCGATCAAGAAGTACGTTTTGAAGAAGCCGACTTGTTCTCCCAACTCCAGTAGAGTGCAACGCCATCTAGAACCTGAATGAGCGTGAAGGTTTGTCTCAGTAGGCGATCAAGACGTACGTCATTGCTAACTACAAAATTAACGCTAAGAAAGTCTTGCCTCTTATCAAACAGTACCTGTAGTCGTCATCGGCGTTTTTGTCTAGTCCAAGAGCAACGGAGCTCCCGGTCTAGCTCTTTATCAAGAGTTGACTTTATCAGCGGGATCCTTGTTCAGAACAACAGCAAGAAAGCTTGTGGCTTGATTAAGTCAGCCGCTACCTTTACCAGCAAAGAAATGTCGAGAACCTGAAGGAAAGAGGCGTTTCTGCAGGTGATTAAGACATTTGTAGTCCCCAACTACAAGGTTGATTTTAAAAAGGTCTTGCTTTTTATAAAGAACAAGAGAGTTTCTGGTTTGTTTATATTAGCCGCCGCCTTCACCGGCAAAGAAACGTCAAGAACCTGAAAGAGCGCGGCGGTTTGTTCCTGCAAGCGATTAAGAGTACGTTGCCGCTAACCACAAGGTCGACGCCCTTTATTAAGTAGTACCTCAAGGTGGCCTTCACTAGCGACATTCTTGTTCAGGAGCAAGGTTGCTTTTGGCTTTTTCAAGTTAGCACCCATCACTACTACTGCCCGATGACTTGACGGAACTGTCCTTCTACGAGGAATTGCTCCGTATCAATAGTGTCACGTAGTGGATTGCTCTCATGCGGTGAAAAATGTTGAGAGAATCTAACGAGTTTGTATTGAAATCCGCATTGACGAAGTCAAAGTATGTGCCTTTTTGGTATTGATAGTTGTTAAAGCTAAGAAGGTTGGATACGCAAGACGCTGCGTCGTCTAAGAAGTCCCCGTCTAAGCTGTAGACGGCCACGTTGACATTGAATGCAAAGTAGTGCATACCTACCAAGAAGTCTTGGGCGCCAAAATCGAAACGCGCGAATCACAATGCTTGTCTCAAGAAGCCGGTTCCTAAGAGGTGATGACAACCACCGTTTGCTTGATTTACTCCAAAATAAATATGAGTACATATTATGTACTACGTTCTATTGGTACTCTAAACCAAAGTTGATTCTGTTTGGTTAACATGCAAATGATGTTAGAGGCTTTGTTACTTTATTTATTGGAAGATTCTGAGTCGGCGGTACGGCAGAGTGGACGTCTATGATTAATAGCTCTAACGAAAGTTAAGCAACAGTCCCCAACAAAGTGATGCAGAGCGTAGCGTTCTTTCCTCAGATAGGCATCCAAACATACATGTCTTCTCTGTGGCTCGGTGTGCCGGACATCTTGATTGCTTACCCCGAAAGGGAACGGCGCGACTAGGTATACAGTATAAACAGGTATTCTAAAGAGTAATTGTTTTTTGAGTGCGGTCAGTTAGGATTAGAATGAAACGATGAATGCTGCAATTTCTGAACCAGCGATGACTTTGATCTGTTTTATTGTTGACGCTCCTGCATATCTCGGATCGTTTGCTAAATAAGTCAATGTTGGATTTGGTTTCTGCCAAGCTGGATGGTGGTGCTAGGATTGGTAACAATCTACTTATTTTAAGTTTTTTTTTTTGAAACTAGGCTTAAATGTGTAAGTATCAGCTGTGTTTTTTAGATACGATTGCAGGCTTTTTATAAGGTACTCTATGACTAGTGAAAAAGTCTAATCTCCGAACGAAGCAGGAATATTCTCCCAATTTTAATATGAGAGTACGGGTGCTTAGTATTTACAGGTTTGGAAGTATCAATGGTGTATGGTGGTAACACAAGCGTAAGATCTAAAGTATTGGCCCTTGAAACTGAAAGAAAAAGATATAATTTGTCGTTTTGCTAATGATTGAATATCGTATATAACTTGAATTATTTTTTTTTTATTTTGTGTATTACTTTAGCCATTTAGAGACAGATGTTGGTTGCTTTGCGATTAACTATATTGCAAAAAATGAGATTTCTAATCCTAACACGAATTCCGAAAATTTAGAAATTTTTTTTTGTTTCTTTTTTAATTACGAATCAGGTAATAAAGTTTTATTTTTGTATAATACTAGATAATTCTGTGGGTCAAAATAAGGTTTGTTTATTCATTTGATTGGATTATGAAAAATGTATGTGATCGAAGATTATAAATAAACAAGAAATTTGCGCGCGCTTAAGATATCCGATGGGGTTTTAGGTAGGGATAAAAAAATAATTATAACCCGACTTGCGCATTTTAACAGGAACCCCCTATACTCACACATATCCCCCCTATATCTATATATATATTTTTTATATAAATTTTAACCGACGAACGAACGAACGAACGAACCGTCGGCGTTGGTGGTGTTTTCAAAGAAAACAAGCCGGGACGAGCTCTCGTTCGCGCAAAAAATGAAAAAATAACAAAACGAAAATGGACCGCGACGAAGAGTCAGCGTCGGAATTTCGGCGTCGGTGACGACGGCTCAACGCGGACCACCGGGAAAAAAAGCCGCGCCCCAGCTATTTGCTGAAATAACAGTCGGTTATTTTTTCGGTGATGGTAGATAGAGACAGGGTATGGGGGACATTATTCCAAAATGAATTTGATTTTCATGAGAGTGAGAGAGGATGTTTTAAGTGCAAAAATATAACGATGAAAAAATATTGTATGGGTGATGAAAAAATAACCAGAAAGGAAAAATATTTCATTTTGATCGATAGAGGCGTTGTATATAAAAATATTATTAATGAAATTATATATTCAACTTTGTTTCTCAAACTTTTTGATGGATAAAAAGCATCGCATGCACATGTGAATCGAATTATTATATTTTATAACAAGATCTTACTCATTACATATTCTCCACCAGAATTTGTTTTAAATATAATATAGAAACCATTGCTTTGTTCTTTGTGTAAAGCATTGGTTGTTATTTTAAGGACGTTTTTATCAATTTATTTGCTTTCAGACGTTTTTTTTCACAAATGTATTAACTTTTTATATAAAAACTTATGTTTTTTGTCATGCCCTTAAGAATCCTGAAGTTTGGAACTTTATCGGCGCGTTAGGTTTATTATGTTCTTAAACACAAATTTAGTTTATGTTTCACAAATCTGTCAGTTCGACGAAGAAACTGTAGATTTGACAAATATCAACTGTTTTTGTTTTAAAATTTGTTATGTAAATTGGCTACTATTATTTTTAAGAAATCTGATTTATGAATTGTCAAGTTGACTTATAACCTGTCATCTTTGTTCTTGACAATTTTGTCAACTGTCAACCATTTGTCAAACTTGACATGTGTGTTGGCTAACATTTTTTTTTTGAGAAATTTGATTTATGAACTGTCAATTTGACTTGTGACTTGTCATCTTTGTTCTTGACAATTTTGTCAACTGTCAGTTTGACAAATAAACTGGTTAAGATTATTATCAAGAAATCTGACGTTGACATGTGAATTGGCTAAGATTATTCTCAAGAAATTTGACGTAAAAACTGTCAATTTGACTTCTGACCTATCATCAACTGTCAATTTGACAAAACAACTGTCAACTATCTCACAAATTTGACATGTGAATTGGCTAACATTATTTGCAAGAAATCTAACTTATGAACTGTCAATTTGACTTATGTACTGTTATCTTTGTTTTTGACAATTTTGTTAACTGTCAATTTCACAAAACAACTTTAAACTATTTTACAAATTTGACATGTGAATTGGCTAACATTATTCTCAAGAAATCTGACGTAAGAACTGTCAATTTAACTTATGACCTGTCATTGTTGTTTTTAACAATTTTGTCAACTGTTAATTCGACAAAACAACTGTCTAACATTATTCTCGAAAACTTTGATTTAAGAACTGTCAGTTTGATTTATGACCTGTTTTTCTTTTTGACAGTTTTGTCAACTGTCAATTATTTTACAAACTTGACATACCAATTGGCAAACATATTTTGCACAAAATTTAACTTATGAACTGTCAATTTAACTTATGACTTATCATCTTTGTTTTTGACAATTTTGTCAACTGTCAATTTGACAAAACAACTATCAACTATTTAACAAATTTGACATGTGAATTGGTTAAGATTATTGTTTATTCTCAAGAACTGTCAATTTAGCTTATGATCTGTCATCGTTGATCTTAACAGTTTTGTCAACTGTCAATCTGACAAAACAACTGTCAACTATTTTACAAATTTGACATGTAAATTTACTAACATTATTTGCAAGTAATTGACTTATGAACTGTCTCAATTTGACTTATGACTTGTTATTATTATTCTTGACAATTTTGTCAACTATTAGTTTGACAAAACAACTGTCAACTATTTCACAAATTTGACATGTGAACTGGCAAACAATATTTTTGAGAAATATGATTTATGAACTGTCAATTTGATTTATGATTTGTCATCTTTGTTCTTGACAATTTTGTCAACTGTCAATCTGACAAAACAACTGTCAACTATTTCACAAATTTGATATGTGAATTGTCTAACATTATTCTCGAGAAATCTGGTTTATGAACTGACAATTTTGTCAACTGTCAACTATTTCACAAATTTGGCATTTAAATTGCTTAACATTAATCTTAAGAAATCTGATTTATAAACTGTTAATTTGACTTATGATTTGTCATCGTTGTTCTTACTAATTTTGTGAACTGTCAATTTGACAAAACATCTGTCAACCATGCAAATTTGAGATGAGTATTGGCTAACATTATTCTCGAGAAGTCTGATTTATGAAATGTCAATTTGACTTGTGACTTGTCATCTTTGTTCTTGACAATTTTGTCAACAGTCAGTTTGACAAAACAACTTTTAACTATTTTACAAATTTGACAAGTGCGTTGGCTAACATTATTTGCAAGTAATTGACTTATGAACTGTCTCAATTTGGCTTATGACTTGTTATTATTATTCTTGACAATTTTGTCAACTGTTAGTTTGACAAAACAACTGTTAACTATTTCACAAATTTGACATGTGAATTGGAAAACAATATTTTTGAGAAATATGATTTATGAACTGTCAATTTGACTTATGACCTGTCATCTTTGTTCTTGACAATTTTGTCAACTGTCAACTATTTCACAAACTTGACATTATTTACAACAATTCCGACTTAAGAACTGTCAATTTGACTTATGACCTGTCATCTTTGTTTTTGACAATTGTGTCAACTGTCAATTCGATAAAACAGCTGTCAGTTATTTCACAAATTTGTCATACGTATTATCAACTGACAATAAACTTTGAACTGTTTGACTTTAATGAGCTATCTGACTTATAAACTGTTAACTTTCTTATTCGAAAATGTATTTAATAAACTATTAATTGTCAGTTAAAGAAATGATTTGCCAATTGTCTGAAATCAACTGTTTTACATATAAATTATCAACTGTTTCTTCACAAATTGTTATATGAACTGTCAGTTTGACAAATCAACTGTTAACTGTCGGACTTGACATATAAACTGTATTTGACAAATCAACTGTCTCAATTTGACTTATGGCAAATCAACTGTTAATGTGACATTATTATTGACCATCTCATTTTTTCTGTACAATTTTGACAATGAACTGTCAGTTGTCAGTTTGACAAATTAACTGTCTAATTTCTGAGAAAACGTATAATTCTGACATAAAAATATATAACTGTCAACTATCAATTTTTTGGGTAAACAACTATGTGACATATAAACTTTATAACATATAAACTGTCAACTTTATTATTGACCAAGTCACTTTTCTTAAACAAATATGTTAAATGAACTGTCAACTGTCAGTTTAACAATTTAACTGTCTAATTTCTGAGAAAACGTATAACTGTTTGACATAAAAATATACTTGACATATAAACTGTCAACTTTCTTCTAATCAAATCTGTTGTATGAACCCTGAACTGCCATTTTGACAAATCAATTGTCAACTTTCTGACAAAACGTTTAACTATTTAAAATAAACTATTTTACATGTAAGTGATCGGATTGACAGTTTGGCAGCCAAACTGCATACGTTGGTGGATGGATTTTTAGATTTAAATGCCGGATTTACTGTTTTAACGGCCGGATTTATAGCAAGCAAACTCCATACGTTGGTGGCTAAATTTTTAGTTTTAAAGGCCGGATTTAAAGTTTTAATAGCAGGATTTTTAGTTTTAACGGCCGGATTTACGGATTTATTGTTTTAACGACTAGATTTACACCGTTTGGTAAACTCTATGCGTTCGTGGCTAAATTTTTAGTTTTAAAGGCCGGATTTAAAGTTTTAACAGCCGGATTTATTGTTTTTATAGTTGTAAAAGCTGGATTTATATGGTTTGATAAATTAAAGGCCGTACAGTTTTGCTATCAAAATTATTACGTTGGTGACTGGATTTCTAGTTTAAAATCCGAATTTACAGTTTACCAGCCGAATTATTTTTTTAAAAGCCGGATACACGATTTGACGATTTGGAGGTTGTATTAACAGTTTGGCAGACAAACTTAATACGGTGGTGATTGGATTTTTAATTTTAAAGGCCGGATTTGCACGGTTTGACAATTTGTTTGTTTGGCAAGCAAACTCAATATCTTGGTGACTAAATTTTCAATTTTAAAGGCCGGATTTAAAGTTTTAACAGCCGTATTTAAAATTTTAACAGCCGGATTTATTGTTTTTATAAATTTAAAAACCAATTTGAAGGCCGGATGAACTGTTTTGCAATCAAACTTATATGTATTATACAGTGAGATAGCTCAGTTATAGAGCGTTAGCATAGCACGCTAACAGTCCGGGGTGTGATCCTCGAGTATGACTAAAATAATAACTTTGCTTTTTATCCACCGGGGTGATTCGGAAGTCACCTAATAAGCCGTTGGTCTTATCAACCCCCTTCATACAAGTAGTAAGACTTCTGGGGCGATGTAAAATAGCTGTAAAACGCGAAATTAAAGAAGAAGAATTTAATACATTGCTGGCCGGATTTCTAGTTTAATGACCGGATTTACAGTTTTAACAGCCGAGTTTACATTTTTAGAAACCGGAAGGAAGGTGTGACAACAGATGTATTGACAGTTTTGCAGACAAACTTAGTTTTAAAGGCCGGATTCACTTTTTAACGGCCGGATTTACACGGTTTGACAATTTGTTTGTTTGGCAAGCAAACTCAATACGTTGATGGCAAAATGTTTAGTTTTAAAAGCTGGATTTATGTGGTTTGACAATATAATGACAATGTACAGTTTTGCATTCAAACCTTATACGTTGCTAGCCGGATTTGTAGTTTAAATGCCGGATTTACAGTTGAAACAGCCGGATTTACCATTTTCAAGTCGGATTTGACAATTTGGAGGTCGTATTAACAATTTGGCAGAGAAACTTAATACGTTGGTGGTTGAATTTTTAGTTTTATAGGCCGGATTTGCTGTTTTAAAAACCGGATTTACACGGTTTGACAATTTGTAGACAAGATTAACAGTTTGGCAAGTATGTTTGTGGTTAAATTTTTAGTTTTTAAGGCCGGATTTAAAGTTTTAACAGCCGGATTTATTATTTGTATAGTTTTAAACGCCAGATTGATATGGTTTGACAAATTGAAGGCCGGATCAACAGTTTTTCAATCAAACATAATACGGTAGTGGTCAGATTTTTAGTTTTAAAGGCCGGATTTACAGTTTTAACTGCCGGATTTACTCTTTTTAAAGCTGGATACACGGTTCGACAATTTGGAGATTTTGCAGACAAACTTAATACGTTGGTGGTTGGATTTTTAGTTTTAAAGGCCGGGTTTAAAGTTTTTCAAAACCGGATTTATATGGTTTGACAATTTAGAGGCCTGATTAACAGTTTTCAAGCAGGATTTACATGGTTTTTAATAATTTGGTGGCCGGATTAACATTTTGCTTGCTGAACTTGACATGTTGGTAGCCGGATTTTTGATTTTGAAAGCTGGCTTAATACTTAGTTATTTACACGGTTTGACATTTTTGAGGCCGGATTAACAGTTTGGTTGCTAAACTCAACATACTGATAGCAGTATTTTTAGTTTTGAAAACCAGATTAACATTTTTTAAAACTGAATACTTTTTTTGTGTTTTACTATTTGGAGGCCGGATTAACGTTTTGCTGCCGAACTCAACGTAATGATAGCCGGATTTTTAGTTTTAAAAGCCATATTTACACTTGAAAGGCTGGATTTACATGGTTTGACAATTTGGAGTCCAGATTAACACTTTAACTACCGAACTCAACATACTGATAGGCGGATTTACGGTTTTAAAAGCCGGGGATTTATACTTTTAAAAGTTGGATTTATACGCTTTGACAGTTTAGAGATCGGATTAACAATTTAGCTGTTAAACTAAACATATTAAAAGCCGGATTTACACAGTTTTACAATTTGGAAGCAGTTTATCTGGCGAACTTATCATGTTGGTAGCCGAATTTTCTGTTTTAATAGCCGGATTTACACCTTTAAACATTAGGCTGCCGAACTCAACATATTGATAGCTAGATTTTTAGTTTTAGAAGCCAGATTTACACTCTTAAAAGCCGTATTTACAAATTTTGACAATTAACATTTTGGCTGCCAAACTCCACATATTGATTTGATAGCCGGATTTTTGGTTTTGAAAGCTGGATTTACACTTTTAAAAGCTGGATACACGGTTTGACAATTTAGAGGTCATATTAACAGTTTAGCAGTCAAACCTATTACGTTGGTGGTTGGATTTTTAGTTTTAAAGGCCGGATTTACAGTTTTAACAGCCGGATTTACATGGTTTTTCTCAATTTAGAGGCCGGATTAACAGTCTAGCTACCGAATTTAATAAATTAATAACTGGATTTTCAAATTTGTATGCAGGATTTACATTTTTTGATAATTTAGAGGCCGGATTAACAGTTTGGTTACTGAACTTTTAAAATTTGGATTTACACGGTTTAGCATTTTTGTGGAACAGCTGTTAAACTCAACATACTGATGTTTTTTAGTTTTGAAAACCGGATAAACTCTTTTTAAAACTGGATTTATTTGGTTTGGATTTTACTATTTGGAGGCCGGATTAACATTTTTGCTGCTGAACAATTTGGAGTCTAGGTTAACACTTTAGCTGCCGAACTCAAGATACTGATACCCGGATTTTCGGTTTTAAAAACCGGATTTATATTTATAAAAGTTGGATTTATACGCTTTGACAGTTTGGAAGCCAGATTTACACTTTTAAAAGCCAGATTCACACTTTTAAAAGCCGGATTTACAAAATTTTACAATTTGGAAGCTGGATTAACAGTTAAGATGGCGAACTTATCATGTACGTAGCCAGATTTCTGGTTTTGAAAGCCGGATTTACACTTTTAAAAACCGGATTTACACGTTTTGACTATTTGAAAGTTGTATAAACAGTTAGCTGCCGAAGTCATCATATTGCTAGCTGGATTTACAGTAATGAAAGCCGGATTTGTATTTTTAAAGGCCGGTTCTACACAGTTTGACAATTTCGAGCCGGATTTTTGACTACCAAACTGTTGTTAGCCGAATTTCTGAGAAAAACGTTTTTTATAAAAATCTTCTACAAATTTATTTGTTCAGGAAAATAGCAATAAATTACAAGAAGAAGGAAGTGTAGACGTCAACGTATAATAGTATAATGATAAGCCGGATTTACATGGTTTGACAATTTAGAGTCTAGATTAACTGCCAAACTCAACATACTGATGGCCGGATTTTTGGTTTTAAAAGCCGGGTTTACACTTTAAAAGCCGGTATACATGTTTTGAAAGCCGGATTTATACGTTTTGACAGTTTAGAGGCCGGATTAACAGTATGTCTATCGAACTTAACATATTGATAGCAAGATTTTTCATTTTTAAAAACCGAATTTACACAATTTTACAATTTGGATGCCAGTATAACAGTTAAGCTCGTAAACTCATTATGTTGGCAGCCGGATTTCCAGTTTTAAAAGCCGGATTTACACTTTTAAAGGCCGGATTTACACGGTTTGATAGTTTGGAGGCCGGATTAACGTTTTGGCTACTAAACTTAGCATATTGAGAGCCAAGTCTATGTCAATGCGCAAAAGTCTCAGTTTTCGCTACCAAATTCCTATCGTTAATATTGAACTCTCGTCGAGTTCTATTCTTTGTTGAGAAAAATGTTTTTATAAAAAAGTTTAGACGCTGACAATAGTCTCAAATTTGAAGTACTGCATATCTCAAGAGTTTTTTGCTTTTGTTAATTTTTATTGACAAAACATATACTCACAAATATTTCACCAACCATCGGTCGGATTTTTGATTAAATCATGTTTTAACAACTTTATCACCAACAACTGTTTTATTAACTAATCATTAACTCTTTTGTTATGACTAAATTAATTAATTTAGTTATGTTAGTTTAACTTGACTAAGTTATTACTATCTCGGATTATAGCTTAATAAAAACTACTTAACAAATTACTCATATCTGTCGGAAAAATTCCAATTTCAACTTCAAATACAACATGTATGAATGCAAAGATTACAAAAAATTATTATACGTAAAAGTAGGTTTCAATATCTCGCGTTGAAATATCTAAATTGAAAACCGTAGCTATGGCAACGCATCGCGCGCGAAAAAAAAAAAGTGCACATCGCGCGACGCCATCCTTTCAGAAAAAAAAATGATATGCAGAGCCGGCTAATAATAATAATAATGCCCATTGAAATTCAAATAAACATTCGCATTGATATGATAAGTGACGTACCTAATAAGTGGCCGCATTGCTGGGGGGAGTGGTAAGATATTCAGCGCCGTATTTCATCCGTTATTGTTATCTTACACCGCAAACATTACCATTGTGAAAAATGCGGGTAAATACTAGAAATTTATTGTGTTTATGGGGCGTGGTATTAAGGGCATTGGAATAAACGCGTGTGAAAATATTACGAAATTGATGCGATTATTACAAATTAAAATTTAATGGGGTAGTTTTGCTTATGTTGTGCCATCACAATAAGATTGCGTAATGAATAACAAAATAGGGTGTAAAACTGTGCCGTATTTATAAAATGTAAATACGACTTTTAGTGTCATTAAAGTCCCGCAGGAGAGAAGAGGGACAATTTTGCGTCTTCCCCACTCCCACATACACACGTACCCCCTACCCCCACCAAAGCGTCCCCATTATACTCAAAACTGTATCCAAAGACAATTTATTTGAAGCAAAAATGGACAAATAAAGTGCATCGGATGTTATATATTTTTATGTGTTTTCCTTGAAATAAAAGTTTTTGTGTGCCTTTTTTTCTTGCTTCGGCGTCTTGCGCGCTCGCTGCATTTCATGCGATACCCAACATGTATACCCCCTCCAGTTTACCTGCTCCCCATATTCCACCACCCCCGCAGTATGGAGTAAACGTGCTCCTACCACCCACCGCGGGTACAGAGCGCCCCCCGCGCCACGATGTTACTCTATAATGTTTCATACCCCCGCCCATCCAATAAATACACCTTCTTATATTTTCCGGCTGCTAAGACAGGTTTACACTGTTGAATAAAAAAATATATTAAACTTTTATATCTATACAAATAACACCTTTGAAGGATAAGCGTCTTATTTAAATAAAATTTTAAAATAGTAAATTACGATAATGAACAAACTGTCAAAAATTAAATATAAAGGGTCTAAAAAATCTAATGATTTTTTTTTTAATATTATGAGTATTAGCAAGATTGGGCATTTGCATTTAAGAATGAAACACAACATCATTCAAATGACTGCCACGGCTGGCTTGACAGTAACCCATCTGGTTAATCCACTTTTTGAGTACATTTTTGATTGTTTGGGCTTCAATCGCATGAATGGCAACTTCAATTTTGTGTTTCAAGGCATCAATCGTCTCTGGATTTTTTTTACCCACAAAAAAATCCAAACGGTGTCAAATCACAGCTCTTAGGCGGCCAATTGACATCAGTGTTTCGGCTGGTTATTTGATTTCCAAAAACAGTGCGCAAAAGATCGATGGTTACGTTGGCTGTATGGCAAGTAGCCCCGATCTGTTGAAACCAAATGTCATCTATTTCATACTCTTCAATTTTTGGAAACAACGTGGCACAGTAACGTATGCTATTGACGGTAACGGCGGCTCCTTGCTTATTTTCAAAGAAAAATGACCCAAACGGTTACTCGTTGTGGATGCATAGGCTGTTCAATGGTCATGTGAGGATTTTCTGATTCCCAAATGCGACAATTTTGCTTATTGATATAGCCTCCGTGATGAAAAGGAGCTTAATCGGAAAACACGTTTTTTTGATAAAAATGCTCATCTTCGGCCAAACAATCTTAAGCTCATTGGGCGAACTGAAAACGCATCCGATGGTTATGAGGCTTCATTTGTTGGACTAATTGAACTTTGTAAGCCTTCAAACGGAGGTCTTTATGCAAAATTCTCCTCAGAGAAGTGCAAGAAATGTTCAGTTGAGAACGATGTCGAGTTGATGTTGATGCATGTTTACGCACACTCTAAGCAACAGCATTGGAAGAGAACGTGAACGTGCTATTTTATCCACTAACGATCCAGTTTCACAAATTGGTCCACAAACTGCGTTGAAGGCACTTTTTTTCTATCAAGTTAGTTTTGTAAATTTCTTACCGTTTGAGTAGAAGATTCACTACTTTGGAAGTAAGTTCTCATTATTTCCCAACTTTGTTCTAGTGTAAAGCGTTCCATTTCATAAATGTCAAACATAAAACTAAATTTCCGTCAACTCATAAATGTCATTATACCTTTGAAAAACAAAATAAACGGTAGTTCAAATTTCAAACGTTACATGACCCACTCTTTAATAGCGTTCATTAGTTATAAATAGAGATATGTTTTCATGTTTAAAGTTTTTAACTTTAAATTCTAGTTATAAGCTGTTTAAAAGCTATAGAAAACAAACAAATAGGTACAACATTTAGTAAACTAAAAGTTTCTAAATGTGATGCACCACAAGGTTCTGTTTTTGGACTTCTTATGTTCTTTTTTTATTTAATAATTGCCGAAAGCCAACATAAACATTTTTTGTAGTACTTTATTTGCAAACTTGTCTGTTGGTTTTTATTTCTTCTTGCTTTTCAGCATTATATCGGCAGATGTTCTAGCTTTTCCGTTCTTGCACTATTGCTGGGCAGGCGGTCAGAATATGTTTAGATGTGTTCTCTTCTAGGCAGTACATATATCCTCGACTGTCGTATAACAGAAATTAGCTACAGATAATAAAGTTACAAAGGCTTTGACATTTTTACAACAAAATGATTTTGTTATCTTTAAGGGTGCAAAAACTGGAGATTGGGCATTTTGAAAGTCATTTGGCATGAAATCATAGAATCTTTAACAGAACACCGACCTACTATATAGTTTTTTTAGACTTCTTTGGTAGTTCTTCTAGGATACTGCCGGATTCTTACTGGCTACAACTCTTCAAAGCTTCTTCTGAAACGTATTCTTACAGAATCGCGTTTGCATTTCTTCACGAGATAAAGCTTGTCTGCTAATTTTGGTTTGTCCTAATTTTCCTTTTGTTTGTAGTACTCCATTTGCAAACTTTTCCATCGCTTACCATTTTTCTCACTTTCTAGTATTATATCGGCGAGTTATTAGCTTTTCTTGTTCTTGCAGTAATGCTGAGCTTACAGTCAGGGTATGTTTAGAGGTGTCTTCTTCTAGACAGTACATACATCTATTTGAGGTACGATTGGAAGCTGAGCATTTGAGTTAGGTGATAATTTGTTTCTCAATACTTTTGCTGCATGAATTTTCTTATGTCAGGTAAGATACGCTTAGTTCATTGTCGTTCTAGTATTTGTGGTTCTGTTATTTTATATTTTATCTAATGTTTTGCATATTTCATCTAACAGTAAATTTATAACATTGGCTATAATCCGGACTGTTTCTAAAAATATTTTTTTGCATGCTTTACAGATTTTTTATTTGGGCTTAGTGCATTTTGTAAGCAATTTTTGTTGCTTGAGCGCGTTCCTTCATACTGGAGCTACGTACAAGATTATGGATTCAGGGACTTATCCTAGTCCTCCTCTTCTTTTCACTTGCTTTCTTTATTTCCTCGACATGATGCGGGCGAGTGCATTAATATTATAACATGTCTTTTTGGTGGCAGTTTCTTCTACGTGTATTCCAAAATTATATAATATTGGCATCAAAAGGTCAAGAGCCAATTTGGAGCTTAAGTTGTTGCACTTTAGTTCCTGTTAGCAGTTTGGTTTTTATTTGGCGACAAACATATTTATTTTTTGTGCCGCCAGTTTTAATCTCAGCTAGGGTGTCATTAAGTTTAGTCGTTAGTTCTTTCTTTGTTTTTTGCCTTTTTTAGCACCGCCAAGTCATCTGCTTAAGCATTCTTGGTGACTTTCATTGTGTGTATGTATAGGAGTTCATCATGTAGAAGGTTCTCTAGTCTAACGACATACTCTTGTGTCAACTTTTCTGACTTTCTATCTTTGATTAAAATAAGGTTTAATCAGTCTGTAGACATTGACTTTAAATGGTTGCGGTTTATAATTTTTGAAAAATAACAAATAAGCTTTTATTGTATCATTTGTCCAAAAAAAGTTTTGAATTATTCTTACAAAATAAGTTGAAAATTGTCTCAACTTAACATGGTAGCAATGTTTTGTGATGTACGCCTTTTTTTCATTTGTTGGAGAAGAAAACAAAACAGGAAGAATAAGCATCAATAAAAAAGAAAACCACAAAACGATTCTATTCTGAGTGTTTGTCTGTCAGGATGACTTGGCTACCAGTTTTCGTAGACTATAAAGTAGGAAAATTGATTTATATACAGAAAAATTATTGTTCTTTGATTTTTTAAATGATGCTTATTTATTCGATTTTGCTGTCTTTCATATTTTGGGAAAGTTTTTTTTTCTAAGCAAGCGTTGGAAGTACGTATTGACCAAAATTTTGCAGATTTTTTGTTTTCCGTTTAACCAATTTGCCTCATTTTTATATAGTAGTCTAGCGCCATACATAATCTACTCTAACTACAGCAATTAAACAGCACTTACTACTACTTTAGCTAATCTTTTGTATTACTATCTGGTAGCTTAACTTTATTCATATTAGACTGGTTCTTAAATTTAAATTGTGGGCGGATAAGTTCTTTTACTGTGTTCTTCTAGCTATTATATACAAGAGAATGAATTCCAAATGTCAATCAGATATTAGAGAATTGTTAACAATGAACCCTTTGGTAAGTAACGCTTGGGTGGGAGGGCACCAAGTTAAAATTGTTAGCGAGTAACTTTTTCTACTGCGACCCACCTACCCACCTAAGTGTTAGTTATTAATGGATCTTATGTTTCCTTTACTCTTTGTGTTTTTGTAGCTATTATAATCAAGAGAATGAGTGTCAGATGTCAATGTGACATTAGAAAGTGTTTAACAATAAATCCTTTGATAACTAACGCTTGGGTGGGCGGGCGCCGGGCGGGCACCAAGTTGAAATTGTGAGCGAGTAATTTCTTTTACTGTAACCCACTCACCCACCCACCCAAGTGTTAGTCATTAAATGATCCTGATGATGTTTCCCTACCCCTTGTGTTGTAGCTATTATAAATAAGAGAATGACTGTTAATAATCTCTTAGATATCAGAGAATTGTTTAACAATGAATCTCTTGCTAAGTAACACTTGGGTGGGTGGGCGGACACCAAGTTTAAAATGTAGGCGGGTAGCTTCTTTTGTGAACCACTCACCTAACCAAGTGTTACTTATCAAAGAATTTTATGTATCTTCTACTTTTTGTGTTCTTGTAGCTATTATAACAAAAGAATGACTATCAAATGTCACTTAGACATTAGAGAACTGTTTAACAATGAATTCTTGAGTAACGCTTGGGTGGGTGGGCGTGCAACGTGTTTAAATTGTGGGTTGGTAACTTCTTCTGTGGTCCATCGACCCACCCAAGTTTTAGTCATCAAATGATTCAATGTTTCTTTGATTTCTTGTGTTTCTTTGATAACTAACGCTTGGGTGGGTGGGCGGGCACCAAGTTGAAATTGTGATCGAGTAACTTCTTCTACTGTGATCTTATATTTACTCCACCCCTTGTGTTTTTGTAGCTATTATAAACAAAAGAATGACTGTTAAATGTCAGTTAGATATCAAAGAATGTTTAACAATAAATCTCTTGATAACTAAAAATTTAGTAGGTGGGCGGGCGGCTAGTTTAAATTGTGGGCGTGTAGCATTTTACTGTGACAAAAAAGTAAGCTATGCCAAATTTTAGCTCTTAAGATTCAAAAAACACGTGTCGCACTACTTTTGAATTTTCAAAAGTATCATAGCTTCCAGATTTGAGACTTTGGGTCCTCAAGGATGCAATTAAGCCTACTTGCTAATTATATTCTACGTAAAACTTTACATTAATATACTGTTGTAAATTTATTTTTTAAATTAACGTGTTTATATTATGTTTTAAGTTTTAAACATAAAATTAGACTCGTAAATAAAAATTATTAAATTTGAGGCTTAGGTTTATGTTTTTTTTTAAATTTAGAAAACTTTTAAATAGACGTATTGCACGTATTTTTTTTTATATTGTCAAACTTGTAGAACGTTTCACTTTGAAACTTGGAACTGGACAAATAATTAAAATTCAGGCTAAAAGCTCCGGAACAGTAAGGAAGAAAAACAGAACATTTTACTTCTTTTCTCTAGTAAATTTTTACTACTAAAACGTATTGATTTGAAAAAAGTGAACAGTCAAAAATTAGGGTAAAAAACTTTAGAACTGGCAAGGAAGAAAAGAACATTCTGCTTCTCCTTCTCCAGTGAATTTTGATTAAAGCTTATCAACTGCTATTGTAAAAAGCTAGAGCTTTCAAACAAACATGGTCTGTTAATTCAGTAAACAACCAGTAACTGCTGACCATTCTCAAATCATAATTGTAAAAAAAGAAGACACTTCTAGAAATTTCTCGCAATATTTCTAACAGTTTCATCTACTACAGAAAGCAAATGAGCAAAGAAATGAGCCACACTAACAACTAATTAACTTTATTAACTAGGCAAGAACTTTGGACAGTAGCAGCAGTCTTGTACTTCTTGAAAGCAAAAACTGCAAAAGAAGAAGAAACGAAAAAAATTTAGAAAGTTTTGTCTTCTTCTAGATACTTGGACAAAACGATGATAAGCCAAAGCTGACCAACAACACTGACAGAAAAAGGTTGGTGGCAATTTTAGTGGAAAACGGCTTTTTTCATCTTCTCTTTCTTTAGCTATTGTTTATCCACATTTGGATAAAGGTCTTTTTCATCGTCTTCCATATGTGTCTATTCAGGGCAGTTTGATGCCAGTTCGTTTTTGTAGTTTGTTTTATATCATCTAGCCATCCTTTTTTGTAGTATTTCTACGCTCTTTTTTGTTAGTCATGGACGTCATTTAACAGTTTTTATTGTCCACTTGTTTTATCCATCTTCACTTTAGTTCAGCTATACGTTGATATCTTTTTTACCTTTGTTTGCTTTCTAAGTTCAGTGATGCGTATTTTGTCTAGAAAAATTACTTAGCGCAGCATAATTCACAAAAATAGAAACGAAATGTTTGGTATGGAAATTTGCAATAAAAGCGTTGGGGCAATTGGTTGGCAAAAAACCTAACGATTGTTTGCAGCAACAACACAACACATATTACTGTAGAGTCCACAACTTCTTAAATGTCTTTTTGTCATTTTGCAAATGGCAGAACGGAATTTTGGTACTTTAACCAGTCGCTAACTACAGTGAGTACGTGAATAACTTATTGCAAAATTTAGATCAGTACCAAAAAATAAACACAAAAGTTTGTAAGAAAAAAATCGATTCTTTGAAGCATCAGCCAATGGTCACAGTCGCAAGAAAATAAAGACTCCAAATATGTACGGATCCTGCAGTTCAGCGACAACTAGTGACTCAAATTACTTCAAATTCTCACTTCAACATTACGAATCAAGAACTTTTCAACAAAACTAGTGATAGTCGACAAACTAAAGATTTTTTTTTTAAACTTGGAGTTTTGGCTATTGTTCAGTTCCAAGGCAAGAACGTTTGATCATTCCAACATTACCAAATAAGCCTATCAACAAACAAACATACAAACAACAAAATGAAGAAACTTTTTTGAAACTTGGAACTTTTGAATGTTGGTCCAGTTTTATGACAAGAAATTTTTCATCACTGCAACATTAACAAAGAAGTACCATCAACAAATAGATAATAGTTGACAAAGTAAAAAAAAAATTTTGAAACTTGAAATTATTGGTCTAGTATCATAACAAAAAGTTATTTCTTATCACTTCAATGATTACTAAACAAGTACCTGCTAACAAACAGTTGGTAGTCGACAAAGTGCAGACATTTTCTTGACATTTGGAACTATTCACTGTTAGTTCAGTTCCAAGACAAGAAACTTCTCTCACTCCAAAGTTACCAAACAGATAATAATTTAGGCTAAAGTGATCCGAAACAGGCAATGAAAAACAAAACATTTTTTCTACTTCAATGAACTTTAATTGATCTCTAATGCTTAGCATAGGCCAAAACTTAGAAACCTAAAACACACCTAATTTGAACTTACAGTCAACAACCAGCAACTGCCTGACATTTCAAATTATAGCAGAAGGAAGAGATAATATTTCTGGAAAATTTCACTTTAAAAAGCAAATAAGCAAAGAAAAGACATAAACTAATAACCAGAAATCTTAAAAAGAAATAAAACTAATCTCTACCCAATTTGGTAAGGACTTTTGTATAGTAGCAACAGCCTGGTATTTTCAGAAAGCTATAAACAACAAAAAAGAAGAGAAACATTTCTAGATTTTTTTTTTCAGATACGCTGACAATATAAGGACTTTTAGATTCTAGCAACAAACCTGGTATCTTCAGAAAGCGACAAACAACAAAAAAAAAAGAAAAGAAACATTTCTAGAGTTTTTATTTTCCAAGTATACCAACATTATAAAGACTTTTGGATAGTAGCAACTGCCCTGATATCATCAGAAAGCGAAGAAAAGCAAAGAAGAAGAGAATCATTTCTAGATTTTTTTTCAGATACACCGACAAAACGATGTTAAGCTAAACACTGTCTGAAAAAAATTACAGAAGACGACTGACAATTTTGGTTAGTGCAAAATGCTCAAAATAATCTACGGAAAAATTGTAACTAAGCATAGTGTTTGGTTTAGAAACTGAGCATAAAATTGTTGAGGTAACTGGATAGCAAAAAAATTTTGAGGCGGAAAACGCTGAGAAGCCACCTGCAGCAACAAACTAACATTTACTACCGCAAAAAAAGTTCTAGCGCAGTTTCTAGTGGTTCAACAGAAAACGACTGGCAAATAGCAAAGCAGCGCTCTGGCATTAGAACAGGTTACTAGTGACTACAGTAGCAAATAAACTTTTCCAAAATTTAGAACTAGACCAACAGTTGAACAATTGACTTTTTGAAGCAACGGAAAAAAAATCTTAGCGGAAATAGTCACAGAGCAAGACAAACTAGCAACTAGTGGAATTACCGCAAGTTACAACCAAAAAAGAACAAGGTCAATTCCAAAACTGTATTCAAAAGCAATACATTAATAACTAATAACTTGCCAAATGCCAAAAAGGTTATTTCCGGAGAACGACAAACAGTCTCAATCGAGAACCACCAAGCAGAAAAAGCATATGTGAGCGTAAAACCAAACAAATGCAGCAAAATTCAAACAAAACTAAAACTAAACGTCTTAAAAACTTAGAGTAGAATTTTGTAATTGGCAGGCAAAAAATTTTGGGGCGGAAGAACAATCTTCTACACAGCTGAAATTTACTGTGAAAGATTAGTCAAAGTGAGTCAAGAAAATGTCGGGAAAACGACAAAAATATTGCCAAAACTATAGTTGACTTGTCATTTAACGTAAAGAGAAACTTTCGTAAAAATCTGGCTAAGAAACTACCTATGCCAAGGCAAAAAAACAACATTATGAAAACTTGCAACTTGGATTACTGCGGATTGGAAGAAGAAATCAACACTATTCTGACCGCCGCTGTAAGAAAAAACATCCACAAAAAACATTGTTAAATAAGTAGAATAAGGAAAAAAATTCAAAAACGGGAAAAAACTTGAGTAATTGCTTATAAAACTAAAACTAGTCACACGATTTTAACAAAACTTTCTGTTTATTAACTTAATATGCTTAAAAACAAACGGCGAGTATAAAAATCAAAATATTATTAAGATAAAATGGTTTTTGAAAGTCTTAGAAGTGTAAAAATGAAATTTTAGAGGAATCGGTTGTGAAAAGGAAACCAGCCAAGCGATTTAATAAAAATTTGCAGGTTGGTATCTCAATATATTGATAAAAATATTAAAATTATAAAAACCGTTATATTTTTACGATATACAATTTTGTAAGTTTTATAAGTGCCGAAACGGTAAAATTTTTCTGTAATCAGTTTTAAAACAAAAACCAGTCGAAAAATTTTAATAAATTTTTTTATGTTGTTACCTTAAAATATTGTTAAAGATATCAAAATGATAAAATGTCCTAATATTTTTACGATAAAATGGCTTTTGTGTGCCAAAAACGGTAAAATTTTTGCTTAATCTGTTCGAAAACAAAAACTAGCAATTTTAATCAAATTTGCTTTTATGGAACTATAAGGTATTGCTAAAAAAATAAAAATTACAAAAGTCGAAATAAGTTTTTGACATAATTGATTCCGTAAGGTTCAATAACGGTAAAATTCATGCAAAATTGCTCATAAAACAAAAACTACTCAGCTGATTGAAATAAAATTTGCTAGTTGATAGCACAGGATGTAGCTAAAGATAATAAATTTATAAAAAATGTAAAATGTTTACAATAAAATGGTGTACGTAAGCTTTTAAGTGCAAAAACGGTAAAATTTATGCGGAATCAGTTATAAAACAAAATCCAATCGAGCGGTTTTGATCAAGTTAGCTCCTAAGTAGCGCATTATATTAGAAAATAGATTGACATTGTAACAAATGTAACATTATTACAATAAAATAATTTTTGGAAGCTTCAAAAAGTAGCAAAACGGAAAAATTCTGTTCTAACCAGCCGTAAAACAAAAACCGGTCTGGCGATTTTAATAAAATTTGCTGTGTGTTAGCATAAGATATTTACCAGTTGAAATAATAAAAGTTGTAGTAGAGTTGAGGTTGGCAAAAAAATTGTTTTTGAAAAAACGGAAAATTTTTGTTCTAAACGTCCGTAAAATTAGCATGTACTAAAAACCCATGTTTGCGTAGCAGCCGTGTTTAAATATTTGATCAATGCCGATTTATTTTCTATCCTATAACCGAAGAAGCACTACAAGCTACTTATTACGTCATATTTTTGATTTACATAAATGAACTGAAAACATCATAGCATTCCAATTGAATTATTTGAACAATTGCTAAAAATTAAATTATATTTTATAAAAATTATATTAAAACGCTTCAACAAAATATCTGAAGAATTATTAAACCTTAAAAAGTATAAATCTGATTTTATCGATGCTTTTAAAAAACATTACTTACATTTCATATTGAGTTACGTGCCATTTCTATAATTATTACTAGGCACTGATTTAATCATCTGATATGCGTAATGAGCCCCCTCCATTCGCCCATAAATTATCCAGTACCCCGTCGCGGTTTTAATTAAATTAAAAATATGCGCGCAATAAAAAAATGTCAGAATTGGGCAATCGGGACCATTAAATTATAACTACTACTACACATTTGTCCCTACTTGCGTTATGATTTTGTTTTATTACGCGTTAATTGCGCTAGGTATAATTACAGATTATAAAAAAATAATAATAAGTGGAACGATCCATCATTATGATTTTGATGTGAATGTGTATGTGTGTGTGCCGGGCTACCGAATGATGCAGTGTCATTAAGGATTAAATAAGTCGGAGGGTGATTAATTGGGAGATTTAATTAGAAATTATTTTTGGGTTTGTTGGTTGGATTGGTAGCCCAAGAAGGTGTACGTTTCATTTGATTAATATTGTTGTGGTCATTTCTTTTATGGCTATCATAATAAAATTTATATTAAGTGTGTTAATAAAATTATGTTTTGGTTTGCTATGGAAGGATTTTTAATTAATTAAGAGATTTATTTTTGTTTGAGAAAAACAATTCCACAAAATGTAAAATTATTAAAATATAATTGTTTAGTTTTAGTTCAGTTGCAACTATTGTTATTTGTCAACTGATTGATTGAACTTAGGCGGTGGTAATATAATGGAAAGAAAAGAAAGACGATTTTGTGTAGCATTTTGAGCATGACTTAGCGACGTGTTTGGTTTTGTAGATTCCATTTGATTACTAATAAAGGTTTTACTTGAGAATTTCAACGAACGCTCAACCACCACACCGAGCATCCATGTCGTTGTTTAGATAGTTATGCGCTTTGTAAGAGTTAACAATTGATTTGTAAAACTAACAGTTGACAGTTCATATAACAGTTAACAAAGAAATTATCATTTTAATCAGCAAACTCATTAAGTCGGACAGTAGAAAGTTCAAAACCATTTTTACAAAAACTGGAGTTTTGCTTATTGATGATACTTTAATTTGAAATTGTAAAACATCCAACAACAATTTTCTATTAAGTACAAACTGAAATACCTTAACAATTTCTTTACAAAATAATTAGAAAGCAGTGTTAATTCAATGATGATCTTTACAAAATAATAAATTTTATTGCAATTAAATCATCAATTTGAAATATGATTGCATTAAAGTAATGAAATTAAAATTTAATTTAGTAACCCATTTCTCCATAGCCTACTAAACGTTCTCCCACGTTGTTATAATAGCGCGCATTCAGCCCGATCCATCATAATTACATTAATAAACGGCTACCATTTATTATCATACACATTTTTTTATTAATATCTCCGCATTTCCAAATAAAGCAATAAAAACCGTTTCGACACGGACATTTTTAATGCGCGTTTTATTCCGTGTCGCTATGTAATTATATCATCGACTACTGACCAAAAAATTAAAAAAAATATATACATACGTGAAACCATTTCGTAACGCCCTCCTTCCTAAATAAAACTGGTTCTAATTACAGATGAGTCAGAAAACAATGAGTTTCCAATGGGATCTGAAAGAGAGAAGAAGAAAAAAGTAAGAAATTAATTTTCTTTCAGAGTTTTGTTGTATCAAGCGCCGTTAAAAAGTTTTTTAATTGAGCGCCTCTTCACTTGAGCGTGTAATACGTGCAAGCCTGGTCGCTAAACAGCGATATGCGGAAATGTCCGATGGAGTTAATTGAATCTGCATTGCTATTGTAAATTTACTTGAGAAAGTTGGAATGTATTAAATTAAAGTTTTAGAACTATTTTGTTGTTTGTGTTAATTTATGTGTATTATTTAATCGCTTTTTATGGTGTTAATTATTAAATTAAGAAGATTGCTTCAGTTTAGCTTAATTGTGCTTTTTATTGTCTAATATTTCGAATTAAAAATTAAATATTAATCATCAAAAGATTTTATTAATTTATTTTAAATAATTGCCTAATTACAAGTAACATTTACACTAGTTTGGTTTGCGACTTGGCTGAATTTGGTACAACACTAAATTAAATTAAATGAGCAATTGATTAAACAATTTATGTTAGTTACATTTTTGGTTTGCGACTTGACTAAATTTTGGTTTGAAACCTGACTAAAATATTAGAAATGAATTAAAATTAATGCCACTGCTAGTTTATGAGCTATAAATTACTTTCTTTAGCTTATAACCAATTTTTACAATATTTGGGTTTGCAACTTGGCTAAAGTTTGATTTTAAACTTAAACAAAATAATTAAAATCGTGTAGTTAATTTATATGTAACTTGTTCAATTGTAAATAATTTTTTGAAATTGGTTTGAAACTGCGCTAAATTTACAGAAATCATCAAAGCTTATTTTCTAATACTTAGGTTTGACTAAAATTGGTTTCAATTTGAGTAATTAGTTATAGCCAATTAAAATTTATTACAAGATTATTTTGGTTTGTGACTTATCTAACAATGGTTTGAAACTAAGCTAAATTAGAAAAAAAAACACATTTATTATTAGTTAGTTTGATAACATTTTGATGTGATTTTATAAAAATTTACTTGCACAATATTTAGGTTTCCGACTTGGCTAAATTTGGTTTGAATTTTGGCTAAATTATTAGAAATTAATAAACATCCGAACTAGTAATGTATTATTACTTTAAATTGAAATTTACTTTAATTATAAGAACACTTGGGTTTGCGACTTGGATTAAATTTGGTTTGAAACTTGACTAAATCATCAAAAAATGTATAAAATTATGTAAAATGTCAGTGATTGTTGCGCCCGATTTGAGTTAATTTTACTGTATTTGCGGTTTGCAACTTGACTAAATTTGGTTTGTTGTTAAGCTTTATATGATAAATTATTTAAAATAACAATTGTATCACTTTGCTTCTATTTTAATTTATTTTAAAAGAGTTTAGGTCTGCGACTATGCTAAAATTTGGTTTGAGTCTAGGCTAAACTATTAAAAATTAAAAAAAATCAAAACTAGTTTTTTATGATATTAAATTTTGCATTATTTTTAAAGAGTTTAGGTTTGCGACTATGCTAAAATTTGGTTCGAGTCTAGGCTAAACTATTAGAAATTAATAAAAATCAAACTAGTCTATTATGATATTAAGGTTTGCATCTTGCTTAAAATTATATTTGAATCTTGACTAAATTATCAAAAAACAGATAAAATTTATGTTAGTAACATTGTTGCTAATCAATTTAACTGTATTTGGGGTTTGTGACTTGGCTAAAATTATTTTGTTAGATAAATAAATGATTAGAAATTACAATTAGTTTGTAAAACAAAAAATCACTTCAATAAAATTTGAGTCTTCTTTAAATAATTTGATGATAATAAAATTAAAATTATGTTTTATGATATGTTAGTTCAAACTTTAACAAAGTTTTTGTTTGCGATTTGGCAAAATTTGATTTGAAACTCGAATAGATGTTTATAAAATATAAAATAAATAAAATTAATGTCTCAGACAGTTGATGCTATTCAATTTGCGCTCAATTCTAAATAATTTACTATATTTGAGGTTTGCTACTTTGATCAAATTTGGTTTGAATCTTGACTAAATTATTAGAAATTAATAAAAATCAAAACTGATAATGTTGTTGTTGAAGTACAATTTTGCTGTATTTGCGGTTTGCAACTTGGCTAAAATTGGTTTCATACTAAGCTAAATTATGAGAAATTTATTAAAGAATGAATCACTTTGCTTACTTTATTTTTACAAAATTTAGGTTTTTGACTAAAATTTGTT
This sequence comes from Tachinus rufipes, assembly GCA_963932245.1. Taxonomy (NCBI): domain Eukaryota; kingdom Metazoa; phylum Arthropoda; class Insecta; order Coleoptera; family Staphylinidae; genus Tachinus; species Tachinus rufipes. Next base: position 73,450,538 of record OZ010748.1, on the reverse strand, counting down.
TGAGACTTTGCTAAGTTACTGGAAGTTAATAAAAATTAAATTTATTAGTAGTTTAAGATACTATAAATTGGAATTCACTTTAATTAACAAGATTTTGGTTTGCGACTTGGCTGAAATTTGATTTGAAACTTAACTAAATTGTCAGAAAAAAATAAAATTAGTAATCAATTTTAGCTAGATTATAAATAATTTTACGGTAGTTGGGTTTGCAACTTGGCTAAAATTGGTTTGTTACAAGGCTAAATTATAAGAAATTATTTAAAATTACCACTAATATTAGTTTATTAAACAATATATCATTTTGTTTTCATTAAAATTTATTTTTACGGGATTTAAGTTTGCGACTTAGCTAAAATTTGGTTTAAAACTTGACTAAAATATCATTTTGATGTCGATTTAGTAATTTTATTTTATTTTTGGTTTGCGGCTTGCCTAAAGTTGGTTTGTAACTGATCTGAGTTATGAGAAACTAATTAAAATTGTAGTAAGAAGTACTTTGTTGATTGATAAGTTAATTTGCGCTCAATCAGAGCTTGTTTTAGAATACTTAGGTTTGTGACTTGACTTATTTTGGTTTCTGACTCAACTAGTCATCAGTCATAATATTAGTTTTTCATGACATTTGCTTTTTTGTTTTTACAATCTTTGGGTTTGCGACTTGTCTAAATTTGCTTTGATGCTTGATTATATCATAAGAAATTATTAACAGTTAAATATTAGTTTACCAAACAATGAATCAGTTTGCTTTCAGTAAAGTTCATTTTTACTGGATTTAGGTTTGCAACTTGGCTAAAATTTCGTTCGAGTTTTAGCTAAATTTTTGGAAATTGATCAATATTAAAACTGTAGTAATTTATGATACTTTAAGTGGAATTCAGTTCAATTAACAACATTTGGGTTTGCGACTTGGCTAAAATGTACTTTGAATCTTTTTATCTATTTTCTGGCAATTTAGGTATTGCCAGAAAATAGATGAAATGTGATTGTTGTTTATCAATTTGTTCTCAGTTATAATTTATTTTACTGTATTAAAGGGTTTTTGACTTGGCTTAAATTGGTTTGTTACTAAGCTGAATTATGAAAAATTATTTAAAATCACAATTAATATTTGTTTATTAAACTATCACTTTGCTTTTATTGAAATTTATATAATTAACAACATTTAGGTTTGCTTCTTGGGTAAAATTAGAATTGAAACTTTACTAAGTTATAAGAAAATAGTTAAAATTTATCTTAATGATTGTTGTTGATTCATTTGCGCTCGATAAATACTATTGTTGCGTTTGGGGTTTGCAACTTGACTAAAATTGGTTTGTTACTAAGCTAAAGTATGAAAAATTATTATAGTACAGTTTATTAAACGCAAAATAATTATTATTTTGTGTTCATAAAAATTTATTTTTACGAATTTGCAGTTTAGCTAAAATTTGGTTTGAGTTTTGGCTAAATTATTATGCGACTTGGGTTAATATTGGTTTGAAACTTGACTAAATTATCAGAAAATAACTGTTTACTATAATTGATTGTTGTTGGTCAATTAAAGCTCAATTATATTTTTTGCTCTGTTTGCGGTTTGCAACTTGACTAAAATTGGTTTGTTACTGAGCTAAATTATGGGAAATTATTTAAAATTACAGTAAAATTTGGTTAGAAACTTGACTAATTTATCAAAAAACAAATAAAATGAATTTAATTTTACTGTATTTGGGGTTTGCGACTTAGCTAAAATTGGTTTCTAACTAAGCTGAGTTATGAGAATTACCTAGCTTTTATTAAACATTGTTTTTACGAGTTTTAGGTTTGCGACTTGGCTAAAATTTAGGTTTAAATTTGACTAAATCATCAGAAAATGTATCAAAAAATATGTCTGATTTTTTTAGTAGATTAAGTTATTTTATATTATTTATATATTTATTAAGTTTGGTTGGTAAAATTTGATGTGAGTCTTGACTAAATTTTTGGAAATTGATCAAAATAAAAACTTGTAGTAATTTATAATATTTTGAAACTTAACTAAATTGCCAGAAAATAAATGAAATGTGATTGTTGTTTATCAATTTGTGCTCAATTATAAATTATGTTACTGTATTAAAGGGTTTGCGACTTAAATTGGTTTGTAACTAAGTTGAATATAAAAAATTATTTAAAATTAAATAATAGTTTATTAAACAATTAATCAGTTTACAATTAAAAATTGTTTTTACGAGATTTAGGTTTGCAACTTTGCTAAAATTTGGTTTGAGTTTTGGCTAAATTTACTTTATTACTAATTTAGGATACTTTAAATGGAATTCACTTCAATTAACAACGTTTGGGTTTGCGACTTAGCTAAAATTTGCTTTAGATTATAAATAATTACTGTATTTGGGGTTTGAGACTTGGCTAGAATTGGGTTGTACTAAGCATGACAAATGATTCAAATCATCATCAGTTTATTAAACAATAAATTATTTTGCGCTTATAGAAATTTATGTTTACCGGTTTGAGACTTAGCTAAATTTTGGTTAAAGTATTGGCTAAATGATTAGAAATGAATCAGAATCAAAACTACTAATGCTTTATGATACTTTTAAATTGAAATTCACTTTAAGAAGATTTGGGTTTGCAACTTGGATTAATTTTGGTTTGAAACTTGAATAAATCATTGGAAAGTACATGGATTTTTGCTGATCGAATTGAGTTTGATTTTGATTGCAACTTGGCTAAAATTGGTTCGTTACAACGCTAAATTATGAGAAACTTTTTAAAATTGCAATTTATTATATATTAAATTACTTTGCCTTTGTTAAAATTAATTTTTACGGAAGTCAGGTTTGCAACTTTGCTAAAATTTGGTTTCAGTTTTGGCTAAGTATGTAGTAGGCTAGTACTAGTTTATAATATTTTTAAATTGAAATTTACTTTATTTAACAACATTTGTGTTTGTGACTTAGATAAAATTTGGTTTGAAATTAGACTAAATTGTTTGCTGGATTATAATTAATTTTACTGTGTATGCGGTTTGCAACTTAGCTCAAATTTTGTTACTGAGCTAAATTAATTTACTGTACAACATTTTGGTTTGCATCTTGGCTAAAATTTGGTTTAAAACTAAATGATCAAAAAATAAATAAAATTAATGTGAGTGATTTTACTGTATTTTGGGTTTGCGACTTAGCTAAATTTGGTTTGTTACTAAGCTGATGGTTTGCGACTTTAGAAAAATTTGGTTTCGAGTTTAGGCCAAATTATTGGAAATTAATAAAATTTAAAATTATATGATTTTAATATAGAATTCACTTCAATTAACAACATTTGGGTTTGCGATTGACTAAAATTTCCTTTGAAACTTAACTAAATTGTCAGAAAATAGATAAAATAATAGTGGTTGTTGTTTATACATTTGTGCTCAATTATAAATGATTTTACTGTATTAAAGGTTTGCGACTTGGCTAAAATTGGTTTCATACCAAGCTAAATTATGAAAACATATTCAAATCATAGTTTATTAAACAATAAATTATTTTGCGTTTATTGAAATTTATGTTTAATGGTTTGAGACTTGGCTAAATTTTGGTTTAAGTTTTGGCTAAATGTTTAGAAATCAATAAAAATCAAAAATAATACTTTCAATTGAAAGTCACTTTAATTAAGAACATTTGGGTTTGCGACTTGGATTAAATTTACTTTGAAACTTGACTAATTATCACACAATAGATAAAGTTATGCTAAAATGTCAGTGATTGTTGGTGAATAATTTCTGCTCAATTTTAAATAATTTTACTGTATTTGCGGTTTGCAACTTGGCTAAAATTGGATTGTTACTGAGCCTAAATTATGATAAATTAGCTATGAAAAATAATTTAAAATCACTATTAATATTAGTTTAATAAACAATGAATCACTTTGCTTTTATCAAACATTGATTTTACATTTAGGTTTGCAATTTTGCTAAAATTTGGTTTAAGTATTGACTAAATTATTCGAAATTAATAAAAATCATAACTGGTAGTGTTTCAGTATACTTTAATTTGGAGTTCACTTTAATTAACAACATATGGGTTTGTGACTTGGATAAAATTTGGGTTGAAACTAGACTAAATTAATTTAATGTGTTAAGGGTTTGCGACTTGGCTAAATTTGGTTTGTTGCTAAGCTAAATCTTGATCACATTGCATTTATTAAAATTTATGTAATTAACAACATTTTGGTTTTTGAAACTAAATTATCAAAAAATAAATAAAATTAATGTGAGTGATTTCACTGTATTTGGGGTTTGCGACTTAGTTAAAATTGGTTTGTTACTGATGGTTTGGGACAAGGCTAAAATTTGGTTTGAAACTCGAATAAATTTTCATAAAATAAATAAAATTAGTGTCGGTAACAGTTTGCAGAATGCTGTTCAATTTGCGCTAAAATTTAGCTTGAGTTTTTGCTAAATTATTAGAAATTAATAAAAATCAAAACTAATGTTTTAAATTGTAATTCATTTTAATTCACATTTGGGTTTGCGACTTGGATTAATATTGGTTAAATTCTCAGAAAATAGATAAAATTACTATCATTGATTGTTGTTGATCAATTAAAGTTCAATTATATTTTTTGCGGTTTGCAACTTGACTAGAATTGGTTCGTTACTGAGCTAAGTTATGTGAAATTATTTAAAATCACAGTATCTGGGTTTGCATCTTGGTTAAAATTTGGTAAGAAACTTGACTAAATTATCAAAATACAAATAAAATTAATGTGAGTGATTTTACTGTATTTGTGGTTTGCGACTTAGCTAAGATTGGTTTCTAACTAATAATTTAAAATTACAAATATAGAGAAGAAACAAGAAATTTAGTTTACGACTTTGCTAAAATTGGGTTTGAAATTTGCTAAATGATTAGAAAAATTGTTTTGTTTGCGGTTTGCGACTTGACTAATATTGGTTTGTTACTAAGCTGAATTATGAGAAATGATTAAAATCAAGTACCCGAATAAGGTTTGCGAGTTTGCTCAAATTTAGTTGCGAGTTGGTTAAAATTCGGTTTGAAACTAGGCTAAACCAAATTGATTATAAATAAATATAATATATTTGTGGTGTCCAACTCAGCTCAAATTAATTTGTTACTGAGCTGTTTTATGATGAATAATATTTTGGTTTTATGACAAAAATTTGGTTTGAAACTTTACTATATCATCAGAAAATTGATAACAATAATAGTCGTGTTTAGGGAACACATTCATTGACTTTCATCGCAATTTGCTAATGCTTAGGTTTGCTGATCAATTTGCACTCGATAAATCATTTTACTCTATTTAGGGTTTGCGACTTGACTAAAGTTGATTTGTTAATAATCTAAATTAAAAGAAACTATTCAAATTTGATTTTTTTTCTTAAGTTTATTTAAACAATAATTTTTTTTCGGTTTGCGACTTAGCTAAAATTTGGAGTTTTGGCTAAGCTAAACTATTAGAAATCAATAAAAATAAAAATATTTTATATTGAAATTCACTTTAAAATTATCACTATTTAGGTTTGCGTCTTAGATTAAATTTGTTGAACAATTTGCGCCCTATTTCAAATAATTTTACTGTGTTTGCGGTTTGCAACTTGGCTAAAATTGGTTTTTTGCTAGGCTAAATTACGAGAAACTATTTAAAATCATAATTAATATTAGTTAATTAAACATTGAATTGACTATGCTTTCATTAAAATTAATTTTTGCATGATTTAGGTTTGCGACTTTGCTTAAATTTGGTTTGACTCTTGGGCTAAATTATTAGAAATAACTAAAATTCAAAATTAGCAGTGGTTTATGATATATTTAGTCCAAATTAGAGTTTACTGAAGACATTTAAGTTTAAATTTGACTAAAGAATTTTACAAGGAAAATAGTAAACTTTTTGTATTAAATTGCAATAGATGGAGCCATAATCATTTGTCTCACTATTTATATCATTAACATTATGTTTATAAGCACTGAATTATTATTTAAATTCAGATTGAAAAAATTTCAAGAAAAATCTTTAATTACAATTTTGATGTTTAAGAAATAAATTTCTAATTTTTCAATTTATTTTCAGGTAAGCCTAATCCATATTATTCCGATACTCGAGTTTGAAACTAACAAAATCAGGTAAGTATTATAATAAAAATTGTTTTTATGTATTTTATGTTAAGATAATTTAATCTAGTTTGGACAATTATTTTTAATAATTATATTATGCCACTATATTAACTAGAAACTAGTTTGTATATAAAACATTTTTTTAATAAGAGACAAAGCTTGCATTTCGTTAATCTTATCATAACTCTCTTTGTTTTTAAATCTTCATTTTAGTGCATCGCATTTTAGTAATAAAGAAAAACTAAATTATTCAAGTAGCGATGCACATAATGTCTTATATATACTATATAAGGTCGATAGTTTTGTATTGCAAAAAAATATATGTACGTACGGAGCACACAGTGGCGCACGCAGGATTTTTTAACAGACGGGGGGAGTGGTTAAAGCTCTAGAAGAGACGCGGGGATGGAAATATTCCTCAAAAAAAAAAACTAAAAAAGGAAGCATAAAATATAAAAACCAGCACACGCGAGTGATTTATGATTATGGGTTAAAATTTTGTCCTACAAAAGACGAGCGGGGATGTCGCGTGCTAAACCGACCACCACACAATCGCGTACCAACCAAAACAAAATTAAGTCGAGTAATTAAGCGAGGGCTTTTGTTAATTAATCTTGTTAGTCGAATCATGCGCGATTTAATTGCATTTGCATTAAGTTAATGTTGAATGAATCTAAGTCATATAGAATTATAGTAGTTAGATGGTAAAATATAGTTTTAAATTTAATTGTGTTTTAATTAAATTTTGATCGAAACTTTTAGTTTTAAAAATACATTAAGCTTTTGATTTGATTTTAATTTACATTTACTAAAAGTACGTTACGTTAGCTTATAGTAAGTTTAGATTAATTATTTTTTCTATTTTAATCTAACTGCACCGGGGGTAGAAAGACCTCGGTTGATAGCTCTTTTCATATTCAAAACGCCATTGATCTCAATCTTCTAATTAGTTTATTGCTATGTAGACGTTTTTAATTTTATAATTCTATCAAGTTATAGTTTATAGTGTTTGTAACCATTATCAACAAACATGCAATTTTTTTTATTGTGAACGGTAGCGCATATTTACCAGTCTAGCAATAAGGCCGGTAGGTTAAATTAATTTTTTTTACACTTTTCTTCCAAAGTATTTAGCAAACTTCCTTTAAATAGGACTTTTGACGTTTGATTTCGAATGCTTTTTAAATGATTTACAGTTTGGCATAAGTATAATACGCCACACGGACGTTAGCGGCATTTATGGCTTTGCTAGTACATGTTTCTTGTCCTACATATTACTACTTATATTACTTCACCAATTATGAATGTAAGTGTAAGTAAGATGTACGAGATTTAACTTAAATGCCCGGTTGAGTGTCTTAGAGTGTGTTAGGGATTATCCACAAATAGACGAATAGAGTGGGTTGTGGGGTATATTGACATTGAGGTAATTGAAGTACTTCAGAGTTGTCTGAGGTTATTCACATATAAACCAATGTGGTTTTGAGGTTGTGTATATCAAAGTTCATTAGCATTGAGGTCATGGGGGTAGTTTACAATTATCTAGTTTACTCCGAGACCGTAGGAGCTTTGGATGTGTGTATAACGATGTACATTGTTATTGAGGTCGTGGACAATGAAGTTTATTAACATTAGGATTATTGAACTACTTCACAGCTGGCTCAGTTTATCCACACATATGCCAAGAAGGTTTTAGAGGTATGTCTAAGGAAGTGCATTGGCATTAAGGTCATTAAGTTACTTTACAAATGTTTTGGATGGTCACACATATTCTAACAAGGTCTAATGCTTTTTGTTATATACACTTCCAGTGTATAACAAAGTGCATTGGCATTGAGATCATCAAGGTATTCACAACTGTCAGCGGTTATTCTGGTGGTGGGAATTCTGTTATCATGACCAATTGGAACAATGCTAGAGAAACATTTTATAATATTTAATAATTATGTTCAGGTTCAATTGATAGAAAATCAAACGAAAACAGTGATGAGGAGTAGTAGTAGCGCGCTGATAAACCGGACTGAGTTGAACGGAGAGCAGTGGGGCAAGTGGAAGCTGTTAAAGAAGGGGAGCAAATAATTCTTCTTTTACAGTGAAATGACGCGCTTGCATAAATGATCTGACAATGATTGAATAAAATTTGCCGCAAGCTGCATTGATTGTTTAAGTGAAAATATACCTTAAACTAATCAATAATTGACATTTAAGCTTGGTGTAGTGGTTGAATGGTTGAGTGGTTGAGTAAGTAAGCTTTAATGCGTCAGTTATTTAAAATTAAATAACTGGGCGTTACACTAATCCGAGAAAAGTACCTCACAACTGATTTTTTGTACATCTTAATCTATGATCAAAAAAGCCAATTATAGAAGTTTCATTGCTGACAGATAATTTTGAGATGAATCAAACTAATTAGTTACACAAATTTTAGTGTAAAACCGATGCGCAGCGTTTTTTCTATTGGATCTGTTGCCTCATATAGGCATCCAAACATGTGTGGCTTGTTGTGCCCGACACCTCGACACCTAACGGTATAAGATGTTGTAGATTGGATATATACGATCAATGCTTCTTCTAAATGTACAAGAGCGTCTGCCTCAACGGCACCCATGTTTTGTTTAAGCACAAGCCTAGGTACCTCGCTCTAATTTTAGATTTGTTTTTTTTTTAATTTAAATGGTTTTTGTTTAATGAATTCTGGACATAAAAGATTTTTGTTAAACCTAATCTTACCTAACCTAACAAAAGTCATCACTTGTAGGCTTCACATTTAAAATAATTTGAGTATGGAGGATTGCCATACATTTTCTGACAAGCATGATAGCACTTGTTAACCTAACTTTAGACAATTATTTTTGCTTTTAAGTTATATGTTAAAAAATGTTGAGTAAGAATTGGCTTACACCTTCCTGATAGGCGTGACGTGACTACCTAACTTAATTTAACCTAACCTTAAACAAAAGTTATTATTTTTAGGCTTTTTGTTTAACGAATTCTAAACATAGAAGATTTTTGTATAACTTTTTGACAGACGTGACAGCACTACTTAACCTAACTTTAGTCATAAATTTTCATTTTAAAGCTTTACATAATATCAATGAATATGGGGATTGGCGTATAGCTTTCTGACAGGAGTTACACAGCACTAGTTAACCTAACTTAACCTAACTTTAGACAAAAGTTTTTATTTTTAAGCTTCTTGTTTAAAGAACTATGAATATATAAAATTTGTGTGTATTGTATCTACCTCTGACGTATTGGCGACATCTGTCATATAATCTGTCAAATTAAAAACAGCTGAATCGCAACAAGTGTGAGAATAAGCAAACTTCTTAATAAAAAAACACTTAAGCGGGTGGGCGGAAACACTGTATCAAACCACCGGCTCAATATTTATAAACTGTGTTCCCGCCCACCCGCCCAAGTGTTGGTTATTAAAAAAATTGTTATTGTACCCACCTCTGACGTATTAAAAACAGCAGAAATGCAACAAGTGTGAGAATAAGCAAATTTCTTGATAACAAACACTTGGGCGGGTGGGCGGGAACACTGTAATAAACCACCGGCCTAATATTTATAAACTGTGTTCCCGCCCACCCGCCCAAGTGTTAGTTATCAAGAAGTTTATTATTTTACCTACCTCTGACGTATAAGTGACGACTGTCATTTAATCTGTCATATGAAAAACGCAGAAACGCATCAAGTGTGAGAATAAGCAAATTTCTTGATCACAAACATTTGGGCGGGTAGGCGGGAACACTGTATCAAATCACCGGCTCAATAATTATAAATTGTGTTCCTGCCCACGCACCCTAGAGTTGGTTGTCCAGAAATTTGTTATTGTACTCACCTCTGACGTATAACTGACAACTGTCATTCAATCTGTCATATTAAAAACAGCAGAAACGCAACAATTGTGAGAATAAGCAAATTTCTTGATCACAAACACTTGGGCGGGTGGGCGGGAACACTGTATTAAACCACAGGCTCTATTTTTATAAACTGTGTTTCTGCCCACCCGTTCAAGTGTTTGTTATCAAAATTTTTGTTATTGTACCCACCTCTGACGTATAAGTGACAACTGTCATTTAATCTGTCATATTAAAAACAACAGAAACGCAACAAATGTGAGAATAAGCAATTTTTTTGATAACAAACGGTTGGGCGGGTGGGCGGGAATACTGTATCAAATCTCCGTCCCAATATTTATAAACTGTGTTTCCGCCCACCCGCCCAAGTGTTAGTTATCAAGAAGTTTGTTATTCTACCCACATCTGGCGTATAAGTGACAACTGTCATTCAATCTGTCATATTAAAAACAGCAGAACCGCAACAAGTGTGAGAATATGAAATTTTTTTGATCACAAACACTTAGGCGGGTGGGCGGGAACACTGTATTAAACCACCGGCCCAATATTTATAAACTGTGTTCCCGACTACCCGCCCATGAGTTGGTTATTAAGAAAATTTTTATTGTACCTACCTCCGACGTATAAGTGACAACTGTCATTTAATCTGTCTTATTAAAACAGCAGAAACGTAACAAGTGTGAGAATAAGCAATTTTCTTGCTAACAATCGTTTGGGTGGGTGGGCGGGAACACTGTATCAAATCACCGTCCCAATATTTATAAACTGTGTTTTTGCCCACCCGCCCAAGTGTTAGTTATCAAGAAGTTTTTTATTCTACCCACTTCTGACGTATAAGTGACAACTGTCATTTAATCTGTCACATTAAAAACAGCAGATACGCAACAGTTGTGAGAATAAGCAAATTTCTTGATAACAATCGTTTGGGCGGGTGGGCGGGAACACTGTATCAAATCACCGTCTCAATATTTATAAACTGTGTTTTCGCCCACCCGCCCAAGTGTTAGTTATCAAGACGTTTACTATTGTACCTATCTCTGACGTATAAGTGACGACTGTCAATTAATCTGTCATAATAAAAACGCAGAAACGCAACAAGTGTGAGAACAAGCAAATTTTTTAATTACAAACACTTGGGCGGGTGGGCGGGAACACTGGAACAAATTACCGGTCCAATATTTATAAACTGTGTTTCCGCCCACCCGTCTTTCTGATAGACTTGACAGGACTACCTAACCAAACTCAACTTAACTTTTTTTAAGGCTTTTTGTACAACTTTTTGACATATGGGACAACACTACCTAACCTAACCTAATTTTATATAAAAGTTTTCACTTTTAGGCTTTACATCCAAAAAGTCTGAATATGATGAACCTAACCTAACTTAACTTTGAACAATAGTTTTTAATTTTAAGCTTTATGGTAAACAAATTATGTATGAATATGGATAGGCGTACAACTTTTTGGCAGGCGCTGACAAAATTACCTAACCTAACTTAACTTAACCTTAAACAAAAGTTTTTACTTTTAGGTTTTTTGATTAAAGAATTTTGAATATAGAAATTTTTTGTATAAATTTTTAACCTAACCTAACCTAACTTTAGACAAGAGTCTGTCAAATCAAAGTGACGTTTAAAAGTTTTAATCAAGGATTAGTGGTCATTGAAAACGTTTTTAACTGTCAAGAAATTGGTTAGTTGTCAAAAAAAAAGGTTTACTAACTGTCAAAAGTGACGTTTGTTTTTGTTTGCTGCTAAGATTTCAAGGTATGAGTTAAAGGTCAAAAGTGACGTTTATCTGTCAATAACATTGTACAGGTTTAAAACTATTATCAAAAACGTTGTCATCTAAATGGGTTAACTGTCAACGTGGTACCTTACAGTGTAAATTAAAGTTTAACTGTAAAAAACAACGTTTATTTGTAACGTAGGTATCAAAACTATCTTGGAATATTTTTAGTTAGGAATAGAGAAAGTAGCTTGTTTGTTCTAAAAAATGCTGCTTAGCTCTCAAGATATGAGTTTAAGGTCAAACGTGACGTTTATGTGTCAACAACATTGTATAGGTTGAAAACTATTACCATAAACGTTGTCATCCAAATGGGTTAACTGCCAATGTGTAATTTAAAGCTTAACTGTCAAAAAGACGTTTATCTGCAACGTAGGTGTCAAAACTACTTTGGAATGTTCACAGTAAAAAAAAAAAAGAAAAAAATATTTGTCAGCTAAAACATGCGTGTCAACAACTGTCTAAAGTGATGTTTGATTGTTCTAAAAATGTTGCTTAGCTTTCAAGATATGAGTCAAAGGTCAAAAGTGACATTTATTTGTCAAATACGTTTTTATTCAAATGAGTTAGTTGCCAGCGTGACATCTTATACTGCAAATTGAAGCTTAAGTGCGTAAAAACTTTTTGATAATAAAAATCGCGTTTGACAACGCCAATATACATATAACCATACCGAAGACAGAAAGACGTCACTTTTGATTTGAAACTTACACCTTGAAATGTTAACAGTTTTATGAATAGACAAACGTCGCTTTTGACAATTGGCGCATAGCGTTTGACAACGCCGAGGTAGTATGTGGCAAAACTATTTAACTGTTCCGGAAAGAAAATGTATAACTTTCCTATGTTAGGTTTAGGACGTTTAACTATTAACGAAACCTTTAAATGTCAACGTGACGTTTAACTGTTATTCCAGACGTTCTAGGCTACAATTACCAGCGGAAATAAATATATGAATAATTGTCAAAACTGTCTTGAAAACTAATGTTTAACTGCTTTGCGAAGATTTTGTTTAGCTTTTCAAAGTATGGATTTAATTGGACAAAGTAACGTTCAACTGTCAACGTTGCGTTTAACTATCACCGTAACGTCTAACTGTCAGCATATCGTCTAAATGTCAACATGACGTTTAACTGTCTATATGACGTTTAATTGTAAAAGTTGCGTATAACTGTTAACGTGACGTTTAAGTGTGATCTTGACTTTTAATTATTTTTTAAACGTACTCAACAATTTTTTTTTTAATTTGATATAACCGGAGCAAATGCAAAATCTATAAATTTTTTTTAAATGATTAATTAAATTATAATATGATTAATTACCCAAAATTAATGTAGTAGACATAATTTAAGATTATTACGATACTTGTTTAATAACTAAACTCAGGTAATCCAAGACAACGCAACTTAAACTAATTACTAGCTCCTAAGTTACAGTAAAGTGCATCGAGTTAGTTTTAGGGTAATTTAGTAAGCATGATTATTGTGTGCAGTTCATGCAATTGTAATATTAATGTGCATCGTGAATAAATAATGTAATTTTACAATTATGGAATGGAGGAGGGGGGGAGAAACAAAGTACACTTGTTGATGAGGGGGGCAATGTAATGCAAATATGCTTAATGATGATCATGTTGTATGATTGAAGGGTCACGTTGTGCAAGCGGGGGGATGATATTTCATCGGCGTCGCATGAAATTTCCATCGCGGATAGTAGAGGGGTGCTTGGGGATTTTATACAAAAAAATATATATAAGGGGGGGCAAAACTATTGGGGGTGGATTTCCTGCATGGGGGAAGCTTGCAGATGCATCGCGGCTTCTTATGCGGCTAGACGTTGGTCTCGGTTAATATTAATAAAATGATTAATACCACCGGTGATTGTAATCGGGGGAACAATAAACGGGGGGGATAGTCAAGTCAGTGGTATTGTTTGTGATAAATAATTCAAGTAAGAAAATGGGAGGGGGTTGGTCGGGTTGTGTATGAGAAGAAAAAATTGTGACAACCTTTCCGCGACGAGGGGGTGGACTTAGCGAGCACAAGTCCCCCCTTTCACACATGCATGTGTGTGTGAGTGTCTAGTCCCGGGCGAAGAAAACGGAAATGCACCGATGACGAAATAACCAATCAATATTAAACTCCTTGCACTCAATACTGTCTTCCGCGTGTATGTACATACATTTTTTTAGCATTTTTTCCGTCGGAGCTGCACTTCTTTTTCTTATTTCTGTAACCCAGTTCTGGAGGCGCCGCCGTCTTCAGTTGGCGGAAAACTCGGGAACTAAGTGCATCTAGATGCGCTCGCGTGCAGCCGCCGAGATAATATGCGCAATTCGCTCTCTCAATCTCTAACGAACGTGCTAATTAACTCGCTCTTACATGTGACTAAATTACCTAAGTGTTAAACTCTCTCACCCACCCCCGTGGTGGTGGCGGCGGCGGTGGTGGGGGTTGTGCACGGGACTTGGGGGGCGAAACAAAACGCATTTCGACGAAAGCCCCCTCCTATCATAACTTTCATTGACACCTTTTTTTTATTGTTATTTTATTTGTTTATATTTTCGCGCGCTCTTTTTAATTACCCCTGAAAGTTTTCCATTTTTTTTTCGTAAAACTTTGCACGTTGAATCTTATAGTTCCTCGAAGTAAACAGAAAGTTCCTATCCCAATATAATAAAATAAATCTATCTATATACATAATATATTAATAATAATAATAATAATAATATAAAATCGATATTTTTTAATAGCGTTTACTAAACTAAATGTGTCGCTGTGAGAATTAATATTCCGCGGAAAGTGTTCTTATTGTTGTGGATAAACGGTGTGGAAAATATTTGAGTTGTAGCGTAAGGAAATATATTTAAGTAGGTGCCGGAAATGCAGTCATTTGTTTTCTAGTAATCCCAACCAAAAATTGCAAAATTACTGTAATTGCTTTTTTTAATTTAAAATAATTATTAACATTTTTGTTATAATTACGCATTAAAGTGCTAGAAAAGTTTTTTTTAATAGCAAAATATTTTATTAATTTTAGTTATTTTTGTCATTTTTGTGCTACAAAAGTTTTTGTGCAAATTATTGGTTGATTATGAATTACTTTGTTAAAAAAAAAACTAAAAAGTTTAAGAAAAAAAAGTTCTCAGTTTCGATTCTATTAATTTTCATCATCAGGTTTTGCAAGTGCTAACCAATGCAATTCAACCGAAAAAATGATATTATAGTTATTAATAAACCTAGTTTTTTACAAGAAATCAAAAATTTACTAATACTTAATATGGTCTTGATCCGATAAACAATAATTTTGTGATAGTTTCACTCTAATATAAGTTTTTTTTACGATGATATGGATGTTTGAATGCAGTTTGAGATATTTTTTTTTGTATTAGTTTTCTGCTTTATTGTTCTTTCTTTGTTTGCCATATCCTCATATTATTGGAAGTGATCTGGATACAATTTTCTGTGTCCTATTTTAAATTTGGCGGCATTTTTGATCTGTTAATAGCAAGTCTTGATCTGATGACATTTGTCATTAAAAACTAAATTCATTATAGATGCGGTGAAATTTTTTTCAAGACAGATTGTAGAGTTTGTAGTGTTTTTGGTCGGTATGAATCACTGAATCACGTTTCCGCAAAGCCATTATAAAGCTAATTGCAAAATTTGAGCAAAATTGATCAAGATACTGATGTAAAATTGCCAGTTCAAACTCCTTTTGTTAGGTCAGCCCAAAAGTAACGGAGTCGCTGAAAATCCAAGTTTGTCTATGCCAAGACGAAGATCTTTGCCTACATGCTTATAAAATACAGCTGACGAACAATGGGACTTATTATTGGAAAACCTTATAATTGAAGATTTAGGTAGATCACTCGAATATCTGTTTTGGCAGATCTAAGCACTCTAGTTTGCATCATAAATTAGGAAGTAGTGTACTGAGATTGTACTAAAATTGATTTGCTTTTTGTATTGTATTTAGAAAAATAGAGAGGAAAATTGGGCGAGATAAAATGGGTTCTTTAGAAAAGTGTACACTTGACCTAAAACTTGTAAGTTTTTTTTTAAATTTCTTGGCAGGCTACAAAGGCATTTTGAAGATGTAATTGCTGCTTTTTTAGAAGTCACCACTTTTGTGTACTGGCTTAGCGACAAAGTTCTTGGGTAGTTGTTACTACAGAAACCCTGAAGTCACAGTTTTTGGAGTGTTAAAAAGGGGACTTGATGGTAATCCGACGCTAACAATAACAGTTTTTCTATCATGCAACTTACTTTTTTGGCCAGAATAAAACTTACAATACAAGTAAACCTACAGGTTTGAGTTTGAGAGATTATTTGTCTACTCTAGACAAGTGAAAAATTTTAGCTACAAGGAGTATTTATTCACTAAATTTCTTGATTGCGGAAAAGCAGTTTTAAGTGGAGTGACTTTCCTGCATACCCAAGTGTTGATAATCCAGAAATTGGATATTATTTTTTTCTGCAAATATTTGTGTTACTAAATTGAGGAAGGAAGATAAAGATCTAATATTGATAAAAATGTGGCATTTTGATTGCGGACAACTAGTTTCAAGTAGAATTGAATCTTTCTTTTTTCTGTGGTTGTTATTCATCTCTAAATTGAGGGAAGAGGATGATAAATCTAGTCCCTTAATAATAAATGGTCGGGTGGGTGATTGGGGCAATTAGTTCTTTGATTCCCGAAAAATAGTTTCAAATAGAGTAAACCAAGCTTCCACTCAACCGTTGGTAATTCAGAAATTGGATATTTCTTTTTTCTGCGAATGTTATTTATCACTAAATTGAAGAAAAGAGTTGACATTTTCAATTTCTTGATAATAAATAGTCGGGTGGGTGAATGGAGCATTCAGTTCCTTGATTGCGGGCAAAAAGTTTAAAGTAGATTGAAACACTCGCCCACCAAATACTGGACATCCAGAATCTGATACTTTTTTCCTTTCTGCAAATGTTATTTATCATTAAATTGCGATAAGAGGGTGGCCGATTTAATCTCATGATAATAAATAGTTGGGTTGATGAATGGAGCACTAAGTTTTTTATATGCAACAAGCAATTTCAAGTGGAGTGATCCACCTATGCGTTGGTTATTCAAAAATTAGATTTTTTTCTTTTCTGCTAATGTTATTTATTACTAATTTAAAGAAGTAGGATGATGCGGCACGTAGTAGTATCATGATTACGGGCAAGTAGTTTTAAGTGTAAAAACCCATCTGAGTGTTGGCCATATAAACAAGAAGTTACAGGACAAACAAAATTATTTTATCTTTTTTTTAGTAACGCTATGCTTTTGAGAACAAAATCTTTAGGTAATTCTGCAAAATACAATCCCACAGCGTTTTTCAAGTCATTATTCGATAAATATTGACTCCCTCTCAAGTGTTTTTTTAGATGTGAAAAGAAATGATAGTCGCAGATTGTAATTCCTTAAAGCCGCATTCAATGATTACTTCTTTAACAATTTGTTTTATGTATTTTGCAGTTGGTGCATAACTGTGGGGTTTTGTTTTTGTGTATAGCCGCTTTTAAGTTCTTTTATGTTTTTGTAGACATTTCCCTTAATTGAAAGTTTTTTTGACATATGCACATTTTAAACTATTGACTGGTTACTATGCTTGGGATGTTTGTCTTCTATGCGGACGTCAGAAGTCATTTTCTCTCAAGAGTGGGTTGTGATCTAATCTCTTCATAACTACCACTTTGGTGGGCGGGCGGGTTACTTCATTCCAAATTATTGACTGGTTACTATGCTTTGGAATGCCCCACCCACCCACACAAGTATTTGTCATAATAAAATTGAATGTTTGTCTTCTATGCGGACGTCAGAAGTCATTTTGTTGCAAGAGAGAGTTGTGATCCAATCTTTTGATAACAAACACTTAGCTGGGTGGGTGGGTTACTTTATTCCAAACTATTGACTAGTTACTAGGCTTTGGAGTGCCCTATCCACCCACCCAATTGTTTATCATCAATAAATGTTTGTCTCGGACGTCAGAAGTCATTATGTTGCAAGAGAGGGTCGTGAGCTAATCTCCTTATAACTAATACTTGGGTGGGTGTGTGGTCTACTCCATTTCAAACTATTGACTAGTTACTATGCTTAGCGTCTCAGAAAACTGTGGTTTGGTTGTTGAGGGACCCTTAAGAACCCATTATTGTTTTGTGGGAGGATTGCAGTGGTCTCATCCCCAGTTACAATTCTATAAAAGAAGTCTTTTTGGAATAAAGCTGTCTTTGCAAATTTGTCATTTTTGTTCGGGACTGAGCCACTTGGGAATTTTATTTCTGGTATTTTTATTTCTCTAACAATAACCGAAACTTTTACTCGGCGGTTAGTTAACCCAAGTCTTCAATTTTATTAATGTCAGTTTGTGCTTCCAGGTCTTTCACATTTTGCTCAATTTGAAATGCTTGCACCAATATTTGACTTGAAAATAGAATAGGTTAGTTATTTTCTCCAACCATCATTCTCTCATGGATATTCTTTGGGCTACAGTCTTCTTTTGATACAAATTTTGTAATGCTTCTATGTTCGAGTTTTATATTTTTCAATTTTACCTCTTTTAAATGATATAAAAATTAATATGTTATGCGATTAGAAACAAACTTGGAAATGACACTTAAAATGTCACTGAAACTTGACATGAAAAAAAATTTGTGATAGCATTTTGTTTATATGGCTAGGTAGATAACATAAACAAACTCCTTTTCAATGAAACTACCACATTGGCAAGGCGGTTGTTTAGTGGAGGAGTATATAAGCGTTAAAAATAGTTAGCAACAGTCCGATAACTATACTACTGCGTTACGCTCTTCAATTAACAACAGTGGCTCTAATAAATTAGTGTGCTGCTTTGATTGTAATTCTCCCATTGGTATAATTTAGTATTTCTTTTTCTGTTAAAAGCGTAGGCGCTCTTTTTGTGCGTTTGTAGTGTGCGATAATAGTTCTACACAAACATGCGGGACCTACAGTTTTACTTAAAATCCGATCACATCATTAGAGGGGTTTACTAAGCAAATACTTTTCTAGTTTGCCATTGCTTTGCGAAGGAAATATATTCGACAAACTAGATATTTTTGCTGCTGGGAGTCGAACCTAGACTGCTTCCACAACAGTTTTTGCACTAGACTATACTTATAGATATATAATGAATACTTATGGAAGATCCTGCTGCGTTTTATAAAAGTGCTTCTCTAAAAGTTGTTTTCGAATATGTTAGAATCTCAAACGAAAGTCATGAATCTAGCAAAACATCCAACCTATATTTGATTATAGTTATTCTTTTCAACTGAACAAACAAAAAATTCTTTTGAATTTATTTTTATCTTTAGCTAGAAGCACACAGAATGACTTGTTTGCTATTCTAGCGGCTTTTAAGTGTGATAAAATTTTAATTTTAATTTAAAACATTGTTGATTTACTGTAGCCCGCCCGCCCACCCGAGTGTTTATTGTTTAAAAACTGCCCAATCGACAACTACCGAATTTTTTTCTACTATCACATACAAGAAAATAAATGTTAAATGTTACTTTAATGCTCAAACTATTGTGCGGGTGAGCGGGGAACAATATTAAAATAATTACGGTTTATTATTGATCCACTGAGGCCCGCCCACCCACCCGAGTGTTCATTGTTTTATAAATTAGCTTATCAACAACTGCCGATGTTTTTTCTGTTATAACATACAGTGAAACAAATGTCAGTTGCCACTATAATACGTAAAGAGTGAGGAAATACAAATTTTTTTGTAACAAACAATCGGACGGGTGAACGGGAAACAATGTTAACATAATTACGACCATTTGTTGACCTACTGTGGCCTGCCCACCCATTGTTCACAAATTGGTTAATCAACAACTTTCAATGTTTTTTCTGAAAATAAATGTCAGATGTCACTATAAAGCGCAAATAGTGGCGAAATTAAAATTTCTTGATAACTAACCATTGGGCGGGTGAGCGGGGAACAATGTTAAAATAAATACGGTTAATTATTGATTTAGTACGGCCCGCCTAACCACCCGAGTGTTGATTGTTCATAAATTAGCTTATCAACAACTGCCGAAGTTTCTTTTGTTATGACATACAAAAAAACAAATGTCAGATGTCATTATAATGCGCAAAGAGTAAGGAAATACAAATTTCTTTATAACAAACACTCCGACGGGTGAACAATGTTAAAATAATTATGACCAATTGTTGATCTACCCCGCCTACCCACGCGAGTGTTTATTGTTCAAAAAAACAGTTTCCAATGTTTTTTCTGTTACAACATTAAAGAAAATAAATGTCAGATGTCATTAATGCGCAATGAATGGGGAAATGAAAATTTCTTGCTAACTAACTATTGGGCGGGTGAGCGGGGAACAATATTAAAATAATTACGGTTAATTATTGATTTACTGCTTTTTCGGTTATGACGTACAAGACAATAAATGTCAGATGTCATCATAATGTACAAATAGTAAGAATTTTTGTTATTACCATTAATTTGACGGGTGGGCGGGGAATAATATTAAAATAATTATGGCCAATTATAGATCTACTGTAATCCGCCCGCCCTCCCGAGTGTTTATTGTTTAGAACTTGGCTAATCAGCAACTGCTAATGTTCCTTCTGTTATGATATACAAGAAATTAAATGTCAGATGTTAAACAAATTGATAACGAACAATTGGGTGGGTAGGCGGGGTTCTAAAGCACGCGCTCACTCAATTTACTCAATTCACTCAGTTTGTGTTCAAGAATTTGGATCACAAACACTTGGGCGGGTGGCTGGGAAACTCCAATTCAACCACACGCCCACTCAGTTTAAACTTAGTTTCCGCCCACCCACCCATGTGTTTGTGATCCAATCTTTTGTTCACAAACACTTAGGTGGGTGGGTTGACAAATCCAATCCAAACCACACGCTCACATCATTTAAACTTAGTTTCCGCCCACCCATCCAAGTGTTTGTGTTTAAGAAATTGGATTACAAACACTTGGGCGGGTGGTTGGGGCACTCCAATCCAAACCACACGCAAATTTATTTTAATTTTAGTTCTCGCCCACCCACCTAAGTGTTTGTGATCTAATCTTTTGTTCACAAACACTTGGGTACTCACTCTAATCTAAAGCACGCGCCCACTTAATTTAAATTTAGTTCCCGCCTACCCAAGTGTTTGGGTTAAAGTATTTGGATCACAAACACTTGGGCGGGTGGTTGAGCAACTTCAATCCAAACTACACGTCCACTTAAACTTAGTTTTTGCCCACCGACCCAAGTATTTGTGATCCAATCTTTTTTCACAAACACTTGGGTGGGTCGGCGGGGCACTCCAATCTAAAGCACGCGCCCACTCAACTTAAACTTAATTCTCGCCTGCACAATCAAGGGCTTGTGTTTAAGAATTTTGATCACAAACATTTGGGCGGGTGGGTGGACAACTCCAATCCAAACCACACGCCCACATCACTTGAACTCGGTGTTTGTGTATAAGAATTTGGATTACAAACACTTGGTCGGGTGGGTGGAGTACTCTAATCCAAACCACACGCAAATTGAATTTAAACTTAGTAACCGCCCACCCACCCAAGTGTTTGTGATCCAATCTCTTGTTCACAAACACATGGCTGGGTGGGCGGGGCACTTTAATCTAAAGCAAGCGCCCACTCTTGAACTTGAACTTAGTTCTTGTCTGTGTTTGTGTTCAAGAATTCTGATCACAAACATTAGGGCAGGTGGGTGGACAACTCCAATCCAAACCACACGCCCACATCATTTGAATTTAGTTGACGCCCAGCCACCCAAGTGTTTGTGTTCAAGAAATTGGATTACAAACACATGGGCAGGTATTTGGGGCACTACAATCGAAACCACACGCAAATTTAGTTTAAACTTAGTTCCCGCCTACACACCCAAGTGTTTGTGATCTAATCTTTTGTTTACAAACACTTAGGGTTGTTGATGTACTGTAGCCCGCTTGTCCACCGGAGCGTTTATTGTTTAAAAATTGCCTAATCAACAACTGCCCATGTTACTAATGTTTGACATACAAAAAAATAAGTGTCAGATGTTACTGTAATGCGCAGAGGGGGAAATAATAAAATGATAACCAACTATTGGGGGGGTGGGTGGGGAACAACATTAAAATAGTTACGCCAAACAGTTTTTAACAGTTTGAAACTGTGGGCATGTAATCGCTACATTGGTGTTTTCCGCCTCACTTTCTTAATCCATGCATTGGATTTAGATGCAATTTGTGGACAATGTACTTTAATATTATTACTATTAACTGCATAAATTGTAACTAGTTTGATAGGACAGATTTAACGTAACCTCAATTTAATTGATCTTAATTATATCGTTGGATGAGTGCCGGCATATTAAATAAATTTATAATTTGTAATCTAAACATTGGATTTGGATGCGATTTATTGACAAGATACTTCAATATCATTACTACCAAATGCATAAATTGTGCCTAATTTGATAGGACGGATTTGACATAACCTCAATTTAATTGATCTCAGTTAAATTATTTAATGTGTACTGAGATTTTAAATAAATTCATTATTCGTAATCCTTCATTCGATTTGGATGCGATTTGTTGACAATATACTTCAATATCATTACTACCCATTAGGAAAATTGCAGATAGTTCGATAGAGCAGATTTGACATAACCTCAATTTAATTGATCTCAGTTAATTTATTCAAGGAGTACCGAGATTTTGAATAAATTATTTACTCGTAATCCATACATTGGATTTGGATGCAGTTTGTTCTCAATATACTTCAATATCATTACTACCAATTAGAAAAATTGCAGGTAGTTCGGTAGGGCAGATGTGACATAACCTCAATTTAATTGATCTCGGTTAACTTATTAAATTTGTATTGAGGTTTTAAATAAATTCGTTACTCGTAATCCATACATTTGATTTAGATGCGATTTGTTGATAATGTACTTCAATTTCATTACTACCAATTAGGAAAATTGCAGATAGTTTGATAGGGCAGATTTGACATAACCTCAATTTAATTAATCTCAATTAATTTATTCAATGAGTACCGAGATTTTGAATAATTTAATTACTCGTAATCTATGCATTGGATTTGGATGCAAATTGTTGACACTATACTTCAATATCATTGCTACCAATTAGGAAAATTGTAGATAGTTTGATAGGGCAGATTTGAGATAACCTCAATTTAATTGATCTCAACGAAATCATTCTACAATTGTCGAGGTATTAAATAAATTCATAACTCGTAATCTATACATTGGATTTTGATGCAATTTGTTGACAATATACTCCAATATCATTACTACCAATTAGGTAAATTGCAATTAATTTGATAGGGCAGATTTAACATAACCTCAATTTATATGATCTCAACTAAATCATTCTACAAATGTTGAGGTATTAAATAAATTCTCAACTCGTAATGTATACATTGGATTTTGATGCAATTTGTTGACAATATACTCCAGTATTATTACTACCAACGAGATAAATTGCAACTAGTTTTATAGGGCAGATTTGACATAACCTCAATTTAATTGATTTCAACTAAGTCATTCTACAAATGTTGAGGTAATAAATCAATTCATAACTCGTAATCTATACATTGGATTTTTATGCAATTTGTTGACATTATACTCTAATATCATTGCTACCAACTAGATAAATTGCAACTAGTTTGATAGGGTCGATTTAACCTCAATTTAATTGATCTCAACTAAATCATTCTCTAAATGTTGATGTATTAAATAAATACATAACTCGTAATCTATACATTGGATTTTGATGCAATTTGTTGACAATATACTCCAGTATTATTACTACCAACTAGATAAATTGCAACTAGTTTGATAGGGCAGATTTGACATAACCTTAATTTAATTGATCTCAACTAACTCATTCTCTAAATGTTGATGTATTAAATAAATACATAACTCGTAATCTATACATTGGATTTTGATGCAATTTGTTGACAATATACTCCAGTATTATTACTACCAACTAGATAAATTGCAACTAGTTTGATAAGGCAGATTTGACATAACCTCAATTTAATTAATCTCAACTAACTCATTCTACAAATGTTGAGGTGATAAATAATTTCATAACTCGTAATCTATACATTGGATTTGGTTGCAATTTGCTGACAATATACTTGAATATCATTACTACCAACTAGATAAAATGCAACTAGTTTGATATGGCTGATTTGACATAACCTCAATTTAATTGATCTCAACTAAATCATTCTACAAAGGTTGAGATATTAAATAAATTCATAACTCGTAATCTATACATTGGAATTGGATGCTATTTGTTGACAACATACTCCAATGTCGTTACTACCAACTAAATAAATTGCAACTAATTTGATAAGACAGATTTGCCATAACCTCAATTTTATTGATCTCAAATAACTTATTAAATGAATGCTGAGGTATTAAATAAATTCATAATTTGTAATCTATCCATCGGATTTGGATGCAATTTGTTGACAATATACTTTAATATCATTACTACCAACTGCATAAATTTTAACTAGTTTGATAGGGCAGATTTGACATAACCTCAATTTAATTGATCTCAGTTAACTCATTTAATAATTTGTAATTTTTAATTTAGTTGCTTAAACTTAATGTTTCTCTAGCTACTACCCTTGGATATAATTTAGTATATTATCAACTATTTCAAAAATCATTTCTACTTTATACATTTACCGTCGCATCGTTTGGCGCTGCTGCAATCTCATAAGTTTCTTTATATTTTTACTTGAAAACTTTAATCATAGAAAAAAAAATCTTTTATCATGAAAATTTATAACCATCTTTAATATTTTTTCTCCACTAGTTCCTTTATACTACCATAAATTGTGCGATTTCCCTCATAAACTCCCACGTATTGCAGCTACTTAATCCGTTTATCATTTCTCCCCAAGGTAAAGACAAGACACACATTCCGATTTTCCTGCTGCATTGTGAAAATAAAAACATTTTTTCTATGCGATTCTGTCATTTGTAATGGTATTAAGACGCTCGCTTGCTTTCTACGAATAGTATGGATATTGAATTTCCTCTAAGATGAGAAAAATTAAATGAGATTTGCTTATATAATTAAATTTGTTTCCAGAAACTTGACCAAATGTAATTTTGCAAATGTTGGTATTACTAGAAAATAGAATAAAATTGTTGGTTGATAAACTTTATATAATATAACAAAAAAAAAATGTGCCCTAAAGTATTTAAAAATTTAAAAAGTGCTTAACCTGTATACGCCTATTACTACTACTATTTCTTCTCTTAAAATATAAATAATTAAATATGACCGCCGTGAGGGAGGTTCAGGATAATGCCCTGGAGAGTTCCGACTCGTCGGACTCTTCTCTCAACAACAACGATTCTGGTCTGCAATTGTATAAACCGGGCGCGTTTAAGTGCAATAATTTCGTTAATAAGCTGGACTCCTACAACAATAATCAGCTGTTGTTGCCGTCGCAGTTCTACAAGACGCTACTTGCTAAGGCGGTGCTGCAGAGCAACGATGATAAGAGTAATGTCTACAAGAACATGTTGTTCCATAAAGACCGCGATTTCGACCAGGTAATGAAAACGATGCAGGGAATGACGCAAGGGGTAAAAATATTTCTTTTATTTAAAATGTTTTCTTATAAATGTCTATAAAATTGTTTCAATTTTGTCATTAGCAGAGATAATTTTGTGTACAGAATAGAATATAAAAATTTAATGAAACTTGCCTTATTGACACTTAACTATTAATTGTCAAATATATTTAAATTAAATCAATTAAAACACTACGGACAGACCAAAACGAACTGATTCAATGCACTAATTCACCTCAACTGAAGCGACTTTATTGAAAACAAAGCAGACATCCGAGTTTTTACTGCTACTGATAAAGTGGTCCCGAAAGAAACAATTTGTTTTTATCTCTTGTAACAAGGTAGACACGTTTGAGATATTTTCGGTGTACACAAATCACCTTCAAATGGGATGCCGATTTTAATTCGTATTGATTTATTTACAATGCTAAATATTAAATTGAAATTGAAGAATAATTATTTCTTATTGTATATGGTATTTATTGCAAATAATTCTTTATGATAGTTTGTAAAAATTTAAATTAAATATTTAAGATATTGTAGGTAAATTGTTGATAAGTTTAGATCAATTTGTTAGTCGCTTTACAATTTAGAGTTGTGTCACGGTATGCACTTAATTTCAAAATTGTACATTCATTATTTTGTTTGTTGCTTTGTATTGACAGATTGTTAATTGTGTTAAGGCATACTTCAAAATTATATTTTTTTGTTTGTCGGTTTGCGATTGATAGTTGTGTCACGGTATGCATGTAATCTCAAACGGGATTGACATTTGTGTCACGGTATGCATGTAGTTTGTGCATTTAATTTATTGATGCGCAATTATGTCGAGCTATGCGTTTTTAAATTTACATTAATTTATTTGTCGCTTTACGATTGACAGTTGTGTCACGGTATGCACAAATCTTAAAATTTTGTATTCAGTTTGTTGCTACGCAGTTGTTAATTGTATTAAGGTATGCATACTTAAAATTATATTGTTTTGTTTGTCATTTTACGATTGACAGTTGTGTCACGGTATACACATAATCTCAAATTTGTGCCTTCTATTTTTGCTGCGCAATTGTTAAGTGTTAAGAATGTATGCTTAAAATTATATAATTTTGATTGTTTTTTTGCGATTGACAGTTGTGTCACGGTATGCAATTTGTTGCTTTGCAGTTGCTAATAGTGTCAAAGTATCCTTACTTAAAGTTACATCATTGCGTTTGTCGCTTTGCGATTGACAGTTGTGTCACGCTATGCATGTAATCTCAAACGGGGATTGACATTTGAGTCACGGTATGCATGTAGTTTGTGCATTTCATTTATTGATGCGCAATTATGTCAAGCTATGCATACTTAAATTTACATTATTTTATTTTGTCGCTTTACGATTGACAGTTGTGTCACGGTATGCACATAATTTTAAAATTGTGCATTTAGTTTGTTGCTACGGAATTGTTAATTGTGTTAAGGTATGCATACTTAAAATTATATTGTTTTGTTTGTCACTTTACGATTGACAGTTGCGTCACGGTATACACATAATCTTTAAATTGTGCATTCCATTTGTTACTGCGCAATTGTTAAGTGTTAAGAATGTATGCTTAAAATTATATAATTTTGATTGTTTTTTTGAGATTGACAATTGTGTCACGGTATGCAATTTGTTGCCTTGCAGTTGCTAATTGTGTCAAAGTATCCTTACTTAAAATTACATCATTGCGTTTGTCGCTTTGCAATTGACAGTTGTGTTACGGTATGCATGTAATCTCAAATGGGGATTGACATTTGAGTCACGGTGTGCATGTAGTTTGTTCATTTAATTTATTGATGCGCAATTGTGTCTTATGTCAAAGTATCCATACTTAAATATACATCATTGCGTTTGTAGCTTTGCGATTGACAGTGTGTCACGGTATGTATGTTATCTCAAACGGGGATTGACATTTGTGTCACGGTATGCATGTAGTTTGTGCATTTAATTTATTGATGCGCAATTGTGTCGAGCTATGCATTCTTAAATTTACATTAATTTGTTTGTCGCTTTACGGTTGACAGTTGTGTCACGGTATGCACAAATCTTAAAATTGTGCATTCAGTTTGTTGCTACGCAGTTGTTAATTGTGTCAAAGTATCCATACTTGAAATTATATCATTGCGTTTTTTGCTTTGCGATTGATAGTTGTGTCACGGTATGCATGTAATTTCAAACTGGGATTGACATTTATGTCACGGTATGCATGTGTATGTGCATTTAATTGACTGACGCGCAATTGTGATGAGCTATGCATACTTAATTTTAGATTATTTTGTTTGTCGCTTTACGATTGACAGCTGTGTCACGGTGAGCATACAATCTTAAAATTGTGCATTTAGTTTGTCTTTGCGCAAATAATAATTGTGTTAGGGTACGCATACTTGAAATTATATTGTTTTGTTTGTCACTTTACTATTGACAGTTGTGTCACGGTATGCACTTAATTTCAAAATTGTACATTCTATTTGTTGCTGCGCAATTGTTATTTGTGTTGAGAATGTATACTTAAAATTATATAATTTAGTTTTTTTTGCGTTTTACAGTTGTGTCACGGTATGCAATTTGTTGCCGTGCAGTTGTTAATTATGTCAAAGTATTCATACTTCAAATTACATCAGTGCGTTTGTCGTTTAGCGATTGACAGTTGTGTTACAGTATGCATGTAATCTCAAACGGGGATTGACATTTGTGTCACGGTATGCGTGTAGTTTGTGCATTTAATTTATTGAAGCGTTTTACGATTAACAGTTGTGTCTCGGTGTGCACATAATCTTAAAATTGTGAATTCAGTTTATTGCTACGCAATTGTTGATTGTGTTAAGGTATGCTTGTTTGAAATTATATTGTTTTGTTTGTCATTAAAAAATTGACAGTTGTCACGGTGTGCACATAATTTTAAAATAGTACATTCAATTTGTCACTTTCCAATTGTTAACTGTTTTAAGGAATGCATACTTAAAATTGTATTGTTTTGCTAGTTACTTTGTGATTGACAGTTGTGTCACGGTATGCACGTAATTTTAAAATTGTTCATTTAATTTGTTACTGCTCAATTGTTAATTGTTTTAAGGTATGAATACTTAAAATTATATTATTTTGTTTTTCGCTTTGCTATTGACAGTGGTGTCACGGTATGCACGTAATTTTAAAATTGTTCATTTAATTTGTTACTGCTCAATTGTTAATTGTTTTAAGGTATGAATACTTAAAATTATATTTTTTTTTTTGCTTTGCTATTGATAGTTGTGTCACGGTATGCACGTAATTTTAAAATCAGTTATTTAATTTGTTACTGCTTAATTTTTAATTGTTTTAAGGTATGCATACTTAAAATTATATCATTATGATAGTTGCTTTGTGAATGACAGCAGTTGTGTCACGGTATGCATGTAATTTTAAAATCGTACATTCAATTTGTCACTGCTCAGTTGTTAACTGTTTTAAGGAATGCATACTTAAAATTATATCTTATTGTTAGTCGCTTTTTGATTGACAGTTGTGTCACGGTAAGCGTCTAATTTCAAAATCGTACATTCAATTTGTCACTGCTCAGTTGTTAACTGTTTTAAGGAATGCATATTTAAAATTATATAGTTTTGTTAGTCGTTTTGTGATTGACAGTTGTGTCACGGTATGCACCTAATTTTAATATTGAGCAATTTAGTTTGAAGCCGCGCAATTGTTGTTTTAAGGTATGCATAATTAGAATTGCATACATCATATTGTTTGTAGTTTTACGATTGACAGTTATGTCACGGTATGCACCTTATCTCAAAAATTTGTATTAAATTGTTGCTGGGCAATTATTAATTGTTTTAATTGCGATTGATGTGTTACGGTATGCGCGTAATTTCAAAATTGTGCATTTAATTTATCGCTGCGCAATTGTTTTTTGTTTTAAGGTATGCATACTTAAACGTACATTATTTTGTTTGTCACATTACAATTGACAGTTGCGTCATATTATACAAGTAATCTCCGAATTGAATTTGTTGCTGCGCAGCTGTCAAATGTGTCAAAAATGCATACTTAAAATTATATTGCCTTGCGATTGAAGGTTGTGTCACGGTATGCACGTAATCTCAAATTTGTACATTCAATTGGTCGCTGCGCAATTGTTATTTGTGCTAAGTAATGCAAACTTGAATTTAAATCAATTTCTTTGTAGCTTTACGATTGACAGTTGTGTCACGGTATGCACTTAACCTCAAAATTGTGCGTTTAGTTTGTTGCTGTGCAATTGTTAATTGCGTCAAGGTATGCACACTTAAAATTATACTATTTTATTTAATAATTTGCAATTGACCATTGTGTCACGGTATGCATGTACTCAAAGTTATGTATTCAATATGAGCAATTGTGTCAAAATATGCAACGATTGACAGTTGTGTCACGCTATGCAAATAATTTTAAAATTGTGCATTCACTTTGTTGCTGCGCAATTGTTGTGTCACGGTATGCATGAAATTTTAAAACTGTACTTTCCAATTGTCGTTTTTCAGTTTGTGTTATGTTACGATTGATATTTAATTCCAACTTAAAAATGCTACTACAATTTTGTTGATAGTTGCGTTACGGTACGCTACTTAAGGCCGACTTTTATGTCAGTTTATGGTGTGTCACGGTTAAAAGTTATTCATGGTTTGTTTGAAACTATTTTCTACAATTTATCAGTAGCTTTTACGTTATGCATCCATCCTAAATATGTTGTAGTAATTTGATTGTTAGACTTAAATGTCATGTCAATTTTTATGATAACTTAAAAATGTTGCATTAATTTGATTGGTAGATGTGTCACGGTACGTTACTTAGGGCTCCCTTATATGTTAGTTTGTATTTAGTTAGTCACAGTTTGATTAAAACTGTTATTTACATTTCATCACCTAACCTAACCTAAAAGTATTGCATTAATTTGTTTAATAGTTGTGTCACGGTACGGTATGATAATTGACATTGTGTCACAATTGATAGTTAGTCACGGTTTGCTTGAATTTATTTTTTACAATTTTTTAACTAAAAATGTTGCAATGATTAATAGTTGGGTCACGGTAATGTACTTGGGACTGACATATGTGTTAATTTGTGCTGGGTTACGATTGATAGTTAAAGTTTGCTTTATACTATTTTTACATTTTATCAATTGCTTTGCGGCATGCACTTAACCTAAAAATGTTGCATTGATAGTTGTGTCACGGTACGGTACGCAAGGGCGTTTGATAGTTGTTCACAGTTAGCTTTATATTATTGTTTACATTTTATTAGTTGATATACGGTATGCCCCTAACCTAAAAATGTTGCAATACTTTAATTAATAATTGTGTCACGGTATGGGGTACTTAGGGCTGTCTTATATGTTTGCTTGAGTTGTGTCACTGTTAATTTCATACTTTAGTAGTTGATTCACGGATGCACTTAACTTAAAAATGTTGCAATAAATAGATGGATAGTGGTGTCACGGTACGGTACGCAGGTCGGCCAACTTATATGAGAATTTGTGTTGTGTCAAGAATAATAGGTCACAATTTGCCTAAAATTATATAACCCAACCTAACCTAAAAATATTGCAATACTTTGATAGTTAGTTGTGTCACGGTATAGTACTCAAGGCCGACTTACATGTTAATTTGTGCAGTGTCACTATTGATATTACAGTTTGCTTTATACTTTTTTTACATTTTAGCAATTGTTTTATAGTATGCACTTAACCTAAAACTGTTGCATTGATAGATGTGTCACGGTACTGTACTCAAAGACAACTTATTAATTGGAAATTTTGTCAAGATTGATAGTTACAGTTTGATTTTTACGATATGCACCTAACCTAAAATGTTGCAGTAATTTAATTGACAGTTGTGTCACGGTACGGTACTCAAGATTGACTTAAATGATAATTTGTGTTGTGTTGCAATTGATAGTTAGCTTATATTTATTTTTTACATTTTATTAGTTGATTTACGATACGCGCCTAATCTAAAAATGTTGCAATAATATGATTGAAAGTTGTGTCACGGTGCGGAACTCAGGGCCAACTTATTTGTTAATTTGAGTTGTGTCACGACTGATAGTTAGTTAAACTTTTATTTAATTAGTAGCTTTTCGGTTTTTGGCTCACCCAAAAATGTTGCATAAATTTGATTGATAGTTGTGTCACGGTAAGGTTTTGGGAGCCGACTGATATTTAGTTACGTTTTCTTAAAACTATTATTTACATTTGATCAGTCGCTTTATGATATGCACTTAACCTAAAAATGTTGTAATAATTTGATTGATAGTTGTGTCACGGTATGGTACTAAATTGATTTATATGTTTGGCACTGTTTGTTTGAAACTGTGTTTTACATTTTATTACTTTACGGTATGCACCTAACCTAAAAATGTTGTAATAATTTGATTGATATATGTGTCACGGTACTCATGGCCAACTTATATGTTAATTTTTGATAGTTAATTACAGTTTGCCTAACCTAAAAACGTTGCAATATTTTTTTTATATTTGTGTTGCGGTACTCAGGCCTGAGTCACGGAGCTCTAGATTAAATGATTATTTTTGCTGATCAATATACAGTCATAAATAACGTTTTTCTGACAGAAAATAAAATTGTTTGTTTTTAAATTTTATTTTTAATAATGTATTTAAAAGTCTGCCAAACTGTCAAAGGTGGCGTTTATCTATCACGTAGTTTGACAGTCAAAACAAAATGTAATTTATTATTGATCAATATTTAGGTGCTGATGATTGTTGGATTTGTGACGTTTGACGTTTACAACGTGACCTTTACTTAATTTTTGACGTTTGTGATATTTAAATTATTTATGACGTTTGTGACATTTATATTATTTCTGAAGTTTGTGACATTTATGAGCATTTTTGACATGACTCTTATGGCGTTTGTTTTTAAATTAGAAATTAAAACCTAAGACGTTTCTAATTATTTTGATGCTTATGACGTTTACAAGTTTTGACAATTAAATTATATTGACAATTGTAACGTTTGTAGCATTTTTGACATGTATGACATTTGTAACATTTCTGACATATGTGACTTTTATAACATTATTTTATTATTATAACATTTGTGACATTTATGATGCTTGTGACGTTTATACTGTTTTTTTGTAGGATTTATAACCTCTGTGACGTTTATTTGTGTATGACGATTTTGACGGTGATTATTATGACGTTTATGACATTTATTATTTTTGTTGCGTTTAAGACGTTTGTGACACTGGCAACGTTTATAAGTTTTGACAAATATAATACTTCGACGTTTACAGCATTTGTGACGTTTGTAATGTTTGTGACATTTAAAGACATTTATGAAGTTTGTTGCGTTTGTAACTTTTATGACACTTTTGACATGTATATATAAAAAAAAATGTTTAAGACGTTTATGACGTTTATGGCGTTTGTGACATTTATTACTATAATGTTGTTTCTTATGTTTTTGATGCTTTTAGACGTTTGTGACATTTGTGACGTTTTTGACTTTAATAATTAAAACGTGTTTAACTTTTATAGCATCTTTGACGTTTGAACATTTATTATATTTAAATATATTTATAAAGTTTGTTAAATTTGTGAGTTTTATGGCCAATGACGTTTATGATATTTGCAAAAAACAATTACATTTATAACGTTTATCACATATGTAATATTTATGGAGTTTGTAACATTTGTGACATTTGTAACGTTTATTACGTTTTTGTCTTTTATGGCATTTATTGTAACGTTTATAACACTTGTTACATTTATGACGTTTGGCATTACGTTTATGATGCTTGTGACGTTTATGATATCTGTGGCGTTTGTGCTATTTTTTTTTTGTTTTTTGTAGAATTAATAATCTCTTTGACGTTTATGGCGTGTATGACGTATGCAATATTTATGAAGTTTATTATAACATTTATTATTTTTGTTGCGTTTACGACGTTAGTTACATTTGTGACGTTTGTAATATTTGTCACATTTGAAAATATTAATAAAGTTTGTTATGTTTGTGACATTTGTAAAAAAATTGATAATATGACATGAATGTTACATCATTTATGACATTAACAGACATTTGAAAACATTTATAACGTTTATTATGTTTGTGATCTTAATGTCGTTTCTCAAATTTGTCACGTTTATGACCTTTGTAATGTTTATAGCATTTGTAAAAAAAAAACAATTATGACATTTGTGACATTTATAACGTTTTGTGACATTTATGACACTTATGACGTTTGTAAGGTTTTTTACGTTATGCTGATTTTTTGACGTTTGTAACATTTATTACATTTGAAGATATTTATAAAGTTTACAGTACACATTTGTGACTTTTTTGTCGTTTGTGACATTTATTATGTTTCTATTTTTAATGGAATTTATTGTAACGTTAATAACATTTTTGAGATTTATGAGGTTTTTTACATTTATAATGCTTAGACGTTTATTCCGTTTATAATGTATATGACGTTTCTATTTTTGTCTTTTGTGGAATTAATCAATCACAGAAGTTCTGTGACGTTTATAGCGTTTCTACCATTTTTGACGTTTGCAAAATTTTATGACATTTATAAAGTTTATAACATTTATTATTTTTGTTGCGTTTAAGACGTTTGTGACACTGGCGACGTTTATAAATTTTGACGTTTATAGCATTTGTGACGTTTGTAATTTTTGTGACATTTGAAGACATTTATGAAGTTTGTTATGTCTGTAACTTTTATGGCATTTGTGACATTTTTTGAAATTTTTGAGTTATAACATGGAACTTTTATGACATTTGAAGACATTTGTGACCTTTGTGTCATTTGTCACTTATCTGACATTTGCGACGTTTATGACAATTATGACATTTATTACATTTAAATATATTTATAAAGTTTGTTTCATTTATGACGTTTAACGCATATGTAACATATGTGACATTGCTGACGTTTGTGACATTTATGACATTTAAAGACGTTTATTATGTTTGTGTTTTTATGGCATTTATTGGGATGTTTATAATATTTCTGACGTTAAAAACGATTTTTACGTTTATGATGCATGTGACGTTTTTTATCGTTTGATGATACCTATATATGTTATTTTTTTAAATTAGAATTTAAAATTTATATGCCAGTCATTGGCGATTGTGACATTTATTACTTACTTTTATGACGTTTCTTACTTTTTGGTAGTTGTGACGTTTGCAATATTTATGACGTTTATGACATTTATAAAATTTATGACATTTAAAGAAGTTTATTACGTGTGTGTTTTTTAAGGCATTTATTGTAACGTTTATAACATTTGCGACATTTATGACGTTTGTAGCGTTTTTTACGTTTATGATGCTTGTATGTATGTATATAATGTTTATGGCGTTTCTGCTATATTTTTTTGTCTTTTGTAGAATTTATAACGTCTGTGACGTTTATTTTGTGTATGACGTTTTTAACGTTTTTGACGGCGATTTATATGACGTTTATGACGTTTATGACATTTATTATTTTTGTTCCGTTTAAGACGTTTGTGACACTGGCAATGTTTATAAATTTTGACAATTAAAATACTTTGACGTTTTTGTGACGATTGTAATATTTGTAACATTTATGAAGTTTGTTATGTTTGTGACGTTTATGACATTTATGACGTTTATAACATTTATGAGGTTTGTAACATTTTTGGATTTTTTGACGTTTGTAACATTTATTACATTTAAAGGTATTTATAAAGTAAAGACGTTTATAAATTTTGACAATTAAAATAGTTAGATGTTTATAGCATTTGTGAAGATATTTATGTTTGTGACGTGTATGACATTTATGACGTTTATAACATTTATGAGATTTGTAACAGTTTTTAATTTTTTGACGTTTTTAAGATTTATTACATTTAAAGATATTTATAAAGTTACGACGTTCATAAATTTTGACAATTAAAAGATTTAGACGTTTATAGCATTTGTGAAGTTTGTAATATTTATGACATTTATGAAGTTTGTTATTGTTTGTGACGTTTATAACATTTATGACGTTTATAACATTTATGAGATTTGTATCCTTTTTGGATTTGTTGACGTTTTCAAGATTTATTACATTTAAAGATATTTATAAAGTAAAGACGTTTATAAGTTTTGACAATTAAGTAGTTAGATGTTTATAGCATTTGTGACGTTTGTAATAATTATGACATTTATGAAGTTTGTTATGTTTGTGACGTTTATGACGTTTATGACATTTATGACGTTTATAACATTTATGAGATTTGTAACAGCTTTTAATTTTTTGACGTTTTTAAGATTTATTACATTTAAAGATATTTATAAAGTAAAGACGTTTATAAATTTTGACAATTAATATACTTAGACGTTTATAGCATTTGTGACGTTTGTGGTATTTGTGACATTTAAAGACTTTTATGGCATGTTTGACGTCTATAAAAAAATAAAATTTAAGTTAATTAATTTGTGAAAATTTACGTCTACATTTTATAAAAATTTAACTAAATTGTCTATTTAATAATAATAAAAAAAAAAAAATTAAATTAAAAAAATGTTATATAATCTAAATAGTCCATAAACCAACGTGAGATTTTTTTTGTTGCGATAATCTTTTCCTTGTTTAATTAACAACAACCAGTTCTTTAAAAAAGTTACATACATATTTTTTTCACATCACATCATCCCCGTTTTTTATGCAAATATTCTTATGCAAAGAACAATGCAACAAGGAAGGAGATATAAAAAAAACTACCACGGGTGAATTTCAACCGTCCGTAAAGGGCACTCGAACATGCACCGCATTTGCATGCACAAGACAAAAAAGAATTAAAGAGATGCCAAGACAAAAAAAATACCAACACATCCCATGCACCCCTTAATTTCTCCTTTAGTTTTTTACATTCACCATTATTCAAACAACCCTTCCCTCAAAAGCCTCGTTCTCACGATGCACGCACGACTATCCATCTTCCATTTGTCTATCGCCCTTAATTTCTTGCATATCATTTGCATACCTGTGGGGCTTAAAACATACGAATGAAAAAAAAAACGCGCATCTGCATTGAATTTTTTTTATTGCATCTTCTTGTTTTTTTATTTCAGTTGAATTAATTCCATTTTATTTATGCATGTATGGTTTTTTCCGTTTGGCGGTACATTTTTATCCGTTGCGTACGGAAAAAAAATTGCAGAAAAAATATGAATTTTTAATTAAATATATTGGGGTTAAATTTTTTATTAGAAAGCGTGTCGAATATGATTTTATTTATATAAAAAAGAACAGATGTTTTTATTCAATTCAAGTTGGAATGACTGTCTAAATTTCTAAAAATGATTAAAATTAAAAAAGTACTATGTCAATCGCATGCTGCATTAACCACCAATCAATCAATCAATCAATCAATATAGAAATAGAGCCCCCCGCATTATTCAAATTTCATCACCTCCTTCGCGCTTTCAGCCCCCTTCATATTATGCCATTTTTATTATTATATCCCACAATAAACTGATCTAGATCGATCTGCCCTCATTCCCTTATTTATTTACTCTCCGCAACAATAGCCAACACAATAACACATTATCGATTTATGGCGTTTAATCTTAATTGTATTTTAAGTATTGGATTGCCACCCTTAAGCAGGTACCGTGATCAGAAATATATGTATTAAAAAAAGGGGAGGTTGATCGAAGGGTTATCGAAATCAGGATGAAAGGATTTGATTTAATCGATTGGGATATGCGAATTGCATAATAGAAACGCACCCTTTAGTTGTAAGGGTTGATGATAATTAGTGTCAAATTTATTGTCTATGATGTAAACATAAAGCTGAGATTAAAGAAATTAAGCCAACTTTAGCTTATTGCAAATTGTTTGATCAATTTAGAAAATAGTTAATCGATTTTTATTAACATGTTTATCACTATAAACGCTAATGGAAGTTAAAATGTATATAAAAAAATCTTGTATATCAAAACATAACATTTTCAGACTGACAAAAACTTTTTTAAAACTCACTAATATTTTTTTTCTCTCTTATACTTATTCATAAACATCTTTTACATACAATTTTTTGTCAGCATATTTCATGTTCAGGTCGATAGAAAGGTCGAGAGAGTATATTATTTATTTATTTTTAGGTTTGTTTAGCAGTTTTTAGTTATATTTTTAAATCGAATTTCTAAAATTTTTTTTTGCGAGCTTGATGGAATATATTTTATTTTATTTTTTAAGTCGAGGAAATATATTTTATTTTCAGATCAGATCGGAAAATAGTCATAAATTTTAATTTTACTGATTTATATTTACAATAATCAATTTAATATAACTTAAATTATAAATTTCATCAAGATATAAAATTCTGGCCATTTTATTTGTGACGTCACAGCTCGAATTAAAATTGCAATTAATTCACAATTTTCAACAAAACCGATCAAAACTACACACGGAATTATCAACACGTATTGCTTGGCAATGTAATTTACTTATTTATTAGTACCCAATTATGAATTTTTAATCAAAAAAGTGTAAATGTAAATTTTGCCATGGTCACATATACCTGTATACGGCTAATATAATTATGTACATTTCACATATTAATTTCATTCTTTCAATGAAACTAACTATCAAATTCGTTGAAATATAAGTAATACTTAAGAATTTTACCTTTTGTCCACAGCAAATCACACTTTTCAGCTGGATTTTGTTTGATTCACGGGAGCACTAGTTATCGCGTTACTTGACGTGTCAAATGTGTCAATAGTCACTACCCACAATGCATTGCGCTGCCAACCTAAATGAGTAAAAATAAAAACTATCAAATATTGAATTTGATTTATCTTTATTATAAATTACAAATATTTGTGGTTCCTTAATCGTTTAATGGAAATTTTTTGAGAAAAAGTTCAAATAACTAACTCTAATAATGTACTATATTTAGAGGTGTTAATATAATAAAACAATTAAATTAAATTAAAAGTTAGGTTATTCAGCTAATAGTAACAGTAGTAATTTGACAATTAAACTATATTTTATGTGAGACAATTAACCTATATTTTTATAAGCTAAGTAAGGTTTTCGAAGTGACTCAACAACATTTTAATTGACTAATAATTTAAGACAATTTTGCACTAAATGTCATTTTAAACTGTCAACATCCATTTATAAAACGTAAACGTCACTTTTATCTAGTTAATTTTCAATTTACATTATTAAACGTCACTCTGACAGTTTTCACTAATTTGATGAAATTAGTTTAATCTATCAAATTTTTGCTAATAATTTTACACTTGATTTTAAGATGTGACTAAGTAAAGTTTTATGATATCGTGACTAAGTTTAGCAAGATATGACTAAGTCAACCTGCATGCATTATTTAAAATATAACAATTCATCACTGACTAATGTGAAACTTTATGCATTGTGACTTTCTATAGCTTTTCGACAGCTTTTTACTGTCGTTCAACAAGCAACTGTGACTAAGTGTTGCAAGATGTGACTTGGTGATGGTAGGATTTACTATAGCTTTATTAGAAGTATGAGCAATATTATGTGATCACAATTGTAACTAAGTTTTGCTTAATGTTACTAAGTGAATCTTTATGCAGCATTTTGATTGTGCCTAATTTATGACTAAGTACATTATTTTATGTTATTACTATCTACAGTTTTACGCCAATTTCTGACTAAGTATACATTTTCATTTTAAAATATTGTAGTTTCACAAGCAATTGTGACTAAGTGCTGTAAGATGTGACTAAGTGAAGTTTTATAGTACTACTTATTTTAGTTTTAAAAGTATAAGCGCAATTATGTAATTATTATTGTGACTAAGTTTTGCGAGATGTGACTAATTTAAGTTTTATGCATATTTTTAATTATGACTAATTTATGACTGACTAAGTACGTTGAAGAAGAACTAAAAAAGGACAGAAAGGTTTTGAAGGAAGTAGTCGGAGACAGTAAGAAAAAATGCTGAAAAGAAATGTTAGAATCCATAGATAGAAATTACTGGGGAAAGCCATACAAAATAGTAATGAATAAATTAGGAGCAATGAAAGCAGTATGCTTGAAGGAAGGAGACAGTGAAGTAATAATTGAGAAAATATTTCCTACTGGAAGAATTGTAGAAAAATCAACAGAAATAGCTGACGAAACCGAAGCAGTTCCTGCAACCAGTGGCGTAGCTAGGATTTGTAGGCCCCCCGCAAAGTATTGAAAAAGGCCTCCCTGGAACTAAAAATTGCGTGTGTTTTATACTTTTTTTACAGCCCCCTCCTCCCCCCCAGGTTTTGATAAATCGTGGCAAGGCTCTTTTGTAGGATTGTGGGCTCCCAAAACGTGTCGGGCCCCCCGCACCGCGGGGTCTGCGGGGCCATAGCTACGGCGCTGCCTGCAACAGTGGGGGATATAAAACAGATTATAAGAAAACTACCTAATAATAACAAGGTACCAGGATAAGACGAGATAACAAAGGATATAGTAAAAGCAGCGTTGGAACAACAAACCTAGTTTAATTAAGAAGGAGGAAGAAGGCAAATCAACACATTAGCAAAAATTATGGAAAAAGTTATCGTGAGGAGAATTGAACAAGAAATAGAAGAAAACGAAGGATTGGAACAGGAGCAATGTGGATTTATAAAGTGAAGATCGACTCTACATTGATAAGGTAAAGGACATAGCAAAAGAAGCAAACAGGGGACCACACAAAAAAACACAACACTGTGTCGTAGTAGCGCTAGATATACAAAATGCTGTAACGGCATAATTCCCGGGGAGTTGCAGTCGTTGGAATTCCTAAAATCAAAAATAGGGATTAGTGGTATGCAACCAAGTATACACTATGGTTGAATGAAAATTATGTTGGGGTGAATTAATATCTGTATTTTGATTTTTAAATTAGTATCTAACTACTTTATAATTAAGTTATTTTGCGGTTTTATAAATATTTAATACTCACATGTTTCCTGTGCTGGTCTGTGCTGTGGATTTAGTGTCAATCCTGGACTGGCCCCGATCTTCTCGGTTTTAATCTAAAAATAAGTTGCGATTAGTTTATTTTAATGTAATTGTTATTAATTGTTAATCGAGGAAGGTTGTATTATGCTGTAGATTGCATGGGAGAGTGCTAATAGGGATTTGATTAATTGTTTAGTTTGAGTATGATTGCGGTTACGATGATGGGTTTTATTCACCTCGGGTAGTGTTATTAGTAGGATTTTGGATATCGTTAGAGTTAATTATTGTGAATACTACTCAAGGGAGGAATTACCACTTTGCTAGAGACTGGGGGAGTTGTTATTTTGGGATATCAAGTAATTGTTGTTGTGTAGTGATTCGAGGTTAGGTGGTTCAATTCTGCAAGGATGATTTCTCAGGGGCAAGGAAGTTACAGTAAGTAGTTGGGACGATTTATATTGTTAATTTATTAATTTGAATTGCTGTACTTACTTGTGGTTATTAATCCACTTTGTTGTCACTTTCCACTTGACACCTGTCAGCCATCTTCTGATCACATTGTTCAGCGCATATGGGTTTGGCGCAAGATTTGAATTTCACCTAATTAGAATCATCTGCGCATCGGTCTGATTGGCAAGACGCTATGCTTCACGGAGAATGAGATTCATTCCTTTTCCGGTCGTTGAGGTGTCGTGGTGTGGTGTTGTAGCAGTGGCGAGTATACTGAGAGGATATGTAAATCCTTAGGCATCGTGGCCTGATTTATATACTCGCCGTTTAAACTGCATTGAGTGGTGATATATTGTGTTTGGTGTTACCCGCAAAGGGGTATTTTTGGGATTTATCGTATATACCACAACCGCATGGCGGATTTGTCACCCACCCGCATCTCTTAGCTGGAAGTTATCTAAAAGGATTGTAGGACCGTATTAAAATCTCAGGTTGGTTTAGTGTTTATTTTATCTTGTTTTTATGGCTTTCCGGAGTTTGCAGAATTATTTGTAATTCTGGTTTTGTATGGCATGTTTTAGGTTCTTACTACGGGCGTTCTGGTTTATTTTTTTTTAACGTTCCCGTACGGTCACCTCTCTGCTGTATCTATCGCAGGTACGGGAGACCCCTCTTGACGTTCCGCATAGGACGTGCTGGAC
The DNA here is from genome assembly GCA_963932245.1 of Tachinus rufipes. Taxonomy (NCBI): domain Eukaryota; kingdom Metazoa; phylum Arthropoda; class Insecta; order Coleoptera; family Staphylinidae; genus Tachinus; species Tachinus rufipes. The sequence continues at coordinate 73,409,048 of OZ010748.1, read as the reverse complement.
GAATACAGAAGTGTGTGTTCAAGCGTGAGGCCGCTGATGTTCCCAAGTCTCATATCCTGCTCCCAATTGAAGTGATTGGTTTGGTTAATTGGAAGAATACAGAAGTGTGTGCAAGCGTGAGGCCGCTGGTGTTCCCAAGTCTCACATCCTGCCAATTGAAGTGTAGTGGCTTATTTCCCAGAGTCCAGAAGAATTTAACAGGAAGAAGACAACCACGTGATATCGACAGCCTTAATAAATATTGTTTTTCTTTTTGTGTGCAATGCATATTTGTTTTGTGCCTTCTACCACTTGGTGTAAGGCAGAGCAAGATAACTGTGGGCTGTGAAATTTAATATTTTGTTTATTTTCGGGCGTGCTAATATTTGCCTTACAGGATCTTTGGACGGGGATAGCGCTATGCCTGGACAGGGACCCAAACCGTGAGTACTCCTTTTTCTTTTTATGTATATAAATATACCGATATTTTGAATTAAAATTTCACGGCTTATTTACCGCTCACGTATTGTGTTATGATTATTGTTTAAAGATATTAAAGGCTTTGGTTGATACGTCGGTAGCACTGTTGTTCGATTTCTGTAGATCGATGTTGTGAATAAGTTAGATACTGTTGAACTTTACATTTAATTTATCTTGTCAATGGCAGATTGGCCTAATCTGTTGTAAATACTTTTTTTGAACAATCCAATAAATTGGGTGTATTTGTACCTGTATTTTTGCATTTACCTTTTTTTTTTTTGCATTTACCTTTTTGTGTTCATTTAATTTTGTACATTTATAGATGTTCCTCACTCGAACATTAATGTGCCGAATGTAATTAAATTATATTAGCTTCTTCTACATTTGATATCCGCATACGCCTTTGTGTCTAACTTTTTGGTATCGGGTTCTACCTTTAGGAGGTGTGGCCAAATACAGGGTGGACTTCATAGAAAGATCCCGTGGCGCTCACAACTTACCACCCCCGTCTCCACTGAGCTACGACGGTAAGTGAAACCCTGTCCACCTCTTACCCGCACAAAAGGGCGTTGATTATCAAATCGAAGGTTGCTGTTTTGGTAGCGTTACAACTGGCGCCCAACGTGGGGCCATTATGGCGAAATAAAGAGAAATTTGAATTTTACTAGAATGTATTTAAATGCAAACATATAAATTACAACTTAGATGAATAAATGCAATATATTTAGGACTTAGGAAAAGTTTAGGGACGGTTTGACTTTTGGGAATTAATTGTTTCTTGTTAAGTGGTGTTTGTTTAGGATCGGCTTTTAAATTAAGAAAATCCGAAATTAGTCGGAATCTTTCTTACAAGTTTGATAAGTTTTGTTTGATTTTGAAAATAAAATCGATTTTAGATTTTGGTGTGATTGTTAGATTGTGTTTTTAAATTGTGTTGTGTCAAGATGGACTTTAAAATGAAGGTCAACCGGTTGGCGAATGACGATCTGACTTCTGAGTTAAAGGTGCGAGGAAGATTGGAAGAAAAAGAACCTGAGATTAAATACGTGGTAGGACGTTTTCAGGGAGTGTTAGTGGCGATTTCGCCACTCTTGGAGATCACGAGCCGTGGGGCCGAGGTGACGTGTGTTGGTGGAATGGAGACGGTCAGGAGCTGTGGGTTGATCCATGGTAAGGATCGGTTGGAAAGCCCAGGCCCTAGCCGGGGACGAGATAACACCACCTCGGAAGTACCGAAAGGGATCAGTAACCCTCACACTCGCTCCAGGGGAGATAATAGGCGGTCCAGTAAAAATGACAGGTGTTTCCGTTGTGGGAAACGAGGCCATTGTGCCCGTAGCTGTGTCGTGTTTAGTACTAGATGTTTGATGTGGGGACAGGCGGGACATATGAAGGACCAATTTCCGGAAGAAGTGTGGTTCCAGTGCCTGGACCCCAAATAAGAAATGTATTGTTTGCCAGTGATATGTATAAATTTTGTAGTGTCTGTTGTCTTGTCAGGTTGTATTAGGAGTATCTTGTATTGAGGAGAATTATTATAATGAGAGTGGGTTTAAACGGATGAAAAAAAATTTCTGTGTGAGTTTTTTTTTTCATGTATAGCTGTGTTGACCCCGGCAAAAGAATAGGGCAACTGTGATTCTGCGTGGGGTAAGAGTCCCCTGAATGACCCGACGGTTGCGCTTAACATCTTTGGTTTCTCCAATAGCAACATTTCTGTGTGTGTGTTTGTCTGTATGGTTTGTGTCGTTGGTTTGTGTTTTGGTGGGCGATAGTGCCCAGCTTTATTTTTCGGCACGGGGGTATGGGGAGACACCCACATACCTCAATTATGACGAATTTTGGCGGACGGACATGATTAGGATTTGGTACGTTTGGGCGTGACGTTGAATGGCGGACATTGGCAGCTTCCTAATTTCTTTTCCTTCTTCCTTTCGCCGACCAACATTCACCGAGCTTCAGCCCCGAGGGAAGGTGTCAAAGAAGTCTTTAGGCTAGGGGAGGAATGTTGGACTACGGTATTTTTTTGGTACGCTACTTTAGGTACTCTTTCTTCGACTGTCTGTGGTCAACTCTTCTCTTTTCTCTTTTGGGCTGCTTAATGTCTACACCACTCAGGTATAATTGGTTCTGTTTTACTTTCTGTGGGTTATTTTTTTTTTTTGTGGGTTATTTTCTTTTTTTGGGGGTTATTTTTTTTGTATGTGTGCGTTAAGGTAGAGGCCTGTTGAGGCTCTGCTTAAATTTATGTCTATTTGATTTTAGTGCCTTACAATTACGTTTTCTCGGAAAACTTTTGTGGAAAGTTTTCCTCGGGGAAGTAAGGGGGGGATTTGTAACGGCATAATTCCCGGGGAGTTGCAGTCGTTGGAATTCCTAAAATCAAAAATAGGGATTAGTGGTATGCAACCAAGTATACACTATGGTTGAATGAAAATTATGTTGGGGTGAATTAATATCTGTATTTTGATTTTTAAATTAGTATCTAACTACTTTATAATTAAGTTATTTTGCGGTTTTATAAATATTTAATACTCACATGTTTCCTGTGCTGGTCTGTGCTGTGGATTTAGTGTCAATCCTGGACTGGCCCCGATCTTCTCGGTTTTAATCTAAAAATAAGTTGCGATTAGTTTATTTTAATGTAATTGTTATTAATTGTTAATCGAGGAAGGTTGTATTATGCTGTAGATTGCATGGGAGAGTGCTAATAGGGATTTGATTAATTGTTTAGTTTGAGTATGATTGCGGTTACGATGATGGGTTTTATTCACCTCGGGTAGTGTTATTAGTAGGATTTTGGATATCGTTAGAGTTAATTATTGTGAATACTACTCAAGGGAGGAATTACCACTTTGCTAGAGACTGGGGGAGTTGTTATTTTGGGATATCAAGTAATTGTTGTTGTGTAGTGATTCGAGGTTAGGTGGTTCAATTCTGCAAGGATGATTTCTCAGGGGCAAGGAAGTTACAGTAAGTAGTTGGGACGATTTATATTGTTAATTTATTAATTTGAATTGCTGTACTTACTTGTGGTTATTAATCCACTTTGTTGTCACTTTCCACTTGACACCTGTCAGCCATCTTCTGATCACATTGTTCAGCGCATATGGGTTTGGCGCAAGATTTGAATTTCACCTAATTAGAATCATCTGCGCATCGGTCTGATTGGCAAGACGCTATGCTTCACGGAGAATGAGATTCATTCCTTTTCCGGTCGTTGAGGTGTCGTGGTGTGGTGTTGTAGCAGTGGCGAGTATACTGAGAGGATATGTAAATCCTTAGGCATCGTGGCCTGATTTATATACTCGCCGTTTAAACTGCATTGAGTGGTGATATATTGTGTTTGGTGTTACCCGCAAAGGGGTATTTTTGGGATTTATCGTATATACCACAACCGCATGGCGGATTTGTCACCCACCCGCATCTCTTAGCTGGAAGTTATCTAAAAGGATTGTAGGACCGTATTAAAATCTCAGGTTGGTTTAGTGTTTATTTTATCTTGTTTTTATGGCTTTCCGGAGTTTGCAGAATTATTTGTAATTCTGGTTTTGTATGGCATGTTTTAGGTTCTTACTACGGGCGTTCTGGTTTATTTTTTTTTAACGTTCCCGTACGGTCACCTCTCTGCTGTATCTATCGCAGGTACGGGAGACCCCTCTTGACGTTCCGCATAGGACGTGCTGGACGAATACAGAAGTGTGTGTTCAAGCGTGAGGCCGCTGATGTTCCCAAGTCTCATATCCTGCTCCCAATTGAAGTGATTGGTTTGGTTAATTGGAAGAATACAGAAGTGTGTGCAAGCGTGAGGCCGCTGGTGTTCCCAAGTCTCACATCCTGCCAATTGAAGTGTAGTGGCTTATTTCCCAGAGTCCAGAAGAATTTAACAGGAAGAAGACAACCACGTGATATCGACAGCCTTAATAAATATTGTTTTTCTTTTTGTGTGCAATGCATATTTGTTTTGTGCCTTCTACCACTTGGTGTAAGGCAGAGCAAGATAACTGTGGGCTGTGAAATTTAATATTTTGTTTATTTTCGGGCGTGCTAATATTTGCCTTACAGGATCTTTGGACGGGGATAGCGCTATGCCTGGACAGGGACCCAAACCGTGAGTACTCCTTTTTCTTTTTATGTATATAAATATACCGATATTTTGAATTAAAATTTCACGGCTTATTTACCGCTCACGTATTGTGTTATGATTATTGTTTAAAGATATTAAAGGCTTTGGTTGATACGTCGGTAGCACTGTTGTTCGATTTCTGTAGATCGATGTTGTGAATAAGTTAGATACTGTTGAACTTTACATTTAATTTATCTTGTCAATGGCAGATTGGCCTAATCTGTTGTAAATACTTTTTTTGAACAATCCAATAAATTGGGTGTATTTGTACCTGTATTTTTGCATTTACCTTTTTTTTTTTTTGCATTTACCTTTTTGTGTTCATTTAATTTTGTACATTTATAGATGTTCCTCACTCGAACATTAATGTGCCGAATGTAATTAAATTATATTAGCTTCTTCTACATTTGATATCCGCATACGCCTTTGTGTCTAACTTTTTGGTATCGGGTTCTACCTTTAGGAGGTGTGGCCAAATACAGGGTGGACTTCATAGAAAGATCCCGTGGCGCTCACAACTTACCACCCCCGTCTCCACTGAGCTACGACGGTAAGTGAAACCCTGTCCACCTCTTACCCGCACAAAAGGGCGTTGATTATCAAATCGAAGGTTGCTGTTTTGGTAGCGTTACAATGCTTTTAATAGTATACTATGGGAATCAGCAAAAAGGAGAAATAACAAATAAAACTATCAAGATAATATGAAGTTACCTTCAAGGAAAAAATCTACTTACTAAGAAAAGAAAATTTAGGCTGACCAGAAAAGTACCACATGGTTCTGCACTTGGGCCTAAACTTTGGAATCTAGTTTATAATGAGCTACTTAGGATGCGGCTGCCGGAAGAAGTAACAATAACGGCATTCGCAGATGACGTGGCTCTGGTAGGTTGGAATTTAGACATAGAAGTATTAAAAGAAACAGTTAGAGGCAATAGATATGATAAAAAACTGGATGAAATAAAGGGTCTGGTTTGGCTTTGCAGAAAACTGAGGGGGCATGGCTATTGACAAAAAGGACTAATTGGGAAAATTGGAAAATACAGATAGGGGAACAAATAATAACTTAGTAAACAAGAAGCAAAGAGACGGTCAAGAGAGAATATGATAGAAATATGGCAGAGACAGTGGAAAGAAGGAGAAAAGGGAGAATGGACAAAAGAACTAATGACAGAAATAACCGGACATGGAGCCTTTGGTAAGTATTTATAAAAAATAAATAAGATGGAGACAGAAGAAAGATGAATATTCTGTCAAGAATACAGGCATGGCGACGCAGAACATACGTTAGTAGAGTGCGAAGCGTGGGAGGAAGATAGGAAAAGATAGAAAAGATTAGAAAGGGGTGACGAAAACAATTGGAGAGCACTAAGAAACTGTGCAACGACAGTACTGAGGAAAAAGATAGAGGAGTTTGAAGCATTAAGATTTAGTTAAATCAAAATAGAAGGAAACACAGATCCAAAGTCTCAGAAGACAAAGAAAGGAGGATTGAGAAGCTAAATGGAAGCAAATAAACAAAGAAGGTTAAGACAACTATGCCTACCAAGGAAAGGACGGTGAGAGATTAAACAAGAGAAGAACATTTAATGAAACATTAGTAACAACCGAAATTGCAGAGATAAGGAGAAGAAGCAATTTCCATACGTCAAATACGCCATCTTGAGGTTGGCAGATAATGCAACTTTTGAAATGGTCAGAGTATATCTGGCAACCAGGGGACACGAAGAACTAATTCCAAACGGAGATTCTAGAGTCTCGCTAGAAAAAAAACTTGCAAATCTAGGATTACTAAAGGGCATACATTTTAATGGAGCAACACAGAGTATTTATGAAAGAAAGAAGATACGACGAGGAAGTTACTAAAGATATAGAAAAACTAAGAAGATACCTAAAAACAAAGAGAATAAAGCAAGAATGTGAGAAAAGGACAGATGGATGTCAGTGTACCACATTAGTGACAATGACAAGGACAAATTAACAGCAGGACCAACGCAGAGAAGAAAACCGAAAGGTCTACTTGTGGAGGCTAACACCTTACTACGTTCTAAAAACAAACAAAAAAAAGTACGTTATTACTTGTTACTACTTTTAATAGAATCACTGCAACTTCTGACGACTAAGTACAAATTTTAACGTCATTTTTAAGTGCTGTAAAAAGTGACTAATTAAAGTTTTATGGTATAATTTACTATAACTTTATTAGAAGCATGGGCAGTATTATAAGAATATTATTGTGATTAGGTTTTGCAAAATTGACTAAGTGAAACTTTATGCATCATTTCAATTGTGACTAATTTATTACTTACTGAATATATTATTACATATTTGTACTTTTTTTTAACTTTATTTGACAAAATACAATTGTTAATGTTAATCGTGACTAAGTGCTGCTAGATGTGACTAACTGAAGTTTTATGGAAAGGTTTGCTATAATTTTATTAAAAGTTTGAGGGTAATTCCACGATAGTTTGGACAATCGTCGCCACATCGATATCTCTGAAAGTATTATTATACATATTTTTTTCGAAAAATAGTATAAAAAATAATTATTTCTTTGTCTTTCATAATTATGCAAAAAAAAGTCAAAAAAATATTGAATTAGTGTAATTCTCATAGAACGCGATTTTTATTTCCGTTTTTTTTTTAAATCTTCTGGAAAAAATCGGAAAATCTCTTAAAAGTAACCCATTTTTAACAATTATGTGTTGTATTTTATCTTAGGGCAAGCGAATCCATTTTTTTTATTATTTTGATTAAAATTACTATGTTTTAGGAGTATCATATTCAAATTTCATGTCTCCAGGTGTAACGGAATCGAAAATATCAAATTTTCAATAAAATTGTATTTTTCTTATTTTTCGAGGGAAATTTTGGAAAACCAAGGACGGGATCGTGTTCTATGGAAAATTTTCTATAAGATACACCTTTTTGAATATGATTTTTGACTATTTTTTGCTTAATTACAGCACAAATACTGAAAGGAGACAAAATATTCCTAAAAAATTAAAATGGCCGCTATTTACGTCGTATTGCATCTAGAGATCTAAAATCAAATCGAATCGTCATATTTTGGTATATTGGAGATGTCGATGTGGGACGTTTGTCCGAACTATCGTGGAATTACCCTTGAGTGATATTATGCAATCACCATTGTAACTAAATTTTGCAAGATGTGACTTAGTGAAGCTTTATAAATTATTTTAATTGTGTCTAATTGTTTACTGACTAAGTATATTATTAAATTTTATTATTTTTTATAGTTTTTGACTATATCAATTTATTGTTTTTCAATGAGCAATCGTGACTAAGTGCTGCAAAAAGTGACTAAGTAAACTTTATGGTATGACTTAGTATAGTATTATTAGAAGTATAAGCGGTGTTATGTTATTACTATTGTGACTAAGTTTTGCAAAATGTGACTAAGTATTCACTGCTTAACGTTTAACAAGCATTTGTGACTATGTGCTACAAGATGTTACCAACTAAAGTTGTATGGAATGACTTTTTATATCTTTATTAGAAATATGAGCTGTATTATGTGATCATAATCGTGTAATCTAACTAAGTGATCACTTATTAACTTATTAACTACAATCTTATTACTTTTTACAGTTTACCGTCAGCTACTGACTAAGTACACATTTTAATATCAATTTATTACCGTTAAAATGCTACAAGATGTGAAGTGAAGTTTTATGGTATAATTTCTTTATTACAAGTTTTTTAATAATAATAATAATACTTTATTATAGCAGTATTATGAGATCACTATTATGACTAAGTTTAGTAAGATGCGACTAAGTGAAACTTCATCCACCATTTCAATTGTGAATGATACCATAGATACCATAGTGCTCAAAAATACTATATAAACAAGTAAATTTTAACAAATGTCTAAAATGTTCCAGTTTTCAAAAAATGTTACACAATCTTTAAAAAAATGTTCTACAATAACAAAAATATTTTTTATTTGTCAAAAAATATGACACATTTTTTGACAAATAAATTATATATATATAAATTATAAAAACTGTTTTGGTGTTTTCTTGAAGTTCCACAATTGTAAAAAACGTTCCTTAAATTGTCTACAAGCCAGTAAATGTAACAAGAAGCAGTCAAATATGTTTCTCATTAACATAAATATTCCGCAAATGACAAAAATGTTCCAAAACTGTCTAAAATGTTCCACTTATCTAAAAACTGATAAACAAGTGTCAAAAACATTCCTGAAATGTGTTTCATATGTTCTACAATTGTGTACAATGTTTCACGATTGTTAAAATATTTTCACAACTGTCAAACATATTTTACAAACAAATAAATATGATTACCAAATTTCAAAAATTGTTAGAAGGTATAAAAATTGTCAAAAACCTTTCATAATCAAAAATGGTTCAAAATTTTTAAAAACTTTGGAACATTTTTAAAATTGTCGAAAATGTTTCAAAATTGTTAAATGTTTCTCGAGTTTGTTGATATTTTTCAAAATTGTCAAAAATGTTCTTAAATTGTCAAATATGTTCTAAAATCATTAAGAATGTTACCATATTTTCAAAAAGTGTCAAAAATGTTCTAAAATAGTTAAAGAAAATTCTAAATTGGTCAAAAAAATTTGTCAAAATTGTCAAAAATATTGTAACATTGTCAAAAATGTTATAAAATTGTCAAATATGTTCTAAAGTTATTGAAGATGTTACTAAATTTTTATAAAGTGTGATAAATATTCTGAAATGTTCAAAATTGTTTCTCAAGCCTGTTGATATTTTCCAAAATTGTCAAAAATATTCTAAAATTATCAAATATGTTTTAAATTGATTAATGTTACTAAATTTTTAAACCGTGTCTAAAATATTATAAAATAATCAACAAATGGTAAACAAAATCTTAAGTTTATTGATATTTTATTTTATTATTCATGGTTTTAACTTTAATAATAATACTGATTTAGTCGGAAACGTTATTCAGTTTATTAAAGATCATTTACAAATTGATATTTCTATTTGCGATATAAATAACATCTATCAAATAGGCAAACAAAAAAATGTAATCAAATTGGAATTAACAACATATTTAAAAAAGCTGAGTATTAAGAAAAACTTATTTAAACTAAAAGGGAAAAGAATAAGTTTTTCAGATGATTTATCTCTAGAAGAACGGACAGAACAACAAGTCTTGCGAAAACATATGCAAATTGCAAGAAATAAATCATTGAATGCTAAAATAATTCATAGAAATAAGCTTTTAATCCAAGGTGACATATACACTATAAAGCAACTTGAAGAAAATATTATCGACACACTTGTTGAGAGTGAAGAATTTGATAACCATCCAGAAAGGTTAACTACTAGTGCACCTGGAACTCCAAATCCTGGTAGTAGTTTTGTTAAAGAGGTTGAAGATATCCAATCAAAAGCGGTGAATCAGAATGATCGTGATAATGTAACTAATAAAACAATAACAACAACAACTGCAAACCATAATTTAGTCTTGGCCAGTACACCCAAGCTAATTAATGAACAGAATAGAAAGTTGCGGAGCAACTCATCAACAAGTGCCACCAGCATCACAAAGCAGAAGTCATCAAAAACTGCTTAATCAATACTATAGAGATTAATTTATTTTGTTATATTCTAGTTTTAAATTATTATTTTATTTCATTCCAAATGTTTGTATTTTAATTGTTTATGTTTGTAACATACATTGATTTTAAACATGGATCAATATTTGAGAAATTTTGAAACTTCTGAAATTAAATCATATACTGTAGAACCACTTACAGAGGCTAAAGAAATTCTCAATGTTAATAGGGAATTGTGTAATTTTAAAATAATTCATAACAACATAAGAAGTATAAGTAAAAATCTTGACGAATTTAAAATTTACTTGGAACATCTAGAAATAGATTTTGATTGCATCGTTCTGACAGAAACATGGATAATTCGTAACACTGCATTGTTTAAATATAAAAACTACGATATTATATACAATCAAGGCTCTATTAATCAAAACGATGGAGTTTTAATTTACATCAATTCTAATCTTAATTACAATTATAGTGTAATCAAACTGAATATGATTAATATTGTAAAGCTTGAAATAACGAACTATTACAAAGAGCATATTGAAATTTTTGCTATATACAAGCCACACACCATAAACTCAATTGAATTTGTTCATGATTTTAGAAATTATTTAATTAACAATCAAAACAGTTTAGTAACATACAGTGTTATTGTGGGTGATATTAATATTGATATTTTGGGAAACAATCATGAAAGTCAAGAATACTTAAGTACCTTAGCTGAATTTGGATATTTGTCTGCTATTAATGACTACACAAGAATACAAAACAATTCTAAGTCATGTATTGATCACATATTTGTTAAAAACAAGAACAACACCACAGATTTTATATTGCCACTTGTAATACAAACTGACATAACGGACCATTTCATAATATCAATACAAATATACATAAACTCCACAAATACAAAACAAAGTAATGTTGAAAAATACCAAAAATATATTCAATATGAAAAATTAGTTAAATGTATATCTAATATTTCATGGAATACTATTTTTACATCTAATGACCTAGAAGTATGTACAAATACTTTTAGTGATATGGTTAATAAACAAATAGAAAAGTGCACTTATTTAAAACAAATAAAAACAAACGAAATAAAAAGAAAAGAATGGATTACACAGGGTTTAATAAAATCAATAAATAACAAAAATAAACTATTTCGACAATTACAAAATAATCCTAATAACTTTAGACTTAAGTCTGAATATAGTAACTGTAAAAATAAATTACATAAAATAGTTCAACAAAGAAAACGTGATTACTATCAAATCCATATATTAGCTAACAAAAATAACAACAAACGACTATGGGATACAGTTAAAAATATTTCGCAAACTTCAACAAAACAACAGAAGTTTGAACATTTAAAAAATGATGATGAAGAAAATATAACGGATAGCAAAGAAATTGCAAATTATTTTATCAAATATTACACTACGATAGGTAAGACATTAGCAAATAATATTCCGTCTGAACTTGCTGATGTAGTTTCTGAACCAAGTCAACGAAATATAAATTCCAACACTTTTTTCTTAGATCCTACAAACTCTAAAGAAGTATTACATGTTATTTTAAATCTAAAAAATAACAAATCACCAGGTATAGACAACATTAAATCAGAAACTATTAAAATAATTAGCCCATATATAACTGAACCACTAACCTATTTAATAAACAAAATTTTTGAAACTGGATATTGTCCATCGCTTTTTAAAACTTCGGTTATTGTACCTATTCCAAAATCGAAAGATCTGCACTATGTCAGCAATTATCGTCCAATATCTCTAATTACTGCATATGCTAAAATATTTGAAAAATTGGTTAAAACTAGATTAGACAAATTTACCAAGAAATATAATTTGTTATCAAAAAACCAATATGGTTTTAGAGAAAACGTATCTACCCAAGACGCAATCAAACATTTAACAACTAATATTTACAAAAGTCTTGACAACAGCAAAGTTTCCTTATGTGTATTTATAGATCTTGCTAAAGCTTTTGATACAATAAGCCATACTTTGCTATTGGAATCATTAGAAGATTGTGGAATAAGAGGAATACCGTTAATGATGTTTGAAAGTTATTTAAAAAACAGACAAAGTTGTGTAAAAATTAATAATGTATTAAGCAAATCTGAAACCATGGAATTTGGTGTGCCACAGGGTACTATTCTTGGGCCACTACTTTTTATTATTTATCTTAATGGGTTATTCAATGTAAAATCTAATGGAGATACTATTAGTTACGCTGACGATACAGCAATATTTTATGAAGCAAATACCTGGTATGAATTAAAGCAAAAAGCAGAAACTGGTTTATTTCGTATCAAACAATGGTTCAACTCCAAACTTCTAACCATGAACGTATCTAAAACAAGCTATATAGCTTTTTCTTGCAATTCTAGAATAACTCCATTTTTTACAGAATTAACCATTCCAATTTACGATACAATATACACAATATCATCAGTGGATAGTGTAAAATATCTAGGTATTGTAATAGATAAGCATCTTAGATGGGACATCCAAATTGACCACACTTTAAAAAAACTACGGTTTTTAACATATAATTTTAGACATCTACGAAACATTTTAAATATACCGCAGTTAAAACTGCTGTATCATGCGTTAGTTGAGACCCACTTATCATATGGCATCATTGGATGGGGAGGCGTAAAAACTAATTATTTACAACCCCTAAACAGACAGCAAAAGAAAATTATTAAACTAATATATAATAAAGAAATTACATATCCATCTGATACACTGTTTGCTGAAACTAATATACTCGATATAAGACAACTGTTTTACACCACAGTTTGCAAAACTCAGTACGTATGTTATTCAACATTAAAACAGCATGAACATGATCATAACACAAGACAACAACAATATGTTACACCGTTAATGCATAAAACAATTGGACAAAGATCATATATATATTTGGGCCCTAAACTTTTTAATAGCATCCCAAAAGAAATAAAAACAGCAAACTCTATCATAATTTTTAAGAAACGTCTTAAAAAATATATTTTTTCTACTCCTAGATCACATATAGACAACCTCATAAATGGAACTTAAAATTTTAGTGAACCAAATTTAAATTTATATAAATTAAATATGTTATTAGTTATATTTTTATATTATGTTTATAATTATTAGTTATATTTTATATATTTCTGTTTTGTTTTTAAGTAGTTACTTTGTACATTATTGTATTATTATTTTTGTTTAATCTTATTATGTACATTTATATATTATTAATTTTATATTTTTCTTTGTCACACACAAGTTTATAACTTCGTGACATTATATAGTTTATTGATATGTTATTATTGTGTATAGTATTGTGTATTTTGTGTATTTTATTTAACTGTAAAATTATCAATCAATAAACTTTATTATTATTATTTATTATTATTATTTTCCAAAATTGTCAAAAATATTTTAACATTGTCAAAAATGTTTTAAAATTATCAAATATGTTCTAAAATCATTAAAAATGTTACTAAATTCTCAAAAGGAGTCGAAAATTTTCTAAATTGTTAAAAAAAATTCTAAAGTTAGTTGATATTTTTTAAAATTGTCAAAAGTTTTTTAACATTGTCAAAAATGTTCGAAAATTGTCAAATATGCTCTAAAATCATTGACAATGTTAATAGATTTTAAAAAAACGTCAAAAATGTTCTAAAACAGTCAAAACTTGTTCTTAAATGATCTAAACATTTTTTAAGTCGGTTGATATTTTCCCAAATTTTCAAAAATATTTTAAAAATTAAAAAATGTTTTATAATGGTCAACAACATTTTTTTAATTTAGGATAGATTAATTTTTCTATTTTTATAAAGAAAAAACGGCTTCTAGGACTAGCTTTTTATTTACGAATTACATAAAGTCGAACGTTTCGAATTATAATATATCAAAGGACGGAAAGAAGAGAATTTAATCCATTAAAACATTTTTTAAGTTTGTTGATGTTTTCCAATATATTCAAAAATATTTTAACCTTCTCAAAAGTGTTATAATATTGTCAAATAAGTTGTTAAAAATGTTCTAAAATTGTCAAAATGTTTCTCAAGCTTGTTAATATTTTTCAAAATTGTCAAAAATCTTTTATAAATGTTTTAAAATTGTCAAATACGTTACAAAATCGTCAATAATGTTTTGATTGATTCAAAAATAATTTAAAATTTTCAAAAACGTTGGAACAAAATCGGAAAAAATGTTTAAAAATTGTTTCTCAAGTTTGTTAATATTTTTTTAAAATTGTCAAAAATATTCTAAATTTATCAAAAATGTTTTTTTGAATTCTATGATATTTTCCAAAATTGTCAAAAATGTTCTAAAATTGTCAAATATGTTCTAAAATCATTAAAAATATTACTAAATTCTTAAAAGGTGTCAAATTTTTTTTAAATATTTAAATAATGTTCTAAAATACGCAGCACCAATATGGACGCCGCAATATCAAGTACATATTGATAAACTGGAAAGAGTCCAAAGACGGTTTTTGAGATATGCCGCTTTTAAAATGGGAATATTGTCTGAACATATTCAGTATGAAACAATGTATATAGAAACTAATCTACAACAATTAATTTATCGAAGACAAAATATTGATATAATAACAATATTTAAGATATTTAATGGACTCATCATATCCCCCAAGTTACTAGAAAGACTTCATTTAAATATACCAGCCAGAAACACAAGAAATTATAATCTGTTGCGTATTCAGTTTCACCGCACAAACTATGGCACCAACCATCCAATCACTCGTATGGCAACTAACTCAAATCATATTATAAACAAAACAAATGTTGACATATTTAATTGCAGTATTGATTATCTAAAAAAAATACTAATTCAAAGAAGTGTTGATTAATTAAACCATTGATCTTTTGTTAATTTTTTTATTTTATTTTATTTTATTTTTTTATAAATTGGTTGTTATAAAAATAATAACATAAATAATAAACTGTTAGGTAATGTATGTAAGTATGTATATATACATAATTTAGTAAATGTATATCACTTTGTCATTACCACTTATATATTTATGTTATTTTTAATTTTAAGGAATTTGTAATTGGGTAATATCCCGTTGATAAATAAATAAATAAATAAATAAATAAATAAAATGGTCAAAAAAATATATGATATTTTCCAAAATTGTCAAAAATATTCTAACGTTGTCGAAAAAATTTCTAAAATTGTCAAAAATCTTCTAAAATCATTACAAATCGTTAATAAATTCTCAAAAAGTCTCAAAATTGTTCTAAAATATTCAAAAAATGTTCTAAAATTGTTAAATATGTTCTAAAAAGATTAAAAGCATTTCTGAATTTTCAAAAATTGTTAAAAATGTTTTAAAACAGTCATAAAATAGTATTTGTTTCTGATTATTGCACAGTTTAAAATAATTGAGGTTAGGGTATTTTAATAAAAAAAATTATACTTTATTGTGCTGATTTTACTTTTTTATATATTAAGACCGGTTTTGGCGGTTAGGTTAGGTTAGGTTAGGTTAGGTTACATAAATTACAAATATATATGTGTTACATAGATGATTTTTACAAAACTTACTTTTCTTTTCACAGGTGTTGTTGTGTGTTGCAAGTGGTGTGAATTTGTTGTGGTTACTGTTACATTAATTGGTTATTGTGTATTGTGGTTATTGTTGTCGAGTGATTAACTGTAGTGTGGTTATTGTTTTTTAAAAATGTATAGATATGTTGGTATGGGTTATTGATTTTGTTCGTTTAGGCATTTGTAGTTTTTATTGTTTTTTAATTTGTCTATTTCATATGATTCTAGTATTGTCATTTTTAAGCCTTTTTTACATTGGTGTAGGAGTTTTATATTATTTTTGTTTTTGATATTGAAAGTGTGTTTGTGTATTTGTAAGTGTTTGGAAAAAGTGGAGTTCTTTGAGTCTGTATTTAAGTGCTCTACCAGTTTGTCCTATATATGAAGCTGTGCAATCTTGACCGGTCTTAATATAAAAAAAAGTAAAATCAGCACAATAAAGTATACATTTTTTTTTTTTAATACTCTAACCTCAGTCATAAAATGTTCAAAAATGGTAAAAAAATGCAAAGTTTGTTGATATTTTTTCAAAATTGTCAAATATGTTCTAAAATGATTAAAAATGTTACTTAATTCTTAAAAACCGTAAAACTTGTTCTAAAATAGCAAAAAAATTCTAAAATGGTTATGTTGTTTTTTTTTTTAATTGTCAAAATTGTTCTAAAATTGTGAAATATGTTTTAAAATCATTAAAAATCTTACTAAATTTTTAAAAAGTTTAAAAATGTTCTAAAATATTCAAAAAAAATTCTAAAATGGTCAAATGGTCTTTTGTTATTTTTTAAAATTGTCAAAAATTTTCTAACATTGTCAACAATGTTCTAAAGTTGTCAAATATGTTTTAAAATCATTAAATATATGTTACTAAATTCTCAAAAAGTATCAAAAATGTTCTAAATTATTTAAAAAATGTTCTAAAATGGTCACATAAATTTCTTAAATTTGTTGATATTTTTCAAAATTATCAAAAGTATTCTAACATTTTCAATATTTTTCTAACATTTTCAAAAATTATCTAAATTTATCAAATATGTGTCAAAAATGCTCTAAAATATCCAAAACATGCTCTAAAATGACCAGAAAACATTTTTAAGTTTGTTGATATTTTCCAAAATTGTCAAAAGTAATCTAACATTGTCAAAAATGTTCTAAAATTATCAAATATGTTCTAAAATCATTAAAAATGTTAATGAATTAAAAAAAAAAATGTTAAAAATGTTTTAAATAAATTGTTCTAAAATAGTAAAAAAAAAAATTAGTTTGTTGATGTTTTTCAAAATATCAAAAATATTCTAACATTGTCAAAAATGTTCAAAATTTGTCAAATATGTTCTAAGATTATTAAAAATGTTAGTAGATTTTCAAAAAATGTTCTAAAATGATACATAATATAAATAAACATTTTTAAGTCTGTTGATATTTTCCAAAATTGTCAAAAGTATATAAATGTTCTAAAAATGTCAAAAATGTACTAAAATTATCAACAAAATGTTTTAGGTCTGATGATATTTTTAAAAATTGTCAAAATTATTCTAATTTTGTCAAAAGTATTCTAAAAGTGTCAAAAATGTTTCAAATTTGTCCAAAATGTTTCAAAATGGTCGAAATTGTTTCTCGAGTCTATTGATTTGATATTTTTAAAATTGTCAAACATTTCAAAAATGTTTTAAAATTGTTGAAAACGTTAGAAAATTGTCAAAAATGTTTCAAAATTGTCAAAATTAATTCTCAAATCTGTTGACATTTTTCAAAATTGTCAAAAGCTTTTTGTTTAAAATTTGTTAAATGTTTCTCAAGTTTGTTGATTTATCTTAAAATTGACAAAAATATTCTAAAATTGTTAAAAATGTTTCTTCGAATGCGTTGATATTTTCCAAAACTCTCAAAAATCTTCTAAAATTATCAAATATGTTCTAAAATCATTAAAAATGTTACTGAATTCTCAAAAGGTGTCAAAAGTGCTCTAAAATATTTAAAAAATGTTATTAAATGGTCAAAAAACATTCTTAAGTTTGTTGATATTTTTTAAAATTATCAAAAATATTCTAAAATTCTAAAAATGTTCTAAAATTGCCAAATATGTTCTAAAATTCTTAAAAATATTCCTATAATTGTTTCTCAAGTCTGTTAATATTTTACAAAATTGTAAAAACTATTTCATAGTTTTAAAATTGTCAAGAACGTTACAAAATTGTCGAAAATGTTTACAAAGTGTTCCAAAATGTTTCAAAACTGTTAAAATAGATTCTCAAGTCTGTTGACATTTTTGAAAATTGTCAAAAACATTCTAGAATTATCAAAAATATTTTAAAATTTTCACTAACGTTAGAAAATTGTCAAAAAAAATTCAAAAGTGCAAAAGATTATTCAAAATTGTAAAAAATATTCTTCAAATTTGTCAATATGTTTTATATTTGTCAAAAATATAAAACATATTGACTGATGATGATGACTTTTTATAGCTTTACGGCTGATTCAGGTTTCTCTTAAAATTTAGTTATTTTACTAATTAGTATAATTGAATCAATTAACCTAATTTTAATACAAATAACGTATATAACCCCTAATATTGTAATGTATGTATGTGTGTAGAAGAATAATTCATAAATTTCCCAGAACTAACCAAAAATGTTTTTCAGAAGGCTTTTGGATGGGAGGGCGGCCAGAGCGGTGGAAGTCCCGCTGGACCGCAGTCCGGAGGCGTGGGCACCCAAGGTGCACAAGGACTAGTCCACTGGATGAGCGTTATGGCAGAACATATGGACCCTGCCGTCCAGCACTACATGTCATGGAACCAAGAGGTCAGTAAAAATTTATTAGAAGATTTCTTAGTTAATTTGTTAAAAGTATTTTTGCAATTTACATAAAAATGTAATAAATACCAAACAATTTTTTGCAAATATATTCAGCTCTATAATTTTCAATGCAATAAATGCACAACAAAGGGTTGTTAATACAAAAAAACATTAACAAAAAAAAACATCCCTAAATTAAATTAAAACTCACATACTCATACAAAAAAAAAATCCAACCGTTTTTTAACGCCTAAATTTTTTTATTTGATAAAAAAAATTAACCCTTCCACAAAAAAAATCATCAGCAAAAAAAGCGAACCCCATTTGCATACACGTCCCATACCGATGCATATAATATCCTTCTAAACAATGCGAAAAAAACTAAAGGGCGCCCCCTTAATTTTTCTCCTATCATCTTTTTCATACCCCTTCATTTTTTTTGTTCTCAGTGTTCGTTTCTCACGATTCCGCACAATCTATATCTCATTTGTCTCTGTTTAAATAAGCATCCCGGTCGCGCGCATAACATTTACATGAATTAGCAGGGCATATTTAGGGAAAAATGCACGCGGTGCTATTTGCATAGCGCAATCATTAAATTTAAGAAGTTAAGGGTTGTATACATCCCTTAGGTAATATTGCGTGAAAAAAACTATTAATTTTATAAAAACTAGTTGTGACAATTCGTGTGATTGATTTTTATGAATTTTAAATTTGTTAAATGATGTAATTATGTAAATATTATTTTAATTTAAAGCAATTAATTAATATTTAAGTTTAAAAATAAAAAGCACTCAATAAGAAAAAAAATTCTAAGGGTTGATGATAACAGCAAAAAAAAATCAACGTACATTTTCTCAATCCCGGTCTCACGAAAAAGAACTTCCTTTGCATATTGCTCATCCCATATATTTAAAGGCTTAATGAATAAAGCCGTAATCCGTCTTTTATTTCACCCCATACATGCACCCCGTAATTATGCGCGTTTCTTTTTCCTTCCGTCTCTTAAAACCCTTTAGGTGCATCGCATTTTTTTTACGTCATGAGGACCATTAGCCCTTCGCAGATATGCATAAGTGAATAATTTTTACCTCTAATAATAGATTCACCACCTTTTTTCCTCAACCCATTCAACTGGTGGTTGTTTTTTTTTTCTTTTGCGTACGGAGAATACAAATAAAAAAAATGTATAAGAATAGGTGAATGGGAGAATAAACAAACTAATGGTTCTCATATTATATTATAGCTTTTTTATATTTGGTGGTGATAAAAAATAAATGTGGAAATGGGTGTAATTTAATTGGGTAATTAGGGGAGGAAATTAGACTGGTGAAATTACACCTTACTGAATCAACTATTTTTTTTATGCAAACTCCCGTCGCTTTTATTTTTTAAGTAATTAACGAATGCACATTTTTTTATCTACAAAAAAGATGTTTTGGACCGTTTAGAATGTTTCAGAGTTTTATTGAATGTATTATTAGAATATACAAGGTTTCACACAGGAATCTGTCGATAATTATAGTTCGTATTTAATTTATCAGATTTAAAATTTAATAATAAATTAAATTGTCATTTAAGTTAATTTGGAGATTTATTGCAAACAATAACGTAATTGTATAAAAACGGAAAACTTTATGGATATTTTGAAAGGATTAAAGATTAATGAATGCAAAAAACGTCAATTGAAAGACTGCGATAACTTGTTTAACATGTATTTTTGAATGCTTTGAAACATTATGCTAAACAATTTATTGGTAAACCATCAAACGTTTTAAATTAGGTTAGGTTAGGTAAAACAGTATTTTTATTTTTGAACTTTGAATTGTTTTAGTGCTTGTTAAGGGCGCGGTTTAGGGAGTGTTATAAATCTACGAGCAATAATTGTTATTTTATAAAGATAACTTATAGCACTATAAAAAGTCTACTAAATTTGATGTTCAATGAAGTATGACTTATAAAGTTTAAGCAAATAGTTTGATAAAAAAATTACAATTTAATTTTAAAATTTAATAGAACATTGAAGGTTTTGGATATTCATACATTTCATTTGACTGGAAATTTCACTCTCTGCACCTTGTAAAAGACTGATTTTAGAAAGAAGTTAATATGCGTGAGTTCTGTTTGTAGTTTTATGACACTTTTTAAACCACGCCCTTAAGTCTTTACTATGACATGTCTCGATAGTGTTTGTTTTAGAAGTGGTCATTGTTGTTGTTGCGCAATTTTGGTATCAAATTTCTAGTGTCATGGAATATATTAGAATTCAAAATCTTCAATTGTTTGTTGAAATGATGGCTTAAACTTTAAGAGCATTACTTTATTACACTTCAAATTTTGTAGAATTTTGTTAAACTGTTTTCCATATATCTTGCGTTTGCATTCCTGTTCGGTCAAGTCCGGTAGGTTAAAATGAGCCGTGGAACGGCTTATATTGGTTTTGCCTTGTTTGAGGGTGTAGCCTATGCTGCAGCTTGTAGATAATACTTGTAAGTGATTGCAGAGTCTTTTGGTTGGGCTATGCAATCTTTTTGTCTTTTCTTTGTGGCACCGATATTATCGGTCATCTGACAGATCTCAAATTGTTTTGGTTGGCACTTTTTTGCTTTCTGTGGTAATTTCTTTAGAGTTATTTGGCCAGTGCTTGATAAAACCTGCGGGTACCGCTTTCATGTTGTTGTGAAAGCTACGTCAGGGAGTTGGCTGACTGAATTGTATCACAGTTGGGAGTTATTCGATTGTTTTGTTTTGTTTTGTAGGCTTTGGATGGAAACCGGGGCGTTGTTGCTGCCCTTGGGCCACAAAGTGCAACTGTAGGAGAACTCCTTATTTAATTTATTTAGCAGTTATATTGGGTGGCTTACTTATCGAAGCCAGTCAAGTACTTTCTGTGTTATTGTTCCTTGATTAAATTTAATTAACCACGCTGTTCATCTTTCTTGTGGAGCTTTATCTTGGGATTTTCGCTATTATGCTTTTTAATATCTCACGTTGGACGCCATTTGTTAGAAGGCAGTTGGTCCAAGTCTCAAGATGAAGCGTAGTTAATTTGCATTTTGGACCCACGTTGGGCGCTATTTGTTACCGGCTTGCTTTCAGTTGGCATAAATCACAAAAGAAAGCGTAGTCAACTTTAGCGGTTTGCTTTCAGTTGGGGTTGAGAGGGCAGTTGGTCCAAAGTCAAGGGAGGAAGCTTCGTCAATTATATTTTTATGTATGTCGCATATTTGCTTTATTTCTTGGTTGGGTATTCTGTCACGTAGCGTGTGTCCCGTGATACTTTGGAGCGTTTTCATTTCTGCCGTTCGGGTTATGCTCTTAGTTCTGCTGGTGTCTGCCCTGGTTTCTGCTGCATATGTGATTATTGGCTTCACGCATGATTCTGGTCTTTGCTTCTATTTTTAGGACTGGTTTTTCCATATACTGTCTTTCAAGCATTCGGCTATTCTAGAGGCTTTATCTATTTGATTTTTTAGCTCAGATCTCCTGTCTTGATGGGCGGTAATTTCTACTTCTAAGGATCTGAAGGAATCGCATGTTCTACTATTTTGTTGTTGATAGCTAGTTTGCATCTTCTGGGTTCTTTTGCTACGACTAGAATTGATGGAGTAGTCTCTGTAATTCATCTTTGTTTGCTTTGCTTAGATCTATGAAGCACATATACGCCGGTTTTTCGTATTTGATTGATTTTTCGATTATTTGTTGGGTGATGAATATGGCGTCTGTGGTAGTCTTGTTTTTTTTTTCTGAAACCTTGTTGTTCTTCCTTTATGGGTATATATTCTGAGATGATACCGCATATGATTTTTGTGAATAGTTTCATCTCGGCGCTTAGGAGAGTTATTTCTCTATAGTTTCCTGATTGTTTTTTGTAGTCTTTTTTGAAGATAGGTATAGTGATACTTTTTTTCCAGTCGGTTGGTATAGTTGTTTCATTTAAGATCTTCTGGTAAAGACTGGCTAGTTGTTTGCTTAGTGGGTTACCTCCGTACTTTATCAGTTTGTTGTTCAATTTGTCGATCCCTGGTGCTTTCCTGTTTTTTAGTTCCTTGGTATATTTTTCTACTAGTTTGTGGTTAATACGGGTAGTTGTTTCTGCCGTTACTGGTCCTGGTGTTGAGTCTCATCTTTGTCGAACATTTGTTTGAAGTGGTTTATGCATGTCTCTTCTGGGATAGTTGTTACTGTTACATATTTGTTGACTTTACGTTTCTTTTGTCTTATCATTCCCTATATCTTCTTTTGGCTTAGAGTCATGTTCCATATCCGCAGTAAAGGTTTCTCAGTATTTGGTCTTTATTCGTCGTATTTCTGCTTGCACTCTGTGCCTTTTTTTTGTATCGTATCCACTCTTCCGGTGTTCTGTTATTTAGGTACCTCAGGTAGGTTTTTCGTTTTTCTTTTGCCATTTGTGTTACTTTTGGTGTGAACTATGGTGTGTTATGTTTATTTGAGTTTTGTTTATTTTTCTTTTGCCTAGTGCTTTGTTGGCGTCTCGATGTGGCTTCCACGTCGTCCTGATCCAGAATTGACTGTTCTGTGATCATTTGGGTCAGTCTTTTTTTGTATAAGTCTTTCACGGTGGGATCATTGATGTTCAGTTTGTCTACGTAAATAGGTGGTGCCTTCTTTTTTTATTGTGTTGTTAGTCGTAGTTTTGACTAATTTGTGGTCCAATACAATGTTTGCTGATGTTAGGGTACGTACATCAATTACCTGAGACGGGTGTACGGCTCTATTTGAGGTTAGTTTTGCTGGGAATAATAAGTACTCTTGTCTTTTTTTGGGTTCCATATTAGGGTATTGCGGGATTAAGGCTCTTTATTGCCACACGTTGGGCGCCATTTGTTACTGGCTTATTTTTAGTTAGGGTTGAAGTTGCAATTGGTTTGGAGAGGAAGCTTAGAAGAATGATTTGTTTGTGTTGTACGACGTGAAAAGCAATCAACAGAATTTTTCAATTAATTTTATTTTTTAGATTTAGGTCTTGTTTGGGTTAGTTGAATGAAATTAACCAAATAATTGGTTTTCTAGATTTTTCCGGAATTTGTTGAAGTCAACCAGTACTTTTTGAGTGATTGTTCCTCGGTAGAATGTTATCTACGCTGCTTGACTTTTTCATATTCCAGTATTGCGGGATTTAAGGCAGCAAGCTTTTAAATGTGGTCGCCATTTTTTACCGGTTTGTCACAGCTGGTCTAAGTTACGAGAACAAGCGTAGTTAGTTTGTACTTTGTTAAGTGTTTATAAAACAAAATGACTTAAGATTTTGTTGTACGACATATTTTTGTTCGTGGCAAATTTTGCTGGAGTAATTGCAATGAAGTTAATCAAGTAATTTGTTTTGTATGTTTTTGCAATCTTGAGGTTGAAGTCAAATTTGTCAAAGCCTTTGTTATGTATTTTTAAAATTGAAAGGTTTATATGTGTTGTACGACATGATGACGCGTGAAGCAACCAACAATATTTCTCAATTATTTATATTTTTTGTGGCGAGTCTTTGTTGAGGTAATTGCGATGAGGTTGCTCTTGCGACGTGTTTTCTCAAAGGCGGCCAAGTATTTAATACGTTTCTTTTTTGGTTTTCTTGCGAGGTCTTGTGGGACTTGGAGACTATGCTCTTCAATGCCCCACGTTGGGCGTCATTATTAGCTTATTTTTAGTTGGGGTTACGGAGGTAGTTGATCTAAGTACTTTGTTGTGTGTTCTCAAAACAGAATGATTTGTTTATGTTATACCACTACTAACTACTAAACAGACGTTATTATTTAATTTGTTTTTTTTGATTGCGAGTTATGCTGAGATAATTGCTTTGAGATTACCTAGATGACGTATTTTTTATGCTCTTGCGGATTTGACGTTGACGTACTCTATGAGTTCTTTGGTAAAGTGTACGCTTTTTGACTTTCTTGCAGAGTCTCATTTTGGCGTTTTGTGGAAGCACCAAGTTTTTTAAAGCCTTACGTTGGGCGTCATTAATTACAAGTTAGCTTTTAGTTGGGGTTGAGTAGTTGATTCAAGTCACAAAAAGATGGTAGTTGCGATGACGTTAGTTACTCAAATTTCTAGGCTGGACGCTTGCGGATTTGAAGTTGATGTCAACATTGTCAAATCTGGGCAAAGTGCTGAGTTTTTTGGTAGAATGATGATCTACTTTTTTTTGGTTTTTTTGCGGGGTCCTTTCTTGAGGTTTTGTGTGAGCACTATGTTTTTTAACGCTCCACGTTGGGCGCCATTTATTACCGGCTTGCCTTTAGTTGGAGTTGAGGTTGTAGTTGATTCAACTCACGAGAAGAAGCGTTTTCAAATTGTACTTTGTTATATGTTTTCAAACAGAAATATTTGTTTGTGTTATACGACTTAAAGATGCGTTAAGCAACAAAACAGAGTTTTTTCATGATTTTGTTTTTTTGATTGCGAATCCTGTTGAGGTAGTTGCGATGAGGTTACTCAGGTGTTTTGTACTCTAAACTCTTGAGAGTTTAAGGTTTTTGTCAAAACCAACCAAGTACTCTATGAGTTCCTAGGTAAAATGTTGTTATCTACGCCTTTTGTTTTTTTGCGGAGTCAATGCCCTACTTTGGGCGCCATTTATTACCGGTTTCTCTTTAGTTGAAGTTTGTATACAAATTGTTATGTATTCTCAAAACAAAACATAAATTGTGTTATACAAGTGACTTATTTTGTAGGCTATGCTTTTGCGGATTTGAGGTTGACGCCAAATTTGTCATAGCCAGCCAAGTACTCTAGTAAAACGTATTTATCTACGATTTTTGGATTTTTGCGGGGTCTCATCTCGGGGACTTAAAGCATTATGTTTTTCAATGCCCTACGTTGGGCGCCATTTATTAACGGCTTGCCTTCAGTTGGGATTAAACGGAAAAAGCGTATTCTATTTGTACTTTGTTATTTATCCTCAATCAAACTTTAGAAATCTATGGAATTAACTTTAATGTTAACACTATACAGACCATAAGGAATTTCTATAAAGGAAATATATCGAGAATATAGATTGGCGGCCGAGTAACGGAAGGATTTTAAGTAAAGACTTGAAGCAAGGTTGCTGTATAACACTCTTTAACACTCTATAACTACAATAAGTACTGGAAAAATAAGTGCCAAGCGATGAGTATCCCAGTAAATGTATATATGCTGCATACACTAAATTTTGCGGACGATCAAGTCATTTTTACCCAGAATTACGAAGGTATAGAATATATAACGAAAAAGCTAATACAGGAGTACAAATTATGAGGATTGGAGAGACAGAAAACTTAAGTGCATAAGGAGGGGTATAGCAGAAATTAGTATTAAATACAGGCTAAGAAATAGAAGGATGTGAAGATTATAATTATTTGGTCACGAAAATTAGCAACGACGGAAGATTTGAGCTAGAGATTACAGGGTAGGTGAGCAGTATTACTGCTCAACTCCTTTCTTTGGAACCGGATTATTTTGAAACTTGTAAATATAACACTATTGTTAAAAGCATAACCACATATGGCTTGAAAGTCTGGACAATTGACGGTAGAGTGGAAAAAGTCCTAGAAACTATTGAATTTTTGAAAGAAGTCGGCTGGGAGAAGTAGATCAGAAATAATGAATGTGGGAAGAACAACTACAAAGGATATAAGAATAAAGCAATTGAGATGGTTTGGCCACGTCCAGAGGATAGAGGAAAGTACTTTACAAAAAAATGATCTGGAAACCTTTTGGAGAGAGGGGGTTAACGCGGAAATCAAAGCAGGGACCTGGATTCAGAATCATGGCGAGGTAGAAAGTTATGGATATAGGATTTTGGCTACGGAACATGCTATAACCGATTGGATAGAATATAATGTATTTTTATAACAGAATGATCTGTTTGTGTTGTACGACCTGATGATGCTTTAAGCAAACAACAGAATTTCTCAATTAAATTAGGCAAGTTTTGCGGACGGTAGTTGCAATGAAATTACACAGGTAACTTGTTTGTAAGCTCTTGAGGTTGATGTCAAATTAGTTGAAGGCGGCCAAGTACTCTATGAGTAATTGTTCTTTGGTAAAATGTTGTTATCTACTCCTCTTGGTTTTTGTGCCGTTTTATCTTGCGGTTTTACGGGAGTTATGGCACCATGCTCTTCAATGTCCACACGTTGGGTGCCATTAGTTACCTTGTCTTTAATTGGGTTGAAGGTGAAGTGGGTCTAAGTAACGAGAGGAAGCGTACTCAGTTTGCACTAAAGTTTTTCAATTGTGTTTTTTTATGGCTAGTAGTTATGGGGTTAGTGACCTGTGGGAGTTATTTTGTACGTGTTTGTGGTCTCAACTTTGATGTCGTATTTATCAAGCCGGCAAAGTATTCTTTGATTGACTACTCTTTAGTAGAATGTTGATATCTACCCCGTTTTGTTTTTTTGCGGGATCTCATCTTATGGTTTTCAAGGACTTGAAGTTTTGGTAAAATGTTGTTATTTACAATTTTTGGCATTCTTGCTGTGTCGTGAATATTGAAAATATGAAGTACTATCCATACTTTTTAATGTTCGACGGTAGACAGCTAAAGCATTATGTTTTTCAATAACGTTTAACGTTGGGCGCCATTTGTTACAACCAGTGAGCACTTTCAGTTGAGTTTGAGGGTGTAGTTAGTCCAAGTCAAAAAAGGAACTGTAGTCAGTTTGTACTTAGTTATGTATTCTTAAAACAGAAAGTCTTGTTTATGTAGAATATAGTGGTTTTTGTCGAGGAGTGCAAGTCTAAAACGTTTGTATTAATTCTAATTTGGAGTGGAAAAGTATTTTCAAAAAGACATTTTTACTTTATATTTTATTCAAATATATTGATACTATTACTGTTTTTTTTTCCCATTTAATTTTTTTTTGTTTTATTTAAAAAATATGATTTATCCTAATTTTTTACAGTTGGCAATAGTCGAAACTAACATTTGTCAAATCAAAGTCAAAGCCAGTTTTATAATATCTTATTTTTGACAATATACTGACATTACACAAATCAGTTTTTAGTTCAAATAGTCAAAATAAGGGTGTCACAGTTTGTCATTTTGCTTCAGTTTTTAGTTTTTTTAAATTTATAAACAAATATTTTTTTGCGAGGTCGATGGAGTATATTTTATTTATTTTTTTAGGTCGACCAAATATATTTTATTTTTAGCTCAGATAACTAATCACATACAAAAAAAATTATCATAAATTTTAATTCCACTGCATTGCTTGTGACGTCACACCATCCGAATTAAAATTGCAAAAAAAAATTGTAGCTTGACGATATAATTTATCTGATTGCTACCCAAATATAGAAATGTTTATTTATAAATTTTATCAAAATATAATATTCCGGTCATTTTATTTATGACGTCACACAACTCGAATTAAAATTGCAATTAATTTACAATTTTCAATAAAACCGACCAAAACTGCACACAGAATTATCATCACATATTGCTTGGCAATGTAATTTGCTTATTTTTAAGTACCTAATTATGAATTTTTAATCAAAAAAGTGTAAATGTAAATTTTGCCATGGTTCACATATACCTGTATACGGCTAATATAATTATGCACATTTCACATATAAATTTTATTCTTGCAATGAAACTAACTATCAAATTTGTTGAAATATAAGTATTACTTGAGAATTTTACCTTTTGTCCACACCAAATCACAGTTTTCAGTTGGGTTTTGTTTGATTCACGGGAGCACTAATTATCGCGTTACTTAACTTGTCAAATGTGTCAATTGATAGGAACTACCCACAATGCATTGCGTTGCCAACCTAAATGGTTAAAAATAAAAACTATCAAAAATGTTATATTGAATATGATTGCCTTAAAATCTAACTCCTAATAAAGTACCTAATTAACTATTAGTAGATTATATTTTAATAAAACCTATGGACGCCTAATTAAATATTGGTTTAATATAGACATTTAGAACAAAGAAAAACATTGAGCATATAATTTAAACTGCTCAGAAGTGTTAATAAGATAAAACAAATAAAGTTAAATTAAAAGTTAGGTTATTCTGCTAATAGTTACACTCTATAGCATGATAACGAGACAATAGTTTGAATTGGAATGGCTCACTTACTCACCCAAGTGTTAGCTATCAAGAGGTTGAATCACAACCTTGTGAGCGATTTGTATTGAATTTTTTAGTATTTTTTGAATATGTAGAAACGTTGTTTGTGAATATTGTACGATTAACGATGTTTGTAAGAAATTTTAATTGGATTGCAAATAATTTTGTTAATTTTTGAAGGAATTTTCAGCAAATTGTTTAAGCAATTTTTTTTTAGTGGATTTTTTTTTGGCATTGATTTTTCACAGATCTTTTTTACGGTTTAGCCGAAATTATTTCTCCGTACGACTCGGCTTTCTTTAGAGCATTCTGAAGTTTTTTCTGTCTAGCTTCTAAACCCGCCAACCTTTGTCTTGCTCCCTGGAAGATGCTGTTGCTCTTCTTCGATGTAGTTGTGATTGCTTCAAGATTCTCTAACTTCTCATTGCGTGACTCTTGGTTTAATGTAGTGACTAGTTATTTTCAGGTCTAAGATTGAGGAGTAGTCTTACCTTTTAAACGTAGCACTTTCACTTTAATTTTTCTTCTGTGTTGCGCGTTTTACAGCTATTTTTACATTACTCTAGAAGTCATACGACTTGTTTGAAGGGGGTTGGTGGATAAAGAGCAAGTTATTATTTTAGAATCGAACCCCGGACTGTTAGCGTGCTACGCTAACGCTTTATAATTGAGCTATCTTACAGTATTTACCATGCATAGGTCGTTTATAGCCATCCAGTCAGTCACAATCTGTTCTCTTCTATCGATAAAGTGCATATTTTGCATTAAAGTCTCAACCAACTTTTTCTTTTGCATCTGATTTGCATATCTAGTCTGTGTCTAGTATATCTAAGACTTGCAACAGAAAAGTACCACAGGGTTCTACACTAAGACCTAAACTGTGAAATCTAGTCTATAATGATCTATGCAGGGGACTCGAAAAAGAGCATTTACTGGTGGATCAACGACATTGCGGAGCTGCGGAAAGAGTACTAAAGGCCAAAAGAAAAGTCACAAGGGTAAACAGTAAACGATCAGCTAGTGAAAATAAAAAACTATTGGACCTTAGTAGTTTAAACATAGGACAAATGGCCTTAAGAAGGCGATAAAGAACTCAAAAAAGAGAGCACGGAGGAAGTGGACGGAGACGGGAAAACGGTACAAAATACGAAATTTGAAACTATTCAGATTCGAGATGTGGCTACAACTGGAGATAGACCCAGAAGCGGTACCCACCTGCACTTTGGAGAACGTAACTGCCTTGGGAGGTAGGCTGAAACTTAGCAAAGCTCCGCGCCCTAACGGCATCCCATCGGAGGTGATCTGCAGAGTCGTAAATCACATGACAAAGTCGGGAGTATTCCCGTCCCAGTGGAAAGTCGGCAAACTTACACTGATAGAGAAACCGACCGGGTTCGAAAAAACAAAGCCCTACCCACCAATATGCTTCCTAAACGACTTCTTAAAGATATCGAAGAGGAGGGAAGACTAGCCGACATGTAGTTTGGGTTTTGAGAAAGACGACCAACGGTGGACGCCATGCAAGTCATACAAAGAATGAAGCCGACAGGAAGCGTGAGTACGCCGCGCTCGTAACTCTGGATTTACGAATTTTCTATAACTCTACAAGGTGGAAAGACATAATGGAGAGCTCACTAGGCGAAAAGTTTTCCCATACATGCGGAGAATCATGGGAAGTCACCTGCAAGACAGAGAGATCTTGATCGGCGAAAGTTAAAGGATGCAATTGACCTGCGGTGTACCACAGGGCTCCGTCATTGGGCCAACACTCTGGAACATCCTATCCGAAAGTGTACTGAGAATGGAACTCTCGGAGGTAACCCATTTCGTGGGATACGCAGACGATCTGGCAGTCTGAGGGAAAGGAAGAGAAGCGATAGAATACTACACCTTGCACACCAGAAAACTGAGGTGGCAATACTGTTCGGTATAGAAACACCCTAAAAAGCGTTGAGGCCAGAATAGGAAAGGTCAAGGTGGCCAGTAAATATGCATAATTTTTATAAAAAGTTTTTAAATATAATTTATGTATTAGAAATAACAACTGCAACTGTTATAGATATCATAAAAAGTATTCAACTGTCAAAACTGTTTTAGA
Organism: Tachinus rufipes; assembly: GCA_963932245.1. Lineage (NCBI taxonomy): Eukaryota > Metazoa > Arthropoda > Insecta > Coleoptera > Staphylinidae > Tachinus > Tachinus rufipes. The sequence goes on along the minus strand of OZ010748.1, from coordinate 73,378,316 downwards.
ACTGTCATTGAAAACATAAGGTATACGTAAGTAGTCACAAACAATAAATATAAAGTCATAGAAAACGTTTATTCTCTTATTACTTTGAACTGAACTGTCTTGTACATAAATAATCTCTTATAATTATCAATCAAAACGCTAACATTTTGTTAATAAATGCTAAATTTATAAATATTCTTTAGCAGAAATAAAATCATTGAATTAAAAAATAACTTGTCGATTATTTAAAAGATAATTAATAATAAAATTATTTAAAAGATTATTTTGTTATTTTAATTTAATTTTTCTTTTTCAAATTATGAATACACTTCCGAATTCCACTGTTAAAAATATAACATTCTGATTCAATTTTTTGTGGGAGACTTCTTATATAAAAAGAGTTACATCGACTGAATGTCTGGTCGACTTTCTCAGAACCACATGTGCCGCATGTCTTTCCTTCGAATTTAAGTGTATGGTGTGAACAGATACGGATAAAGGGATGCCCTTATGTAAAAACGCATGCAATTAAAAAAAGTGAGACATCTATCCATATACGCGTGCATTTCACAAAATTCGCATCGCCTTATTACGGTCATTAAAAAGTGTAAAAATAAGCTAAAGAAAAAGGGACACATGGGGTATCGCATTACACCCTTCGAGATCATTAAGCCGAAATAGCAGCCGCGTTGTAGTTTTTAAACATTTTTTCCATGTTGTCTCTGAAAGGCAAACGCACTTTTTACATCGTCTATTAACATGTGAGCACATATGGTTTTTATAAATGTCTGCCGCGACATGGAAGCGACCAGAGGAATCTTTGATTGCTTTAGGGGGGCTAGCAAGTCACGTCTCACTTTCAACACGTATTTGTAACGAAATAAACGTTATTTTTTTTTAATATAATCAATCGAATGAAGCCATAAATTTATACTACAATAAATCGCTTAATGATGATGATGTGCGTTTAAAAGCGCGTAAAGCGGTAATTTATATGTTAAAAAACACACGCCGCATAAATTAACATTATAATTTCAAATTATTATTATAATTCACGTTGCATGAATGAAAAAATGGTTGAGGTAGGTCGTGACTCATCTTATTTTATTCTATTATAAATATATTATTCTGCAAGATTAATCGAGCGCGTATTTAAACAAACCCTTTTCAACAATTCCACAAAAGCATGAGCGGGTATAAAAATATTAAATAGTTTTTTTATATAAATGATTACTTCAGGATGAGGAAGCGCTGGTGTTTTTTATGATTTACAAAAAGCTTCATATGTAAATGAATGGTGGTTGGAGAAAAAAATATATAATGTGGTCTTATTGTGAAGCACATGTGGTGGCAAATGAAGGGTTTATTTCACAGTCGGTTTAATTATTAAATTAGGTTTTGGTTGGTTAGATTTTCTAGATTTTCTCTTTACTCAGAATGATAACCCAATTTTGTATTGTCGTAAAAATATAAAAAACGACAAAAAATATGCAACGAATTTGACCTGCTTGTAATTTAATACCACCGGTTAACTAACATATGTTTGCTTAATTATCTTGAATTCGACCTAAGATTTGCCTATAATAAAATTAGAACGTGTCGATTCATAATGATTTAAGTGGCATGTTGATTTAATGCTTTAAGGGGGTAACATTTCCAAGAAATGTTAGTTTAACGAAGTTATTAATTAAAAAAATATATTTTTGCAAAATAAGCTATTAATCATTTTTATTATTCTTGAAATTTGAATAAGTATTTAAGTTTTGAAGAGTTGAAATTTGCATTAAATTTTAATTTCTCTTATTTTATTCAATAACAATAGTTAACGTTTTGCAACTCATTACATCAAATTATAATTGTCAGAAATTTGGTTTGATGATAAAATCAGCTGAAATATTGTATTATTATATGCTTTAACTATTTTGTGAAACAGTTAAATGACAATTTTTGTCAATTTGACAGTTAACATATAATCATAAATAATAATATCATATTGCTAATTAAGTGTAAATTTGTGTATAGAAAATAGTTGCAATCTCATATTGACAGATGACAGTTTATATGACAGATTTGTCGAGATTAAAAATTGCAGGTTATGTCAGATTGCTCATAACGAATTGAATTAGTGTGATTTGAATTGACAATTCATATAAGAAATTTAAAAAAAGTTGTCAAATAACAGACGCTTTGCCAAATCAACAGTTTATATGTTAGACAGTTCACATAACACATAACAGCTGTTTTGTAAAATTGACTGTTGACAGTTTATATGATAATGGCTTATAACAGATTTGTGTGACACTTCTAACTATATCAATTTACCAGTTTGGCAACAAAATTTGCCAAAAATAATTTGTTTTGTTAATTCGACAGTTTGTGTAAAAGAGGGCTTATATGACCAATTTATAAGACATGTCAAATTGACAGTTTATATGACAAATTTGTGAAACAGTTGACGGTTGCTTTGTCAAATTTAACAGACTTGTAAAACAATTGACAGATGCTTTGTAAAATAGTAGATAGTTCACACAGCTAAAACGCTTAACAGCTATTTTATTAAATTGACAGTTGACAGTTCATATGATAGATGGCTCATTCAACAGATTTGTGAGGCACTTGCTTTATTAAATTACCAGTTATATGATTTACCAAAAGATTTGTAAAACATGTTGAATTGACAGTTCAAATGATAAATTTGTAAAACAGTTAACTGTCACTTAAATTGACTGTCAGCACTTCATATGGTAAATGGCCGATAAAACACATTTCTGTGACAGTTGACAGTTTTTTGATAGTAACTTATAATTTCTTGATTGCAGACTCTTGGGCGGGTGGGCGTAAACATTTTTTCAAATTACAGACTCACAACTCTTCTTTAAACTTAATGACATCTGTCAGTCATTCTCTGATGTCTGTTAGATGATGCTAACATATAATTTCTTGATTACAGACTCTTGAGTGGGTAGGCGGGAACACTTTTTTTATCTCAACTATCGACTTACAACTCATAAACTATAAAAATAATTACGCTCAATTGTTAAAATATTGTTGCCTGCCCACCTACCCGAGTGTTAATGAGCCAGTGATTGGATATTAAACCATTGGTGATGTTGATTTTGTCAAAAAACACAAGAGATTAAGTGTCACTTATCATTAATATGCGGCGGGAGGGGAAACGTACTAATTTCTTGATAAATAACACTTGAGCGGGTGGGCGGGAACACTATTAACATAGTCACGCCCAATTGTTGAAATACTGTGGCCCACCAACCCACCCAATTATGAGTGATCTATTGATTTGATCAGTGCCGTAACTAGGGCGGTGCCGTCGGTGCCCAAGCACCGGCCGCAACTAGGTTGGGGCTCAGATAACCACCTAAACTTTATAATTTTGGAGTTTGGAGGGCGCAAAATAATGCTCTTGCACCGAACGCATCAGAATTTAGTTACGGCACTGGATTTAGTATTAAACCACCGGTGATGTTGTTTCTGTCAAAAAATCACAAGATTTGCTCATTTTTGGGCGGGTGGGCGGGAACACTATACACATAATTACGCTCAATTATTGAAATACTGTTGCCCATCCACTCACCCGAGTTTCAGTGATCCAGTGATTGGATAATAAACTACCGGTGATGTTGCTTCTGTCAGATAAAATGTCACTTATTACTAATATGCGCAGGGAGAAGGAACGTACTAATTCCTTGATAACTAACGCTTGGGCGGGTGGGCGGGAACACTATAAACATAGTCACGCTAAATTATTAGAATTCTGTGGCCTACCCACCCACCCAAGTGTTAGTGATCTAGTGATTTCATATTAAACTACCGGTGATGTTGTTTCTGTAAAAAAAACACAAGAGATCAAATGTCACTTATCATTAATATGCGCAGGGAGAAGGAACGTACTAATTCCTTGATAACTAATGTTTGGGCGGGTGGGCGGGAACACTATAAACATAGTCCCGCTCAATTATTGGAATACTGTGGCTCATCCACCCACCCAAGTGTTAGTGATCTAGTGATTTCATATTGAACTACCGGCGATGTTGCTTCTGTAAAAAAAAACACAAGAGATCAAATGTCACTTATAACTATAATGCACAAGAAGGGGAAACATACAAATTCCTTGATAACTTACACTTGGGCGGGTGGGCGGGAACACTATTAACATAGTCACGCCCAATTGTTTAAATACTGTGACCCACCCACCCACTCAATTGTTTGTGATCTATTGATTTGATATTAAACCACCGGTGATGTTGTTTCTGTCAAAAAAATACAAGAGATCAAATGTCACTTATCACTAATACACGCGGGGAGGGGAAACGTAATAATTCGTTGATAACTAACACTTGGGTGGGTGGGCGGAAACACTATAAATATAGTCACGTCTAATTGTTGAAACATTGTTGCCTACTCACCCACCCAAGTGTTACTGATCTAGTGATTGGATAATAAACCACCAGTGATGTTACTTCTGTTAAAAAAACACAAAAGACCAAATGTCACTTATCACTAATATGCACGGGGAGAGGGAACGTACTATTTCTTTGATAACTAACACTTGGGCGGGAACACTATAAACATAGTAACGCATAATTGTTGAAATACTGTTGCCCGCCCACCCACCCGAGTGTAATGGATCTAGTATTTGGATAATTAACAACCGGTGTTGCTTCTGTCAAAAAAAGACAAAAGATCAAATGTCACTTATCACTAATATGCGCGGATAGAGGGAACGTACTAATTCCTTGATAAGTAATTTTTGGACGGGTGGGCGGGAACACTATAAACATAGTCACGCTCAATTATTGAAATTCTGTGACCCACCAAATGTTAGTGATTTAGTGATTGGATAATAAACTACCAGTGATGTTCCTTCTGTCAAAAAAACACAAGACTATATGTCACTTATCACTAATTTGCACGGGGAGGGGAAACGTACTATTTCTTGGATAATTAACACTTGGGCGGGTGGCCGGGATCACTTTAAACATAGTCACGCCCAATTGATGAAATACTGTGGCCCATCCACCCACCCAAGTGTTAGTGATTTAGTGATTGGATATTTAACTACCAGTGATGTTACTTTTGTCAAAAACACAAAAAACCATATGCCACTTATCACTAATTTGCACGGGAAAGAGGAACGTACTATTTCTTTAATAATTAACACTTGGGCGGGTGGCCGGGATCACTATAAACTTAGTCACGCCCAATTAATGAAGTACTGTGGCCCACCCACCCACCCAAGTTTTAGTGATTTAGTGATTGGATAATAAACTACCGATGATGTTGCTTTTGTCAAAAAAACACAAAAGATCATATGTCACTTATCACTAATATGCACGGGGAGGGGGAACGTACTATTTCCTTGATAACTAACACTTGGGCTTGTGGGCAGGAACACTATAAACATAGTCACACAAAATTGTTGCAATACTGTTGTCTGCTCACCTGCTCAAGTGTAAGTGATACAGTGATTGGATAATAAACCACCTGTGATGTTGCTTCTGTCCCAAAAATAGAAAAGATCAAATGTCACTTATCACTATTATGCGCGGGGAGGCGGATCGTTCTATTTTTTTGATAACTAACATTTAGGCGGGTGGGCGGGAACACTAGAAACATAGTCACGCATAATTGTTTAAATACTGATGCCCGCTCACCGCCTTCCCAAGTGTAAGTGATCCAGTGATTGGATAATAAACCACCGGTGATGTTGCTTCTTTCCAAAAAACACAAGAGATTAAATGTCACTGATTACTAATATGCGCGGGAAGAGGTTGTAATTCCTTGATTTTGGCGGGTGGGCGGGAACACTATAAGTATAGTCGCTCCTAATTGTTGAAATACTGTGGCCCACTTACTCGCCCGATAGTCAGTGATCCAGTGATTGGATAATAAACCACCGGTGATGTTGCTTCTGTCAAAAAAATACAAAAGATCACATGTCACTTATCCATAATATACGCGAGGAGGGGAAACGTACAAATTCATTAATAACTAACACTTGGGCGGGAACACTATAACATAGTCACGCATAATTGTTGAATTACTATGGCCTACTTAGCCACCCAATTGTTAGTGATTTAGTGATTTGATATTAAACTACCGGTTATGTTGGTTTTGTCAAAAAACGCAAGAGATTAAATATCACTTATCACTAATAAGCTCGGGAGAGAGAACGTACTAATTCCTTGATAACCAACACTTGGGCGGGAACACTATAAACATGGTCACACATAATTGTTAAAATACTGTTGCCCGCCCGAGTGTGTAATTTGATAATAAACTACCGGTGATGTTGCTTCTGTCAAAAATACAAGAGATAAAATGTCACTTATCACTAATATGCGAAGGAAGAAGGAATGTACTAATTGATTGATAACTAACGCTTCGGCGGGTGGGCGGGAACACTATAACTAAAGTCACGCTCAATTGTTGAATTACTTTGGCTCACCCACTCACCTACTCAATTTTTAGTGGTCTAGTGATTTGATATTAAACTACCGGTGATGTGACACAAAAGATCAAATGTCATTTATCAGTAATATGCTCAGGGAGAGGGTGAGCGGGAACCCTATAAACGTAGTCACTCTTATTTGTTGAAATAGTGTGGCCCACCCACCCACCCATGTGTTATTGATATAGTGATTTGATATAAAACTACCGGTGATGTTGATGGTGAAGTTATGATTGTTTGATAAGTAAATGGTTTTCACAAGTTCCAAGTTTAAAATACGGTAACATTTTCACCTAATTTGTTGTAAAGCTAAAACTAGTCAAGCAATTTTAATAAAACTTTATAATTAGTAGCTCAATACATTGTAAAACGTATTAAAATTACAAAAATCGTAATACTTCAACAATTCAATAGGTCGCAAACTTTTTTTTCGATTAGAACTCTTTAAAGAAATTACGCTGTTATCCCTAAGGTAATTTAATCTAATAATCATAAATAATGGATCAAAAATTCATAAATAAATGTATTTTAAAAAAAAAAGTTAATTACATTTTTCTACATAAGTTTTAAGTTTAAACTACGGATTTTTTTTGCGTAAACTGTAATAAAACAAAAACTAGTCGTGCGATTTTAATAATGTTTAGTAATTGGGAGCACATAATGTTGCTTATAATAATAAAACTACAAACGTTATAATATTTTACTTTAAACTTTAAAATACGGTAAAATTCTCGCATAATCTGTTATAAAATCTAAGCCAACCGGGCGATATTAATAAAATTTTGTAATGGGTAGCACAATATATTGTTAAATATATTAAAACTACAAAAATTGTAATAGATTGACAATTAAATAATTCTTGTAAGTTTCAAGTTTAAAATTCTTATGTAATCTGTTATGAAACAAATACCAGTTGAATAATTTTAATTAAATTTGGTAATTGGTAGGCTAATACATTGCTAAATATATTAAAGTAAAGGTAGTAGTAGTAATATTTTAATTAAATAATTAAATAGTTTTTGCAAGTTTTTAGTTCAAAATATGGTAATATTCTTGCGCTCTCTGTTATAATTGCTTGATAATAGTTTGACAGTTGACATAATGACAGTTTGACAGTTGGCAACGCTGTTTGATAATAGTAGTTAACAATACTGGTTAGTTTGACAGCTGACACAAAAACAAATTGACATTTGGCAATAATATTTAGTAATAGTTTTACAGTTTATTAGTTGGCGACTCTGTTTGGGAATAGTTTGACAGTTATAATTAAACGTCAGTTTGACAATACTATTTGGTAATAATTTGACAATTGAGACAACCACAATTTTGAGAAATGATAACACTGCTTTATGATAGTCTGACAGTTAATACAACAACAATTTAACGGATGGCTACACCGTTTAGTAACAGTTTGACAGTTTACGTAATGACGTTACTTCAAACAGTTGACAACATTGCTTGGTAATAGTTTGACAGTTATTATAAAAACAATTGGCAACAGTGCTTGATAATTTTGACAGTTTACAACTCTAACAACTTACAAAACAAAGATTTTTTTTTTTAAATGTTTTCAGTCAAATTTGACAAATTGTCAAAATTATAACTCTCATTTAAGATAAACTGTCTACTATTTTTAAATGTCAAACTGATTACTGTCAAAATTAATTTACTTTTCAATACAAAAATTATTTGTTTTATTAACTAACCTAAGCTGTCAAAATAAAATTTTATATATGTAATAATCAATTTGCGGAACTATCAAATTGTTACAAATTTTTATTAATTTGAAATGAAATGATATAAAATATTAATTTTGAGTGAAAAAAAATATTTTTTTCTTAATAAAAACTCGACTACATTTAAAATATTAACTTTTACGTTATCTGAATTAATCGTCACTCAACTAGTTGATAAACATAATTTTTTTTCCAAACCAAGTTTTATTTTAGAGAATGAGTATTTTGTCTAAAACATCGTAAAGCAGCATCACGTCAATCATCCCCTTCCTTCTATTATTGTCGCCTTAAAAATAAATAATTACTACAGCTCCCCCTCGTATGTTTTTATAAAAAAGCTATTTTTTGCGTTAAAACCTGTCCAACCAAACAAGTTACTTTTGACTGCGTTTTTTTAACTCAAGTATTAGGGAGGTTTTTAATAGATTCACTTTTTTCTAGCACTTTTTAGAATTACAAAAAAAAATAGATATTTTTTATCGAGGGTTGTTGGAACGTGCCGGAATATATTTAAAGATTTTTTTTTGCATTAAGTCATAAACTTGATATTAATATTATGAGTTTTTATATAAAGTTATTTTACTAATATTAATAAATAATTTTAAATGTTTATATCACAAATTTGTTATTCGCAATCATGCAATGCCGTAGACACTATTTTCTTATTCAAAATTATTATGAAATAAAACTATTTAATCTTCTCCTAGCGAAATCTTTGTAATAGTGAGATTGGTTAATTGGTAATTTTTCGCACACGCATGAACAACAAAATAAATCAAAAAAACGAAAACGTCATTCGGTTGAAAGGAAACATGAGTAGCATTCTACGGTTGGGCCCCGCTCGAGGCGCAACAGAAATTAAAATCCCATTCAAGCCAATCTTAAACAATGAGCAAGAAAATATATTTTATATTGTATAATCCTGACCCTTCCTGCTTTTCCTATATACTTTTTCACCAGTTTAGTAAGACAAAAAAGGCACCACACTTGACTGCGTGTAAGGACATTGTGAAAACCAAAACACGTTGCCATATGATAATAGACCGATTATGTTGGTCGTAACAATAGGCATAAAAAGCAACCCTTCTCTATATATACTTTTTTTCGCCCCATGCGGCGAAGGATCTTTAAGGGGTGCATAAGACAACGTCTAAATACCTACGGGCCACTTCAACTAATCTCTTATTTTGCATAGTTTTGCGATATTTAAATTTTTTTAGGTGGTGAGGATTTTTTTGTTTCTTCTTCAATGGTTTTTTTTTAATATTTTGCCTGGGTCATAACCGGATATGGTAGACACAATCCTAGGGGTGAGTTCCTTAGTTTTTTACTTTCTCATAGATAATGATGTATGCAAAGCAGTTGTAATAAGCTTAGTGGAGGATTATTATGGATGGGCAATGCAAATTATGCAACGATTCTTGAGAATGGCAAACAATGAGTTTATGTTTAATCGCGTTAGGAATATTTTAACGATGGCATAATGTCTATGTTGGAATAATTTAATATTAAAAACGTTTGTAGATTTTATTTTAAAATTTAAATGAAATATTAAAATAAATTTGAATTACTTTTACGCAAAATAAAAATAAGGTAATTTAAACTATTTTTCTTGATTTTCTTGAAGCCATTAATAAATTAAAAAAAACATGTCTGTTTAGCTGGTAAATATCATAATGTATTGCGTCGCATAGACGTTGTAAATAAAATATGAGTTCTATATATCTCAATAACTTTATGAGCGTAAATCATGGTACGCAAAGAAATGCATTAATTCTGATTTGTTTTATTTAAATCAAATAGTTTTTTAAGCTGACAATATTTTTGGTCTGCATAAAAAGTTAACAATTATTAAGAATTCATGTAAGACACCAGCATTCTAGATATACTTTTATTACCTCAAAAACAAATAAAACAACAAATTAACTTATTTCACCACGATTGAAATTTGATACTGCACTTAGGCCAAAAGTATTTGTTGATATATTGACAGATCTGCTTACAACTAAGTTAATCAAGTATCAAGTTTCCCAAACGTAAGTTATTTTAAATATCAAGGCATTTCTGAATGGCCAAAGTTTGATTGTTTGTATTTGACAGATGACAGTAATTAAAATTGCTGCAATTCACTACAAAAAGTTTGTCATAATGACACACAACTGCTCAATAATTTCGGATAGAAGTTGTTCGACCATCCGCTCTACAGCCCGAATTTACGCTCAATCAGTTTTTATTTGTTCACAAAGATGAAAAAAGGTTGGGAAATCAGCGGTTCAACAGTAACTAGGAGCTGAAAACCTGTTTACAACATTGGCTGACAATCCAGTCCGCATCGTGGTATGAAGAGGGTATAGAAAAACTGGTGCTTTGTTACGACAAATGCTTCAATGTTCATGCCTAGCAAGTTAAAAAATAGCTCTCTCTCTCTCTCTTGTGTATAATAAAACGTTTGTGTTACTGGCACGTTCTTAACAATCCTGTCATCCTAATATATGCTCATTCCACTGTTTTCTGCTGCAAACCCACCTTACGATGTCTGAAGTGTTGCACTATATTTTCACGTTAGTTTTTCGATCCATAAGTAAGTGACCGGTGAAGGTTCTAAAGGTACTCATTTCTATGCTCCTTAATTGTCGTTTTGTTTGCAATATCAAATCTTGCTTGTGATGAGTAAGTAAAAACTTGAGTTCGTTTTGGAGGGCTGTCTCAGTCTTGCTTCTTTCTTTCACCCACCTGGTGCACTCCAGCAGCGCGTGCCTTCTGTGTCTGAAAGCAGCTCATGCATCCACTGATAAATCAACGTCAAGGCTACAAGAACGTACAAAATAAGATCTATAGGGCACTAACCCCAAAAAAAATAATCATAAAAACAATTGAATTTTTTTATTCTGTTTTAAGAATACAGAATAAAGTACAAACTGGGTACGCTTCCTCTCGTGACCCACTTCACCCTCAATCCAACTAAAGACAAGCCGGTAACCAATGGCGCCCAACGTGGGGACATTGAAAAGCATAGTGCTTTAAGTCCTGCAAAACCTCAAGATAAAACGTCAATTACTCATAGAGTACTTGGCCGCCTTCAACAAAATTGATATCAACTTCAAGAGCCTACAAACAAGTTGTTTGTGTGATGTCAACATCAAGCCCGCAAGATCTTTTTCTTGAGAATATATAACAAAGTAGTGACTTGGACTAAGTGCCCTTTCAATCCCAGCCTAAAGGCAAACCGATAACAAATGACGCCCAACATTGGGCATTGAAAAGCATGATGCCTTAAGTCCCGCAAAGATAAGACGTCTATTTCTTGTTCTGTATTTAATACTAATTTTTGATGTACCCTTCCTATGCACATATATTGGGTTTTCTGAATATTTATCTCCAACTCCCAAAATGACTTGAGCGTCCGCAAGATTTAGTGTATGCAACATATACATATTTAATGAGATACCCATCGTTTGTCACTTTTTCTTCCACTTTAAAGTTCCAAAGTTTACACATTGTTGGAGATATGCAACATCCTTGCCTCAAGCTCGCTCAAGCTCAAGATTGAGATTTGTCTATTACTCAACCGACAATCTTTATTCGATATATTTCCTTTAGAAAAGTTTTTTATGGCCTGTATAGTGTTAACGTTAATTTCAGAGATTTCCATAATTTGATTGAGAATAAATAACAAAGTACAAAGAATATAAGTCTCCAAAACAAGACCTCACCGGAAAAACAAAAAGCCTATGTAATTACATTCTACTAAAGTACTTATAATAAATTTGATGTCAACCCAAAATCCGCAAGATCATGGCCTACTAAATAAATCACTTAGGTAACCTCAGCGCAACTACCTCAGCAAAACTTGCAATAAAAATAAAAACAAAAGAATAAAATATATCTGTTTGTTTGCTTAACGCATCATCGTATCAAACAAATCTGTTTTAATAACACATAATATAGTACGATTTTGACTAACGCCAACTGAAGGTAATCCGGTGATAAATGGCGCCCAACGCAGAGCTATGAAAAACTCCCAAGATGTGTCCAACATTCTACCAAGAAACTCATAGAACACTTAGCCGACTTTGACAAATTTGATGTAAACTTCAAATCCGCAAAGAACCTAGCATAGAAAACTGTCACTTAAGTAACCAACCTCATTGCAACAAGTTTAGCAAGATTTCTAATTAAGAAAAAAAATATTTTTGTTTAGTTGCTTAACGCGTCATTATGTAGTACAACACAAACAACTCTTTTTGTTTTGAAAATACGTAACAATTTGTATACGGTTCCTAAGACTTTGACTAATTACCACTGAACTTTAACTAAAGGCAAACCGGTAATAATTGGCGCCCAACGTAGAGCACTAACTTTGCAAGAAATTCAAAAATTGTAGATAACAACATTCTACTTCACAAGAGTACTTGCTCTCGGCTTTCACAAATTTGACGTCAACCTTAAATTTGCAAAGTCTAGCATACAAAACACGTCACCTGGATAACCTCTGCAAAGATTCCCAATAAAAAAACAAAACAGTTAAGAAACTCTGTTTGATTGCTTAACGCATCTTTAATTTGTGTAACTCAAATAAATATTTCTGTTTCTTCTCGTGACTTGGATCAACTACCCCATCAATTCCAACTGAAAGCAAGTCGGTAATAAATGGCGCCCAACGTGGGGCGTTGAAGAGCATGGTGCTCCCAGAAAAAACGTAGGTAACCACATTCTATCAAAAAACTTATAGAATACTTGGCCAGATTTAACAAATTTGGCGTCAACCTCAAATCCGCAAGAGACTAGTCTACAAAACAAGTCACCTGGGCAACATCATTGCAACTACTTAAGCAAAACTCGCCATAAAAAAAATGAAATTATTGAAAAATTCTGTTGATTGCGTCACGCGTCCTCAGGTCGTATATTGCAAACAAATCTTTCTGCTTTGAGAACACATAAAGTACAAATTAAATTCGCTTCTGTTCGTGACTTAAACCCACTACCTCCTCAATCCCAACTGAAAGTAATAAACAGCGCTCAAAGTAGAGCATTGAAGAGAATGGTGCTTTAAGTCCTACAAAATTCCGAGTAAATATCCCGCAGTAAAGCCAAAAATTGTAGATAACATTTTACCAAGGAACTCAGACCAGCTTTGACAAATTTGACGTCAACCTGAAATTAAATTCGCTTCTTCTTGTAACTTAGTGCAATTACCTCCTCAACCCCATTTGAAGGCAAGCCGCTAATAAATGGCGCCCAACTTAGAAAAGCCGGGAAAAAGTCAAGCGACCTAGATGCCACTCTACCAAGGAACAATCACTTATCCGCAAGAACCTACCAAACAAGTTATTTGGATAATTTTATTGCAATTACCATCAACAATATTTACCACAAAAATAAAATAGAAGAATTCATGTTTGATGCATCATCACGTCCTACAATACAATCTCAAGTCATTTTGTTTTAACAATACATATTAAAGTACAAACTGACCACGCTTGCTCTCGTAACTTGGATTAGCTGCCCCCTCAACCCCACCTGAAAGCAAACCGGTAACAATTTGCGCCCATTCAAGAACATTCTGCCATAAATCCCACAAAATATTGACATAAATCACCGGAAAAAAGTTAAGCGGCATAGATCACTCTACCAAGGAACAACTACTCAAAAAGTTCAGGCTGCCTTTAACAAATTCCGCATAAATTTACAAAACCAATTATTTGGTTAACTTCATTGCATTTAACCCAAACAGGTGAATCTTGTTTGGGTTAAATGCAATGACTTAACCTAACCTAACCTAACCTAAATAATCAAATTAATTAAAAAAATTTATTGGTTGCTTCACGCACTTTTATGTCGTACAACACAAACAAATCATTTTTCTAAGCCTGTAACAAACGGCGCCCAACGTGGGGCAATAAAGAGGATAGGGCCTTAAGTCCCACAATTTCTTAATAAGAAACCCAAAAAAAAAAAACAAGAGTACTTACTTGTTTGGCTTAAAAAAATTCTATATCAATCTCAAATATGCTAGAGCCTACAAAACAAGTCCCATCAGTAAATATCCCCAGCAAAATTAACCACAAAAAAACGATTAAATAATTTTGTTAGTTACTTAACGCATCCTCAAGCAGTACAGCACAAACAAAACTTCTGTTTTGAGAATCCATAAAAAGAATTAATTGACTACGCTTCTTCTTGTGATTTAGACCAACTGCCCCTTCAACCCCAATTAAAGGCAAACCGGTAAAAAATGGCGCCCAACGTAAGCACAGAGTACAAATTGACTGCGTTTCCTCTTGCGACTTAGGCAAACTGCTCTTTTAACCTTAACTAGTCGGTAAAAAATGGCGCCCAACTTGAGTACAAATTACAAATTGACTATGCTTTCTCTCGTAATTTAAACTAACTGCCCCCTTAACTCCAACTGAAGGCAGGCAATAACAAATGGCGCCCAATTTAAACACGCTTCCTCTTGTGACTTGGACTAACTACTTCCGTAACCCCATGACTGATAAGCTGATAATGACGCCCAACGTAGAGCATTGAAGAGCATGGTGCTTCAAGTCTATATATAATTGTGGAACTCTGTTAATTGCGGCACCGCGTCGTCACGACGTATAATGTAAACAAATCTTTTTGTTTTGAGAACACATAAAGTACAAATTAAATTTGCTTCTTCTCGTGACTTGTACTCACTACTTCCTCAACCCCAACTAAAAGTAAACCGGTAAAAATCTTAGATAACAACATTCTACCAAGGAACTCATAGAATACTTGGTCAGCTTTGACAAATTTTACATCAACCGCAAATTCGTAAGAGACACAAACAAATTTTCCTCCTGTTTTGAGAACACATACATATTTAATAAGCCATCTTCAGCTCTAAACTAATTTTATTCTTATAATTAGAAGTTATTAAAAACTGCGTTCAATTTAGTCGAATAAATGTTACTTTATCGACTTAATTTTATAAATAGTATCTTTAATCTAGAAATTCTTTAGAAATATTTATGAGAAATAACTAACCTTCCTTGTCCCGAAGTTTGATGTAGAGTTTTAGATCCTTTTCAAATTAAATATTCACCTCATTAAACTCTTCATTCTGAAACAAAAAGAAATAATAAAAATTCAATTAAAACTGAATCATAATAAAAGAAACATAAATTCTTGCATGAAATAAACTCCTTTATAGTGTGATAGATGAAATTGATAAAAGACTTTGTTTTAATATAAAATTGTGATTGTTATTTGGGACTGACCAACAAATCCACATTTAATTTATGGCCGGATTCCTACACTTACCGGTGAGCTATCCTGCACAAAAATCCTACATTACTCAACGCTTCTAACATTTAAATCAAATAGTTAAATCCCCTAAATCAATAAAAGCTACGAATTATTAAACAAAAACCGCAACTAATTGAAAATTGCACTATTTTAACCACTATCCCAAATTCCCTATAAAAACTACCAACAAACAGGATAGAAAGTCCGGTTTAAACAAACGCGCGGACGCGCTATCAGAAATCCCCATTTAATCCACTTAAGTACTTAAAAAAGAGCCATTTAAAAAAGTTTTTAACCGAACGCATTTATATATTTATTTTCGAATTGCAAACAAAACACCATCAAACCACTAAAAGTATATACATTGTGGTTTTAACGATAATTAAAAAGGGTTGAATTTAATTAAATAATAACTAAAATATTAGTATGTCAGATTGCTAACATAAAAATTCATTCTATTTATTATTTATTATTGATTTTATGGGTCATATTAATAACAACAAATATAAATTGATGATTTGACATATTTATGTTAGGTCAAGACAAAAGCCTACCCCAATGCGAGCCTCAACACAGTTAACATTAATTTTGGTCGTACATTATATTTTTTATTTTATTGTAATGAGGGGTGGGGTGGGTAATGATAATTTACTGTCCGTTGTCAAGGATTTTGGTCAATGACAACTTTACAAGGTGGAAAATTCCATTTTATTTATAAAAAAATATATCGCCGCGTTTGTTTCACTTTAATAAATAATTCGGTTGGATGCTGTAAGGAGTATTTACGTACACCCTCTGTACATATATTTCCTCATTCTTTTCATTTTTGTTCTTTTAATAATGAGAAGACGGGTGGAGCAGACGGATAAATGAATAAATAACAATGCTTTGGGGCTCGTTTTTTTCTTATTTATAATTTAATATATAACATAGGACATACTGTTTTATGAATTTTTAATAATGTTAATTTTGTTTAATATAGCAGAAGATTTTATTGTTGAACTATTTAAGAGATTAATTTTACTATCTAAATGAACTAATTTTTTAACAACTTTTTTACATATTTTTTATAATTAACTAATATAGTACACTAGAAGTGATTATATTAGATTAAGGTTTTGTTAATTTAAGCGTTTGGATCATAATGAAATATATAGGACGAGTACAAAAGGAAATGAAGTGTTTGTTGGGCAAATATCATCAATGTCTGCTATTTTTTTATATGCAATTAGGAACTTATTTGTATTTAAAATCTAGTAATACTTTTATATTATTAGACTTAACTACATTAGGAAAATTGTGGTAATTATTTTTAATAATTTTTGGTTTGAATGTAGTTTTTTTGTAGTTCTTTATATTATGTCAATAAAATTGATTGATTTTAGAAATGTTTAGTAGCAGTTTAAAAAATCGATATGCATGTTCGGTTGTGGAGTACTGGGTTCTCGGAGAATTTTAATGCCCCCTGTCATTGTATATTAGTAGAGGTCTTTGAACCACACCAATTTCAAGTATTAGGTTTTGCAGATATATGGCCTTTTTGGTTGCTTCGGACATGGCCATGTATTCAGCTTCGTTTGAGCTTAGCGCCACCGTACATTGCTTCTTGGATGGATGATATTGGAGAATTTGCGAACAAGAAAAAATAACCGGTGAACGATTTTCTGTCCGTTGAGTCGCTCCCCCAGTCAGCGTCCACAAAACTTTTCACTTCTTTATTTGCTGGACTATAGCAGAGATTTTAGGTATCGCAAATCACGTTTTGCAGCTATCTAATGTTCCTTTTTGTAACAGTGACTAAACTGCCCTAGGTAGCTGACAGCATGATTAATATCAGGTTTTGTTGATGTAGATAAATCAGCGCACCAACCAGTTCACGAAATGGATATTTCGTTTCTTCATCTGCTAAAGCGTTTTCGTCTTTTGTTAGTTTTGTGTTTGGGTCGAGTGGAGTCAGTACGGGTTTAGAGTCCGACATATTGAAACGTTTCAGTAGTTTTGTCACGAACCCTTGTTAATTCAGTCATATTTGGTCGCTTTCCCTGGTGAATTCGATTTCCAGACAATACTTGGCTTTGCCTAAATCTTTGACTTCAAATTCCGTTTGCAACATATGTAGTTGCTGCGTTGCCGTTTTATTGCTTCTTGACTCCACTAGGATGTCATCCACGTATATAACTATATAAGCTGCTACATCTTCTCTTCGCTTTAGTAGGTAGATGCATGGGTCCAGTGCCGCTGCTAGATGATTTGGCGCCGTTGTGCAAACACGACTTCTACGCCACTGTCAAAGCAAAAGCTTAGTTAGGTTATATTATAGGAATATTAAGAGACAAGATAATTTGACATATATAAATTTTTTGGTAAATTATCCAATATTTGATTTTCAATTGTTATCATTTGATAATGAACTCAACCTGTCCTGTGACATTGTTCACCTGAGGTAATTTTTAATAGTTGTTAGTTTAGAAAACAACCTCTCTCCTGTTGCTACTGACAGCGGTTAAGTTAGATATACTTTAATAGCTATTGATAAATTTGGAAAATAGGCAATCAACTCATTTTCATATAGATATTGAATAATGCTTTGTGGTTCAAATTTAATGTCGGTCTGGTATGATGAAATTGGTTGTAAATGTAATTTTATAGCTTTTAACTTATTGAAAAGATCAACACTATGGATATCAGCTTTTTCTAGGCTACTGTCTTTTAATTTTATATGCAAATCTTTGCAGAATTTCAGAAGTTTATCTTCTGTTATGGAGCAATTAAAAAATTCACCTAAAATCCAAAAACATCATCAAACGTGGTTAACTTTTTAACTCTATTTTGCAGAGATGTTAATGTTTGGTCTAAAATTAGATAGAAGAAATTAACTTTATAATGTGTTTTTGGGTCTAGTAAAGCGCCTTCATCACTATGTTTACATGCAAAAATTTTGTGGGCAAATTGACTGAATTGATGGAAAATCACAACAATTTGTTTTGCTTGTTCTAACGTTTCTTCAAAATATTCATTGGAGCAGTAATTTTGAAACTTGGTAATTAAATTTTTAAGATTATTTACACGAAGCTTAATGTTTATAGTGAAATTTTCCATCATTTTACTCAATGTGTTAATTTTGTTTAAAATGTCATATCTGAAGTTTTGAAGAAAAATTGTTAGCAATTTCTAAAAGAACATCAAAGATTTTGCCCATATTATACCTTAACGGTTTCACAACATTAACTCTGGTAGACCAGCAAGTGTCACTTTCTTCTTCTTATGGTGCCTGTCCGTTTCGGACGTTAGCGATCATCATAGTTATTCGAACTTTGTCGGTTGCTGCTCTGAAGAGGCCTACTGTTGATGTATTGAACCATGTGCGTAGGTTCTTCAACCAAGACGTTCTTTTTCTTCCTGGTCCTTTTCTTCCTTCTACTCTGCCTTGTAGTATATCAGTTGCAGCAGTCCGTATCGTTGATTATTCCTCATTATGTGCCGCAGGTATTTCAGTTTTCTTGCATTTACTGTTAATATTAGTTCCTTTTTTCTGCCAAATCTTTCAAGGACTTCTTTGTTGGTTACATGTTCTGTCCAGGAGATCTTCAAAATGCGTCGGTATAGCCACATTTCTTACAACTGGTCTCGGTTAAAGTCCATGATTCTACCTCGTATAAAAATATTGGAAGAACATAGCATTTTAATAATCTGATTTTTGTTGACAAGGGTAGATCGTGAGTTCTGATCAGCATCATCAGCATACATGATATTGTTTATATGCTGGCCGTTTATTTTGATACCAGTATTTGTGTTTTCTAGTGCTTCTTGGAAGATTCGCTTGGAGTATATGTTAAATAGGATTGATGATAGAACGCAACCTTGTCTGACTCCTTTTTTGATTTCGATGTCTTCCGAGTTTTCCCCCTGGATACGTATTGATGCTGTCTGATTTCAATACAAGATACCAATGACTTTTATATCGTTGTTCTTGAGTCCTATGTTTTTTAGTATTTCTATAAGTTTGTAGTGTTGTACGTTGTCAAAAGCGTTTTGGTAATTGATGAAGCATGCGTGTATAAGGACTTGAACGCTGAAAAGAGCCTTCCTTGTACCTAATGCGTTTCTGAATCCAAACTGGGTGGGACTGATGTGATCTTTGCATATTCTGAATATTCATTGATGAATTATTTTATAGTCGTTGCAGTATTTGGCACTCGGTTTTTTAGGTAGTAATATGAATGTAGATTTTAACCATGGTTTTGGTATTTTACCTGTAGAGTATATGTTATTAAATACCTCTGTTAACTGTTTGATACCCTCCACATTAAATAATTTGATTAGTTCACTGTAGGTGTTGTCTGGGCCTAGAGATTTGCCGTCCTTGAGTTGTGCTATGGCTTTTGTGACTTTGTCTATTGTTATTGCCATGCCTTCAGGGTTGTTGGGCTCTGAGAGTTGTTCTGTCCTATTGTCTTCGAATAGTTTGGCTATGTACTTTTGTCAGGTGTTGATCTTCTCTGTCTTATCGATGAAAATTTTGCCATCTGTGTTGTACAGTTTGCCAGTTGCATTAGTTTTGTGTATTCCAGTTGTTTCTCTGATTTTTTTGTGCATGTTAAAATAATCGTGTTTTCCTTGTAGTGTTTCTATTTCTGCACATTTTTGCTTAATCCAGCCTTTGCTGTTCTTATCTCTTGTATTATTTGTTTTTAAAAATTCCTGTACTTTGTGGTGTTGTTTTTTGCTCTTCTTTTTTCTTCTATGAGACTCATATTTCATCTGTCATCCAGCTATTTTTTTTTGTCTCCAATTTTGTTTAGAGCTTTTGATAGTTTCTCGGTGTCTCTATTTTTTTACAGCTCAATGGTTGTTTTAATCTTCTCATGTTTCATCTTTTTATGTTTATTTTTTAAGTGACCCTTTTCATCCTTATTCTAAATCTTCCAACCAGTGTGCAGTGGTCCGATTCTATATCAGCGCTAGGGTAGGTTTTAACTGATTGGCAGCATGAGTATATAGTCAATCTGATTTCTAACGTCCTTGCTGGGTTGTTTTTAAGGTGAGATCCATGTATATAGTCGTCGTGGTGGAAGTTTGAAGAAGGTGTTTAGTATTACGTATTCTTCCTCCTCTACAAAGCGCTTCAGTCTGTCTTCACGTTCATTTCTTGTGCCTAATCCATATTTGCTTATATATTCACCGCTCTTTCCCGTTCCAATTTTAGCATTTAAGTCACCCATGATCATTATTACTTTGTGTTTGTTGAGTTGTTTTAGTGTATCTGAAAGTGTGTTGTAGAATTTTTCAGCTTCTTTATCAGGTTTGGAGGCGGGAGCGTTTACTTAAATAATGTTTGTGGGGTGCTATTTAATTGGATGAGTAGTATTCTTTCGGATATTGTTATAAAGTTTGTGACGTTTTGTTGGACTTTTTTGGATAAGATTAATCCCACCCCGTGTATATGTTGGTGGTCAGTGTGTGATTGCTGATTACACAGTATCCAGATCCGGGCCATTGCATTTTGCTGATTCCTATTATGTCTATACCAAGTTTGTTCATTTTTTGAATGGCGTTATTGATTTTTTCTGCCTGAGACATTGATCTTACATTCCAAGTGCATACTCTCATAGGTGGTACTTTATTGTTTCTTGTGACGTTGTTCAAAACTGTTTCCCCCGGAGATCCGATTGGGAGACTTGTTACTCAAAAAAAATTTGCTTTAAACTTTGCCATGATGACTGTACTAGAGATACCGCTTAGGTCTTTAATACGGTGGTTTCTTGTTGCCTTCCGTATTCTTCTGCCGTTGACCATTTCTCTGGTTCATCCGCCTTTAGAGCCAGTTTTCCAGCTCTAGGACAAAAGAGTGCCCTTCTCTAGCGGCTCATCCACCCGAAGCTGTTGGCCGTCAGAGTTGAATTACTTATACCGGCAATCTTTTGGTTGAATTACATTTCCTTAATTCACATTTTAATGGTTATACCGCCATGACTCGGTCGCCAGAGCCTCGTTAGTTATCTAGCAGCGGGCACCGCGTGCAGGAGAGGTTGACATTTGGGTCAGACTTACTTGGTGGTTCTTGCCGTCACCCCTTACCCACCCAGTGTCACAGGCTTTAAATTAAGATTAGGTGCATGTTTTTTTAGTAATAGCCTATCTTTTAATAGTATCCGAAAAAAAAACTTCCTAAACCAAATTCAAGCTATGAGCAGAACATAGGACAAAAAATTGTTATTTTAGAAAAAAAAATTTTTAGCACAATAAATAGTCTACTAAAGTTGGGAAGTAATGAAGTAATAATCTTAAAGTTTAAACAAATATTTGGACAAAAAGTTCACGATTTAATTTCAAACTTTAATAAACAATTGAAGATTTTGTATTCTTATATATTTCATGACACTAGAAATTTTATTCCGTACACGTTGCAATAAACCAATTTAAAAAGAGTTAAATTGCGCGAGTTGTGCTCGAAGCCTGCTCTTTAAAATTGAAATATAACATAACTTTCATTTTTTTCAGATTTTTTTAAAATTTAATATCTGCATACTAATTGTCAATTTAAATCATTTTTTATTTTAGATAAATTTGCGCCCCCCTGTCATAGCGCCGACGTGCAACGCACGCCTTGCACACCCGTTTACGGCGACCCTGCATGGGTCTGCATGTGGGGTTTAGCTCTTATTTGACGCAAGGTGGTGTTCAGTTTTTTGTACCACTGTCTGCCGGTTTGTTTTAGGTCGTACAATTCTCTGTCCAGGAGGCAGAGACAGTTGCCTTTCTGAAGTTTGTATAACATTTCTTTGGCCGCTGTACTTAGGTCAGTTTTCTCTTCTACTATAACTTGTAGTAGTTCGGCTAAATTTTTAGGAGCTTTCATAAAAATTTCTTTGTTTAGATTTCCGTTTAATTATGCGGTTGACATGTCGAACTGACGAATTTTTATTGTTTGTTGTGCTGCTAATGCCACAACTATCCTTATGGAGCCGATTCTAGCGACTGGGGCGAAAGTTTCATTGAAGTGCACACCTGGTGTCTGGGAGAAATCTTGATTAACGTTTTGTCAGCTTTGATTTATTCACGTAAGATCATTCAGCTTCCGATTATCAGCTTATTTGTTGGTTTGTTTATCGATTTCCAGGTATTATTGCGAAGAATTGGTTTCATCTCGTTTACCATTGCCTTGTTTCATTCTGTTGTTTCTGGAGACGACATTGCGATTTTTATTTATTTTATTCAGTCTTCACACAGTTTGCTTCACCTTTGTTTTTTTCAATTATAGGAATCATGCTGTAAAAGTATCTTGGTAGCTCTCTGTTTTTTTGTTCTAGCCTTGGTCTGCCAGGACCTCTTCTCAATTTGAGTTGTCCTTCATTCTCATTTTCGACTGCCGGTTCCGCTGGGTTCTCAATGTCTACTTCATTTACTTGATGTTCATCATCGTGTTCTTGGTTTCTAACGTTATTTTCGATGATGATTTCTATAAAGTTTTGGTCGTTTTTTGATGTTGACTCTTTATTGGTTTTCCACGGAATTCTGTCTTTATCTTTCACAAATTTTACGTCGCGGGAATCTGCCAATTTCTTTTCCACTACGAGCCTTTCTGATTTTCGAGATAATCGAGAAAAATTCCATGTTTTCCACAAATTTCTAACTTGCTTCTCTTTGGGCTTCGATTTAGGCAATATACTTAGGCCCCGAGTTCTTTCAATTTGTTTACGTTTGAAATTTTTTCGCATCATAATTTGAATGGTGTTTTTTCATTTAAACCACTTGATGGGCCGGCTCTGCCTAGAAGGATTGAGGAAGTTTGGATTGCATTAAAAAACACCTTGCTGATTACAGGAGTGTCCTGTTGGTTTGTTTGGAGACGCCATTTTGTTCCGGTGTGTAGGCGATTGTCTATCTTCTCCCAATACTTTTTATTTTTAGGTACTCGTTGAATGACTTGTTCACGTACCGTTACCTGATTGAAGATATTTTACTCGTTTTCCAGTTTGATTCTTGACAATATTCACGTATTCTATAAATTTTGAAAGTACTTGGTCTTTTGATTGAAAGAATTTCACTTCCCTCCAACCTGTAGCATCATCGGTGAAGGTTACAAAGTGTTTCATTTTTCTTTAAGATTCCGTTCTTATTGGACCGCAAACGTCTGAGTGAACAATTTCAAGCATTTTGGTTGATCGTTTTGAGGCTTTCTGAAAACTGGAACGCGTCATTTTCACTCTTGCACACTTGCACACACGTCGCATTTGAAGTTTAGTTTTGCTGCATTTTGCTTTGCAATTATTTGGTGATATTTGCAAAAACTATGGTTTAATTTCGCTAAGCATGCTACGTCATTAGAAATGTTGTTTCTTTCGGATACTATCAAGTCGCCTACGCGCTTTGCAGTAAGTACAATTTCATTTTGGTTGTTCGTGATTTGTATCGGTTATTTTACTTACTGGAGCGCATGCGCGTGTAGTACATTTGTCAATGTCACGTTTGCTACACTTCCGTCGTTTTCAGCCCCAAAATCTACTTTACCGATTGCCGATATGTTTGTTGTATCCCCGTTAGCTAAACTTAGTTTCCGATTCGATTCTTGTCATTGGCTTTGAAACATTTGATGTTTTTGCACAAGTGTGACGTGGTGGTTTGTTGCCTTATTTTTTGCTTTGTTTGAGCAATTTTTGGACATGTCGCCTACTTGTCTGCATTTGTGGCACTTGTACTTAAATTCTTTTGTTGGTTCAGCTTGCTTGGGTTTTTCACTTTTGTTTCCGGTATTGCTTCTTGGGGTCTTTTGGCCAACATGGCACCTTGCGCCACGCCGCTTTGTTCCCTATTTCTTGCATCGTTTTTACCAATGTTTTCACCTGTAAAACTTCTGGAGCCGGCAACTCGTCGCGCGATTTGATTGCGCACCGAAAATTCTCTACTGCGTCAAAAAATCGGTCTAAGTGCTCGCGATATCATCGTTGTCCGTCATTTTTTGTCAGCCTTTTTAACAGCGTCGCGTTTCGTGCTGGTCCTCTGGATTGATAGATGTTTTCAAGTTTTTTTCCAAATTTTCTTTGACGTTTCACACCCTTCGACTTGTTTAAGTTTTTTGGGTTTATCAATAGTATATCGGACTTAGCTTTTCTATCATTTTTTATCTATTCGACGATGGCTGCTGCGTTTGCGTTTCCTGTTTGTGGCTCCTGTTTAACAATTTCTTCGTTCGCATACCCGAACGCGACGTTTTTAACAAGCAGTGCTTCAACTTGTATTTGCCAATTCGATTCAAAAATGGGTAGTCATTTTCACAGCTTCTATTCACTACACAACTGTACTGTTCGTTTACTTTCCGGGACACAATACTCGCACTTCGTTTAGATTCCGCAATTTTGCGAACTTATTCAATCCGTTCACTTACAGCCGTTTCTCTGGGCCCATAACCTGTTCAAACATCGATTGCAGTCCAATAATATTACACGACACAGAGTATTGGTTTTAAACGTATATTGCAGGTTAAACAATGATATAAACGTAAAGCTAATAAGTAGAACAAATTAATTCTAATTTTAAAATGTCAAAACTGACTTTTCTAAAAACATCGCCTACTAATCAGTCGACGTAACGTTTATTGCTTCAACACAATTTACATTAAAAAATGTAGAAATTAAATGTTTTTAATTTTGGGTTAAAACTTTTTTTTCTCAAATTGCATTGTTAGTTTTAGGAATTTTGAGTTTTAACTTAAAAGTTGGATTTAGAAAACTTGTTTACATGTCAGTTTTAGAAATTTGAGTTGTTTCAAAAGTTTATACTTGATGTTAAGAAAAATGTGGAAATTAAATTTCAATTCACAAATTTTGATTGAAATACAGTTTTTTGTAACTTTTTAAACTAGGTCAATAAAATCAAGATGGCCACTGTTGATTTTACATAGTGGAGTTTTAAAAATTGAATTAAAAAAAATCTGTTACAGTTTTGCAGCTTTAAATTTTAGGTTAAAATGTATTTTTTGTCAGTTTTGAGTTTTGTGTCAGGAAAATCAAGATGGAGTTATTTCTTTTAAGAATTTTAGTTGAAATGTTGTGACTCCAGTTATTTTAGGAAAGTGGTTGTAATTAGTTTTAAGTTTTACTTTTGGAGCTCTTAGGTTTGAGTTCAAATGTTGTATTTATATCAATTTTGAGTTTTTATCAGTAAAATTAAGATGTCGTTAATTTTAGGAGCTTTAGTTTAAAAGTTGGGATTAGGAAACTTTGGTTAAAACAATTTTTTTGCGTCAGTAAATATTCAAATGCAGTAATTAATCTTGCAGCATTTAATATTTAATGGTCAAAATGTACTTTTTTTATAGTTTTGAATTTTGTCAGTAAAATCAAGAATTTGCAATCAATTTTTGGAGTTATGAGTTGCTATTTACGGGGGTAGCGGGATAAGATGACTGTGGCGGCCCCCGCGCGATTTTAGTTAGGAATTTTTAAATCTTATTTGAAATTTAAAAAAAAAACGAAATTTGTATGCTCATCAACTTTTTTCTTGACTTGTGCCAAAACTGTGGTAAAAAATGCGTTTTTCTAAAATTATCTCACTATTTATTTATTTGTGTGTTTTTTTGGTTAGTATTATGATCGGATTTGAATGATTTGATTGTATTACACTCAAAACTAGTGCGTAGTATTTTTTTCAAATTATTTACAGGTCCTGGGACCCCAAAAACTGTATGCAAACAGTCAAAAAACATGAAAAAAATGAGTTTTTAGAAATTTTTTTTTTTTTTTGCAAGAGTTCTAATGCCCGTACAAAAAAGGGCTAAATAGCATAAGTAGCCCTCTAAATCAGCTTCATTTTTCGCTTAACCGCATGTAAATATTTTCATTTGTTTGCGCGACAACTCAAATTAATTAAATTTTTTTCCATGACTTAGTAACAAATTACAAATTAGGCGAGCTATTGACAATTTTTTTTACTTAATTTGAGTTGTCGCGCAAACAAATGAAAATATTTACATGCGGTTAAGCGTAAAATGAAGCTGATTTAGAGGGCTACTTATGCTATTTAGTTTAGTTTTGTACGGGTATAAGAACTCTTGCAAAAATTTTTTTCTAAAAAACTCATTTTTTCTTAGGACCTGTAAATAGTTTGAAAAAAATACTACGCTCTAGTTTTGAGTGTAATACAATCAAATCATTTGAATCCGATTATACGACTAACCGGAAAGAAACACAAAAAAATAAATAGTTAGATAATTTTAGAAAAACGCATTTTTTACCACAGTTTTGGCACAAGTCTAAAAAAAAGTTGATGAGCATACAAATTTTGTTTTTTTTTTAAATTTCAAACAAGATTTAAATATTTCCAACTAAAACTGCGCGGGGGCTGCATTTTTATTTTGGGTTAAAATGTTTTTTTGTCGATTTTGAGTTTGATGTAGGAAAAATTTTGGATAAAGTTATTCATATTAAACATTTTAAGTTTTAGTCTTACGTTTAGATTTAGGAGATTTGATTACTATAGGAAAGTTGTAGTAATTATATGTGGATTTTACAGATATTTTATTTTATGTCAATGAAATCAAGACAGCATTGTTGATTTTAGAAATTCTGCGTTGTAATTTGAAAAAAAAAAAGATTAAAGAATTCTGTTTATATTATATTAGTGTTTATTTTGTTAATCAAAATCAAATCCAATCAATTTACAACATTAATCCATTTTACTCCACTTCTTCAATTGACAACTACAACCTATAATATCAGTCAATACTTTAGTTGATATTTGATTATCATTGCAATCAAACTCATAGGCATAGTAAGTAATATTGTAGTCCTTATTTGTTGAAATGTATTTTTTTTATCAATTTTGACTAATATGTCAATAATATCAAGACGGAGTTGGTTACAATAGGAAAGTTGTAGTAATTAGTCTATTTTAGTCATTTTGAGTTATTTAAAAAATGGATTTTTTACTACTTTAGGAGAGTTGTGGTTATTTATTTTTTTATCTATAATTTTTAAATGTAATATAGTTTTTTATAAAAAAAGTCTTTAAATTTGGGATAAAATACATTAGCCTTTTTCATATTTAGGCTCATTTTTACATTACTTCTAAATATGTTTATTTTCTTTATAATACTTTGTATGTGTGTATATACTACTACATTTTTATCAATATTATGATTGTAAAATCAAAATGATGTTTTAGTCTGAAAATTTATTTTGACCAAGTCTGTTTGGTTACTATAGGAAATTTGTAGTAATCACTTCCCGACTTCTTAAATTTGGATTAAAAAGCAACATTTTGTAAATTTTGTGTTTCAAGACAGTAAAATCTAGGTTGTGCCGTCACTTTTAAACGTTTAAGCTCCATTTTATATTAATAAAATCAAGATGGGGCTGTTGATTTTAAGAATTTCAAGTTACAGTTTGAAAAATTGTGTTTAGAAGATTTGACTACATTAAGAAAGTTGTGGTAATTTTTTATTTAACTTATAATTTTTGCTTAAAATGCAGATTTTTGTAATTGTCGTAGATGGGGTTGTAAATTTTAGGAACTATGAGTTACTATTCAATTTAAAATTTTGGATTTAGTACACTAGGCTTTATTTGAAAGTTTTAGAAACTATTTTTGTAACCCATAGTATTAGATCAAAATAAGTTTTTTGTTAAGTTTTTGTTTTATGACAGTAAAACTACGATGGAATCTTTGAATTTTAGAATTTTGCGTTGTAGTTTGATAAATTTGATCTAAGAGATTTATTTATATTAGATCAAACAATTAGTTTCACATTATTTTAAGTTAAATTACATATATTATACATTTTGTGTTTATGCTAGTAATTAGGAGATTTTGCTGCATTAATTTTACTCAAATACGTTTTACACCCGTTCAAGTTTACTTCATCAATCATTAATTTGATGTATATTTGTTAAGCAGATTGTTATCATTGACTAGAATTTGATTCTAATCAATATAATAGTCAAAGCTTTTGTCCAAATGTATGAGCACTTAGTTAACCTTTCTATTGATTAGCTTCAAAGTTTTTTTATCTACTGGGATCAGAATATCTAAGATTATTTTTTTGCTAACATGCAATTTATTTCCAATCTTAGAGGATATTTTTGTTATCGATGCAAGTTGCTACTTTACTAACAAATTGTTTAGATGAACACATTTATATGTAATTAACTTACAGTTTGGCGAGGAGAAATTGCTTAGGCATTCTTGACTTATATTAAAGCTTGTGTTGGTACATTTGGATATGATTTAAGACTTCTGTTTAGTGGAATTGTTTAGTCTCTGACAGTAAAGACTGTAGATTGTAGTTTAAGTTATCAACGACTTTTCTGGCTGACGAGCAGTTTCAGTCTAAATAAATTCTTTTATACCAGAAACTTTTTTTAATCATCAAAATATATTTAAGAGCTTTTTTGTTATTATGTTTTCTTTGCCTACACTTATTACCGTCTGCTTCATCTTCCTCCCTCCGTACAGTATAACAGCTTCAGTTTTTTCCGCTGCTACTTCTAGCCCCAGTTTTTCTATTTTGTATAGCTTCGTTGGTCATAGCTTTAAGCTCGTCTTCTCTCTTAGTTGCTGTGACGATGGCAGTGTCATCAGCAAAACACAACAGAGATGTCCATTTTGTCAAAGTTATTTGCAGAATGCTATTATAGTAGATTATTTACAGCAAAGGTCCCAAAATGGAGCCTTGTGGCACACCACACGTAGTTTCTATTTTATCGCCGATACCTATCAACAGTTTTCTGTTTTCTAGGTATCTCATTACGGTTTGCATTTTCCTTTTACTGACGTTCATCTTATTCAGTGCTTCTACTCTCCCTTTCCATGGTACCGTACCAAACGCGTTTTTAATATCCACTGTGATTAAGATGCACAACATCCTGTTTTTGTACGCCATCTTTTTTATGTTCTCTACTGTTTCTGTCATTTTTAACATCTATCGTCGCTCTTCTTTTGCTGAACCCAAATTGATTCTCCGATAGCTTGTCTTCTATTTCCTCTCTTAGTCTTTTTGCAATAAGGTGTTCGTATAGTTTCCCGATAGTGTTAATAAGGCATATTGGTCTGTATTTTGTTTCCTCTTCTTCAATTTTATTTGGTTTTTTTAGCAACACTAATTTAGACTGCTTCTAAACCTTTGCAAACTTGCCCAACTGAAATTCTTTGTTCATTATATTAAGTATAATGTTTTTACCATCTCTTTAAATGTATTGGGGGGAATTCCGTCTGGTCAGGGTGCTTTTTTGTCTTTGAGTTTACTAGTCGCTTCTTGGCCACCTTATTTTTGGACATCTTGGAAACAAATGCCAGCTATAGAGTGCCGTCTTACTGGTGATCTGGCTGTCTTGCTTGTTTTTGAGAAGGTTTTCCTTTCATCTTTGGTGTCAGTTTCTTTCGTCATGTTTGAGTTTTGAGTGCTCCACCCATAATCCTTGGAGCAGCCTACTATTGCCAGTGGGGAGGGATTCCTCGTGTTTGCGGGATACTTCTGGGTATTTTTACTTTCAAAACTGTTTTCCATTTTCCATTTTGGGCTAATGGCATCCATAAATCCATTTTCTGACTGTCTGGAAGTCTCGCACCCTAATAGGCGTTTAAAGTGTTGGGTTTCACTGTAAGAAAAAAGATTAAAAAGCTGTTTTGGTTACCAAGCTCTTGAGACCTAATAGCGTTGGTAACCAGAAAGTGGGTCAAGAGAGAACGAAGAGTTGTCCAAGAGAGGCCGATAGTTTAAAGTAGGAAAAGAAGAAGGAAAATGGTAGTCTCATTGCCGTGGCTAGGCTACCGTGCAATGGTGACGGTCTGCTTGTGCAATCCCCTATCCGCCACCTGGGACCAGTTTCTCTTTTTATCTAAACCCATCAAATAGGGAACTCGAACTTGATACCGTTGGTGTAGCAGTCGAGTACGCTAACACCAACTGGGCGGTTATATATACTTAAAGGCCTGGTTACACAATGCGAGCTAGCATCCGAGCTGGCCTGACAAATTTAATTTTATTTAAATAGTAGGTGAGAGGTGTCAGTAGGCGGCTGTGACTTAAATTAGAGTTTTTCTTACCCTCCAAGTATTTGTTATGCAGACGTTGAATGTTATTTCAAGCGTTGTTTGTCATTAAGCTGGGTGAAGAAGATAAATTCAATTTTTTGATATCAGATTGTGAAAGTGTGATTTATGTTGAGGTTTTTGTCTATCTACTATCCAGAGCTTGGATGTTCCTCTTTATCTTATCTATCTATCTGTTATAAGCGTTGTTTGTCATTTAGTTGAGGACAGAAGATAACAAATTTGATTTTATTTTTAAGAGTCGGTGGGTGTTACTTAAATTAGAGCTTTAGCTCATCTGCCCAAGTGTTTGTTATCTAGAGGTTGGAAGTTTTTCTTTATTACAAATTTTGTCAATAAGTTGGGGGAAGAGGATGACAAATTTAGTTTCTTGATGCCAAACAATTGGGTGGAGTAGTGGGAAACTTAGTCGTTGATTGTGAGCGTGTGACTTAAACTGGAGTTTCCGTCCACACGCTCAAGTGTTTGTTATCTAGAGGTCGTATGCTTTTTTTATTGCAAGAGTCGTTTATTATTAAGTTGTGGGAAGAGTGTTTCTTATCCATACGTTGTAAGTTTCTTCTCATTGCAATTGTAATTTATCATTAAGTCGGAGGGTATCATTTTTTGATGACAAATAGTCTGATGCGAGGACGGGAAACTTAGTTTGTTGATTGTGGGCGTGTGGTTTATATTGGAGTTACCGTAAACCCGCCCAAGTATTTGTTATGTAGGGATGGGAATGACAAAGAGTTGAGTGGGTAAGCGGCTTCACTTAGTTCATCAATTGTGATTTGGTTGAGGAAATGCTGTTAACGCGGTGCTAATCATAAAATGTCCCGGTGTCAATCAGTCAAGATCATTTGGATTGCTGGATAACGGGAACAGAGGTTAAGAATTTGCAACGTTTTTACTTTGCACAAAAATGTTAATGTTAATTTTTCAAACGTTAGTTTTGTTTCTCTCAATACTTTCTTTATATGGGTTTTTGTGGGTTTTACTGCTGCTTCTCAAAGTCCAACATTAGGTGCGCGTGGTGGTATAAAATGCCGTTGTATCTTCTTTGTGGTTATAGTTATTGGACCGATGAGACTCGAATATACTGGCAATGTCAGACAGTATGTTTTGCTTAGTTGGCTTTTTATTTGATTTAGATGGTTTAGAATTAATATAATGAAGCGAGTCATTTGATACATTCCACTGTAATCCAAGAGTTTTAACGATTTTGTTTTTCTCAATAGATATTCCATCACAAGTGTCTTGTTGATCTATTGGTTTTAGAAGAGCTGGTTTATTTGATGCCCATTTGTGCAGTTTGAAGCCGCTTTGTTCTAGGAGTGCTGTTACTTGAATCCGTATGTTGTTGGTTTCGGAAAATGTTTTGGCTCGCTTAAGAAGATCATCTACGTCAAAGCCTCTTCTAACTATGTTTTCAACCATTGAATACATTGCACCTTTTAAACTAAATTTATTAAGACATCTAATGGCAAGGTATGATGCTGACGCCGTTCCATACGTAACTGTGTTCAGCTCTAAATTTTTTCCTTAACATTAGTTCTCCACAAAATTTTTTGGAGATGACTTTGTGACTTATCCGCTTCTATCTGGCAATAAATTTTGTTGATATCAACTGTTATCACAAATTCAAACGTTCTGAATTTGCAAAGTATTGTTTAGTGACGCACTTGATGATTTTTTGCATGATGCGTCAAAAACAACTTGCAATTTTGTTGTCAAGCTGTCATCCTTCATCACTTGATGATGAGGTAAGTAATACTGAGTTATTGGATTTCTGTCTTGATTCCTTAACTCTTTCATGTGACCAAGTTTTTTGTATTCTTGGATGAAATCTTTGAAATTTAACTGCAGATTGAAAGGCTAATGTTTTGTGCTATGCAGTTGGATAATGCAGCACTAGAGGAATTGTTCTATTAAAATTGATCTACTAATTTTTGAGGAAAACAGACAACAAACAGATGTGTTAACACATCAAAATAGTTTGAGACTTTTATGTATTAGAGTTGTTTAACCTCCTACTAAATGTAGTTTTAGTAGTCACAACTTTTCCGACTGACGATCCAATCTATGTAGATATTTTTTCTAGCTTCAAGCAAACACTGAACTTTGAGAACGCCTTGTGCTGATTTCTTTATTCTTGGTTATTTTCCAGAAACTAAAGATTTGGATATTGTCAGGTGGAAGTCTGGAAAATACTGCCTTTGCTTATTATTGTTTTCTTTTTAAGGAACACAAAAGACCTAACAAATTCTCAGATAATAATGAAAATACCAGGTTCCCTTTACAAATAATTGCTATGGAAGCTGTTTTGTGCCTCAAAAAAAAGAAGATTTCTAAAACCTATAAAAAAAATTATTTATAAAATTACTTGCAACTTTGAAAAATCCATGCTTATTACATACTGTTCTCTTAGATTACTTAGTTTAAGATAAACTAAGCCCGATTTCCGACTTCTTTGATGAATGAGCATTTGAGACGTTTGTCAACGCCCTATCAGAGATTTTTGCAATCACCATAACTAAAACAGTAATATAACTCAAAATACTAGCATCGAAAGTTATAGAACTGAAAGTGAGTAGTCATTATCATGTACAGAAGCGGGATTTTAGTTTTGAGAGCTGAACATTGCGACACAAGAGAAAAACCTTTACACGTTTTTGGAGGATAGGTACAATATTTCATAGAAATGGATCATTTTTATTTATTGATTGTAAGCATTTGGTTTAGATTAGAGTTTGAGCTCACTTGCCCGAGTGGTTATTATCTAAAGGTTGGATGTTTCTTTTTATTGTAAACGTTTTTTGTTAAGTTAAGGTAGTGGATGAAAAATTTATTTTTTGGTTTCAAAGAGTGTGAAGTGGCTGAGTTTGTTGATTCTGAGGGTATGACTTAAACTGTAACTTCCGCCCACTCGCTCAAACACATTTAGAGGTTGGAAGTTTCTTATTCTTTTTCTTCCAGTGCATTCTCCTCACAGGAGGTTTGCGACCATATGTCTGAATTCGTCCCGGTTTTGTGCGAGTCGTATTAGTGTAGAAGCTTCACTGATTCCGAACCATTGTCGCAAGTTTAGCAGCCAGGAGAACTTTTTTTTACGATTCCCCGTTTACCTTTTATTTTTCCTTCTATGATTAATTGCAGGAATTGGTATTTGTCATTTCGGAATATGTGTCCAAAATATCCTGCCTTTCTACGTTTCACCATCGTGAGGAGTTCTGTATCTTTGTTCATTTGCTTGAATACTTCGTCGTTTGTTATTTTGTCTGTCCATGGAATTTTTAGCATCCTCCATAGATGATATCTTTAGTGCCCACCCCTCGACTCCATACATTAGTACCGAGAAGACATAACATTTGACGGTTCTTCACCTGATTTTAAGTGAAAGATCCCTGTTGCATACTAATGGTCGGAGTTTTTAAAAGTGGATCTGGCTATTTCAATTTGTGTTTTGATGTCATGGATTGGGTCCGACTGTTTATTGAGCCAGCTGCCTAAGTATTTGAATCTTTGCACCCGTTTAATTGGTGCATTGTTATTTGTGGAGTTGTCCTTGCTAATAATCATTAATTTGGTTTTTGCGATGTTTATTTTGAGTTCATACTCGGAGCTAGCTTGTTGAACTTGGTCTATAAGGAATCGTTTAGCTCGTCTGGTCCAGGGGCTATTCTACTTTTTGTGTCTTGAATTGTAGAAAAGCCCCTGAACCAGACGAACTAAAAGCCGAACTTTTCAAGGCAATGAATTATAAAACTTTAACAGTTCTACTACGACTATACAATAAAAATCTCTTTATTGCAAGCGTCATTTGTCATTAAGTTGAGAGAAGAGGATGACACGTTTTATTTCTTGATGACAAACAGTCGAGTAAGAGGATGGAAAACTTAGTTTGTTGATAGTGAACGTGTGATTGGAGTTTCTAAACACCAGACCAAGTGTTTGATATCTAGAAGTTGGAAGTTTATTCTCATTGCAGGCGTCATTTGTTATTTAATCGGGGGACAAAGCATAAAATTTTTAATTTTTTGATGACACACAGTCGGATTGGAGGCTAGGATACGTAAGTTTGTTGGTTGTGAGCGTGTGACTTGGAGTTTCCGCCCACCCAAATGTTTGTGATCTAGAGATTGAAAATTTCTTCTTATTGAAAGCGTTTTTTGTTATTATCTCAAGCGAAGAGGATAACAAATTATATTTTTTGTAGACAAACAGTTGGGTAGGACGGTGGGAAACTTAGTTTATTGATAGTGAGCGTGTGACTTAAATTGGAGTTCCCGCTCACTCACCCAAGTGTTTGATATTCAGAAATTGAATGTTTTCTTCATTTCTAGCGTCAATTGTCATTAACTGGGCGACAGAGCATGAAAAATAGAAATCCAGACAGTCGGGTGGAACGGCTGGAAACTTAGTTTGTTGATTGTGAGCTTGTAACTTAAATTGGAGTTCCAGCTTACTAGCCTAAGTGTTTATTATTCAGAGGTTGGAAGTTTCTCCTCATTGCAAGCGTCAATTGCTATTATGTCCAGGGGAAAGGCAGGAAACTTAGTTTGTTGATTGTGAGCGTGCAACTTCAATTGAAGTGTTGTTTGTCATTAAGTTAGGAAAAGATGATGACAAATTTAGAGTTGACGCCCATCCGCTTATGTGTTTCCTCATTGTATGCGTTGTTTGTCATTAAGCTGGGGGAAGAGGATGATAATCCTTGTATTCTAAACCATAAAGATCTATCTGCTGTGACTCAAATTAAGTCACACGCTCACAATCATTGAACTAAATGGGATGACACTTATTGATTGTGAGCGTGTGGGTTTTCGCCCACCCATTCAAGTGTTTGTTATCTAGAGATTGGGTGTTTCTCTTTATTGCAAGCGTTATTTGACATTGAATTAGAGGAAAAGTATTACCAATCTGATTTCTTAATGACAAAGAGTTGGGTGAGTAGGCTGGAACCCCAATTTAATTCACACGCTTATAATCAATAAGTGTCCTCTTATTTAGTTCAATGATTGTGAGCGTGTGACTTAATTTGGGTCACAGCAGATAAATCTTTATGGTTTGGAACGAGGATTATATGATTATATACGACTACTTTTGTCTACAAAACCTTAGTCAAGGTTTGCAATTTGGTACAAATTGCCAGATTATTGCATACACTTGTGCTATGCAATCACAGAGGATTTTTTTGACTATTTCTGGAAGGTGCTCTAAAGGCTTCAAAAACACTGACTAAAATGCAGCATATAAAAATACAAGTTTAGAAAGACAAAACTAACAAGAAATTTACAAGTAAGGAAGGACAAAGATTATCATCTTTTTGACACTCACTTCACACCGACGCGAGAATAGCTCACATGGAGCGCCGCTAGGTATTATCAACTTTATTGGAGTCTGCGTTTGGTTGCGGGATTATTATTGTTTGACAAAACTCAAACCAAATTAATTAAAGAATCCAGTTTGTAAGGCTAACGGATGTTAAAAACTGATAAACAACCGCCAAAATGTATCTTACGCCAGCATGCATTTAAACAATGGTGAGGCTGATCATTATAACAGTGGCTAAGCAGCGAAGCGTCAGTAATCTTGCGGGGACCAGAATATGTACAGTAGCTTGTTTAATAATAGAGCATGATATTGAGTTGTTTGCCTAGGTAAATCTGCAAATATGCTCTAACTTATCCTTCACAGTTTTTCAAATGAGCCCGATTTAATTTAAGATGGTTTCAAATGAAATCAGACCATTTTCAATATTATTTAAATGTTAACTTTATAAAAACAACTTTATTTAGTTTGATCAGCCATTAATTGGACAGCACAAAGCTTATTTTAATTTTAAACTATAATGACACAAAGAACTTAATACATGATGACAGCAAATTGAAGCTTTTAACTGCTCATCCCATGATAGACAGATAGAAACGAAACAACGGATGGGTGAATGAACGAGAAACAAAAAATTGTGTACAGCTTTATAGAATAAAATAATTATTGAGCAATTTTTTACAACCTAAAATAACAAGATAAGTTTGTAGTCAATTGATTTGTTTGGTGAGTCTCGCCTGCCCACAAGCATCTTATCTTTCAAAGGACAAGCGTTAAAAGGCACCGGCGGTGAAGAAAGATTTATTATAAAAACTTTAAATATAAAAGTGAATAATCTGAACAGGTCAGCCGGGTAGTACATCGGTAATATAAATTTATGATTTGTCTTATTTGAATTTCTGCGATGAAAAATGGTTGGGATTGAATGTATGTGTAATTAAAAATAATTTTATACAGGGTGTTTCAATTAGTGCAATTATAGCGGCAGGAAAGTTGCGATTCAACAAGTTTTTCGGGGCCGTCTATCAAATTAGCGGTTCGCGGTAACCAACAAAACAACTACAACAAAAATAGCCTCACAAAAGGGTTAAACGTTGGGGAAATTAATGGACGGCATCATTAAATATAAATACAATCATTACTTGGCCTCTTAATAAGTCGATAAAAATATAAATGACACACATTTATATACAATCCACTTAAGTGCGCAATATGTTTTCCATTGTTACAATTGTGAAGGAAAGGCTATTGTATATAATTTTTTTTGTGCTACCGAAATTATTGCAGAAATTCTGTGCACATACACGAAATAAAAAAATCGGACGATTTTATTTTTTTGCGCCCCTGTGTGAAAATGCAGTCGGCGGTGTTTTCCGCGCAGATATGTGCTAGGTGGTGGGGGCCAGAAGGGGGGAGGGGCGGCGCGACTCAAAAAAAAAAGAAGCATCGCGAAAAAAATCCCGGCGCTTTTTTCCTCTGGTGCCCCCCTAATACCCCCCCTCGGCGCGCACATATATATATATACACAGTAAAAAAAATCCAGGGGGCGCACGCGTGTTAAGAAACCGCCGCGCCTTCCCCGCCGCCCCTCTCTGTCTAACTATATTGATTTTCGTATGCGCTGTCTTTCTCTACGTCTGTTCCTGACCTCCGATACGTCCGAACTTATTCCCTAGGACATCGATTTTTCACAGTGGTCCTTTTTTCGTTGTTTACATATTTCACAATTTCAGAGCGGGCGCCCCCTCTCGAGCGCGCTAACCCCTTGGGACAACACGCGGGGGCCGTACACCCCCCTTCAACGTCTGCGACAAAGCACATTTGTAATCCTCGCGGTGAACATAACGAGACCGCGTTTATGACAGGGGACGTTGAAAAATGTCAAAATAAAATTTTAATGCGATTAATGGACAATGGAGGAGTTCATTTTTACCCACTTTCCATCAGTATTCTAAAACTTCTAAAAAATGAATAAATTTCATTATCAAAGTATTTTCATATCTGTCAAAATTTAATTCAAATCAATATTTAAATAAGAATTACTCCACCTTCGGCGATAGCATACAGACACGTACTAACCAGATAAGTTTAGTTTGTTCAATTGTTTTCAACTAGTGGGCACAACGTTTATCGCATCAATTCAATTAAAATTGACCGCTGTTATTATAATTTTCCTATTATTAGTTTAGGAAATATTAAGTTTCAAAACATGTTCTAACAATTATAGTTGTTTCAATAGCTTTTAACCAAATTGTGTAAAATCCAATGTATAGATTTAATTCAAGTTTTCGGTACTAAATTATTATTATAATGCTTACTGTAACAATTTGTTTAGAAAACGTATATTAAAATAACTTTTGCTGTAATTATAAGCGTATAAAAAGTGCTTCTACTGGGGTAGTTACAAAAGTTGCTGGAATGAATTATATTTTCTAAGAAGCAAGCTGAGTTAGTACTGATTCACTTGTTTTTGTTTACAATTTTTGTTTATGTATACTGTAACAAGGTCATCTGCATAACCAGTATTTTTTAATTTTGTTTTTGTAGTATGTAGATTGGGCTTGCAAATTTCTTTCTCCTACCTACGCTTTGAGATGTTTGATTGACTTGTTTTTGTTCTGAGACTGAAGATTGTTTCCAGTATTTGATGCCCGAAGGATGTCTGTGTGGCCATAGATGATGTGGTTTCTTTATGAGGTTTAAAGTTGTTCTTGGTAGTGATGATGCTCGGAGGTCAGTTATATGAACTATAGATGATGATTGGTTTGTGTTTGATTTAAGCGCAAAGCTGTTTTCCTTTCTTTGTACTAGGACTTTGTTTATTGAGATCTAAGTGGCTTCATGTATGAATGTTTAGTAGTGTTATGGTTGAGATAAGCTGGTAGAGTTACTAGTTCTCTGTTAGTGTAGATAAAGATGCTCAGTTTATGGAGTTTTGAGTATTTTTTCACAATTATTGTGATTTGTAGTCTGATTGAGACATTTTATATTTCTCTGATTTTGACAAACTGTCAATTTGACAAAGCATTTGTCATCTGTCAAATGAACTATCGAATGTCAATTTGAAATAGCAATTATCAACTGTTTCAGAAAATTGTCAATTCTACAAAGCAATTGTCAACTAACTCTATATTTCTATTTGACAAAACAACTGTCAACTGTTTCAGAAATCTGTTGTCTTGCCTATGAACTGTCAGTTTACAGAACTGTCAATTCTACAAAGTAAATATCATTTTTTTCACAATACTGTCAAATGTCAATTTGACAAAACAACTGTCAACTGTTTTAGAAATTTGTCATATAAATTGTCAATTCAATTATTTTACAAATCTTTCACCACGAACTACTTGATTGACAAACTTGCGTTATAGTATGTGAATTGCCAATTTGATAAAAACTGTCTCACAATTTATTATATGATATGTCTTTTATATAAACTGTCAACTATCAATTCAAGAAAAGAACTGTTTCACAACCTTGTTAGATGAATTATCAACTATATTTTTGTAAATCTGTTATTTAAACTGGAAACTAATAATTTAAACAACTGTCAGCTGTCAAATAAATCAGTTATATCAGCCATTATATGATGACAATTGTTACCGCCTACCTTCTTTTATTTTGTGAACGTCATCTAGTTTTTTATTGGAATTTGGAGAGTATTAATGCTAAAAATTCCGTTTCAATTTCTATAGACAAGATTTTCTTTTTTCTGGTTTAAAAGGTTCTTTCGGGGCATTGTCAATGGTGTTTTTGACAAAGAAACAAAGAAATAAAGGATAGCTTAGGCTTGTGAAAATTGAAATTTACTTAAATTTTTTTAGTCCGGAGCTGTTGCTTAGGTTTTTGGCAACTTTTTGCGTGTTTTGGAAGATTATTTTGACGGGCAGCTTAAATTTTGGCAAACCTCACTTTTGGTTTTGTCTCTTACTCGACGTTGTTGGCTAAGTTTCTTTTTTTGAAGTTTAGAGAGTAATAATAAGTCATTCTTTTTCTATTTCTGTTGATAGGATTCTCGGCTACTCTTTTATGATTTAAAGGTTACTTCTCTTCTAGTGCCCTGCTAACGGTGTTTTTGACAAAGTAAAGTTTAGGCTTGCGACGTTTCTTTGCACGTATAGGAATGTCCTGTTTGGTTTGGAGTAGAGGGTGCTTGAGGTTTTTTTTTATTTGGAATTGTTCTTTAAGTGCTTGGCAACTTTTGGCGTGGTAAAACCTTGTATGGAATTTCAGTCTCGCTCTAGAAGTTACCTGCCCAACGTTGGGCGACAATTGTTACCGCCTATTTCTTTTGTTTTGTGCTTTAATTGACGTTGTTAGCCTAGTTTTTCTTTGGTATTTGGACATTATTGGTAAGCTACTTTTGTCTAACTTGTGTCTATATGGTTCTTTGCTTTTTTATGGTTTAAAAAGTTACTTTTTTTTAGTGCTTTGTTAACAGTGTTTTTGACAAAGGAACGAAAGCAAGCTTAAACTTTTTTTACACATTTAGGAAAGTTTTGTTTGGTTTAGTAGAGAGAATTTTGATCTCGGTTTTAGATCAAAATATTTCTGACGCGTTTTGAACGATATAAGTTTACTTTATTTCGAAAGTTACTTGATTTTTTTTGGCAACTTAGAACCTTGTTTTTGCTTTTTTTGGTATGGTTGAGTCATCGTACTAGTAATTGCTCGCTTCTTGTCTAATTTGTGTCTACATGATTCTTGCTTTTTGTATGGTTAAAAGGTTTCTCTTTTCTCAGTGCACTGTCATCAGTAATTTTGACAAAAGAACGTTTAGATTTGCGTCGTCTACTTACACATTTAGTAAAGTCTTGTTTGGTTTAGTCTTGGTCATTTTCAAAAGATTTCTTACGATTTGATTGATTAGATTTGAAAAATATTTTGTTAATTTGGAATTGTTTTTTGTTTGCTTGGCAACTTTTTGCGTGGTAGAACCTTGTCCAGTATCTTAAATTTATGGATTTGTTTGCGGGGTTTACCTAAATTTGCTCAAAAATATTTTTTCTTGGTGTGGTTGAGGCATTTTGCTCCAGAAGTTGTTTGCTCTACGTTGGGCGACAATTTTTACCGCCTAATTTATTTTGTTTTGTTTTCTAGTCGACATTGTTGGCCTAAATTTTTTTAGACTTTAGGCAGTATTGGTAAGTCATCTTTGTCCAATCTGTGTCTATATGGTTCTTGACTTCTTTTTATGATTTAAAGATTAACTCTTTTCTTAAATTTTAGAAAACAGTTGATAACTATTTCAGTTATATGAACCGTCTAACATAATATGAACTGTCAACTATTATTATCAACAAATTGTTATATAAATTGATTTGTTAACTGTTACACAAATCTGTCAGAGAAATTGTTACTTTTTAATTTGACAAAGCAAATTTTACAAATTTGTCATGTGTCAGCAACTGTTATTTTTAACAAATGTGTCAAATAAACTGTCAATATGAAAATGCAACTGTCTTCTATTTTACAATTTTGACATATTAGCATTTAAATAGATTTACCAAAAATTTACATTATGATATGTCAACTTTGAATTTGACAAATAACTGTCGTCAACTCAACTGTTTTACAAATGTCAACTGTTAGTTTGACAAAGCAACTGTCGACTGTCTAAAAAAATTGTTACATTTGCTTTTTGCATTTTTTATCAGATGAACTGTCAGTTTGACAAAGCAACTGTCAAACATTTTACAAATATGGTATGTGAACTATTTAACACATAACTTCTTAACATAGTTTTTGACAAAACTTTCAATTTAACGAATCTGTCAACTGTCACACAGATTTGTTATATTAGCCATTTATCATATGAAGTGTCAACTGTCAGTTTTGGGTTATGTGATCAGTGTTTTATATGAACTTTAATTTTTAACAAATTTGTTTTTTGGCAATCTGCCAAATGTTAATATTGCAAAGCAACTGTCAATTGTTTAAATCTGTTGTATGAGCTATTTTATATAAAATACAGACTTTAATCTTGACAAATGTACTATATTACATGTTAACTGTTGACATGAAAATGTAATTTGTTTTTATTTTGCTATTTTGACGTATGTACAATCAACTAGTTTTACGACAAATTTGCAATATATGTCAACTGTCATCTTGATAACAAAACTGTCAATTCAGATAAACAGTTATTTAAATTGTCAAATGTCAATTTGACAAAGCAACTGTCAATTCTTTTAGATATCTGTCATATAAATTGCCAATTCAACTATTTTACAAATCTTTCAACTTGGTTGACAAACTTGCGTTATAAAATGTCAACTGCCAATTTGATAAAAATTGTTTCATACATTCTTGTATATAAACTCTCAACTGTCAACTCAACGAAAAAACAGTCTCACAACCTTGTTAGATGAACTGTCAATTTTATTTTTGGTAAATCTGTTATTTAAACTGGCAACTGATGGTTTAAACAACTGTCAGCTGTCAAAAAAGTTAGTTATACTAGCCATTATATGAAGTGTCAACTGTCAATTTTAGAAAACAGTTGATAACTATTTTGTTATATAAATTGTTACATTTTAATTTGAGTGAACTGTTAGTTTAAAATGTTGATTGCCTTACACATTTGCTTTATTCTTGAAATCAAATGTGTTATATAAACTGTCAACTGTCAATATAAGAATGCAACTGTCATCTATTTCACAATTTTGACGTATGAACAATCAACTAGATATGTCAACTCTTAATTTGATAAATAACTGTCAACTCAATTGATTCACAATTCTGTTTTATGAACTTCTAACTTTTAATTTAAGAAAACAACCGTCAACTGTTATCCATTTGTTTTTACTGTTGACTATCTAACAAATGTCTAGTTTGTCAAAGCAACTGTCAACTATTTCACTAATTTGGCATGTGA
This sequence comes from Tachinus rufipes, assembly GCA_963932245.1. Classification (NCBI taxonomy): domain Eukaryota; kingdom Metazoa; phylum Arthropoda; class Insecta; order Coleoptera; family Staphylinidae; genus Tachinus; species Tachinus rufipes. The sequence continues at coordinate 73,335,622 of OZ010748.1, read as the reverse complement.
ACTGTTTAACTTATAAACTGTCAACATAATGTTTGACTGCAATTTAAATGAATTTGACGAAGCATCTGTCAACTGTCACACAGTTTGTTACATTGCTCATTTATCATATGAAGTATCAACTGTCAATTAGTTATGTTATTAGTTTAACATATGAATTTATTTTGACATATTAGTAGTTAACCAGACTTTGTGATATGTCAACTTCAATTTTTTTTAGATAAAATGTGAACTGTTAATTTGACAAAACAACTGTCGACTGTCATCAAATTTTGTTACATGTGTTGTCTATCAGTTGAGCTGTCAGTTTGGCAAAGCAACCGTCAACTATTTTACAAATCTGACATGTGAACTCTGATATAAACTGATATAAACTGTCAACATAGTTTTTGACTGTCATTTAAATTTAAATTTAACGAAAGTTGTTATATCAGATTTTACAAAACAGTTGATAACTGTTTGGGTGATGTGATTAGTCTAAAACATATGATCTGTGAACTTTTAATTTTGACAAATCTGTCATATAAACTGTTAGTTTTACAGAGCATCTGTCAAATGTTTCAAAAATTGCCTAAATTTTAATTTGACAAAGCAACTGTCAACTGATTAATATATTTGTATATAAACTGTCAATATATAGTCTTACAAATTTATTGTATGAGCTATCTGATACAAAAACTGCAAACTTTAATCTTGACAAATGTGTCATATACACCGTCAACTATCAGTATGAGAAAGTAACTGTTTTCTATTTTACAATTTTGTTGTATAAACAGTTGATTGTTTATGATTTACGATAAATTTGTTCTATGTCAACGGTCAATTTGACAAAAAAACTGTCAATTATTTTACAAATTTGACATGTGAACTGTTTAACATATAAACTGTCAACATTATTTTTGACAAATGTGTCATATAAATTTTCAATTCAACAAAACTTTAGTTAATTGTCACACAATTCTGTTATATTGGCCAAATGTCAATTTGACAGAGCAACTATCAACTGTATGTTTGCATATGAACTGTCGATTTGATATATGGACTGTCGCACAAATTTGTTGTATAAGCTATCTGACGTATAAGGCTGCAGTCTCACTGCACCACCCACCGCCACCAACTAAAATTCGAACACGTTAAATCATATGGCAACGGTCCCACTGATTCACTATTCTCGCCGGCATCTGTCATTTGGTAACCACTGTTTCATAATTTCAAATCAGTTGGTGGTAGCGCGGCAACGGTTGATCGTCATTTGAAACATACTAACTTGATATTTTACAAATCAAAACATAATCTGTCATTTTCGCTTTGATATTTGAGAATTTTAAAAACATGGGAGAAACATGGACATCATCCGACATTGATAAACTAATTACATTAGTAAATAAAAGACCTAAAATATAAATATATAAATATAGCATTCTTCTACTGACATAGAAAAGAGTGGGAAATTTAAATATTTAGTGGTCACCAGTGGCTGCAGTGAGACCGTAGTACATTTTGGTGGTTAGTGGCAAACGGTGATAGTTGGTGGCGGTGGTGCAGTGAGACTGCAGCCTAAACTACAAACTTTAATTTTGACAATTGTGTCATATAAATTGTCAACTGCTAATATGAAAATATAACTGTTTTAGTTTTGGCGTATGAAGAATAAACTAATTTTACGACAAATTTGCGTTATATGTCAACTATTGACGAAGCAACTGTCAACTCTTTTATGAATTTGTAGACGAAGTGTCAATTTAATATGTCGATTGTCACAGAAAACCGCTAACTTGACAAATGTATCATAAATTGTTGTCAATATGAGAATGCAACTGTTTTCTGTTTTACAATTTTGACGTATGAACTAGATTTACAATAAATTTGCATTATGATATGTCAACTGTCAAATTGACAAAAAACTGTTAACTCAGATGAATAACCAAATGTCAATTTGACAAAAAAACTGTCAACTCAACTGATGCACAAATAGATTTATGAATTGTCAACTCTTAATTTGACAAAACAACTGACAACTGTGTTTAAAATAAAATGTCAACTATTCATTTGTCTGTCGACAAATCTGTTACATGTGCAGTCTATCAGAAGCAACTGTCAACTATTTTACAATTATGGCATGAGAACTGTTTAATATATGTCAACTATCTACACTATTTTTGACAAATCTGTTACATAAACTTTAAGTTTAACAAAGCATCTGTTAACTATTACATAATTTTATTATATCAGTCAACTGTTTCACAAATCTGTTATATAAATTGATAAATATTAGTTTGACAGCTGCTGCAACTATTTAACAAATCAGTTTAATGTATTTTCAATTTGACACACAAATCTGTTAGATGAGCTGAATGACATATTTGAAATTTTGAAGTATGAATAATCAACTAGGCATTATGATATGTTAACTGTCAATCTGAGAAAAACTGAACTGTTTTGCAAATCTGTTTTGTAAACTTTCAACTCTTAATTACACAAAACAGAAGTTTTGTGCTCTTTTAGTAGCGCTGGATCTTACGGAGGACTGTCGAACCAAGCTTGACGACGGGTCTTATTAGCGGTCGAAAACATATTCTCGTTATGTAAACTTTAAGTCGTGCTAACAAAAAGCTGAACAAAAAGCAAAAGCTTACAGGTCTTATCACTGGATACTGTGGCTTGAGCAAACATACATAGAATTTTGAAAATTTTACAGAAATTAAAAAGACAGTTTTTCTTAAAAAAAGATGACGGGTCTTTTCTTTTTTCTCAAATATGGATAAAATCATGCTTTTATATGCGCAAAAGATACTCTGAAAATTTTAGAAAGTGCCGTGTGCTACGCTCCGAGATATCTTAGAATGTATCCACAGGAATACTTAAAAAAATTAAATTGAAGCCTTTTTTCATTATTTGATCATTTTTAACTTGTCAGGATTGCATTTTAGAAAAAAAATATAAGGTACTTTTTGTTTCAAAATTGCCCAAAAAATAAGTTTTCACAACCAAAAAAAAGTTTTTTTTCCGAAAATTTTAAAAATTTTGCAGGAATTTAAAAGACAGTTAAAAAAAAGATGACGAGTATTTTCTTTTTTTTTAATATTGATAAAAACGTGCTTTTATATTTGCAAAAGATACTCTGAAAATTTCAGAAAGTACCATGCACTACGATCTTACAATGTATCCACAGAAATAGTTAAAATTTAAGTTTTTTTTTATTTTTTGATGTTTGTAACTTTTTAGGATAGCATTTTTAGAAAAAAATTATAAGGTACTTTTTTTCAACATTACTCAAAGAATAAGATTTTATAGCCAATATTTTTGTTTTTTGTTTTGAAAATTTAAAATAAGATGACGGACGGGTATTTTCATTTTTCTCAGATGTGGATAGAAACGTGCTTTTATATGTGCAAAGGATATCCTGATAATTTCAGAAAGTTCCGTGCACTATGCTCCGAGGTATCTTAGAATGTATCCACAGAAAATTGTAAAATATTTACTATTTTTAAGTATTTCTGTGGATACATTGTAAGATATCTCGGAGCGTAGCACACGGCACTTCCTGAAATTTTTAGGGTATCTTTTGCACTATATAAGCACGTTTTTATCCATATATAAGAAAAAAAGAAAATATCCGTCATCTCTTTTTAAGAAAAACTGTCTTTTTGCTGTAAAAAATTAAGCTTTAAACAATTTTGAAAAAAAGTTTATTACAGTTTTTTTCCTACAACTGCAACCCTGAGAAGTTACAAGCGATCAAAAAATGTAAAAAAATGCAATAAACCAATTTTTTCATTTTTTGTTGTTTTTTTTTTTAATTGTTTTTTATTATATCCCCCACTTGCTGCTCTACACCGTCTCCATATGGATGGCTGCAGAGCTTCGTATTCGGGGCACCATTTTATGTTTCAATTCTTCTTATATGTTGTTTGTATTATCTATTTTATTCATTACTTTGTTTTGATTCTTTTATTTTGAATTCATTATAGCTCTTTATTTTCTTAATACTTTGAGGCAGTGACTAGTCCATTGCCTGGTACTGTTTGTTTTGTCTTTTCTGTTCTTGTTGTGTGTACATGTATATTGCTTCTTCTTCTAGTGTTATGTCAGTGAATTTCTTTGTTGGTTTTTATTTGGAGGTTGGTTTTAATTTCTTTATTTTTAATTTTGTATATTAGTTTGCATTTTTTTATTTTTATTTTTTCGTTTATCTTTGTTTTGTTAATTTATTTGTATACTTCTTCTGTTGGTAGTTTGTGTATTATTTTAAGAATTTTGTTCTGTTGTCTTTGTATTTTTTGTATGTTTGTTTTGATGTTTCTCCCCATATGCTTATTAAATAATTTTTGCTAAAAATAGTGAATGGTAGATACTTAATGCAGTTTTGATTGCTTATTACTGAAAAATGGCTTATTGAAAAATCTAAAAAAATTCACAAGATCAGGACTCATAATAATAATAATAATAATATAAATAATAATAGGTATTTATTGCCCTACAGAAAACAATTCCCAATTACAAGACAACATACAAAAAAAGTACCATATACAAATAATTTACCAACTGATATTAATGTATTTTGTGTCTCTAAATCTACGTTCAGAAGTCATGCTGACTAATGTCTAATATGTGCGCTTTTATGAATGGTATATTTGTATTCTTTATTTTTGTATTGTAAAACATCATTGTTTATGTATATTTGATGTAGATGTAAATGGTAAGATTATACCGTGAATAAAGTATTATTATTATTATTATTAAAAAAAATAATAAAAATACATATAAAAACTAGACAATTTAAACTAAGATTAACATTTGCAAAAAAATAAAAAAATAAAATAAAATTAAGTAACTTGTTCAATTAAATATTTAATACTATCATTAAAAATATCACAGCAGGGTGGCATATTATTGAAATTACTACAAACATTATCAATTGGCGACTTAAGACCATAGCTAGTACGTATTGAAGGTAAACTAAAGGTTGGTTTTTGTCGACTGTTAAAAGATGGTATATGCAATTTAATAAGTTGTATAATTTCAGGATAATCGACAATATTGTGCAAGAGTTTATACACAAAAATAACACTTGCCTTAAAACGTCTAAGCTCAAGTGATTCAAAGTTAAACTTGTTGAGTAAACTGAGGTAATCATAGCCTCTGATAGGATAATGTCCTTCAATTTTAAAAAATAAGTATTTTAAAAACCTGCGTTGCACACTTTCAATTTGTTGTGTTTGATGTTGGTTCCGTGGATACCAAATTAAAGAAGCGTATTCCAGTTTAGAACGCACAAATGAATTATATAAAGCCTTTAAGGCACTAAGATTTTGAAAACTATTGGTGTTACGATGAATAAATCCTAAAGCTTTTTTAGAACTCTGTACAACGTTTTCAATGTGATAGTTAAACGTTAGTTTAGTATCAAAGTCAACACCAAGGTCTTTAAAAGTACTAACATACTCAACTGAACGGCTATTTATAAGATAATCAAACTTTATGGCATTAGTTTTGCGTGTAAATGACATAAACTAACACTTGCTAATGTTTAAATCTAATCGATTAGCAATACACCAAATGAAAATTTGGTTTAACATGTTTTGCAACTGAAAACAGTCATTGATGCTGTTGATCTTTGAATATATTTTAAGATCATCTATATGCAGAAGATGCTGACAACCTAGTGATGTAGAGAGGTCATTAATAAATAAATTGAACAGTATGGGCCCCAATATTGATCCTTGTGGAACACCAGATGTTGGAAAATAAGAATTAGATTTATAGTAATTGAAAGTGACATACGACTCACGCTTTTTGAGATAAGATGACATCAGTACAATGGATGAACTGCAAAAACCAAAATCTTTAAGCTTAGCTAAGAGAATATTATGTTCAACTCTATCAATAGCGTTTGACATATCTGTATAAATAACGTCCATTTGCCCAGAAGTGTCAAGAGTTCTAGCTATTTCGTGTGTAATAACACACAGATTTGTTACAGTCGAACGCCCTGGAACAAAACCATGTTGATTAGTGGAGATATAAGGTTTAACATGGTTGTATATTTGATTATAGAGGATACGCTCAAAGACTTTGGCAATGTGTTGTAAGATTGCAATAGGGCGATAGTTATCAATGTTGTGAAGATTGATATTAGTTTTAGGTATTGAACAAACAGAAGTTATTTTCAGATTATTAGGGAAAGTAAAGGTAGTAATGGATAAATTGAATAAAATTGTGAGAGGATGACAAAACAGAATAGCGCAATCTTTCAATAAAAAAGCAGGTAAATTATCATTGCCAGCAGAATTTTTATTTGGAAGGGTTTTAAGAATCTTTAACACAGCATCTTCTGAAACATGAGAAAATGTAAAGTTATGTATATAGCTGCAGTTATCAAGGTTGACATTAGTAGACGGGGGAGTGTGTACGGATTCAAAAAACTTAGAAAAGCCATTGTTCTTAGGATTATCAAATACTTCATTATCACTAATCAAAGTTGAAGGAACTCTAGATGAGTTGGATTTCTTAGAGTTGATATATGTCCAAAACTGTTTTGGGTTAGAGACAACTTCATTTTCAATTGAGGATATATAAATACTGTAAGCAGATTTAGTTTTACGTTAAATTAAAGTTCTAAGTCGTTTAAACTCCGTTGTTATTGTCGGAGAGTTGAACTTGAACTTGAAGTTTTAGTCTGACTGAAGCTTTTTGTTTAATAAGTTTTATAATTTCTATATTATACCAAGGTGGATATTTTCTTTTTTGTTTAACTTTGCAAGATGGAATAAACTTATGCAGCGCACTATTTAATATATTATAAAATTCAATAAAAGCTAAATTTACATCAGAAAAATTTAAAAATGTACTCCACTCAATATTGCTCAGATACGCATACAGTGCCGGGTAGTTACCTCTTTTATAGTTAAGTTTGACAGCATCCTTATTAACTGAAGACAAATCCGGAAAACATTGTAAAGCAAAAGTAAGTGCAGGATGGTGAATATCTTCAGAAACTAGAGGAAATGTTTCTCTAAATACTTGACATTCGATGTTAGAGTATACTAAGTCCAGAATATTATTTAAAGAATTCTTAATTGAATTATATTGCCTAAGACCCAAGAAAGAACAAAAATTTGATATAATAGAAGCTTGGCTAGATAGACTATTCTGTGTAAGAGTTATTTCTGAACAGTTAAAATCACCTATAAAAATAATTTTATTATCTCCAAAGTTAATTTGAGTTAGCAAATCAAAAAATAATTTATAATCATTAGTTAATGCGCTAGTTGAAATATAAACAAGAACAATAAATAACAAACTGGATTTGAGTTTACATTTACATATTAAAAGATCAATTAACGGAACTTGTTGGTTAATAAAATCTGTGGAAACAATTTCTATTTTAAAAGAGTTGCGAACAGCAATTAGAGCTCCACCACCTTTCGATTTTTTAGAGAGTGTTCGATTGCGATCAGTTCGAAAAAACGATTCGTCGAATAATTCACGGCTGCCAACACTAGGTGTTATCCACGATTTAGTTATTAGCACTACATTATAGTCACAATCACTGATATTATTAAAAAAGGTCTCAATTTTAGTATTCAGTCCACGAACGTTTTGGTAAAAGACGGTGATGTTTCCAGAGGGCGGAGAATCTCATGCAGAGTTTGTAATAACACGAGGGTAGCCATTAATAAATTTAATTGTTAAATTGGTTTCACCGTTCTGCTGTTTATTTCGCAATTCAGTTCGAGCATCATTTAAAATTTTGCATTGCTGCGGAGTACGATCGGGTCCCATACGAATATTATTTAAGTTGAGATTCTTGCAAATTTATAAAAAATTAATAGCGTCTTGTTTGTTATTAAAATGAACTTTGATGGGTCTAGGTCGTGCTCCAAGTTTTCCAACTCTAAACAAAGAAATACCAGATAGTGCATTAGCGTTGTTATCACCAAGAGTATTTTTTAAAAAATCAATGTCGTCTTGCTGTCTCATCTCATCATGGTTTTGGGATTCCGGAACATTGTAAATCATGGCGTTAGAAGATTTTTTTTCTCTTTCCTCAATCTCATGAATAATATCATCTGATGTGAGATTGGTACCATTGAGAGCTGCAATCTGAGATTTAAAGTTTTTAAGACAGCAACTTGTTCAGTAAGAGTTGTTATTGCTTCAGTACAAGTAGTTACTTGTTTTCTAATTTCATCAGAAAAAGGTGTGAAGTAAGTTTTAAACATATCATTCATTGCAGCAATAATTTCTACTTTAAATGACGTTTGTTGGTCTGCAGAAGTGCTATCATCTAACGGGTAACAAGTAGTGCAAGTCCATTTACCATCAGATTTCAAACAGTTTTGTATGTTGTTGGGAGCTATGAATTGCTTACATAGCTTGCAATTAGGCATGTTGGATAATAAACAGAAAATTTAAAAATAATAATAACAGAAACAAACAAAAAGTAAAACACGGACACTCGCTTCACACTGCAGGGCCAGTTACAGTGACTAACAAAAATACAGCACAGGAAGACCACGGATTTACATAAATTACATAAAAGGATAGGATATCAAAAAGATAATAAAGAAACAAATTAAAATTGCAAAAGGATAAAATGAATGTAAAATGTTCCAAGTTACGCCACTGCTTACAATGCTTTTAGACACGCAAGCGCAGTAAGTAAATAAAACTTTTGACAGAAGAGGTTAAGTTGTTTATACAGTAACAATTAATTTAAAATAGACTTATCTGACTAGATATCACTAACAGGTAACGGTAAAACACTATAGCACACAAAATTAAAACTTAGATTTAATTAAAAGAACATATTTTTATCACAGATGTTAGTTAAACAATTTGGTACTGTCACAATACACCAGTGGCATTCTCATGTAGAGAAAGGCATTTTCAGTGTTTTGAGCAAAATCAAATTTTTGTTCTGTACACTTACTTAAACATGGCTTTTTATATATGCAAATCTACTTATAACTTTGTAGATTTTTTATAAATTATCTCCAGATTATATTGTCTGCACTGTTGGTAAATATTATAATTAATTTTAAATAATATATCTAAAACACTTATCTTACTGATGCTAAAAGCAAGCGATGATATATCACAGTTACTTATAATTGTTTCCTCAATTTATTTATTGGCAACTTTTTTCTAACATTAATTGAATATTCATGAAACTTGATTATTATTTTCTTTAATAAAATTTCATTAATAGACACATAAATTAATAGCCTCTCAGATGCTCGCATCGATTTAAATGAATTTACATAAATTTTAGACAACTATATCAGAAAGAACCAAATCGATAGGCTTCCGATGTGAATCGGCATGTGTTTGGAAAAATTGACCGATTTGATGGATAAATTGGTGCCGTTCCCACGATACACTTTATCGTTACGATTGTTATTGACCTAACAAATTGAGTTATCATCATATTCAATCAATTTATTAAAAATTATTTAATTGAATGCAACTAGTTTCGAATAGTACTAATCCATCATTAGGATACAACAATGTAATTCACCAAAAGTACTTTGCAAGAAACTAACCAGACGAAAATATTTATGGTCGTTCACAATTCAATTAATGTTCTCGTGGATTTTATCACCCAATTAATTACAACCGAGTCCTTGCTTTATACCATAGTTATCTCTTTTCCTTTATCCATCCATCTCTTAATTTAATGTCTCTCCTTGAAGAGAGAAGCAGGTTTCTCTATCTTATAGAAAATAGTAATCGCAATAGTTGATAATAAATAAAACGGGTAATAAAAATGGGTTTAGGAAACTAATTTTATTGCAATTATGTTTTTTTATTATTATTTCTTTTATTTATATAAGCAATGCCACCCATTGATGTGTTATATAATGTTTTGGCCAATCGTTGACATTGAACTTTAAGTGAATGTTTTTTGTTCATTCAATTTATAAATTATTCTTGCAGGTTGCAATTTATTAGTTTTTTTAATGCATTTGCGTCATATCAAATTTGTTAAAGTTTTTAAACATTAATAATTAATTTATGGGATTTAAAAGAATCGATAAGGATATGCAATTTTGCAATTATTTAAGAATGTGTAACAACAGGTGTAAGTAAGTGGTTTGACATTGTCAATGATTGTATAGGGGGAAATAAATTGCTTAGTATATCTTGCTGCAGGGCAAACCACCCCTACAATCTTTCATTCATAAAGTGTTTGATGTCCTACATTGCGGATTATTTATGATTTATCTATTACCCATAATAATTTTATGTTGAATAAATAAGTTTGGTGTTGGTATAGTGCATGAACATAAAAGAAAACGCTTTAACCAAAGCAAGTAATTTTTATTTAAATTTTTGTAATTATTTATATTTTTGTTTATTGTAGTTTTAAATATACAGGGTGATTCTTAACCTATGCGCATAATCTCGAAGAATTATAGTTTGCAATCAATATTAATGATAAATGTTAAAAAAATGTAGTAAAAGTTTTATAATAAGCGAGTTAATGAATTATAAAGTTTCTGCAAAATTAAAATTTATTACTTGAAAAAAATCGGTGTGCCATGCCAAAATTAAAATAATGCACGTTGAAGTCCCGGCGGTTGTTGTCGAAAAATTGAAAAAAAACTAGGTGGCGTCTGTCAGTGTGTAATAAAATTAAATTATGGCGCAACATAACATGACCAATGCAAAATTTGTGGATATGATATTGGTGTATGGAGAAGTTCATCAAAATTCAGTGGCTGCAGCTCGCCTTTATTCAGAGAGATTCCCTCAAAGGCATCATCCGGCTCGTGGATCGTTTGTATGTTTGGTACAGCGTGACCAAGGCATATTTTTAATCTCGAGGAGGATATTGTCGATATTGCTGAAGAACATCCTGACATCAGTACCCGGATAATTTCCGATCAAACTCGGGTATTGCAGTCAACTGTATGGCGCATATTAAAGCATGAATTATTGTATCCCTACCATGTGCAGCGTGTACATGCCCTGTTACCAACAGATTTTCTTTGGGTAGTATTTTGCGAACGGCTGTTGCGTCAGCATGATGTGAACCTAAATTTTTCGACTAACATTTTAGTGACAGATGAGACAATTTTTACTCGTAGCGGTGTGCACAATTTTAACAATACGCAATATTGGGCAGTTGAAAATCCACACATTACCCGGCGTACAAACTTTCAACACAGATTTTTGGTGAATGTATGGGCTGGAATTGTAAACGGCCATCTTATTGGACCGTTTTTGTTGCCACATCGTGTTTATTTAAATTTTTTACAAGAGACCCTACCAGCACTACTGGAAGAAGTTCCAATTAATGTTACACAACGCATGTGGTATCTTCACGACGGAGCTCCACCACACTTTGCAATAGATGTTCGACAACATTTCAACAATGTGTTCCCGAGGAAGTGGATTGGTTGAGGAGGTTCAACTGCCTGGCTTCCTAGATTACCTGACCTAAATCCCTTAGACTTTTATGTTTGGAGGCATATGAAACATCTGGTATACGCTACCGAAATTCACAGTGTTGAAGAGTTGCGACATCGCATACTAGCTGCCGGTGACATAATTTGGCAACAGCCGAGACTTCAAAGTGCATGTAGCGCAACATGGCTTCGGCGGGCGCAGATGTGTTTGGAAAATAGAAGAAATAATTTTGAGCATATCTTATGATATTAACTTAAGTGTTCTAATAATTTTGCATTTTTGTTATTTGTTTATTATTTTGATAATTAGTTGATTAAAAGCTTTATTACATTTTTATTATTTTTATTTTGACATGGCACACCGATTTATTTTCAAGTAATAAATTTTATTTTTCCAGAAACTTTATAATTTATTATCTCGCTTATTATAAAACTTTGACTACATTTTTTTAACATTTTTCAATAATATTGATTGTAAACTATAATTCCTCGAGTTTATGCGCATAGGTTAAGAATCATCCTCATAAAATAAACGAAAATATATAAAATTGTTTAATTAATTTTTATCTGAACGTAAAATATATAAATACGATAGTTTGAGCGATAAACAAGAGTATCAAAGTATGATTGATGCTCTAGTATTGAAGCGATTAACGAGGTTACGATGCTATGGTCAGAGTTAGGGAGGGCTTTCGTTGTATTTGCAACCTAAGACTCGATGATCTAAAATGCTCGGTGAATTTAATGTTTATTAAGAATTGTATCCAGGAGTAGAATAGCTTTAAAGACAAGTTAAAAGACGTAAAGTTTTCTGTGATGCATAGAAGTTGTCCGTAGGTTTGAACAAGACTGAGGAATGAGGTTATTTGCTCTCCAATTCGACCAAAGATTTGTTATCAAGAGATTAAAAGTTTCTCCTCTCCGCAAGCGTTATAAGTCTCCATATCAGAGGAGGCGATGTCAGTCTCAAAATAACCAAAAATTTGGTGGGTGCCCAAAGTGCTCACCCTCCTGCCTATGTGTTTGTTATCAAGAGATTAAATGCTTTTCTTCTCTGCAAGCGTTAGTAGTTTCTATATCAGAAAAGGCGATGATGGTATCAATCTCTTGATGACCGACACTTGGGTGGGTGGGTGACACTCTAGTTTTCGATTATCGCCGAGTAGTTTAAACTAGAGTGCTCACTGCAGTGCTCTACCCACCTTACAAAAAGTTTGTTACCAATAGATTAGAATGTTTTCCTCTCTGCAAGCGTTAGAAGTTTCTATGTCAGAGGAGGCGATGATGATAATAATCTATTAATGACGCTTGGGTGGGTGGTTGGGAGACATTCCAGTTTATGATTACCATCAAGTAGTTTGACCTAGAGTGCCTACCCGGCCTTCCAAAGGTTTGTTATAAAGAGATTTAAAATTGTTCTTTTCTGGAAGCGTTAAAACTTTTTATGTCAGAGGAAGCGATGGTGATATCAATCTCTTGATGACCGACACTTGGGTGGGTGGGTCACTCCAATTCATAATTACCATCGAGTAGTTGAAACTAGAATGACTACCCACCCATCCAAGAGTTTTATATCAAAAGATTTTTTTTTCCGTTCTGCAAGCGTTAGAAGTTTCTACGTCAGAGGAGACAATGATGATAAGCTTGATGACCAACACTTGGGTGGGTGGGTGGGACACTCCAATTTATAATTACCAGAGAGTAGTTTGAAGTGGAGTGACAACCCACCCGCCCAATAGTTTGTTATCAAGAGATTAGTAAATATTTCTCTCTGCAAGCGTTGAAAGTCTCTAAGTCAGAGGAGCCGATAGTGATACCAATGTCTTGATAACCGACAATTGGGTCGGTGGGTCATTCTAGTTCATAATTGCCATTGAGTAGTTTGAACTGGAGTGTCCACCTACCGCCCATGAAATTGTTATCAAGAGATTAAAAGTTATTCTTCTCTGCAAGCGTTAGAAGTTTTTATGTCAAAGGAGGCGATGGTTATATCTATTTCTTTATGACCGACACTTAGTGTGGGTTGGTCACTCTAATTTATATTATTTTCGAGTAGTTCAAACTGGAATGAAAACTTATCCATACAAGAGTTTCATATCAAAAGATTTTATCTCCAATTCATAATTACCATTGAGTAGTTCGAACATTTTTGCTTCTCTTTAAGTTTTTTTCTTTTTTTCTTGGCCAACGAAAAACTACAAAAGTTATTCTGGTTAGCCAACAAAGCAACATTAGGAATTTTTTTAAGCAATTTTGCTTGATATTAACAATAACATAGCGGCCACAGAGAGTCATTGAGCTACCGAATGGGAACAAATTTGACTTGACCGTTCGCAACCTGCGCAACTATGCTCTTAAAATTGCTTTTTTATTTATTTCTTTGTGTTAAAACTAAGCAGAGTTTCTATTTCTGTACATGTTGATGTTAGGTTATGTGCAATGTCACCTGACTATAACAAAATAGGTTTGACCATGATGGACTTGAGGGCATCTTATTACGTGCAAAACGCATAATGTTTTCAATCAATATAAATGGTTTTGCATCATATTCGACAATGGTTCAAGGTATTTTCAGCTAGTTCATCAATGAAATACGCTTATGAGAAGTTTTACAATTTTTGTTGCCAAATATTACATTAGCGAATGGTAACAGCAGCAGAACTCTACACTTGGGATGCTCACATGTTTGTTGATGCTTTTTATATAGGATTTTGTAACATTCTGCAGTGAGTTTGTACTTAAATTTGTTGGAAAAGCTTTCCATGCTTTTGAATCTTTAAAAATATTACTCAGCGGTATTGAAGTCGACTTGGACTTTAACATTCAGATGATTCTTTATTTGAAAATGATTCTCAAATTAACCAAGAACTGACGTTAATAAGAATCTTACACATACTTGCTCTGAACATTTTTTTTCAGCTAGTATTTTGGATTCGAAAGACATGCAATAAAAGCCGTATTCTTAGTGCTGTACTTGCTACTAACGTTTGTGGTGTGCGATAATAATTCTACACAAACATGCGAGACTCACAGTTTAACATAGAACTTTTGCAGTAAATTTAGATTTAAAAAACTTTTGAATTGTTAAAAAAGTCACTTAGCGGTATTGAAGTTGGCTAGGGCTTTAAGGTCCAAAAGGTTCTTTAGTTGGGTACAAATTTTTCAAAAAATTATCCCGCCATGTTTTAGTTTTAATACTTTTTGAAGGTTTTAGTATAATTCTCAAAAAACGTTCTATAACTGTCACAAAATGTTTTACAGTTGTCAAAAATGTTCCTTAAATCTCAAAAATCCTCTAGAAACAAGTAAATTTTAGCAGAAATGTTCCAAAATCTTAAAAAATTGTTTTACAATAACAAAAATGTATTTCATTTGCCAAAAAATGTTTCACATCTATAAAAACTGTTTTGGTGTTTTCTTCATACATTGAAATGTTTCAAAATTGTCAAAAATGTTCTAAAATTGTAAATAATGTTCTTTAATTGTCCACAATTAATTCATAAGCAAGCAAATTAAATGTTTCAAAAATATTCTTCAAATGTTAAAACAATTGCAAAAAACGTTCTTTATTTGTCCACAAGCCAGTAAATATAACAAAAACTGTCAAAAATATTCCACATTAATATAAAAATTTTGTTGCAAATGTCAAAAATTTAAATATTATTAACAAATGTTCCAAAACAGTCAAAGATATTTTTCAAATCGGCTGATAAAACGTTCTAAAACTGTCAAAAATATTTCAATACTGTCAACCATGTTTTGCAAATGTACTAACTGTCAAAAAAATGTTTTACAAACAATTAAATATGATTACCAAATGTCAAAATTGTTGAAGTACAAAAATCTTTTATAATTATCAATTTTTTTTTCAAATTTGTTGATAAATTTTAAAAACGTTCTAAAGTTATCTGCAATGTTAAAAATGTGAACATGATTAACAAATGTTTCAAACCTGTCAAAGATATTCTTTAAACCTGCTGATAAAACGCTCTAAAACTGTCAAAAGTATTCTAGTTCTGTTAAAAATGTTCCAAAAATCTAAGAACTGTCAAAAACATTCCTAAAGTGTAATTTGTATGTTCTAAAATTGTTGAAAATGCTTCAAACATATTCCACAATCAAATATCCCAAACACAGACTTGATGTTACTGAAAAAAATACTATATATACCTCAATTAAATTATATAATCAATTACCTGATACTATCAAAAACATCACTAGCTTTAAACCTTTCAAGCGCAAACTACACCAATTTGTGATAAACAGTGAACCATACAGCATGGAAGAGTTCTTTAATATCTGCCAAAACACTATTCAATAACTTTACCTATTATTATATTAATTATGTGACGCGTTTTACTTTATTTACATGTATTGTATATTGTATATTTTATGTGTAAATCTTGTTAAAATAAACTTTTAAAAAAAAAAAAAAAAAAAAAAAAAAAAAAAAAAAAAATATGACTACCAAATGTCAAAAACTAATAAAAAATACAAAAACTTTTCAGAATTATTCAAAATGTTCCTCAAGTTTGTTGAATTGTTTAAAAACTTTCAAAAATGTGTCAAAATTGTCAAAAATATTCTTAAATTATCCACAGATGTCAAAAATGTGAATTTGATTAACAAATGTTTCAAAACTGTCAAAGATATTCTTTAAATCTGCTGATAAAACGTTCAAAAACTGTCAAAAATAATCTAATTGTGTCAAAAATGTTCCACAAATCTAAGAACTGTCAAATATATTCTTAAAGTGTGTTTTGTACGTTCTAAAACTGTTGAAAATGCTTCAAACATATTTCACAAACAAATAAATAATTACCAAATGTCAAAAACTATTTTAACAGTACAAAAAGAATTATCAAAAATATTCCTCAAGTCTGTTGCATTGTTTAAAATTTTTCAAAAATGTGTTAAAATTGTCAAAAATGTTCTAAAATTATCCGCAGATGTCAAAAATGTGAATATGATTAACAAATGTTTGAAAACTGTCAAAGGTATTCTTCAAAACTGCTGATGAAACGCTCTAAAATTGTCAAAAATATTACAATTTTGTCAAAAATGTTCTACAAATCTAAGAACTGTCAAAAACATTCCTAAAGTGTGTTTTGTATGTTCTAAAATTGTTGAAAATGCTTCAAACATATTCACAGACAAATAAATATGATTACCAAATGTCAAAAATTGTTAAAAATTACAAAAACCTTTCAGATTTATCAAAAATGTTCCTCAAGAATAATGTATTGTTTAAAAACTTTCAAAAATGTGTCAAAATTGTCAAAAATATTCTAAAATTATTTGCAGATGTCAAAAATGTGAATATGATTAACAAATGTTTGAAAACTGTCAAAGGTATTCTTTAAACCTGCTGATAAAACGCTCTAAAACTATCAAAAATATTTTAGTGCTGTCAAAAATGTTTCAAAAATCTAAGAACTATCAAAAACATTCCTAAAGTGTGTTTTGTATGTTCTAAAATTGTTGAAAGTGCTTCAAACATATTCACAAACAAATAAATATGATTACCAAATGTCAAAAACAGTTAAAAAGTACAAAAACCTTTTTAAATTATCAAAAATGTTCCTCAAGCCTGTTGTATTGTTTAAAAACTTAAAAAATGGGTCAATATTGTCAAAAACATTCTAAAATTATTTGCAGATGTCAAAAATGTGAATATGATTAACAAATGTTTCTAAACTGTCGAAGATGTCCTTCAAATCTGATAATAAGACGTTCTAAAACTGTCAAAAATATTTCAATTCTGTCAAATATGTTTTGCAAATCTAAGAACTGTCAAAAACATTCCTAAAGTGTGGTTTGTATGTTCTAAAATTGTTGAAAGTGCTTCAAACATGTTCACAAACAAATAACTATGATAACCAAATGTCAAAAATTGTTAAAAAGTACAAAAATCTTTCTTAATTATCAAAAATGTTTGTCAAGTCTGTTGTATTGTCAAAATTGTCAAAAATATTCTAAAATTATCCGCAGATGTCAAAACTGTGAATATGATTATCAAATGTTTCAAAACTGTCAAAGATATTCTTCAAACCTGCTGATAAAACGCTCTAAAACTGTCAAAAATATTCTAGTGTTGTCAAAAATGTTCCACAAATCTAAGAACTGTCAAAATTATTTCTAAAGTGTGTTTTGTATGTTCTAAAATTGTGTTGAAAATGTTTCAAACATATTCACAAACAAATAACTATGATTACCAAATGTCAAAAATTGTTAAAAAGTACAAAAATCTTTCAGATTTATCAAAAATGTTCCTCAAGTCTATTGATTTGTTTAAAAAATTTCAAAAATGTGTCAAAATTGTCAAAAATGTTTTTAAATTATCCGCAGTTGTCAAAAATGTAAATATGATTAACAAATGTTTCAAAAGTATCAAAGATAATCTTTAAACCTTCTGATAAAACGCTCTAAAACTGTCAAAAATATTCTAGTGCTGTCAAAAATGTTCCAAAAATCTAAGAACTGTCAAAAACATTCTTAAAGTGTGTTTTGATGTTCTAAAATTGTTGAAAATGCTTCAAATATATTTCACAAACAAATAAATATTATTACGAAATGTTAAAAACTGTTAAAAAGTACAAAAACCTTTCAAAATGATCAAAATTGTTTCTCAAGTTTGTTGTATTGTTTAGAAACTTTCAAAAATGTGTCAAAATTGTCAAAAATATTCTAAACATATCCGCTGATGTCAAAACTGTGAATATGATTAACAAATGTTTTAAAACTGTCAAAGGTATTCTTCAAAACTGCTGATGAAACGCTCTAAAATTGTCAAAAATATTACAATTTTGTCAAAAATGTTCTACAAATCTAAGAACTGTCAAAAACATTCCTAAAGTGTGTTTTGTATGTTCTAAAATTGTTGAAAATGCTTCAAACATATTCACAGACAAATAAATATGATTACCAAATGTCAAAAATTGTTAAAAATTACAAAAACCTTTCAGATTTATCAAAAATGTTCCTCAAGAATAATGTATTGTTTAAAAACTTTCAAAAATGTGTCAAAATTGTCAAAAATATTCTAAAATTATTTGCAGATGTCAAAAATGTGAATATGATTAACAAATGTTTGAAAACTGTCAAAGGTATTCTTTAAACCTGCTGATAAAACGCTCTAAAACTATCAAAAATATTTTAGTGCTGTCAAAAATGTTTCAAAAATCTAAGAACTATCAAAAACATTCCTAAAGTGTGTTTTGTATGTTCTAAAATTGTTGAAAGTGCTTCAAACATATTCACAAACAAATAAATATGATTACCAAATGTCAAAAACAGTTAAAAAGTACAAAAACCTTTTTAAATTATCAAAAATGTTCCTCAAGCCTGTTGTATTGTTTAAAAACTTAAAAAATGGGTCAATATTGTCAAAAACATTCTAAAATTATTTGCAGATGTCAAAAATGTGAATATGATTAACAAATGTTTCTAAACTGTCGAAGATGTCCTTCAAATCTGATAATAAGACGTTCTAAAACTGTCAAAAATATTTCAATTCTGTCAAATATGTTTTGCAAATCTAAGAACTGTCAAAAACATTCCTAAAGTGTGGTTTGTATGTTCTAAAATTGTTGAAAGTGCTTCAAACATGTTCACAAACAAATAACTATGATAACCAAATGTCAAAAATTGTTAAAAAGTACAAAAATCTTTCTTAATTATCAAAAATGTTTGTCAAGTCTGTTGTATTGTCAAAATTGTCAAAAATATTCTAAAATTATCCGCAGATGTCAAAACTGTGAATATGATTATCAAATGTTTCAAAACTGTCAAAGATATTCTTCAAACCTGCTGATAAAACGCTCTAAAACTGTCAAAAATATTCTAGTGTTGTCAAAAATGTTCCACAAATCTAAGAACTGTCAAAATTATTTCTAAAGTGTGTTTTGTATGTTCTAAAATTGTGTTGAAAATGTTTCAAACATATTCACAAACAAATAACTATGATTACCAAATGTCAAAAATTGTTAAAAAGTACAAAAATCTTTCAGATTTATCAAAAATGTTCCTCAAGTCTATTGATTTGTTTAAAAAATTTCAAAAATGTGTCAAAATTGTCAAAAATGTTTTTAAATTATCCGCAGTTGTCAAAAATGTAAATATGATTAACAAATGTTTCAAAAGTATCAAAGATAATCTTTAAACCTTCTGATAAAACGCTCTAAAACTGTCAAAAATATTCTAGTGCTGTCAAAAATGTTCCAAAAATCTAAGAACTGTCAAAAACATTCTTAAAGTGTGTTTTGATGTTCTAAAATTGTTGAAAATGCTTCAAATATATTTCACAAACAAATAAATATTATTACGAAATGTTAAAAACTGTTAAAAAGTACAAAAACCTTTCAAAATGATCAAAATTGTTTCTCAAGTTTGTTGTATTGTTTAGAAACTTTCAAAAATGTGTCAAAATTGTCAAAAATATTCTAAACATATCCGCTGATGTCAAAACTGTGAATATGATTAACAAATGTTTTAAAACTGTCAAAGGTATTCTTCAAAACTGCTGATGAAACGCTCTAAAATTGTCAAAAATATTACAATCTTGTCAAAAATGTTCTACAAATCTAAGAACTGTCAAAAACATTCCTAAAGTGTGTTTTGTATGTTCTAAAATTGTTGAAGATGCTACAAACATATTCACAAACAAATAAATATGATTATCAAATGTCAAAAACAGTTAAAAAGTACAAAAACCTTTCTTAATTATCAAAAATGTTTCTAAAGTCTGTTGTATTGTTTAAAAACTTTCAAAAATGTGTCAAAATTGTTAAAAATGTTCTAAAATTATCCGCAGATGTCAAAACTGTGAATATGATTAACAAATGTTTCAAAACTGTCAAAGACATTTTTCAAATCTGCTGATAAAACGTTCTAAAACTGTCAAAAATATTCCAATTCTGTCAAAAATGTTCCAAAAATTTAAGAACTGTCAAAAACATTTCTTAAGTGTTTTGTATGTTCTAAAATTGTTGAAAATGCTTCAAACATATTCCACAAACAAATAACTATGATTACCAAATGTCAAAAACAGTTAAAAAGTACAAAAACTTTTCTTAATTATCAAAAATGTTCCTCAAGTCCGTTGCATTGTTTAAAAACTTTCGAAAATGTGTCAAATTTGTCAAAAATATTCTAAAATTATCCGCAGATGTCAAAAATGTGAATTTGATTAACAAATGTTTGAAAACTGTCAAAGGTATTCTTCAAAACTGCTGATGAAACGCTCTAAAACTGTCAAAAATATTCTAATACTGTCAAAAATGTTCCAGAAATCTAAGAACTGTCAAAATTATTTCTAAAGTGTGTTTTGTATGTTCTAAAATTGTGTTGAAAATGTTTCAAACATATTCACAAACAAATAACTATGATTACCAAATGTCAAAAATTGTTAAAAAGTACAAAAATCTTTCAGATTTATCAAAAATGTTCCTCAAGTCTATTGATTTGTTTAAAAAATTTCAAAAATGTGTCAAAATTGTCAAAAATATTTTAAAATTATTCGCAGTTGTAAAAAATGTGAATATGATTAACAAATGTTTCAAAGCTTTCAAAGATATTTTTTAAATCTGCTGATAAAACGTTCTAAAACTGTCAAAAATAATCTAATTGTGTCAAAAATGTTCTACAAATCTAAGATATGTCAAAAACATTCTTAAAGTGTGTTTTGAATGTTCTAAAATTGTTGAAAATGCTTCAAACACATTCCACAAACAAATAAATATTATTACCAAATGTCAAAAACTGTAAAAAAGTACAAAACTTTTTCATAATTATTAAAAATGTTCTTCAAGTCTGTTGGATTGTCAAAAATGTTTCAAAAACGTTGGAACATTTTTAAAATCGTCAAAATTGTTTCAAAATTGTCAAATGTTTTTCAAGTTTGTTGATATATTTTTTATATTATTCTAAAATGTTTTTGCACATCTGTTGCAAAATATTCCAACATTTACAGTTCTAAAGTTGTCAAAAATGTATAAACATGTTTTTAAAATTGTTAAAAATGTTACTAAGTTGTCAAAAATGTTTCAAAAGTATCAAAAATGTTCCAAAATGGTCAAAATTATTTCTCAAGTTTATTGGTATTTTCCAAAATTGTCAAAAATATTTTAAAAGTGTCAAAAACGTTACAAAATTGTCAAAACTGTTTTAAAAGTGTAAAAAACGTTCCAAAATTATCAAAGATGTTTCAAAATTGCCAAATTGTTTCTCAGATCAGTTGATATTTTCTAAAATTGTTAAAAAAACTTTAAAATTGTCATAAATGTTTTAAAACTGTCAAAATCGTCAGAAAAATTTCAAAAATAATTTAAATGATTCAAAATGTTCCTCAAAATTATTCATTGTCAAAAATTTTCTAATTATGTTAAAAATATTACAAAATCTTCAAAAATGTTTTAAGTTTGTTTTTGTGTTTTATTGACAGTTTAGAAAAAAATTAACAGATCTAGTACGTTTGACAATTTTATTATTTTTTGAAAATTTGACAGATTTAGTAAAAATATTGACAGTTTGAAATAAAGTTTTATATATTATATTGTTGTAAACCGTTACTCAGTTTTTGTAATGTTTTGACAGTAATAGTAACAGTTTGGAATACAACTTGTCAGATTTGACAAGTTGCTTTTAATTAATGGTATAAATTGTTTGGTAGTTTTAGCAACTTTTTGAAACTTATGGACAAATATAGTAACATTTGAAAGTTTGAAATATGATGTACGTACAATTTGACATATCTAACAGATTGTACACATTTAATGCTGAAAACTATTTGATAGTTTTATAACTTTTGACAAATGTAGTAATATTTTTGACAGATTAAAAAACAATTTGACAGATTTGATCACATTGTTGAAAACTATTAGACTAGTTAGTAAGTAATATTTTTGAGGATATAGTAATCTTTTGACAGATGTACTTACATTTTCTGACAGCATAGAATACAATTTTCAAATCACAACAACTTAAAAAAAGTTATAGTTTTTGTTGACAATTATTTGACAGATCTGCATATTTCTATCAACATAAATGATTACTAGAACTTCTCTGACAGTTTTGGTAACTTAGTAGTAAGTTTTAATTTAACTTGATGTTTGTTTTTCAATCCATCTGTAACTATAATAAATTTAGAAACAATTGCAATTTTACTAAATTCAATTCGAATTTATACATGTAATGCTTCATAAACATTTATATAACTTATTTTAGATGGTTTCATTGTAACATTATGTTAGAATGATATCTTACAAAATGTACCACCCCATCTCCTCAGTGAATAAATCTAGGTGCGAACGCAGAAAAACCCAAGATACAATAAAATATAATATTTCAACAAATATTTGATACACACATTTTTTTAATATATTTCGAGCCCCCTGGGCCTAAATTCTTAGTGGGGGTAAGCGTTGTCTGGTAGCCATGGAGACGGCAAGGTCACAGTCTGGCCGCCCGCCACACCACCCCCACACAGTCTGAACGAGCGGGGGTTTCGGTGGGGGTTTGCTTCGGTAGCGGCGGTGTTTATCCTCCTTGATTATTATTGATAACATGAATTTTTTAGGTGTCTCGTTTTTTGTACGCTCATTATTTTTTCAACTCGGGACGTTTTTATTAACAACATTGCAAGGCAGGGTGAGATGGGATGAAAGAAAAAGCGTTGTTATTATTATTGCTAGAAATAACAATTCGTTGCTTTTTCATTCGGGAATAAGTTGAATCTACTTTTTGAATTGAAAATAATATCAAAGGAAATATATTTATTTTTTAAGCTAGTTAATGATCAAACAATGCAAATGATATCATCCTCTCTCACTTATGAATAAAGAATCATACAATTGCACACTACTTATGTAAATATGATAAATTGTCTACGGACGAAAAAACTATATATTAAATCTAATGCAATAACTGTATAAAATTACGATTGCATAAGATTAGTATAATTCAGCGTACGCGCATTGTTTCTATTTCTCTCTTTAGATAATATCATGTCATTCAAATCACGCATTATCGGTCAAAGGGCAGATTCTATGAATTATTCTCCGTACGTATAAATATTAATAACGCATAATAATAATTGCGTGTACAGTTTATATTTTTTTGCGTAATTTAGAATAGAAATTGTTTTGAATACTAATTTATTTATTAAAATAATTTCTTACATACATAATGAAGATTAAGTATGTTTGTATATAATAGTGGGAGAAGACCACCCATAACTAGAAGAAATTTAATTATTGAAATTGAAATTTTATATTTTATGCAATCCTTATAAGCGGATTTCATTAAAATGTTTATTGGAATTGTGGGTGCAAATTGCAATGGACTTTTAATTTATTGTTATTAAATAGATAATAATTATTTTATATGCAGTGGATTTGAGTAGTACTTAAACAACAGTTTTAGATATTAACATGGTAATGTATATTAAGATGACGTGTTTGATTGTACTATTAATTTAATATGAATAAATTTATTTTGTTTAAAAATTATCTACTTTACTCAGATCAAGCGTGCGCTGAATCAAATTGTCATAGTATTTTTGTTCAGTATTGTTTGACATTTCATCAAAGAAAGACAGCTCTACAAATTATTCAGTTTTATTACGAAAATCAGCGTTCTGCGAAGAATGTTTTTTGTGCGCTTAGAGCAACTTAAGGTCCACATAATTGGTCTACCAAACGCACAATTTCCTGTATCATCAAAAAATTTGAAACCCAATTTTTATTATTGGATAATACGCTACCAAATAGACCATATCCACTACGTAGTGAAGAAAATATAGCGGCGGTAGTTAAAAGTGTACGCGAGGACTGTAATGAATTGATTTGCTACTGTTTAGCTTGACTTGTCGTATAGAACAATTTGGCGTATTTTACGTAAGGATCTTGGTTTAAAAGCATACAAAATTCAACTCATGCAAGAATTAAAGCCGGCCGACCTTCCAAATTGTCACCATTTCCATTTCCATCATTGAAAAGCTTGAAGAAGATCCACTGTTTTGGACCAAAATGACGTTAAACGTCGCCCAGAGGCTATGCAATAAGTGGTTTGAGTAAAAGCAAATTTAGCTGTATTCTCAAGGCTCTCGAAGTCTGGGCATTTTCCTAGATTTTCTTTTGGAACTGGTTAATGATTTCTTACCTTTCGTGAAACGCCGTTGCGCTTTCCATGTTGGGGACTCGGATAGTGGTAGCGCATTTATCCCCGCTTGGACTTTGGAGAGCCTTTGAAGCAACCGCTTTTGCGACAGCAACAACTTTTCTTCCAGGTCACTGCTAACAGTGTTTTTGATAAAGGAAAGCTTAAGCTTGCGACATCTTCTCACATGCTTAGGAAAGTTTTGTTTGACTTGGGTTTTGAGTTTGATCCTTTCTTCTTCTTGTTGCTTTGATTTGGGTATATTGCTTGTTTTGTCTTCGTTGACGTCGAGGTTTTGCTTCATTGTTTTCTTGGTCTTTCTATACTTTTTTTACACGTTTTGGACGGTTTGAGAAAGTAGAATTTTTTTTTTACCTTGGAGTTGTTTCTTAGGTGCCTATCAATTCTTGGCGGGGTTTGGAATTGTTTTGTTTGATATCTCAAATTTGGGGATTTAGTTAAGGGGTTTGTTCAAATTTGCTCGAAAATTCTTTTTTGCATGGTTTGGGCGTTTTGCTTTGCTCAACAATTCTCCTTGTTGGAGTGGGCTTGCTTCAGAAGTTGCTATTGTTTTTTGTTTTACTTTTGAGTTGTTTCTTAGGTGACAATTAATTCTTGGCAGGGTTTGAGAGGTTGTTTTGTTTGGTATTTTAAATTTGGGGATTTAGTTAAGGGGTTTGTTTAAATTTGCTCGAAAATTCTTTTTGTTTGCATGGTTTGGGCGTCTTGCTTTGCTCAAAAATGTTTCTTGTTGGAGTGGTCTTGCTTTAGAAGTTGCTCTTGTTTTCCGATACTTGCTTGCACCGCATCATCAAAATTTTCTCAGTTTTTTTTTTAATGGTTGGGGTGTCTTGCTTAGCTTAAAAATCCTTGTTGGAGTGGTCTTGCTTCAGAAACTGCTCTTGTTTTCCGTTACTTGCACCGCATCATCGAAATTTTCTCAGTTTTTTTTTTGAAATATTGGGGTGTCTAGCTTAGCTCAAAAATCCTTGTTGGAGTGGTTCTTGCTTCAGAAGTTGCGACAATTGTTATCGCCCAACTTCTTTCATTTTGAGAACATTGTCTAGTTTGGAGAGTATTAATGTTAAACATTCTGTTTTAATTTGTATTGAAAAGATTTTTTTATGGTTTAAACGGTTCTTTTAGAGCACTATCAACGGTATTTTTGACAACAAAACAAAGAAAAGCTGCGCCATGCAACGTCTCTTTAGTTTTGATTGATTTTCTAGAAGAAGTCATTGTCTTAATTTAAAAAAAATTTCTTTATCCAAATAGTTTGCAAAATATTTTTTACGCGTTTTGGTCTTTTGGGATTTAATTGATTTTTGTTTGAGTCCGGAGCTGTTGTTTAGGTTTTTGGCAAGTTTTGGCGTGTTTTGGAAAATTGTTTTGTCCGTCAGCTTAAATTTGGGTATATGGGCAAACCTCACCTTTTGTTTTATCTCTCACTTGACGTTGTCGGTCTAGTTTCTCTTTGGACTTTAAAAAGTAATGGTAAGTCATATTTTTTAAATTTTTGTTGATAGGATTCTTGATTTTTTTTATGGTTTACAAGGTTACTTCTCTTCTTGTGTACTTCTAACGATGTTTTTGCTTAGGCTTGCGACATTTTCTTGTTTGGTTTAGTAGAGGATTCTTGATTTTTTTTTATGGTTTACATGGTTACTCCTCTTCCAGTGCACTGCTAACGGTGTTTTTGACAAAGTAAAGCTTAGGCTTGCGACGCCTCCTTGCACGTGTAGGAATGTCCTGTTTGGTTTGGTAGAGGGTGCTTGAGAGTGCTAGACGGTTTGAAAAGCACACCTTATTTCGAAAGTTACTTGTAAATCATTTTGTTTATTTTAGAATTGTTCTTCAGGTACTTGGCAACTTTTGGCGTGGTAGAACCTTATCCGGTATCTTAAATTTGAAGGTTGGGTGGTGTGGTTGAGGCCTCTTGCTCTAGAATTTGCCCGCTCGACGTTGGGCGACAATTGTTACCGCCTATTTCTTTTGTTTTGTGCTTCAGTTGACGTTTTTGGCCTAGTTTTTCTTTGGCGTTTAGACATTATTTTTAAGCTTTTTTTGTCTTGTGTTTATATGGTTCTTGACTTTTTTTAGGGTTTAAAAAGTTTTTTTTTTTAGTGCTCTGTTAACAGTGTTTTTGACAAAGGAACAAAGGCTAGCTTAGACTTGCGACGTTTCTTTACACATTTAGGAAAGTTTTGTTTGGTTTAGAAGAGGAGATTTTGATCTCGGTTTTAGAAATTTCATTTTATCAAATTATTTCGTACGCGCTTTAGACAATATGACAAAGTTGATTTTTTTTTTTTGTATTATTTTGTAGGTTCTTGGCAACTTAAAACCTTGTTCGGTATCTTAAATTTGGGGTTTAATTTGCTGGGTTTACTTAATTTTGCTCAAAAAGATCTGTTTTTGGTGTGGTTGAGACATCGTACTAGTAGTTGCCCGCCCCACGTTGTCTTGTCAAATTTGTGTTTACCTGGTTCTTGATTTGTTTATGGTTAAAATATTTCTCCTTTTTCAGAGCACTGTCAACAGTAATTTTGACAAAAAAACGAAGGAACGTTTAGATTTGCGACGTCTTCTTACACATTTAGCAAAGTCCTATTTGGTTTAGTTTTGGTTTTTCATTTTATCAAAATATGTGCTCAAACTATGTCTTACGCGTTTTGGACGATTTGACAGATTAGACTTTAATTAGGAAGGTAGGTATTTTGTTAATTTGGAATTGTTCTTTGGGTGCTTGGCAATTTTTTGTGTGGTAGAGCCTTGCCGGTATCTTAAATTTATAGATTTGGTTGCGGCGTTTACCTGAATTTGCTCAAAAATATTTCTGCTTGGTGTGGTTGAGGCATTTTGCTCCAGAAGTTGTTCGCCCCACGTTGGGCGACAATTTTGATCGAATATTTTTTTTTTTAATTTGTTTTCCAGTTGAAGTTGTTGGCCTAATTTTGTTTGGACTTTGGACAGTATTGTCTAATTTGAGTTTGTATGGTTCTTGAATTCTTTAGTGCTCTGTTAACAGTGTTTTTGACAAAGGAACGAAGGCAAGCTTAAACTTGCACATTTAGGAAAGTCTTGGTTGGTTTAGTAGATGGGGTTTTGATTTTGGTTTTGGAAATTTTATTTTATGAAAATATATCTGTTAAATATTTTTTACACGTTTTGGACGATTTGACAAAGTCAACCTTTTTCTGGAATTTATTTGAAAAATATTTGTTTACTTCAGAATTGATCTTTTAGAACCTTGTCCGGTATCATAAAATTGGGGATTGGGTTGCAGGGTTTACCTAAATATGCTCGAAAATATTCCGTCTTGGTGTGCTTGAGGCATTTTGCTTTGCTTTCCCTACGTTAAGCGACAATTGTTACCACTTATTTTTTGTGTGTCTCAGTTGACGACAGAATTATTGACTGCTTTTTATAGTTTAAAAGGATATTCCTCTTCTAGTGCACTGTTAAAGGTGTTTTTGATAACGGAGGATGAAAAGTCCTGTTTGGTTTGTTAGAGGAGGTTTCGGTTTTTGTTTTGGAAATTTCATTTTATCAAAATATGTGCGCAAAATTTTGTAAGTTACTTAAAAAATATTTTGGCGTAATAGAACCTTCTTCGGTATCTTAAGTTTGGGGATTGGGTTGCGGGATTTACCTAAATTTGTTCGAAATTTTTTTTTTGTGTGGTTGAGGCGTTCAGCTCCACAACTTGCCCCACGTTGGACGACAATTGTTACCGCCTAATTTCTTTTGTTTTGTGCCATAGTTGACGTTGTTGGCTTAGTAGTTTAGACAGTATTGGTAAGTAATTCTTGTTCAGTTTGTTTCTACATGAGTCTTGAATTTTTTATATGGTTTTTAGGTTCTTATTTTTTCAATGCCCTTTTAAGGGCTTTTGACAAAGGAACATCTCGGTTTTGGACATTTACCTTATCAAAATTTGTCTGCAAACTAATTTTTTAAAGTATTTTAGCGGGGTTTGGAAAGTTGTTTGTTTGGTAGCTCAAATTTGGGGATTTGGTTGCAGCATTTACTTAAATTTACTCAAAAATACTTCTTCTTGTTGGTTAAAGCCATAAGTTGAACGATAATTGTTACTTCTTAACTTATTCCGTTTTGTGTCTAAGTCTTGACAGGATTCTTGACTTTTTTGATGGTTTAAAAGGTTACTCTTTTTCTAATGCGGTGTTTTTGACAAAGGAACAAAAGAAAGTTTAGCCTTGCTACGTCTCTTTAGTCTTGTTTGATTTGCTAGAGGGGATCTTGATATTGATTTTGGAAATTTCATTTTATCAAAATATGTTTGCAAAATATTTTACGTATTGACGAAGTAGACTTTTTTTGGAATTTATTTGAAACACATATTCTTTGCTGCTCCGGAGCTGTTTTTCAAGTGGTCGACTGAGTTTGGATGGTTGTCTTGTCCGTTAGTTCAAATTTGAGGATTTGGATCTAAATTTGCTCGCGACTAACTTTTTTTATTGTGGTTGAAGTGTTTTGCTTCAGAAGTTGCCCCACGTTGGGCGACAATTTTTACCGCCTTGCCGAGTTTGGAAAGTATTGCTCAACTCACTCTTTCCCAATCTGTGTTGACAAATTTTTTTATATCTTTTTATAGTGTAAAAGGTTACTCTCTTTCCAGTGCACTATTAACGGTTTTTTGGCAACCGGTAGTTCACATTTGGGGATTTAGTTGTGGAGTTTACCTAAATTTGCTCGCAAATATTTTTTTGTGGTGCTTTTCTTTAGAAGTGGCGCGACAATAGTTACCGTCGAGTTTGGAGAGTATTGGTAACTCATTTTTTCCAATTTGTGCGACAGGATTCTCGACTGCTTTTTATAGTTTAAAAGGTTACTCTTCAACGGTTTTTTTGACAACGGAACAAAGGAATGCTTAGGCTTTTCACAAGTTTAGGAAAAGTATGCCTGCTAAATATTTTTTACGCGATTTGGACGATTTGACAAAAAAGACTTTTTTCTGGAATTAACTTGAAAATTTTTAATTTACTCCAGGCCTGTTTTTTGAGTGTTTTGAAACTTTTGCTAGGTCTGTATGTTTGTCTAATCAGGTAGCTCAAATTTTGGTATTTATCTAAATTTGCTTGCAAATAATTTGTTTTGGTGTGGTTGTGGTGTCTTGTTTTAGATGTTGCCCTACGTTGGGCGACAACAGTTACCGTTAAGTTTGGAGAGTATTGGTAAGTCATTTTTCTA
This sequence comes from Tachinus rufipes, assembly GCA_963932245.1. Taxonomy (NCBI): domain Eukaryota; kingdom Metazoa; phylum Arthropoda; class Insecta; order Coleoptera; family Staphylinidae; genus Tachinus; species Tachinus rufipes. The sequence goes on along the minus strand of OZ010748.1, from coordinate 73,305,842 downwards.
ATTTGTGACGGTAGGATTCTCGACTGCTTTTTATAGTTTAAAAGGTTACTCCTCAACGGTTTTTTTGACAACGGAACAAAGGAAAGCTTATGTTTGCGACATCTTTTTACAAGTTTAGGAAAAGTATGTTCAATAATATTTTTTACGCGTTTTGGCCGATTTGACAAAAAACACCATTTTCTGGAGTTTACTTGAAATTTTTTATTTTTTTCTAGGCCTGTTTCTTGAGTGCTTGGAAATTTTTGGCTGAGTTTGGACGTATATCTTGTCCGGTAGCTCAAATTTGGGGATTTGGCTGTATGGTTTACCTAAATTTGCTTGCAAATAATGTTGATTGATGTTGATTGAATGGTTGTTGTGTTTTGCTTTTCGACTGCGTTTTATAGTCTTAAAGGTTACTACTCTTTCAGTGACTATCAACGGTTTTTTAGACAACGGAACAAAGGAAATCTTAAGCTTGCGACATTTTTTTACAAGTTTAGGAAAAGAATGTCCGCTCAATACTTTTTACGCGTTTAGGACGATTTGAAAAAAAAAGAAATTTTTTTGGAATTTACTTGAATAAATTTATTTAGCTCTAGGACCGTTCCTTAAGTGCTTGGAAACTTTTGGCTAAGTTTGGATGGTTATCTTGTCCGGTACCTCAAATATGGAGATTTGGTGGTGGGGTTTTTCTAAGTTTGCGTGCAAATAATCTATTTTGGTGTGGTTGTGGTGTGTTGCTTTAGAAATTGCCTCACGTTGGGCGCCATTTGTTACCGCCTTGCGGAGTTTGGAGAGTATTGGTAAATATTTTTTTTCTAATTTGTGACGTTTTTTATGGTCTAAAAGGTTACTGCTCTTTCAGTGCTCTATCAGCGGTGTTTTGACAATGGAACAAAAGAAAGCTTAGGGTTGCGACGTTTATGAAAAGCTTGTTTGGTTTGGTAGTAGGGTCTTGATCTTGCTTTTGGAAAGTTTATTTTATCAAATAATGTCCGCTAACTATTTTTTACGCGTTTTGGACGACTTGACAAAAAAGATCTTACTTGAAAGTTTTTAATTCACTCTAGGCGTGTTCCTTGAGTGCTTGGAAACTTTTGGCTGAGTTTGGATGTTTATCTTGTACGGTAGCTTAAATTTGGGGATTTGGTGATGGAGTTTTTGTGGTGTTTGGCTTTAGAAGTTGCCCTATGTTGGGCGACAATAGTTACCGTCGAGTTTGGAAAGTATTGGTATGTCATTTTTTTCAATTTGTGACGGGAGGATTCTTGACTGCTTTTTAGACTACTAAAAGGTTACTTCTCTTTTAGTGCACTATCAACGGTTTTTTTGACAACGGAATAGAAGAAAGCTGCGACGTCTCTTTACAAGTTTAGGAAAAGTATGTCTGCTAAATATTTTTTACGCGTTTTGACCGATTTGACAAAATAGACTTTTTCCAATAAATTAAAAAAAAAAAAATTATTCTAGGCCTGTTCCTTGAGTGTTTGGAAACTTAGTCTGTTCCTTGAGTGCTTGGAAACTTTTGGCTGAGTTTGGATGGTTATTTTGTCCGGTAGTTCAAATTTGGGGATTTGGTTGTGGAGTTTACCCAAATTTGCTCGCAAATGATTTTTTTTTTTGGCATAGTTGTGGTGTTTGGCTTTAGAAGTTGCCCCACGTTGGGCGACAATAGTCACCGTCGAGTTGGGTAAGTTATTTTTTCCAATTTGTGCGACAGGATTCTTGACTGCTTTTTATAGTCTAAAAGGTTACTCCTTTTCCAATCCATTATCAACGGTTTTTTTGACAATGGAACAAAGAAAAGCTTGCGACGTATCCTAACAAGTTTAGGAAAAGCTTTATCAGAATATGTCTGCAAAATATACTTTACGCGTTTTGGACGATTTGACAAAGAAGATCTTTATTTTATATTTACTTGAAATATATTTTTTTACTCCAGACATGTTTCTCAAGTGCTTGAAAACTTTTAGCTAGGTTTGGATGGTTGTCATGTCTGGTACATCAGATTTGGAGATTTGGTTGTGGGGTTTCCCTAAGTTTGCTCGCAATTAAACTTTTTTGGTGTGGTTGTGGTGTGTTGCCTCACGTTGGGCGACAAATTTTGTTGACTTGCGGATTTTGGAAAGTATTGGTTAGTCATTCTTTTTCAATTTGTGTCAACAGGATTCTTTTTATAGTCTTCTATTGCACTATCAACGGTTTTTTTGACAACGGATCAAAGGAAAGCTTAGGCTTGCGACGTCTTTTTACACGTTTATGGGCCTGAATGGTTTGGTAGAAGGATCTTGATAAAAATGTACTTTTTTGGAATTTACTTAAAAAAATTTGTTGTTCTCGAAACTTGTTCCTCGAGTGCTTATAAGCTTTTAGCTAGGTTTGGATGGTTATCTTGTCTAGTAGCTCAAATTTGGGGATTTGGAAGTATGTCCGCAAAATTTTGTTAAAACAAAAATTTTACCATAGAACCTGAAAATTAAATGTATTTTAGTTTACTTTCGGAACACTAATTAACATTTTTTAATCATTTATCTAATTGTAGAACTATGTACTATCACAATTCAGACAAGTATAGTCTAGTAATAGACTCTGCATATTGTAATTACTTAATAAATAATTAAAAAGTAATTATCATTACCAACATATATATAGAAATCCAATTGAAAAAAGTCTTCTGTTAAAAAATATGACAATGTAGCAACATTTCAATACACAATTTTAAAATGAAAATAAAATATTTAGCAGTTAACTGTAGCAAATTTAATAACAAACGTTCTCAAAATCAATACTAAAGATGTAATATAATACTGTCTTGAATTTAATTTAATATAAGACATAATAATTGCTTGTAATATTATTAGGGAATAATAACATCTGTTTAAAAGGTCACATGTATTTCCAAGACGGATCAATAAAGACTAATGTTGTTTATTATGTAAGGAGCCCAAATTAAATTCTGTTATTGCTTCATACAATCAGGATTGAGTTGGGTTAGGTTATAGTATTCCGTGTCACAAATAATACTTACATATTTATGATTTTTTTCTATTCCTTAGTGTTTTTTTTAGGTGAATAAAAGAAACAAGGTTAAATATTTGAATTGTTCATGCGTGTTGTGTGCTTGCCTCCATTTATTCAATAATTTAAGGATTTATTAGATAATTTTTGCATTATAATTTAACAGTAAAGGGCGCTGCCAGGTTTTCGGAAATTTTTTGGAAGTAAACAATGAATTATTTTGTTGGGCATGGACATGGATATTAATCCGGCCGGAAAAATCAATTGATCTTAAAATGTAAATATTGTGATTTGAAATAACGTCAATGTTTGTTTAAAATTGATTTGGTAATAAACTAATAATTTTCTTTGAAAATATTGTTGTCAACAAAATTTTAATTAATCAAGTTTTGTAATTTTCCATGCTGAATAAATAATTAATTATACACAAATCATTCCAATAATTTCTATTCAACTGCTGTAAAACGAATTTTCTATTTTCATTGCATACACACGTCCATCATACGTCGTTCTCTTTCTATATATATATATTTTTTCATTCGTTTTTGTGCCAGGCCTGACCTATCTGACGGGTAATCGAAGCAGGGCCACGATATAAATTTCAGAAATAACCTCTCTCTACCCGCCCCCTGCCGCCGCTTTTATTGATTAATCCATTTTCGTCGGTTGTATATACGTGGCATTAGGCTAGGTTAGGAGTAGCCCCCCAAAAAGTTGAGCTAAATTCAATAATAAAGAAAAAATATAATAACAAACAATTACATAATGCATAATATTTGCATAATTTTGAATATTCATTTTGGCTGCGGGGTTATTAATAATTAACTGTTCTACGATGTGTTGTTATGTTTTTTACTTCTGCAAATGGCAATTAATTATTTTAATTAGAGAGTTTTATGTTCGTTTTGTTTTGTTTTTTAATTTTGATATCTCACACATTTTAATAAAAATTATAAAAATTCAATTTATTTTCTAAAATAAAATATTTATATTCTATCAAACTGTATCAAAAATGACAAATTAACAACTTCAGATGTGACAAGAGGAGATATAATAGCACCCTTATGACAAAGCTACTACAATGCGTGCTGCACGCAGTGTTTAGTGATGAAATATTCCAACACGCACTTTCAAATTAAACCAAAAAATCAAATCTGCACAGTCCGCGTTTCGATCTCTAACAAGCCAGAAAGATAGATTGTGGAACATGCTAGAAAGATGAAATATAGCCGGTGTAATAATGAGGCAAAGTAGAGACTGGTGAGAAAAATGTAGACTTGTTGTAAGAATAAGAATCTGTACTTACATTTTATGAACAAATTTGACAATTTATGCTTAACAAAAAAATAATTAAAGCAGTTTTTTTATAAACATTGTTGCCAGATTGATTGCAAATGTTTGATGTTGCCAAACTTAAAAATACAAAATTCTGCTACATTTTTGTTTTGTATGGTCCAATTTGGTTTGGTAGGAGGGGTTAAAGTAGATTAAAAGGACGAAAAACTTTTATAAGAGGTTCTGTTCTCTGATAATCTTTAAAAAAACTGTGCACAAATTTGTCTATAGAGAAAATTTGATATTCTTAGATTAAGTTTTGTGACCAGTGCAATCTAACATAATTCTTATGCTTTTTTATTCTGTTATAAGAAGAAGAAAGGTTTTCCAACTTTTTTTTCTACAGACATTATCAAAAAGAATCGTTTGTTAAAATGGTGATCTGTGGTGGCACGAAAAACTTCTTGAAATTTTTATCCTCGACTTTCTTTGAGGTTATTTAAAACTCATTGTGTTTCTAAACAAACCTAAAGATTGAAGAGAGCAGTTTTAAATAAACATCTAACAAAAAACTAAACCAACAAGGGAGTAAAACCTGCCACAAAACATTCAAAAATCGGAGTAGCAACATATAATATAAGAACCATGAAGCCAGATGGCCAGCTTGAATTCTTGGAGAACGAGCTAAGCAACATAAAATGGGATATTCTTGGTCTATGCGAGAGAAGACTAGCTGGAGAACATGCAACCATCCTCGAATCAGGCCACCTCTTATACCAGAAAAATGCCGATACGAACCACCACAACGGAGGGGTGGCAATTCTTATCAACAAAAAACTAAAACATCAAGTAACAAAAATGGAAGCTATTTTGAACAGAGTAATATACTTCGTCATACAACTAAGCAATAGATACGCCGTACAAATAACGCAAAAATACGCCCCAACGAGCGCCTCAGAAGACTTGGCCATTGAACGAAGACATAACAAAAGCTCAAGAACTAGGAAAAGCCAAATTCCAAATAGTATTAAGAGACTTCAACGCCAAAGTTGGGGTAAAATTGATTCACAAAATATATGGACTTTCGGACTGGCAAACAGAAACGCATCAGGAGAAATGCTTGTAGATTACCTGCAAAAACAAGATATGTTCTGCCATAACACCTTCTTTAAAAAAGCCCGCCAAAGGAAATGGACTTGGAGAAGCCCAGATGGCCACACTAAAAATGAGATCGACTACATAACCTCAAATAGACGAGAAATATGCAGCGATCTAACAGTACTAAACCGATTCAGCACAGGCAGCGATCACACAGACTAGTTCGGGCAACTATTACCATCACCACCAGAAAGGAACAAGATGATCCAAAACAAGAAATACCCAACAACAGAAACCCTAAAGGAAAATGAGATCAAATATCAAGACAGCGTGAAGAAAACTCTACCAAAAGTTAGAGACCTAGAACAAATGGACATAGACCATCTATCAGAAAACATAACACACAGCATAACAACCGCAGTAAAGAAAATCAATTACAGGAAAGGTCCTAAAACAGGAAAGCTCAGCTCCAACACCCTGAAATTACTAGAACAAAGAAAAAACACAGACAGAGAAAGTTGCCAATACAAGGTCTTAAGTAAAATAATAAGCAAGGAAACGCGAAGAGACATAAGAACATATAACACCCAACTTATACAGAAGGTTATTGAAGACAACGAAACATGAAAATACTAAGAAGAAACATATCAAAAATAAAGAAATTGTACAGGATCAAAAACCAACACAGAGAAGTCATCGCAAATAAACAAGAAACTATAATCGTCATCCAAAATTTTTACCAAGACCTTTACACTTCACACATAGCAAAACCAAACGAGGGTAGATATACAATCCGTAACGTAGGCTCGGAAGAGATTACGAGAACAAAATTAAGGGGCACGCTAAAACAAATGGAAAACAAGAAATCCCCAGGAGAAGACAGAGTTACTGGAGAAATGCTAAAAATGGGAGGGGCAACATTAGAACAAGCCATCTGCACCCTACTAAACAAATGCTTAAGCAAGGGAAAAGTTCCTAAAGCCTGGCTGAACGCGGATGTAATTTTGATCTTCAAGAAAGGCGACACCAACAACATCGGCAACTACCGACCAATTAGCCTTCTAAATCACATGTACAAACTGCTATCCAAGATAATAAAAAACCGCCTGAAGACTAAGCTTGACCAATACCAACTATGCGAGCAGGCAGGGTTCCAAAAAGGATTCGGCACAAACGACCACTTCCAGACGATACGTAGTCTGATAGAAAAGTTCACAGAGTACAATGTTCCTATAAAATTAGCGTTTGTGGACTATGAAAAGGCTTTTGACTCGGTGGAAACATGGGCGATAATAAATGCAATGAATGGTACAAGAATCGATTCACAATACACAAGGATTATGGAACACATATACGACAAAGCTACAATGCACATAACCATAGACGAAGACATGGTAACAGATAAGATAAAGATCCAGAAAGGAGTAAGACTGGGCGATGTCATATCACCAAAACTCTTTGCAGCGGCCCTAAAAGACATATTTAAAAACTTAGCTTGGGAAACCAAAGGAATAAATATAAACGGAACTCGACTAAACAACCTCCAGGAATGATAACGACGAATTAAAATCTATGCTAGAAGAACTTAAAGCAGAATCACAACAAATCGGACTAAAAATGAACTTAACAAAAACAAAAACAATAACAAATGAGGACGCTAGAATAACCATTAATGGAGAACCAGTAGAGGCGGTAGAATACACATAACTAAGTCACAATATCAAACTGGGCAAACCAAATCAAACAGCGGAAATAACTAAAAGGATAAAGATGAGCTGGGCTGCATTCAGTAAAGTAGATTACATTCTAAAGTCTAGAACCATTTCAATAAACCTTAAAAGAAAGGTATACAACAGCTGCATACTACCTGTCACAACCTACGGAATGGAAACCGCAACTCTGACGCTAGGAAGCGCAAACCGACTCATCGTAACGCAAAGAGCGATGCTAGGCCTTAAAGACCGCGTCAAATACGAAGAAATCAGAAGCAAAACAAAAGTCAAAGACGTCACCAGGAGAATAGCAGAATTATAGTGGAGATGGGCAGGCCACCTGGCAATTCAAGATGGAACCAAACGGTCCAAAAGAATCATAGAATGGCGCCCAAGGACAACGAAAAGAAGCGTAGGCCGGCCGGCTACAAGATCGCGAGATGATATACAAAAAATAGCAGGAAAGAACTGGATCCAAACAGCCCAATCCAGAGAAACATGGAAAACGCTAGAAGAGGCCTACATCCAGGAGTGGATAAAAACAGGCTGAAGAAGAAGAAGAAGAGTAATACAAGAGTTGCCGTTTATCAAAAAAATAAATAAATCATTCTAGCTTTACTATGTAATGAAGATTTGTAAAACTGTCGAAATATGTTTGATGTTTGAATTGTTTTTCTTTACGTAAAATGATTTCCAGGTTTTAAGTCCTTACTTTGAAAGTTTTATCTCAATTTAACGCATTGACCGCGATAATGAAGCTAAGCAATCTAAATTGTTCTTTAGGTAGATTGGTGTTTCAGTAACAGAACTTTCACTTTCCTACTTTTAATTGACTTTGTTATCTTTGACTAAGACTATTTAGTTTCCGCGACAAGGGAACTAATTTATTAATGTTTGATATGTTCTAAATTATTTTTACATTTGCTTTCGTTTTTATTTTCAAATATTTTCGGCGAGGCTGACACTGAATTGGTTTGGTGGTAATTATAAAACACGGTTAGTAAGAGAAATTGTTATTTATATTTTTTTTAAATTTATATTACGTGCCATTCTTTGTCTGTCTGTTCGTTAATGTATTTTATTGCTGGTTTTATGGCGACTAATTTGCTTTGTAAAACGATCCATTTAAATGAGGTTTGAAGATGTGTACTTCTTTAAGTCCGAGAGTTACTTTCTAGTTTACTTAAAATAGATTTCTGATTTTGATTTCCTGGTCATATCAGTTGGATGTACGTGTTTACGTACCATTGTAGTAGCTGACTTTTCTGAATATTTGACCAAAATGCTACAATATATAAACTTAGTAAGGCTCTAGCTGGAAGCGTTTGGTGTGGTTCTTTAAACGGATTTAGATATACCAATTTATAGCCTAAAAGACTACCAGGATTTAAAATGTTTTTATGCATTTTTGACACTTTTTTACGTCTTTACTTGGAGGTTGGCAATTTTTAATGCAATCTTTATGTTTGATACAGCTGCTCTAAATAGTTGGGTTGATGTGGTTCTATACTACTCTCGAGTATTTTGAAGACGGGATGTTCTTCTTGATATTTTCATTTATTTTTGTATTATGATCATTTGTATTATAGCATATTTTCCCCCTGGATGACATGTCTAAAATATTTTAGTTTTTTTTAAACCACTGGCGTAGATTTTTAAGCTTTGAAATTGGGCGTCTTTCCGGGCCTCTTCTTTCCATCAGCTTTCCTTACAGAATCAGTTGGAGTATTCTGTATCTATCACTATGCCTCATTACGTGCTCGAGATATTCCAATTTCCTAACCTTTACAGCTTTCAATACTTCCTGTTTCTTGCCCATTCTCTGCAGAACCTCCTCATTACTAATGTGCTTTTTTTATGAGATATTTAGGATACAACGATATGTCCATAGTTCGAAGGCCTCCAGTTTTTTCTCTGTATCTTTTGATAGGGTCTAGGATTCGACCCCGTACATTAGTGTTGATCTTAATTTGCATGCTTAAGTCTGTGCTGTTGAAAACTTTTCTTATCTGGATAAATGTCATTCTTGCTGTTTTATCCTGCATTTGATTTCTACTAAATGATCTCAGAGTTTATTCACGCATGTGCCTAGATATGTGTATTTGCCCACTTGGTCTATAGTTTTGTTGTTGTGAAGTATCGTCCGCTGTGATGGATTATCTTTACAGACAAGCATATATTTAGTCTTTTTGAGATTGAGATCGATTCCGTACTTCTCGCTGACTAATTTGATCTTATGCATCATCAGCCGAAGTTCTTGAGCTGCACTCGCCAATATAACAGAGTCGTCCGCATACCTTAAGTTGTTAATTATCTCGCCGTTGATCGATATTTCTTCCTCCACTTCATCCAGCGTCTCCTTAAATATTTTTTTCGAGTATATGTAAAACAAGGTTGGCGAAAGCACAAAACTCTGCGAATTTTGATATTTCCCGTGCTTTGGTCTTCAACTCGTACTTTTGCCGTCTGTTGCCAGTAGAGGTTTGTTATTATGCGGATGTTTTTGTTGTCGGCTCCGGTGGTCTTGCTTACTATCATATAAATTTGTTTTTTTTGAGATTTTAGAGTTTTTAGAGTATTATTTGGAAATATCAAAAATTGTTAACAATTTTCCCGTTTATTATTACGTCAAATCACCTTAAATTGCTAGCTTTAGATATACTAATCTGCCCAAAAGAGATATGAGAAATGCTTTATGCACCGTCTCTTTAATGCAGAAGTATGTAAGGCTCATTGTCTACTTTATTATGGACTCTACTCACTAAACCTCCTTTTTCATAGTATTCGCTTATCGCATTTTTTCACTCTTACTAGGTTTTGTTGTTTAATCTGCTTTTTGGTGTTTTGTTATTGCTCTTCTTCTTTTTTTCTTTCTTTGTTATGATCTGGTCCATCATTCTGTTGATGGTATCTCAGTTTAGGCTACTGTACTGGCCAACTCTGAAGCTCTGTGCAGAGGGCAGTTTCTGCCTCTCTTCTCTCCAGTTTTTATTTTGGGCAGGCTAACAGCGTGTGTTGCGTTGTATCTACTTTTTTTTGCAATAAACGCATTTGGCGTTGTTTATGTTATTGATATTTTCAGATAGGCCTTGAAGCACCCGTGCCTAGTTAGGCAATACGTGTTTTTTTCTAACCAGCCGGCGATGTTTGGGATTAGGTCATGGATCCACTTTTTTTTTTCATTGTCCTTCTACATTGTCTGTCATTTCAGCATTATTTTTTCTGATTGAGACCATACCGACCGCTACCTTGATTTGTAGTATTTTAACAAAAACGGCAACTTCCCCTTCATCGCTGCTTCTACAAATAATTTGATAATCGATTTATTTTTTTACCTGTACATTTAGAAAGGATTAAACTATGATATGTCGAAGTCTTTTTTGTGAAATTATATTTGCAAATAGCAACAAAATACATTCAAAACTACAAAAAAACGCATTTATTTCTATATTTGATGGGGTTTTTCGGCTATTTCCTAACTATTATTTGACTAAAAGATTTCGACATATCATAGTTGTAGAAACAGCGATGAAGGGGAAGTTGCCGTTTTTGTTAAAATACTACAAATCAAGGTAGCGGTCGGTATGCTCTTAATAGCGTGTACGGTATCGTTTTGGTCAGTACCACAGCACTCATTGTGGGTATTGTTTTGTATGACTGTTCAATATGCCAACATACTTGCTGTATTTCAGGCCTTCAGTCTAAATTGGGGCTGCATACATGACGGCAAATGTAACTACCGATGTCAGGATTCTTCATTTCTCTTCACTAATGCCTCCGAATCTTTGCGGTTATTCTCTGGATATGTTTTTTTAATCTAAGAAATTTGTTGATTGTTATGTCCAGGTAAATTAAACTGCTTTTGGGAGTAATTGTATCTGTTCCCAGCTTAAAATTTACTTTTCTGCACTTTTTTTGCTAATGATCTTGATTGCTTCTGTCTTTTTGGTTGTCAGCTCAAGCTTATTGGCTGTTGTTTGCCGTGGTCTCCAGTACGTCCGTGGTTTTTTTTACTATTGTAATTGCTAGGTCGTCATACAAGGTGTTTCAGTGAGGGCCCAATATCGAATCTTGTGGTTTCAATCGTCTTATTCCATGCCGCCGTGTTGAACGCGTTTTTAACGTCGATCGTGATTAAGTCACATAGTTCTCTGATCTTGCGCTTTTTTTGCGGTGTTTTTGACGGTTTTCATGGGTCATGGTCTAACATGGACCTTTCTTTTCTAAAACCATACTAAGAATCTGACAGATCTTTTTCTTCTTTCAGTTCTTTTTTCAATCTTGTTATAGTTTCCCCAGCGAGTTGATGAGGTAAATCGGGCGGTACTACCTCGGTTTTTTTTTTTTAATTTTAACTGTTTTTCTTTTTCTTTTTTGGGCATTTTTGGTCAAATTATCCTAAATTGATAGCTTCAATATTTCATTCAGCCCAAAAGACCTACTTAGATCCAAAAACTTTTTGGGCATTTTGGCCCAAATTATTTTAAGTTGATAGATACCCCTTTTTATGAACGGCAAAAGTTACAAGGTGTTTTTAAGTTTGTCTTCTTTGGGCATTTTGCAGGTTTATTTGAACATGCGGGTATTTTCAAAATCTTGTCTAACTTAAAACAAAGCAATACTTTACTTCTACCTGTCATGTTAAAGCGACAATAACATATTATTAAGGATTGAGAAAATTTATTATATTTGTCTATACTGTTGGTGCGTTGTAATTGCTTGTGTTATTTATTTTTCAAGCTGCCAACGTATGTCTCATTTGTATCAAAATAGTGATTGTCTTGTAAGCGTGTTGGGTTGGGCATTCTGGAGTTAAGGCTGTCTTGGAGAAGTATGTACTAACACTCCGTTATTATGTTTGGCATCAGCTACTAAAGTCTTGGGACAGTTACGATGCTATAAACTAAAATCGTGATTGAGCGCGACCCGCTCTAATCTTGCTCGCTTTTGGTCAACATTCAGGTTGCAATTTTTTTAGTGTTCAAATTGACATGAACTATGTACCAATTCAGTACCTACCAGATATTTATTTTGGCCCAATTTGCCGGTCAAACAATATCATATTATAAACTGCATTGACTCTTTCGGGATTTGAAAGAAAAATCTGGTCTCTTCTTATCTTTAATCGAAATTTTTCTTTTTCGAAGCACGTTATCCAATTTTTATTGATATGAATAATATCTTTGTAAATTTGATTACTACTTAATAATTTTCAAATACATGTACTTAAATGCTGCTTTCCTTTCAAGAACAACACGCTTCCGGGGCTTGACGCACAGAACCGTTCTGATGCATCTTCGTGATAGGAGGTACATGAGGGGAGAGCGGAAGGAAACTCGAAACAAGTTGGGGAGTCGCGCTCTCTGTGAAAGGTACAAGGGGCGTCAGGCACAGAATTGTTCGGAACCGTCCACAACAGTGAAAGGAAAGCATCTATTGATTGTTTGGTACTCAAAGTTTTTGATTTGCACATTGGTGCCTGACAAGTTTTTTCTTAAGTTTTATTTCACAGTTATTCTGAAACTTTTTTACGTCAAAATAAGTTGTATGTTGCTATGGTAACGCAATTTGCTTTTGAATAAGAAAAGTTGCATGATCTACTTAACTTATCAATCAATTTTTTTTTATATAAATACTAATGTAGATTTATTAAGATCTTATTTTCATTCCGTTCAATAATACGAACATATATCGAATAAAATAGTCTTTACTATTATAAAGGGTGTCCCGAAATTAACGCAAGATTTGAATTTGCCGCCATTTGTGCAGTAAATTGTTACCAACCCTGAAAAAAAAACAATTTGACAGCTGAGACTTTAGGGTTAATAAAAATGGAGCCAAAATGAACGCAAGATTTGATTTAAATAGAAAACACAGTTTTTAGTATTTAGATTATTATTTTTTTATTGAATCATAAAGTACATAGGATAAGGTTCTTTATGGCCTCCACGGTTTTGCTGGCACTTACGCACTTTTTTGTAAAATTTTGTCATGACCATTCTGCATAAATGTGGCTGAATTTTGTTGATGCAGCGTTTAATTTCCTGTAATGTACTGATGGTTGTGGGTTTGTTGACATAGATCTTTGACTTCAAATAACCCTATAAAAATAAATCTAATGGTCAAAATCACACGATCTAGGAGGCCAATTCTGATCACCGAAACGAGAAAGTACACGACCAGGAAATATCTCATGCAGTAATTGAATTGTTTTACGGGCTGTATGGCTTAATTTTTACTAACCTTAAACTCTCAGCTGTCAAATTGTTTTTTTTTTTAGGGTTGGCAACAATTTACTGTGCAAATGGCGGCAAATTCAAATATTGCGTTAATTTTGGTTCACCTTTTATAAGGATAGCAATTATACAATTAATATATAAATAAAATATGGTTTTAAATATCTAAATTTGGTTGAGTATACTAAAATTCTTGTGATTATACAAAGCAGTGTTTGTATAGCTTACAACACTAAATTTGTAAATGCTACGTTGAAGACGTAGGTAAGACTAAATATTAGTTTAACAAACTTAAATAATTAAAAATGTTTATCAAACAAACCATATTAATTCCAAACAGTCTAATCCTTTAAACACTATCTCTCCTTCGCTTTGCTCCGTCAAATATTAACAGTTGTCTGCGGGGCCTAATCAAATTCCCCGACACTGCCAATATACACAGAACATGTGCGTAGCCCAATTTTCGGCGACGCACAACAGACCCATATTCGTCCCAGACGACCTTTGTCGAGGGCAAAAATATAGCCGACGCCGCGGCCCACCGAGATGAATAATCGATCCGGCACCGTGGGGAGGTCTACTGTGTGTGCGGAGGAGCATGGGGATGGGGGCGACCCGTCGAAAAAGTTCCCGTCACAGTTTCGGCATCTGAATGTCAAATCGAGTTGCAAAAGAAAGTATAAGTAAAAGGGTTGAAACTATGTTGTTTTCCCCCTAACAAAATCGATTATTTGTGCTAAGATTGGGGGAAAGTTTATTAAAAAGTTTTAATTGTTTATAGCATTCAATTATCAATAGAATATTTACTATTATGTATTATTTATTGCTAAGAATAAATTTGATTTATTATTATTAGTTATAGGCGTTAGAAATAATTTTATTTTTTACATAAATTAAATAAAAAATGCAAATTACAAATTATTTGTAGTCAGAACTGTTAATCACATTTTACTGAAAGTTGTTTTTCTTTGGTAGATATATTCTCAATTGAGGTTGGATTTGGCAAGAATTATAAGCAGAGTTAAAAATTGCAAAACTTGGAAAACTGGCCGGATTTATACAGGGTGTCCCGAATTAACTAGTCATAAAATGAATGTGCTGTTTTGCTATGAAAAAGCCCGCGATAAATTCTAATACATTCAATCGAGTTTTGAATTATTATTTTAATTAATTCATCGTTGCTACTATCTGACGATTCAAAAATTATCTCAGAGACAATAGCTGTTAAAATACTGTAATCTATTATTACAGAATGTATCAAAATAATTAAATGTCAATGTCAATATAGGTTATGTCAAATTGCACCGTAGTATGATAACGGTTCTAAAAATCTCAGCTTTCAGGGAGCAAGAGCAAGAATTTTGCATCAATGGAAAACGACCGAGCTTAAAATCGTCGGTGCTACTCAGTGGAACACGCACGGCTCGAGCTAATTTGCACCAGTTCTGCTCCGAGCGACGAGTGGAAAACGAAAGTTAAACTTTTTTCTGGTCTGTCAATGTCAAAACTTCAGTCAATTCTTACATTTTTATCATAATAAAGTGCACGAACGAGCAACGTTTGGAAATCATTAAAATTTATTACTGAAATTCCGAGTTTGTGGTAGCAATACTGTATGGAGCCAAAACCTGGACAATAAAAACAGAATCAATCGATAAGATAGAGGTGTTTGAATTGTGAACTCTAAGATGAATGTTCCGAATCTCATAGGTGGACTACATTAGCAATGAAGAAGTGCTAAGATGAACAGTGATAAATAGTAGATCCTGATTTAACACTTAAAAGCAGCATAAGATGGATATATTATCACCGTCACTCAGCCCGATCCGTTCACTGTTGAACATAAGTTTTCTCTATCGTTTCCTGTCTTTGGTTTTTTGAATCAAGTTTTTTGCAATCTATTTTAAGTCGTCGGTTCAGTGTATAAGTGATCTTTCTATGTTGCGTTTGTCGGTTTTTGGTCTCTACTCTAATAGTTTTTTCATTCAAAGTAATGTCTTCTTATCATGCTCTGGAGTGCTCCACTTACCTGCAGAAGTGTTTGTTATCAAGGAATTGAATGTTTGACTTCTATACAAGCGTCAAAGGTCATTTTGTCACAAGAGAAGGTCGTGATCTAATCTTTTGATAAGTAACACTTGGGTGGGCGGGCGGGCTACTCTAATTCAAAGTATTGGCCTCGTACTATGTTCTGGAGTGTCCCACAAACCCGCCTAAGTGTTTGTTATCAAGGAATTGAATGTTTGACTTCTCTGAAAGCGTCAGAAGTCATTTTGTCACAAGTGATGGTTTTGATCTAACCTCTTGATAAGTAACATTTGGGTGGGTGGGGGGGCTACTCTAATCCAAAGTATTGGCCTCGTAATATGGTTTGGAGTACCCCACCCATTCGCCCAAGTGTTTGTTATCAAGAAATTGCATGTTTGACTTTTCTGCGAGCGCTAGAAGTCATTTTGTCATAAGAGAAGGCCGTGATCTAACCTCTTGACAAGTAACAATTGGGTGGGTGGGCGGGTTACTCTAAGCCAAAGTATTAGCATTGTACTACGTTCTGGAGTGTCCCGCCTACCTCCCCAAGTGTTTGTTATCAAGAAATTGCATGTTCAACTTTTCTGCGAGAAGTCATTTTGTCATAAGAAAATGCCGTGATCTAACCTCTTGATAAGTATTAATTGGGTGGGTGGGCGGGCTACTCTAATCCAAAGTATTAGCCTCCTACCATGCTCTGGAGTGTCCCACCCACCCGCCCAAGTGTTCGTTATCAAGAAATTGTATGTTGGACTTTTCTGCGACCGCCAGAAGTCATTTTGTCATAAGAGAAGGTCGTGATCCAACATCTTGATAACTAACACTTGGGTGGGTGGGCCATTTCATTTTAAAGTATTGGCTCTTAACATACTCTGGAGTATCTTACCCACCCGCCCAAGTGTTTGTTATCATTTTGTTGTTTTCATGATAACTAACACTTGGGTGGGTGGGTTTGCCACTCCATTTTAAAGTTAGCTCCTTACCATACTCTGGAAAGTTCCACTTACCCGCCCAAGTGTTTGTTATCAAGGAATTGAATGTATGATTTTTCTGCGAGCGTCAGAAGTCATTTTGTCATAAGAGAAGTTTGTGATTCAGCCTTTTGATAACTAACACTTGCGTGGGTGGGAGGGCTACTTTATTTCAAAGTATTGGCCTTTTATCATGCTCTGGAGTATTCCACTCACTCGACCAAGTGTTTGTTATGAAGGAATTGAATGTTTGACTTTTCTCTGAGCGTCATAAGTCATTTTATCACAGGAAAAAGTCGTGATTTAATCTCTTGATAACTAACATTTGGGAGGGTGGGCGGGTTATTCCATTTTAAGGTATTGGCCTCTTACCATGCTTTGGAGTGTTCTATCCACTTGCCCAAGTGTTTGTTAGTAATTAATTGAATGTTTGACTTCTCTGCAAGCGTCAGAAGTCATTTTGTCACAAGAGAAGGTCGTGATCCAACTTCTTGATAACTAACACTTGGGTGGATGTGTGGGCCACTCCATTAATTCTAAAGTATTGGCTTCTTACCATGCTTTGGAGTGTCTCACCCAACCGTCTAAATGTTTGTTATGAAGGAATTGAATGTTTGAGTTTTCTGCGAGCATCAAAAGTCATTTTGTCACAAGAGAAGGTCGTGATCTAACTTCTTGATTACTAGTACTTGGATGGGTGGGTTACTCTATTCTAAAGTATTGGCCACTTACCATGCTCTGGAGTGTCCCACTTACCCGCCCAAGTGTTAGTTATTAAGAAATTGAATGTTTGACTTCTCTGCGAGCGTCAGAAGTCATTTTATCGCAAGAGAAAGTCGTGATCCAACTTTTTGATAACTAACACTTGGGTGGATGGGTGGGCCACTCCATTCATTCTAAAGTATTGGCTTCTTACCATGCTTTGGAGTGTCCCACCCAACCGTCTAAGTGTTTGTTATGAAGGAATTGAATGTTTGAGTTCTCTGCGAGCATCAAAAGTCATTTTGTCACAAGAGTAGGTTGTGATCTAACTTCTTCATAACTAGTATGTGGAACAGCAACATGGGTTTTGCGAGGGTCGTTCTACTCTTACAAATCTTCTTTGTTACGAAAATGATCTTTTGAATGCCTTTCAATCAAGAGTTCAAGTAGATTCTATTTACACAGATTTTTCAAAGGCTTTTGATCGCGTTAATCATAGTATTTTGATTGCTAAGCTTCGGGCTTTGGGTTTTCATGAATCTGTTGTTGCGTGGTTGTCGAGCTTTTTGGAAAATCGTACACAGTGTGTGAAAATTAATAACTTTTTATCACAACCAATTGTTGTTCCTTCTGGGGTTCCTCAAGGATCTCATTGTGGACCAATTCTGTTTTTACTCTTTATTAATGATCTTGTTTATTCTATTAATTCTTCGTCTTATCTTTTATTTGCTGACGATCTTAAAATTTATAAAAGAATATCATCTATCGAGGACTGCATTAGTTTGCAAAATGATTTAGATTCTGTTCAATCATGGTGTCTTAATAACTTGTTGTTTAACGCAAATAAATGTTTTTCGATAACCTTCAACAGAACTTTAAGTAAAGTATCGTTTGACTATACTATCGATAATAATGTTTTGGAGCATGTTACACAAATAAAAGATTTGGGCGTAATTTTTGATTCAAAACTAACTTTTGTTGAGCATATAAACTATATGTGCAACCGTGCTATGAAAATGTTAGGATTTGTTTACAGAATGTCTACTGACCTATCTCCTAGCACACTCAAATTACTTTATTGCGCTTTAGTACGTTCTCATTTAGAGTACGCTCCGTCAGTTTGGTGTCCATACTACAGCGTTCATATATGCAATATAGAACGTATTCAAAACAAATTTTTTCGTTTATTATCGTACAAATTAGGCATTTCATCCGAAAATTACGATTTTAACCTCATTGCATTGCAATATAATCTTCCGCCGCTGAAAATTCGGCGCAAAAGAGCCGATTTATCATTTTTACGTGGACTAATGATGTCTGAGATTGATTGCCAAGAGCTACTTGTAACTCTTCCATTTCAAGTCCCCAACAATAATCGCCGAACCAGACAGTCTCCATTATTTAGAGAATCTATACATTCTACCAATTATGGATTTAATAATCCAATTGGTAGAATGTGTAGAATTGCTAATAGTTTCTCTAATAATATTGATTTATTTTGTGTTTCAAAATGTAGTTTTAAGTGTCAGTTAAAATGTGTTGATGAATAATTTTATATTTTGTTTTTATTTATGTATACTTTTTTCCATGCTTTTATTTTTCAATATTCTTTTATATATTTTTGTGTAATTGTAATATTGTTTGTAATTCATCGTTATTTATGTATATAATGATGTAGATGTAAATGGTTTTTGTATATACCGTGAATAAAGTATTATTATTATAGTACTTGGGTGGATGGGTGGGCGTGTGTGTCACTTTATTTTAAAGTATTGGCCACTTACCATGTTTTGGAGTGTCCCACTCACCCGCCCAAGTGTTTGTTATTACGAAATTGAATGTTTGACTTTTCTGCGAGCGTTTGAAGTCATTTTGTCACAAGAGAAGATCGTGATCCAACCCCGTGATAACTAACACTTGGGTGGGCGGGTATTCCACTCCATTCTAAAGTATTGGTTCTTTGCAATGCTCCGAAGTGTCCCACCCACCCGCCCAAGTGTTCGTTATCAAGGAATTGAATGTTTGACTTCTCTGCGAGAGTCAGAAGTAATTTTGTTACTAGAAAAGGTCATGATTCAACTTCTTGACAACTAAGGCTGCAGTCTCACTGCAGCTCTCACCGCCACCAACTAAAATTCGAACACGTTAAATCATAAGGTGACGGTCCGACTGATTCACTATTCTCGCCAGCATCTGTCATTTGGTAACCACCGTTTCATAATTTCAATCCGGTTGGTGGTAGCGCGGCAACAGTTGATCGTCATTTGAAACATACTAACTTGATATTTCACAAATCAAAACATAATCATCATTTTTGCTTTGATATTTGAGAATTTTAAAAACGGTAACATGGAAGAAATATGGACACCATCCCACATTGATAAACTAATTACATTAGTAAATGAAAGTAGCTGCAGTGAGACCGTAGTACATTTTGGTGGTTAGTGGCAAACGGTGATAGTTGGTGGCGGTGGTGCAGTGAGACTGCAGCCTAACACTTGGGTAGGTGGGTATATGGGTGGGCAACTCCATTTAAAGTATTGGTTCCTTACCATGTTCTGGAGGTTCCCATCTACCCGCCCAAGTGTTTGTTATCAAGGAATTGAATGTTTAACTTCTCTGTGAAAGTTGTTTAACCTACGTAGCTAGCCCCTCTCCATTTGAGTTTTGTTATTTGTTTAACTACGTCTACCACTTTGGTCCTAATTGGTAATGCGATGTTGTAGGGATACTCTAAGTATTGATCTTTCTTTTTTACGTTGAGTTGTTTTAAGTTTGCCGAGTTGGCGGTTATGGTTAGGGTTTCCGCTCTATATGTAAGGACAGGTAAGATACATTGATTATCTTCTATTTGGTTTTGATTCATTTATAAAGATTGTTTTCTAATAAAAAGTCCACCATTATTTTACCACGAACTTTTCTTCTCTCTGATCTGATTTTTTCCAGACATGTTTCCATTTATTTTAAGAACGATGTTATTGTTCATTTTTTTGTAAACTATGGTAAACTGTAAGATGGGCGGGCTACCTAGACCAAAGTGTACAAATAAGTTTTTCTTTACTACAGCATCAACCTGGGTAAAGCAAGTCAAACAGCAGAAGTGAATAGAAGAATCGGCTTAACATGTACACGAAGCATACATTCTACATGACACTCATAAAGCAAAGTGCAAATAGGTTAAAGACTACACAAAGGACGATGGAAAAAGCAATGTTAAGAATTACTCTGAAAGACTGGGTAAAAAACGAGGCGATTTGAATAAGAATAGAAGTTGCAGATGTTATCAAGCACGTAGCACAATTAAAATGGGTTGGGCATGTTGCAAGAGAATAAAATGACAGATGGACAACAAACATAACAACATGGAGACAAAGAAAAGTCTGGGAAGGCTCCAGTAAAGGTGGACAGATGATCAAGCACATAGCGGGCAAAATTGGTTCCAAATAACACAGGAAACATGGAAGAAACTGCGACAATGTATGCGCCGAGATTTGAGTTAGGCGCTATACTGAACTGAGCCATTCTCCGGTATTACTAGCTACAAGATTTAACTGATGAGAAGTGTTTATACGTTTGAATTTTTGTTCCTAGGACTAATATGGAACAAAAAATATGAAAAAAAAACTTATCACTAATAACGAGTATTACACAAACCATAACCGACCCACAGCCAAATGAAAGTCGCTCATCACTTTCCGACGTCCGTCTGATTCATTGAGGCAAAAGCGCGATTCGTCTGAAAACAGTACAACAGAAGCAGACTTTAGTCCTCATTATTCCATGCTCTGTGATTTTGGCAAAAGCTAATCTTGCAAAACGATGTCGGCGTTGTAAAGGTGGACCTGTAGCCATCTTTCTATAAGACAAACCAGCAGCCGGAAGCTTTCTCCTAACGGTCCATTCAATAACAATTACATCTCTAACTTCATGAAGTTTATTTCGTAGATAAACTGCAGAAGCTATTCCGCAAACTTGTGAACACCAAAAAACGGTCATCTCCATCCGTGGTGATTTTTTTTGCCCGGATCCTGATCTTCTGATTATCAGGCCAGTATCCAAGTAACGCTGATACACCTTTTCTACAGCACAAAGGCTTTTACCAACAATCCTTGCAGTTTCACATTTGCCACGCCCATCTTCAATCGACGCTATAATTCTTACCACAACAATAGGGCCTAAAGGCATTATGACCTGTTAAGTACAGTACACTTTGTGAATGACAAGTTTTGCAGAGAAAAATTAACACTAATTAAAAAAACAACAAACAACAAACAAATGTAGGTTTTCAATTAGAGCGAAATGGATGCTGTTTCATAAAAGTCGGTGATAATAACTGACAGATATATAACATTTGTCAGGAAATGAAATATTAAACTCCTACTTTGATTTACAATTTGCAAACATAAAGTTAAAACAAAAAAATTCAAAAATATGTCATAATTTTTAATTGTCCTCCATGTTTTGTTCGCCAGTGTATTTGAAAGCCGATTTTTTTAATATTTGAAAGCCAATTTGTTATTTTATTTTAATAATTTATAAACGACTACTTAGGTTTAACTGTTTTAGAAAAGAATGTTAAATTTTAAAGGATTTTTTATAAATCAACTATTATATTTTTGATAAATCCGGCCGGATTTTGAATTAAACTAAATTAAAAGTGATAGCATTATGAAATGTTTATTAATTTATTTATTTTTATTTTGCAGCAATGCAATCAACACGGCAAAGACGATTACCCCAATTGGACCAGGAACACAATGGGCATCAACAAACAAGGATACGAGGCGAAGATGAACGACCACCAAGGACAAATGCAGAAAGGTGAGTCGTCGCAAATTAATTAATTATAAAGATATTTATTAAGATTATACAAAAATCAAACGGTCACAATCATTATTCATCATTCATAAGTAAAAATTAATTAGCTTCCGTGACCATGGTACTAAATCAACTATAACATCCATCATTAATCAATTACACTGCACATCCGATTTCTTAATTTTCTTTAATCACATTACTTGACATAATGTAATTAAAGTTCAATGCCATAATTTATTAATACAATAGTTATTTGATAGTGAATTTGACATTTTTAATAAATGTAAATATGGAAAATTTAAATAATCTCATTACCCAAAACAACTTTCAATTCTTTATGAATGCATTTCATTTTTACTGAAGAAAGTGTATAAAAATATTTAAGTATCGGCAAGCCCCCCTCTAATGGCTGATTTATGCATTGTTTCAAAATATGTGTAAATGTCACAGAATTCGCACAGAGTTTATTATTATTATTTTTCGGTGGAAATCGTGTGGAATATATGAAAAAAACAAACGTATATATACACATAAATAAGCATTTCGCCCGAATGGCGTGGGCGTTTATTGAAATTGTGGACCTCTCTCTAGAGGCGACGGTTTATCAATTTTATTGCCGCTGCGTGTGTATTTTATTATTTATAGAAATTAGCATACACGCCCGAGCTTTCAACAATCGAATTATTTAAATCGTGTGAACCGAAGATGACGGAAAATATATAAGAGGGAGGAGTGGGAGGATAATTAAAATAAAATAAAATAATTGATTTATTATATGAGTTAAAATACATTAAAAACGAATTAATGGTTTACATTCTATCCAACCGTAAGCAAATTGGGAGCATTTAGTGTATCTTAGGGTTTACACTTAATCATCCGATATTGTTTACGAAATTTTAATTAAAAAAACGTAAAAGACGTGTTAAAGGTATTGTATTATGTTCCTACATGTAACTCCAACAATTGGGTTAATTAAGTTAGGCTGTTGATGGATAACAAAACATTTTTTTTACAAAATTGTATGAGATCTAATTGATTTTTTCAAGACTGGATTTTCTAGTTTTTTAAATAAAATTTGTATTAGGGTCGGATTTATCGGATTATATTTTATAGGCGGATTTGTAGATCTTAAATGAAATTGGAGTTTTTATACTCTATCGACCTCACCAACCTGGTTCTTACAGGCCTTCCGAGTATGAGGAAGACGATTAATGCTGTTTGTCGCTGAAACCATGAATGCCGAAGCGATTAAAGCGGTGAACAAAATCACAAATAATACATGGCAGAGTAGGTTTTGAACTCGGGACCTTAGCATGAGAGGCAAGCATTTATTATTTATTTGTTTCAATCTCAGATTTTTTTGTATTTGAGCCGAATTTGTTAGAGGTAAGCCGGAATTTTGTAATACTAGGGCGGGTCAATAAGTCCGTGACTTTTTAAATAAAATACAGGTTTTTTTTTTTTCAACGTAGTTTCCTTTGAGTTCTATACACTTTGTCCAACGTTTCTTCAATTTTTTTCTCTTCCAAAAAAATTAAATTTGTTTAGGTCATCAAAATAAGTATTTGTTTGTGAGATGATTTCATTGTTAGAGTTAAATCTCTTTCCGCCGAGCCATTTATTCAGGTTTGGAAACAAGAAATAATCACTCGGGGCTAAGTTTGAAAAATAGGGCAAATGAGGGAGCAATTCGTAGCCTAATTCATGGTTTTTGTCATGGAAACTGCACATTTCTGCACCCTTTCATTGTCCTGGTGGATAAGAACTTTTTCCTTAAATTGACCCAATAAGTTAGCATAATATTTGCCATTGATTGTTTTACTCTTTTGAAGGTGTGGATTATACTACGTGAATCCTAAAAAACGGTCCCTATGACTTTATTGGCTGACAAACCTACTTTGGTTTTTTTTGGCGCCGTTTCACCCAGAGAAACCCACTGTTTTGCCTGCTGTTTGGTCTCTGGTGTATTGTGGTGGATCCACGTTTCGTCCACGGTTACGAAACGGCGCGAAAACTTGTCTTTATTGCGGTTGAACAACGCCAAACACTTCTGCGAAGTTATCACACGATTGCGTTTGTGGTCGATTGTGAGCAAACCCGGCACCCATGTTGCGGAAAGCTTTCTCATACTTAAGTGATTATTTAAAATCGAAACCACTGAGCCATGTGAGATGCCTATGGCTTCCAGAATCTCTCGCGCTTTCAATCTTCGATCGGCCAACACCAAAACAGTAAACCACTTTTTTACCATTGAAATTGATGGTGCAGAGTTTCCATAATATTTATCAAGCTTAGACTTTGTTTGAGTGTTGTTTTTTTTCGCAAAAAATAGAGCTTAATGAGCACACGAAATTAATTTTTTTAAATTTTTTCCTCAAATTACGTGGTAGTCTGCTATCAATGGCTTTCAAACACAAACTAAATGACGCAGCTTATTAAAATTTTGACAGGAGTCAGCTGACAGATGCCTCTTGATAGGAGCAGTGTTGCCCTTTCAGTTAAGTGGCGGGAAATTCAAAAAGTCACGGACAAATTTTTACAAATAATATTGAGATTATATTTATTTTTGTAAAAACAGAGTTTTTAGTTTAAAAGCCAGATTGTCTTTTTGAGTAGCAGATTGCTTAGGCTACAATCAATTTTACTTGAGTTGAAATTTTAATGAGTGCGTACAGAAAGATTGCTATATTTGGAGCGGTTTTTGCTGATTCGTAGTGGAACGCTCCTGATTGGTTTTCCGCTACCGATTTGAAAAGCGGAACCAATTAGTAGCAAGTGCTACCAATGTAGCGGAGACCGAGCGGTTTTGGCTCTCGCCTTCCTGTACGCAAACATTTATGTTTGAAGCAACTCATTAATATTGACATTTTAGGTTAGGTTAGATATAAAATCTAATTCTCAATAGGTTAGGTTGGTTTAGGATTGCTAATACTTAATACTTGCAAAGCGACAGGTTAAGTTTTAATAGATTTTAGGTTATTTGTAAGATGCGCCACATCAATTGCTAAATGACAGATTAGTTCTATATTTTGTAGGTTATGTGTGATACAAATTGTAAAACTATGGATTAAGTGTTACATTTTTAGGTTATATATGTAATTACCTAAAGCCTATTTATTTACTATTGCAAAGCGTCAGTTGTTTTTTATCTAATATATTTTAGGTTATGTGCGTACCGTAATTTAATAATCAATAATTGTGTAGCTACAGATAAGGTGTCAATAAGATTAGGTGCGTAAAATGATTATACTTTTATGTTGGGGTCACGTACCCTACATAAATAGCTTCAAAAGATAGTATTTTGTTAACACATAACCTATTTTTTTGTCTAAAAATATTACGTTTGACAGTGTAACATTGTTCTTTTAGACATTTGATTAACGTTTTAGCTGATATGATAAACGTTATTTTTGAAAACTACATAATTGAAACGTAGAAAACGATTTTGTGTAACAACTTTTTAAAGTTATTATTAAATAGTTGATAGATAAACAGCTTTTAACCGAAAAAAAGCAATTTGACATTTAAATAATATTGAAAAAAAAACGATATACAGTTTGTACATACTTTTTGACTAACAGATAAACGTCACTTTTGACAGTTAGTCTTTATTTTGACAGTTTAGCAACTTTTTGGGAAATAATTAGACAACATTAGTTTTTTTCACATATTTTTGTCAGCTAAACAAGTTTAGTTAATCACTTATTAATTGGATTTTTGACACTTAACTCATCACTTGGTAGTTAACTCATGTTTTTGTTATCTAAACAACATTTTGGATGACAGACATTGTCAGTGTTTATAGATATATTTTTTGTGGGGTTTAACTGCCAAACAACGTTTTGCTAAACTACTTAAAAATGTTTTGGTTGACAGATAAACGTCATCTTTGACAGTTTTTTTCAGAAATTGTTTCTGCTATTAAAAGTCACTTTTGATCACTAAGCGACGTTTTTTTCTGTTAGATAAAACGTTACTTTTGACAACTGAGCTATATTTTGGTCAGCAAAACTATTTTTGCTATAACTTGTAACAGCTTATACATACTTTTTAGTGGAGCGTGCTGCAGTAGTCTATACATCGGACTGCTGCACTGGTGAGATAGCTCAGTCATAGAACGTTAGCATAGCACAATGACAGTGCGGGGTTTGATCCCCGAATATGACTAAAATAATAACTTGCTTTTTATTTACCGGGGTGATTTGGAACTCACCTAATAAACCGTTGGTCCCTCCCAAACAAGTCGCAATAAAGAAGAAACCATGTTAAGCATGGAGTTTTATGACTAAGATCCTTTTCTGGTTCAGAGTAGATTAGTATTGTCTTGTAGTGGTTCTAAACTCACTCAAAACTATAGGTCCACCAGTAATACAGGGAGTTTATAAATGAATGGGATTATGTAATCACTTTAAAAATACCGCCTTTTTTAAATTGTCCACTATACTAATTGTTTTGACAGTTCAACTTTGACAGCTGTCAAGCAAGCAAGATTATAAGAATGTATACAAATAGACTAGAGCGGCACAAACGTACATTAGATGGTTACATAATCTCAAACATTTATAATCACCCTGTATAAGTTGCCAGTATTACGGATAGAAAAAAGACTAACGCACCAGCAGTAGTTGATGATGACATTCTTTTTGGATATCAGATAAATGTAACTTTTGACAGTTAAACAACTTTTTGCAAAGTAATTAAACAACATTATTTTAATTAACTGTTGCTTAACAAGTTTAGTTAACAACCAAATAAGGTTACCAACAGTTAACTTCTCATTTGCACAAATAAACGCCACTTTGGTAGATAAATAATTTTATCACCTAAACAACGTTTTAGATTACATTTTAACGTTTTTCTGGACAACTAAGCACCGATGGTTAATGTTCATAGATAATTTTGGGGTTTTTATTACCAAACAACGTTTTGTCAGAATTTTTAAAAATGTTTTGGGTGACAGATAAACTTCACTTTTGACAGTTTTTCAAAATTAGGTTTGCACTATTAAACGTCACATTTGGCAACTAAATCACGTTTTTTTGTGTTAAATAATACGTTACTTTTAAGTTATAATTTTGTCAGCAAAAAACCATGTTTATGATGCTAAACTATGTTTTTGCGTGACAGTTAAACATTGTTTGTAAGTGATGAACAAGTAATTTTGATTGTTGATAAACGTCAGTTTTGACAATTGACTCGTATTTTTTTATTAAGTAAAGTTGCTATTAAACGTAACTTTTGAGAACTAACCTATATGTTGACAAAAGGCCAAACAACTGAATTTTTTTTGACAGCTTTTGTCAGATAAACAACTGTTTTTGAAATACAGTTAAATGCCATTTTTGACAGATAGGCAAATTATTTTGTGAATTAGTTATACTTTTTTGTTGTTATTGATCAACTATTACTCTAAACGTCACTTTGGTAGTTAATCCATGTTTTTGTCAGTTAGGAGCAATACTTTTTTACGTTTTACGGGTCAACTAAACGTTTATACCAAAACGTTTACTATGGTTGTCACTTTTATAGATGAACGATATTTTTGAGGTTAGGTTAACGTTACTTTTTTTTAAAGACAACATTGTGACGTTTGGCTCAAACGTTTTTTCAGGCCGTTTCGGCTGACGTTTTCTATTTGCATTGTTAAACATCACTTTGAGAGTACAAACGTTTTTTACCAAAAAAAAAATTAAATAAATATGTTTTGAATGATTATTAATTAAACGTCAACTTTAAATGCATATAAACGTCAGTTTTGATAGTAGTTAAAGCTTAACGTTTTCTGTAAGACAGATGAAACGTAGACAATGGGCGCGTTTAGGAAATACAACCGTTGACTTACAGCGAAATTTGATAACTGTCAAATGTGGAAAATTCACTGAACACAAGCAAACATTAAAAAGTAAACGTTTTGGCAACAGTTGCCAACTATTGCGTTCCCTAAACGAGCACGATGTTGTTTTGACATTTGACAGTTTATGAATTTTATAGGACATTTTAATAGTTTGGGAACATTCGAGGACTTATTTTGCAAAATATTTTGACAATTCAAATTTATTTAGACATTTATGTGATATCAGAAGCATTTATGACAGTTTAATATCATTTTAAAACAATTAAATTAAATTTTTATGAGTTTTTTTAGAAAGAATGGACAATTTGATTTAAAAATGAAACACAACATGGCTCGACAGTAACCCATCTGATTAACCCAATTTTGTAGTACATTTTTGATTGTTTGGGCTCCAATCGCATGAATGACAACTTCGACTTTGTGTTTCAAGGCATCAATTGTCTCTGAATGGTTAGCGTAATACTTATCTTTAAGGTCTCCCACAAAATAAAAACCAACGGGGCAAGTTAAATGTCATCCATTTTATACTCTTCAATTTTTTTAAACAAAAAACAGTAACGTTCGCTATTGACAGTAACGGCGGCTCCTTGCTCATTGCACCAAAAACCACACCAAACTGTTAGTTGTTGTGCATGGCTGTTCAATAGTCATGAGTTGATTCTCTGATTTCCAAATGGGACAATTTTCCTTATTGCTCCGGAAAACACGATTTTTCGAAAATGCTCATCTTTGGTCAAACGATCTTTAGCCTATTGGGCGAACTGAAAACGCATGAGGCTTCATTTCTTGGACTAATTGAACTTTGTAGGCCTTTAAACCGAGGTCTTTATGCAAAATTCTCCTCAGAGAAGTGCAAGTAATGTTAAGTTCCTAGGAACGATGACGACTTGATGTTGTTCACGCACATTCTGAGCAATCGCATTAATTTTCTTTGCTGAGCGCCCTGGACGAGAACTTGAACGTGTTGTTTTATCCACTAACAATCTAGTTTTGCGAACTCGCTTCATAAATTGGTCCATAAACTGCGTTGAAGGTACTTTTTTTTATCAAATTTGTTTCCTAAATTTCTTACCGTTTGAGTAGAAAACTCGCCACTTTGGAAGTAAGTTTTCATTATTTCCCAACTTTGTTCAAATGTAAAGCATTTCGTAAATGTCAAACATAAAATTAAATTTCTGTCAACTCATAAATGTCATTATATCTTTAAAAAACAAAATAATCGGTAGTTCAAATTCCAAACGTTACATGGCCTACCATTTACAAGAACATTTTTTGACAGTTCAGAAACGTTTTATGACAGTTTAATTGTATATAGTGACACTTTACGACATTTTAAAGATTTTATAATATTTATAAGAAATTAAAAATATTTTTAACAGTTTAGGAGTAAAAATTAATGAGTTTTAGGAAAATTGTGTCTTCTCGCCGCCTATGGTCATAGCTATCAAGTTGAGAAAGTTTTAAACAACTTGAATGAGTATTTAGCAAATATTATAGTTAATAGTAATCATCAGAAACTTAATGACCGATGTAACGGTTTTTGTCGTTATGCTGAGTTTTCAGCAATCAATCAAAAATAGAGATAAATGGAATTATAACTGCTGGTATACAGGGTGTCCGGAAAATACGTGTACAACGTTTGACGACAGACTCCTGACGTCAAAATAGGTCGATCTAAGCCGACTTAGTTATATCCAAAATTGTCTCGTTTAGCCGGTAGAGGGCGTCAAAAAAAACAAAAGTATAACAAAGTTGAAAGTATCTATTGTAAGAAACTAAGTAAAACAAAAACATTACTTAAGCAAATGTGTAAAATGACCGCCATCTTGCTGAATACACTTATTAACACTTTTTAAAAAATGATATTGGACCCTATCTAATGTCTCGGGATTATTAAAATGGTTGCCTGCATTTAAAATCCGCTGCAATAAATCATCGCGTGTGTTTACCGGAGCCTTGTAAACTTCTGTTTTAATAGCGCCCCACAAAAAGAAGTCGCACATATTTAACTCAGGAGAACGTGGTGGCCATTTTACTGGTGCATCATTGCCTCTTCCAATCCATCGGTTGGGATATTGATGATGTAAGTATTGCCGAACGGCAACTGAAAAATGGGGCGGGGCACCATCATGCATATACCACATTTCCCTCCGAAGTAAAAGGGGCAAATTCTCCAGAAGAATTGGTAATGTGTCTTGCAAAAAATTTAAATAAATATTTCCATCTAACCTGTCTGGAATAACAATGGGACCAATAAGGTAGTGATCAATAATACCTGCCCAAATATTAATTTTAAATTGATGCTGATGATGTGCAACTTTAATGGCATGTGGATTTTTATCGGAATAAATATGTTCGTTGTGCAGATTGGTTACCCCAGATCTTGTAAAGCATGCCTCGTCAGTAAACATAATTTTTCTACAAAAATTTGGAACAAGGATTCTTTGGTTTCTAATAAATTGACAAAATGTAAGCCGCATGGGGGGATCAGTCGGTAAAAGTTCCTGGACTTTTTGTATGTGGTAAGGATGTAACAACTGTTCTCTTAAAACCTCATTGACAATCGTTTTAGGAACATTTAACTCACGTTCTAAGAGACGGGTACTGGTACTTGGTTCTTCTTCAACTCTTTCCAGAATCATCTCTTTTGTTTCCACAGTTCGAGTTGTTCGCATACGACCCCTGCCTTCAAACTTTTTCTCAAAACTGCCCGTTTCTCGAAGATGACGCTCAATATTGGCAAATGTTTGGTGGTTTGGTATTCGACGGTTAGGAAACCTCTCCATGTAAACCCTAACACTCTGACGCCCATTTCCTTGACAAAACCCGTATACCAGGAGCATGTCAACTTTCTGAGAGTTTGTATAATTTTCCATTTTTAATGGTAAAATGAACTTGTAATTCAAGAATGTTGATCGTATACTTGAGTAAATTTCATAGACTGGTGACAATTTGTCAATAATTGTCAAATTATTAAACGCCATAGCAACAAGGTCACTTAAAAAATTATTGTTACAGGTAATTTCTTTTTAATATTTACAAATTTTTGACGCCCTCTACCGGCTAAACGAGACAATTTTGGATATAACTAAGTCGGCTTAGATCGACCTATTTTGACGTCAGGAGTCTGTCGTCAAACGTTGTACACGTATTTTCCGGACACCCTGTATATTTAGCAAATATTATAGTTAATAGTAATCATAAGAAACTTAATGACCGATGTAACGGTTTTTGTCGTTTTGCTGAATTTTCAGCGAACAACCAAAAATAGAGATAAATGGAAATATAACTGCTGGTATATAATTAAACATCACAAACCAAACGATTTATGGTCAAATATTCCGTACTTTTGAGAGATGATGTATATTTTTGTCAGCTAAACAAAGACAGTTACTTCTGATAACTTATCAGTACAAACAACGTACAGATAAAACGCTTAAAAGCAACTTATGACAGTTAAATGTATTTTAATAATTAACTTTAGTTTGCATTAACATTTTAT
Organism: Tachinus rufipes; assembly: GCA_963932245.1. Taxonomy (NCBI): domain Eukaryota; kingdom Metazoa; phylum Arthropoda; class Insecta; order Coleoptera; family Staphylinidae; genus Tachinus; species Tachinus rufipes. Next base: position 73,274,646 of record OZ010748.1, on the reverse strand, counting down.
TGGAGAACTTTAGCTTAATTAGTCTGTGTTGGATTGCTTTATTTAAATCAACAAATGTTTTAGGAAACAATTAAACTGATTTTGTTTTGTTTTAAACAATAAATTAATATATCTGCAAGTGATTTTCAGCACTGCCATAAAACACTTTAAATACTTACTAATAAGCGAATAAACACATACGATTATTGCAGTATTAACTCGTTGGAATTCACTCCACCCATTCTTGAGTAAAAGGATTTATGAAATCTGTAAACCTCTTAAGATTAAGTGAATCTCATAAATAACCAAATTATGTCTTCAATCATTACATTGAAGAGTGGAATAAGGTAACACATATTTATAATTACATACATCTCAAAGCTACCAAAAACACATACCACGCAATAAACAAATTAAAAAGAAATACATTTCGCAGATAACGATCTTAATAATATAAATATATATAAAAAGAAACAGTTACAAAACGTGTATAACAGAATTACATATGTGCCGCAACTTAGACGTTGTGTAAAATAATACAAGAAATTATATAACGATGACTTCATGGCCAAATCTTTGCAGTTTTTATGGCCCGCCCGATCATTAACTGCAGGTGTATAATACTAGTTAGGATACGGGTTTCGGACTAAGACTGGATTTTTTTATATTAAACCCATACACACATAGCCAAATAGCAAACTTTCAAGAGTCGGAGGACCGGCGGACGTTGCACTTATCTATTAGAACCACACACACATCGCGAAATGGGCACGGTTATTTTTTATTAATAATAAATTAACAATTTATTCATTCAAATTAATTAGGAATAAAGACGTGGGTTAATTATATGGAGGCTTCTTTAAAGTTATTTTTAATTTAAGACGGAAAATTAATTTTGTTTTTTTCTAATACAAGAAAGAATAGTTTTGGTACTCAATATTTTAATTGTTTGTTATTATTATAATTGCATTTATTATATTATTTAATGTAGATTTAATTATAAGTTGTAATACATAAATCTATATTTTAATGTCTTTATTATTGGTAATTACCAATAACCTACGTCTTAATTGCCTTAATGCGATTGGTATCACCTAGTTTTTGTGTAACATTTCGTGTTATAATTTATTAGTAATTTATTCTCTACATATTTTTTTTAATAATCAATTAATGATGAGATTTATTACAAAGTCATAAACTTTTTAAGAAAATATTATTTACAATTTAAATGATGCAATCGTTTATTTAAACATTTTCTGGGTGCATCAGTTTGTAAGTTTAAATTACGTAATAATAAAATTCAAGTTAGCAAAAGGTTTTATACTTTTATAATAATTTTAGAAATTTATTTGCTGATTAATAATAAACTCAGCAAGTGTTAGTTGGATCAGTACATTCGGAATTTGACTAATTTATCCCAAGATGATGATTTCTTCTATAGAATTGTAATAATAATAATAATAATAATAATAATAATAATAATAATAGATATTTATTGCCCTACAGGAAACAATTCCCAATTACAAGACAACATACAAAAAAAAAGTACCATATACAAATAAAATAAAATAATAAAAATACATATAAAAACTAGACAATTTAAACTAAGATTAACATTTGCAAAAGAATTAAAAAAAAAAAAATTAAAATTAAGTAACTTGTTCAATTAAATATTTAATACTATCATTAAAAATATCACAGCAGGGTGGCATATTATTTAAATTACTACAAACATTATCAATTGGCGACTTAAGACCATAGCTAGTACGTATTGATGGTAAACTAAAGGTTGGTTTTTGTCGACTGTTAAAAGATGGTATATGCAATTTAATAAGTTGTATAATTTCAGGAGAATCGACAATATTGTGCAAGAGTTTATACAGAAAAATAACACTTGCCTTAAAACGTCTAAGCTCTAGTGATTCAAAGTTAAACTTGTTGAGTAAACTGAGGTGATCATAGCCTCTGATAGGATAATGTCCTTCAATTTAAAAAAATAAATATTTTAAAAACCTGCGTTGCACACTTTCAATTTGTTGTGTTTGATGTTGGTTCTGTGGATACCAAATTAAAGAAGCGTATTCCAGTTTAGAACGCACAAATGAATTATATAAAGCCTTTAAGGCACTAAGATTTTGAAAACTATTGGTGTTACGATGAATAAATCCTAAAGCTTTTATAGAACTCTGTACAACGTTTTCAATGTGATAGTTAAACGTTAGTTTAGTATCAAAGTGAACACCAAGGTCTTTAAAAGTACTAACATACTCAACTGAACGGCTATTTATAAGATAGTCAAACTTTATGGCATTTGTTTTGCGTGTGAATGACATAAACTTACACTTGCTAATGTTTAAATCTAATCGATTAGCAATACACCAAGTGAAAATTTGGTTTAACATGTTTTGCAACTGAAAACAGTCATTGATGCTGTTGATCTTTGAATATATTTTAAGATCATCTGCATATAGAAGATGCTGACAACCTAGTGATGTGGAAAGGTCATTAAAAAATAAATTGAACAGCATGGGCCCCAATATTGATCCTTGTGGAACACCAGATGTTGGAAAATAAGAATTAGATTTATAGTAATTGAAAGTGACATACGACTCACGCTTTTTGAGATAAGATGACATCAGTACAATGGATGAACTGCAAAAACCAAAATCTTTAAGCTTAGCTAAGAGAATATTATGTTCAACTCTATCAAAAGCGTTTGACATATCTGTATAAATAACGTCCATTTGCCCAGAAGTGTCAAGAGTTCTAGCTATTTTGTGTGTAATAACACACAGATTTGTTACAGTCGAACGCCCTGGAACAAAACCATGTTGATTAGTGGAGATATAAGGTTTAACATGGTTGTATATTTGATTATAGAGGATACGCTCAAAGACTTTGGCAATGTGTGGTAAGATTGCAATAGGGCGATAGTTATCAATGTTGTGAAGATTGATATTAGTTTTAGGTATTGGACAAACAGAAGTTATTTTCAGATTATTAGGGAAAGTAAAGGTAGTAATGGATAAATTGAATAAAATTGTGAGAGGATGACAAAACAGAATAGCGCAATCTTTCAATAAAAAAGCAGGTAAATTATCATTGCCAGCAGAATTTTTATTTGGAAGGGTTTTAAGAATCTTTAACACAGCATCTTCTGAAACATGAGAAAATGTAAAGTTATGTATATAGCTGCAGTTATCAAGGTTGACATTAGTAGACGGGGGAATGTGTACGGATTCAAAAAACTTAGAAAAGCCATTAGCAATGTTCTTAGGATTATCAAATACTTCATTATCACTAATCAAAGTAGAAGGAACTCTAGATGAGTTAGATTTCTTAGAGTTGATATATGTCCAAAACTGTCTTGGGTTAGAGACAACATTTTCAATTGAGGATATATAAATACTGTAAGCAGATTTAGTTTTACGTTCAATTAAAAATCTAAGTCGTTTAAACTCCGTTGTTATTGTCGGAGAGTTGAACTTAAGTTTTAGTCTGACTGAAGCTTTTTGTTTAATAAGTTTTATTATTTCTATATTATACCAAGGTGGATATTTTCTTTTTTGTTTAACTTTGCAAGATGGAATAAACTTATGCAGCGCACTATTTAATATATTATAAAATTCAATAAAAGCTAAATTTACATCAGAAAAATCTAAAAGTGTTCTCCACTCAATATTGCTCAGATACGCATACAGTGCCGGGTAGTTACCTCTTTTATAGTCAAGTTTGACAGCATCCTTATTACTCCAGTTAATCCGGAAAAGATTGTAAAGCAAAAGTAAGTGCAGGATGGTGAATATCTTCAGAAACTAGAGGAAATGTTTCTCTAAATACTTGACATTCGATGTTAGAGTATACTAAGTCCAGAATATTATTTAAAGAATTCTTAATTGAATTATATTGCCTAAGACCCAAGAAAGAACAAAAATTTGATATAATAGAAGCTTGGCTAGATAAACTATTCTGTGTAAGAGTTATTTCTGAACAGTTAAAATCACCTACAAAAATAATTTTATTATCTCCAAATTTAATTTGAGTTAACAAATCAAAAAATAATTTATAATCATTAGTTAATGCGCTAGTGGAAATATAAACAAGAACAATAAATAACTAACTGGATTTGAGTTTACATTTACATATTAAAAGATCAATTAACGGAACTTGTTGGTTAATAAAATCTGTGGAAACAATTTCTATTTTAAAAGAGTTGCGAACAGCAATTAGAGCTCCACCACCTTTCGATTTTCTAGAGAGTGTTCGATTGCGATCACTTCGAAAAACTTGAAACGATTCGTCGAATAATTCACGGCTGCCAACACTAGGTGTTATCCACGATTCAATTATTAGCACTACATCATAGTCACAATCACTGATATTATTAAAATGGTTTCAATTTTAGTATTCAGTCCACGAACGTTTTGGTAAAAGACGGTGATGTTTCCAGAGGGCGGAGAATCTCATGCAGAGTTTGTAATAACACGAGGGTAGCCATTAATAAATTTAATTGTTAAATTGGTTTCACCGTTCTGCTGTTTATTTCTCAATTCAGTTCGAGCATCATTTAAAATTTTACATTGCTTCGGAGTACGATCGGGTCCCATTCGAATATTATTTAAGTTGAGATTCTTGCAAATTTTTAAAAAATTAGTAGCGTCGTGTTTGTTATTAAAATGAACTTTGATGGGTCTAGGTCGTGCTCCAAGTTTTCCAACTCTAAACAAAGAAATACCAGATAGTGCATTAGCGTTGTTATCACCAAGAGTATTTTTTAAAAAATCAATGTCGTCTTGCTGTCTCATCTTAGAATCATGGTTTTGGGATTCCGGAACATTGTAAATCATGGCGTTAGACGATCTTTTTTCTCTTTCCTCAATCTCATGAATAATATCTTCTGATGTGAGATTGGTACCATTGAGAGCTGCAATCTGAGATTTAAGGACAGAATTTTCAGTTTTTATAACAGCAACTTGTTCAGTAAGAGCTGTTATTGCTTCAGTACAAGTAGTTACTTGTTTTCTAATTTCATCAGAAAAAGGTGTGAAATAAGTTTTAAACATATCATTCATTGCAGCAATAATTTCTACTTTAAATGACGTTTGTTGGTCTGCAGAAGTGCTATCATCTAACGGGTAACAAGTAGTGCAAGTCCATTTACCATCAGATTTCAAACAGTTTTGTATGTTGTTGGGAGCTATGAATTGCTTACATAGCTTGCAATTAGGCATGTTGGAAAATAAACAGAAAATTTAAAAATAATAATAACAGAAACAAACAAAAAGTAAAACAGGGACACTCGCTTCACACTGCGGGGCCAGTTACAGTGACTAACTAAAATACAGCACAGGAAGACCACGGATTTACATAAATTACATAAAAGGATAGGATATCAAAAAGATAATAAAGAAACAAATTAACATTGCAAAAGGATAAAATGAATGTAAAATGTTCAAGTTACGCCACTGCTTACAATGCTTTTAGACACGCAAGCGCAGTAAGTAAATAAAACTTTTGACAGAAGAGGTTGAGTTGTTTATACAGTAACAATTAATTTAAAATAGACTTATCTGACTAGATATCACTAACAGGTAACGGTAAAACACTATGGCACACAAAATTAAAACTTAGATTTAATTAAAAGAACTTATTTTTATCACAGATGTTAGTTAAACAATTTGGTACTGTCACAATACACCAGTGGCGTAGTAAGCTAAATGGCAGATACAAAACTGAGTTCCCCCCCCCCCCCCCTAAGAATTTTTTGCTTATAAATTTTTATTGTAAAAAATTACAGATTTTCCATATTTCCAACAAATAATATAACCAGTAAATTTTTCTAACGCTTTAAAACGTTAGAAACGGTCCTTTTCTATGTTTGTTTGTTGTACTACAAAATAAAATATTATTTTTTTAAATTATCCCCCCCTCCTAGACTAGTTGGGTGGAAACGCTCTTGATGACAACTGACAACTTTGACAAGCAATATGTCGCCTAGCGATTAATGTTTTTATGCCTCTTAAACTGTTTTTTTCTTTCTGTTTGTAAATGGTATTAGCAATTTTTGGAGTGTTAAACTTAAAGCTTTTTTGAGCTTTTTGTAAAGAATATTGGGTTAGCTTGAATATTGCTTGACTGTTGTGTGGTACACGTATTTTTTGGGACTAGTGACCAATAAACTATGGTCTAGTGTTGTGACGATCAATTTTTTTTTATCAATTTGGTATTATTTGATCAAATTAGAAGCAACCATTTCTACTATGTACATGCTATCTAGAGTAATCCTACTTTAATTTGGCCCATGGAATGCGCAAAAACGCACGCATGAGTGTAACACAATATATAGTGTAAATTATCTTGACTATTACAGCGCCCAATTTGTGTTTGGAGTAGTATTCTTGTAAATGTTGTACGTTATTTTGAAACATAGTTTTTTTTGCTTTGATAAAGCTTGCACTTTCTAAAGGGTCTTCCATTAAAAGCGCCCCCATTTGAAATGTAAATAAAACGAGCAATTGATGAGATATCAAAGATCTGTTTATTGTGGGTTGAAGGTGACACTATACCATTAAGAATGGAACAGAACATTGTTCAGATGGCCACCTCTGGAACGCCGACACGAATACTTTTTCACACAAATCTGGCGATATGTCAGCAATGGCTCTTTCAATATTGCTCTGGAGCTCCTCCAATGTTGTTGGTTTGTTACTGTAGACCACTGACTTAACGTACTCCCAGAAAAAAAAGTCTAGAGGCGTTAAATCGCACGAACGAGGCGGCCAATTGGTTGTGCCGTGTCTTGAAATAACACGGTCTCCGAACTTGCTCTTCAATAAATCGATTGTTTGGCCGGCTGTATGGCATGTGGCCCCGTCTTCTTAGAACCACATATTGTCCACACCGAAATCATCCAATTTGTCCCAAAAATATTTGGTTACCATGCCCCTATAGCGATCGCCGTTGACCGTGACGGCATTTCCTGCATTGTTAAAGAAGAAATAAGGGCCAATGACTCCGCCGGTATGAAAACAACACCAAACAGTGAGTTTGAATGGATACAAAGGTGACTGGTTGATTTCCTGAGGATTTTCCGTTGCCCAAATGCGACAGTTCTGTTTATTAACAAAACCGTTTAGCCAAAAATGAGCCTTGTCACTCAGAATGATTTTTTGATGAAAATCATTATCCATCTCCATCTTGTCTAAAGCCCAATTGGTGAAATTTCTGCGCAGAAAATGGCCATTCGGCTTCAATTCTTGGGTTAGAACGATCTTATACGTGTCCGCCACAATGTTGTTTGGCTGATCCCCAACTCCTGAGAACGGCGTGAAATCGATTGTTTTGGTTGTTCGGCTACAGAAGCTTGTACAGCGCCAATATTTTTTTCGCTCCTGGCTGGTCTTGCTCTTTTCGGCACGGGAACATCCAATAATGAGTAGGTCGACTTGAATTTAGCCACTAAACGAACCACAGACCGTTTACCCGGACGATTATAACAACCAAAAATCGGAGTCAACGCACGTAAAGTTGCGGTGACCGAACTCGAATGTTCGTAATAAATTTTAATAATTTGCAAACGTTGCGCACACGTGTACTTCACCATGATGAAATGATATAATGTCTCGAACAAATTGACGTTTATAATATGGAGCTAACTTCACACATGTTCAAATAGCAGCTATTCAAAACAGGGGCGTCCCTATTGGAAAACCCTTTAGTAGGATTAGGATACTTGCAGTAGTTCTTCAGCTATTGAACAATGTATATTTACACTTGTGGATGAAATATTTTTTGTTAAATGGGATGATGTTGTTCAAGGTTAGTCTTTTTTTCATTCAGTCTTGGTGATTTTAGTAGGATTTGATTTAGATAACTAGTTCTTTAGCCATTGATCAATATTGAGCAGAAGCACATTCCTTTCCTCTTTTTCTGCTGTTTCATTTTATTTCATTTCATTTTACCAGTTTTTTTTTAAACCCAGTTTACAGCACTTATAATAATTTGTTATATCCACCACAATTGTATAATAGTAGTTCAATTGTTAACTTTACAGTGTCTAATGGTTCATCAATTAATCTTGTAAATAGCACAATCAATGCTAAACCATCATTAGGTTATATTACTACTGCCGTATATACTCCGTATGCAGTAAACATAAATAATCCAGTTACACCGGTTGGTAACCGGATGCATACGTACTCATGTAATACAACTCAAATGAGTAGCCAACCGCAACCAAGCGTGAATAATATTAATAATATTGATGCATGTGTATCAAACTTAAATTTAAGCAAACTTATGAAAGCCATGCCCACATATGACGGTAGCAATCTGCATCCAGTTTCATTTTTTACTCAACTAGAAAATGTAATGTTTTTATATCAAATTGCTTACCCGTACTTTAAACTATGTCGACATCATATGTTTAAGGGAATAGCTTACGATTGGTTCACTGCCTTTTCCCATATATGCTACGACTTTCAGGAATTTCAAGAAATGTTTTATGAACAGTTTTGGGGTCATGTGTATCAGCATGAAGTAAGAGAATGCCTTGAGTCTGGTCGATACCGGCCTTCAGATGGAAATTTATCTTCCTACATGTTAAAGATAATGACAGCAGCATAGTTTTTGGTTCCTCTATATGAGGATCAACATTTAATTCACCTCATAGCACGTCATTATCCAATACATGTAGTAACATGTCTCATTGTCACTCGTAGTCTAAGAGAAGCTTTGACCAAACTTAGAACGGTAGAATTTATCACCCGCAACCAAGCTAATGCTCTTCCCAACCAAATACTAACATCACCAAATACACGGTTTTCAAATGCACCGCAAACATCAGCACATGCACCGCACGCTAACCGGTTCCCTCGTTCAAACTTTCGCAGTAATAACACAGTTGCAAATGTCACTCTCGAGGAAGATATTGTTGAGGAATCAGAAAACTGCCTAGGCCCAGGAGTGGATATCATTAAGCGGGCAAACCAAACATATCTAATCAAAACCCTATTGATGACTTATTTTATAATCGCTGCGAATTTAAGCACGATACCTCTCAAATACATTCACCAATGTTAACATAAAAATTGGACATTTTGAATTCCCGGCATTAGTGGATACGGGGAGTGAAATTACTTGTTTATCTTACGAGATCTTTCAACAGATTGTCAACGCTTTACTCGATATACCAATTCTTCTGGTCACGGGAATTAGCGTAAGAGGGGCTTTTAAAGCGAAACAAAGTCGTGTTACTCACCAACTTATGGTGTCGTTTTCACTGAGTCCATTTTCAGCCACATTTGAATTTTTGGTAGTTTCTCATCTGTGTTACCCAGTCATACTAAGAATTGATTTGTTACGTTTTTATAACGTAAATATAAGTTTGAGGAAACAAGGGGGCATGATCACTATTTCCGATGGCAAAAATATTTTGTTGTTGTTTTACATGAGATTATCCCGCCGACTACTTGTGGTCTTTACATTCGAGCAATTAATCAAACTGGTGCAGAAAAGTTTGTTGATTTCTATAACACTGAAGTTGACATTTCTTCTGTAAAGCTCGAATTACACGAAGAAAACATTACTAGGTGTTCTCAAATCGACCTGGGCGACAGCATCCTATGAACATCAAGTTAACTTAAAGGACACAACACCGTTTGCGGTAAATAAGTATCCGGTTCCGATCGCGAAATCGATTGTATGGAAGCGTGGGGAATAATTGAACGATCCGATACCGCTTTTGCAAGTCCTTTGCTAACTACTATCAAACGAGATGGAAACGTGAGAATATGTCTGGACGCCCGACGGTTAAACTCGGTAATGCGTTCAGAGACCGAACTGCCACGTACTATCGAGGATTTGAAATTAAATCTACACAACGTCAATTATATATCTTCATTAGACCTAACAGCTTCTTATTGGCAGGTTTCAATAAGAAAAGATCATCGTCATTTTACGGGTTTCCGCGTTGGCACGTAATCGTACTATTTCCGTGTTTTACCATTTTGGGTTAAAGACAGCCGTTAGCTCATTCACGCGTTGTGTAGATAACATTTTAGGAGTGGAGATTGAGGGAATTGTACATGCGTACGTTGACGACCTTCTCATTACTTTGCATACATTTTCGGATCATATTGAACATCTTGATCGCGTTTTGACACGTTTGAGTGAAGCGGGACTCACGTTACGGCTGAACAAATGTAAATTTTTCTGTGCAAGCGTTAAGTTTCTGGGGTGCATTCTTAATTTAGAAGGTTGCCGGCCTGACCCAGAAAGGGTACAAGCTCTTCGAGCTCTCCTCCCCAAAACATCAAACAGTTACAAGCTTTTCTTGGTCTTGCCAATTTTGATTGGGTGTTTGTGCAACGGTTTTCAACCCTTTATGCAAGCTGCTTAAAAAGGGATGTAAGTGGAGTTGGGAAACTGAACAATGCAACGCTTTCCAGAAAATTAAAAAACAGTTGGCGAAAGAAGTTTTACTCTATCACCCGCGACATGACCATACGTTTGTCGTGCAATGCAATGCAAGTGATGTTGGCCTGTGGGCCGTATTATACCAACGGGTAGGAGGACGTCGGTGTATTATTGCGTACTGTAGTAGATTACTACTAGAACGTGAACGTTGGTACACCACTTCTGAAAAAGAACTACTGAGCGTAGTTGACGCTTTACGCTGTTGGAGGGTTCTGCTTTTTGGCAAAAAATTTACCATTCTTACCGATCACCTCGCGCTCACCTACCTAAATTTAATTCGATTGCTCTCTCTTCGGCTCACACGATGGGTGTTGTCTATCCAAGAGTACGAGTTTGAAATCCAGCACGTACCCGGCAAAGATAACCTTATTGCCGATGTTTTATCTTGCCACCCTCCGTGTCGTTTCCTTACCCCTCAAACTCAAGAATTTTACATTCTATCAACTTTGGTTGGTCCTAATCTCACCTTTTTATTGAAACAGTTAACCGAGGAGCAGCGTTTAGACCCAAAATTATCTTTAATAATTTCTGGTCTTTCTTCCGGAAGTCTTCCTAACAACTTCTTTCTTCACAAGAATCTTCTATTCTTGCGTAGAGAAGCTGATGCTGCGGCTTACCTTTGTACCTTCTGCTTTTGTCAGCAACTTCATCTTACTCTACCACCAGTTTTTTGGCCACTTTGGCATCTACAAAACCTGGTGCTCTATACGTAGACATTTATAGTGGTCTAATATGTTTAGGTCTATCAAGAAAGTGATTAAAGCGTGTGAGATATGCCAAAAGTCCAAGCAATCAATCTTTCCGAAACTTACTTTTGAGTCTGTAGATTTTTTTGAGCCATTGCCTTGGTCTACTGGCGGAGTGTCGTATTTATTTGTTGCGCTGGATGTTTTCATTAAATATGTCTTGCTGTATCCTATAAAACGAGCAACGGCTTCAAACATAGTCAATCGTATGGAAAAACGCTATTTTTCTGATGTGGGAAAACCGCGAAAAATACTTTGCGATCTTGAAACGCAATTTACCTCAAACCGTTTGATAGAATTTTTGGCAGCAAACGCAATCAAACTTGTCGGTTCGACACCCCCAAAGAAATCCGGTTGAGCGTGTGATGTGGGAGCTTGGTCGTTTGTTTAGGACATATTGCCACGACAAGCATACTGGTTGGGCGCGAGTAATTGGTAAATTTACAAATTTTATTAATAGCGTGACTCATGAGTCGACGGGTTTCACCTCTATTGAGCTTCATTTCAGTCATTCCCTTCTTCACCTTTTCAAGATCCCACATTTTTTCCTGCTCGAGAAACATATGATCCCAAGATTGGTTTAATGTTAGCTCAAGTATCTCTTATCAAACGTTAACGTCAACGGATTTTATGTGGGCCCACTGGCGGGTCAGTCCATTTCTCTGAAGGAGACTTGGTTTGGTTGAAAGCCAATCCCATGTCTTCTTCTCTATCTCAAGAGATCAAAAAATGTCTACCTCTTTTTGAGGGGCTTTACCGAATAGGTAAAAGTATCGCTACTAAGACATATTTTATTATTATTATTATTATGCTTTTTACGGCTATTTTACATCGCCACAGTAAGTCTACGACTTGTTTAAAGTGGTTTGATGGAACCAACAGCTTAATACGTGACTTCCGAACCACGCTGGTGGATAAAGAGCAAGTTATCATTTCAGTCATATTTCGGGGATCGAACCCCGGACTGCTCGCATGATATGCAAGTGCTCTACCATTGAGCTATCACATGTCCTTTTAATTCCGGAGTCCGGTATAGAACGGGGAACATTTCATTCAATTCATTTAAAACCTTACATAACCTAGTTTTCGAAAACTATCAAAATAGTTATTTTTTTTTTATAATTTTCGAAAAGGGGGCAGATGATCAGAAGCACATTCCTTTTCTTTTTTTCTGCTGTTTCATTTTATTTCATTTTATTTCTTTTTTTGCAGTTTATTTTGTTTTAAGGAAAATAAATTATTTTTTATTTGTCTATTGATATCATTTATTCACTTTCACATATATTTCTATTCTTAAATCTGCTGCCTCATGGTGAAGTTCTTATTGTCTTCAATGCAGTTTTTTGCATAATGCTCACCATCTATTAACAATTCTTATGTTTTTCTCAGTAGATTTTTTTTATAATTATTAAATGCAAAGATGGAAATTTTGTGTTATTTTTCAACTTCTTTATGCAAGTCTAGATTTTGCCCATGTTTTTGTATTTTATTACATATTCTACGAACAAAACTTTGATTTGAGCTTTTAAGAAATATTTCTTTTGTTGATTTGGCTATCCCAGAGTCAATCAGTCGTTATGCGATCTAAGGTGCATTTCAAAGATTTTACTGTACACGACTTAAATCTACTATTATTAAAGGATAATCTACAAATGCTGATAGAGTACAATCCTGAGCTTTGGATGATAGATGATGATTATGATTACTAGGACGTTATTTTGCCTTACAACAAAAAGAATTTTTTAAGAGTCCAAGCAATGGCATCGCCGGCAGTATTCCCGAGGTATCTCCTAAGACAAATGTTTAAACTTTTTTTTCTATAATTTGATAGAGGTTGAATTAACCTATTAATTACTTTTTAAAGCTTTCCAAGAGTTTAATATAGCATCAATTATGTGTCTGCCTAGACCCTTCTTGCAATGAATCATTCTTTTGAGGATATTTTTAATATTTTTTTGCAGAAATATCTTTTTATGTATTTTTAAATGTTCAACTCAAATCACACGATCTAGGCGCCGGCCTTGTGTGAAGTAATTTATATGTCAAACAGTTATACACTTTCTCAGAAAGTTGACAATTGATTTGACAAACTGACAGTTTATTCAATAGATTTGTTGAGAAAAACTTTGACAGATATACGATTTGTCAAAATAGTTGACAATTGATTTGTGAAACTGACAGTTTGTTCAAGATTTGTAGAAAAACGTTTATATGTGACGCAGTTTATGTTGGACAGATTTATTGAGAAAGAAATTGACTTATACAGTTTATACAATGGATTGTCAAGAAAAAAGACAGTTTTGTCAATTGATTTGTCAAATTGACAGTTAACAGTTTGCACAATAAATTTGGCAAGCAGGTAGTTGACAGTTTATATGTAAAGCATTTAATGTCAAACAGTTATATGCTTTTTCAGAAAGATTATTTGTGAGGCAGTTCATTTGTCAGTTAGTTATACACTTTGTTTGACAGTTTTTTTTTTTTAAATTGACAGTTTTTTTTTTAAATTGACAGTTTTTGAGAATAAATTTGACAGTTTAGAAGTCTAATACCTCATACAATTTGAATAACAGTTTTTTTTAATTGACAGTATTTTAGAAGAAATTTGACAGTTTACGAGTCTGATAGATAACTCATATGTCAGACAGTTTAATGTTGATTTGTCAAAACAAAATTATCAATTTGATTTTTTAAATTAATAGTTAACACTTCTTATGACAGGCGACTTATATGACATATTTGTGAGACAGTTCAGTTGACAGTTTTTTGTCAAATTGACAGTCGACATAAAATAATTTGTTTTAACCTTATTTAATACATCAAAATTATGAATTGGAACACAGTTGCATTTTCAAATTGACAGTTGACAGTTTATATGACAGATTTGTTGAGAATAAAATTTGCAGTTTATATGTCGGCAGATTGACAACTATTGAATTGACTGTCGATTGTTCTGACTGTTCTTATAGCATGTTTTGAATAAGTAAACAGTTGCTTTGTCGAATTGACAATTAGACAAATGCAAGTTTGTTAAAAACAAAGTTGATAGATGACACATAAAATTTGTGAAATAGTTGACAGTTAATTTATTGAATTGGCAGTTTACAGTTTATATGAAAGATTTGTAAAAATTAATGACACTAAATATGTCAAACGGCTCGTATGACAGGTTTTTGAGGAAGTAGAGGCAGTTTTTTTTTACAAATTGACAGTTGACATCATAAAGCAAATTTATTGTAAATTTAGTTGATAGTTTATACCTTAAAATTGTGAAATAGATAGCTCAGATGCCGGATTGTGAAATAGTTGACAGATGTCAAATTGACGGTTGACTGTTCATATGACAATTTTTTGAGTTGTTTTTTTGTATTGACATTCGACAATAATTTGACAGTTTTGTGAAACAGCTGAGAAATGTTTTGTCAATTGAAAGTTGACAGTTAGACAGATTAACAGTTATTTTATCAAACTGATTGTTGACATATATTTTATATAACGGATTCGTACGATCGTTGACAGTTTAATACAATAAAGTTGTGAGATAGTTGTCAGTTTTTTGCCAAATTGACATTTGACATGTAAACGACAGATTTGACAAAAATAAAAATTGACAGTCCATTTAATAGATGGTTCAAATAACTGAAACAGTTAACAACTGTTTTGTCAAACTGATATCTGACAATCTATATGATATTTAAGTTTATTTAAGATAAATTTGTTAAAAAGTTTTTTTTAATTTACAGTTGACAGTTGACATATTATAACACACGTGTGTCAAAAATAAAGTTGATATTTTATAAAAAATAATTGTGAAATAGTTTTTGTCAAAATTAATGACGTCCTTATGATAGTCATCAGATATTAAGAATTTATAGTTGAAAGTTACCTATCATGGTTTGTGAGAAAGTTACTCTGTTAAACTGACAGTTGACAGTTTATATGACAGATTTGTAAAATAGTTGCAGTTGCTTAGTTGAATTGACAGTTGACAGTTTGTATGACAGATTGATGAAACTGTTGATTTGTTTAATTGATATTTGATATTTTATTTGTGGAACAGTTGACATTTGCTTTGTACAATTGACAGTTTTGTGAAATAGTTGAGAATTCCTTTGTTGAACTATCAATTTATTTGACAGAGCCTTTTAGCAGAATAACATAATAGTTTTCTCCCATACGACTGTCAAGCAGCTACATCTTAACATCAGATGACCACTATATTAGAGACTACCATAAACTAATTTTAGCCGGGCATTATAACAGCTCAACTCTTTATTTCTATGAATCAAATGTATTTAAGCTGACCTAACCTCACAAAACGTACAAAAAAATAAATGGTTTACTGAAGTATGTTGTTTTGGTATAGCATAATGCACTAGTGTGGTAATTAAATAATTATCGCTTTAGTGTGGTAATGTTATATTATCGCATTAGTGTGGTAATGAATTTATTAACGCTTTAGTGCGGTAATTATTTATTAATGCACTAGTGTGGTAATAAATTTGTTACCGCACTAATGTGGTAATGAATTTATTAACACACTATTGCGATAATCTAATGATTTTAGTGAAAATTTATTATATGGTATTTATCTAGCAACTTCTATGAAATTTTAATGTAACGACAATAGCGGTAATTTATACTTATAAGGTATATGAAATATGGCTTTATTATAGCACTTAAAAAGAAACGAAAATTCTTTAAATATTGTAGAAAAAATGTTGTAGTATGCAGAAATATAAATTAATCTAACTGAATTATTAAACTAATAGTCTATTGCAAAAATCCAATTAGCGAATATTTTATGCACAGAGAAATTTGTCTAAAATTCAAATAATAATAAATCTGACCAGATTAGAATCGCGCGGCCGGCGACTTAAGCCGACATAACTGCACACTATTTTCGGCAAAACTCATGACCCACTTGATCGTGATTAATGCACACAGTTCCTATCAATCAATTAAAATCAATATTTAAAAAATATTAATTAGGCGATTGTAATGTAATGTGTGTATTTGAATCAAGGGCAACAGAAAGTATCACTTCCTAACGCAATAATTAATATTTAATCTCTCGAATTTAATTATTTGTAATTACAATGTGTGTGTGTAATTTTAAAGAAATCAAGACGCTCCGATAAATTTCATCTCGTTATAATCTCTTCCTCTTCAATCATCCAAACTGCAAGTACCGCTAGTTCTACTCAAGAGGAAGAGATGCATGATGGGATTAAAATCGAATTTTTCTATAAGTAAACGACCTTGATTCTCATATGTATGTATATGTGGCCGGGCCCGAAATTCTAAAACGTGCAAAATTTTTGCAGGAGTTGAAATGAACAGAAAAAAAAATAATCGCGAATAGATTTCCTGTCCGACGGGTTTGTAAATTGGTTGCCCCCCTCTTCACCTCTTTACATTGGTATCCCAATATTTATCGAGCGGTTTATATTTTTTGTTTATTTTTTCCAAAAAAAAATGAAAATAATAATAATAAAAAAGTTGCTACTGGTTTTTTTTACTTGTCGTGATTTTTATTGGGTCATTAATGTCATGCTATTACATCTGCATTTACATATGCAATTTATGTTGAAATTCTAAAACTTAGATTAAATTAGGATAATAATAATATTTTTTTAAATTATTAAAATTATACTTCAATTAATATCGCAATAATTTTACAGGAATCTGCATTAAAAATTTTAATGCCCGAAAATAAATCAAGCATGCATGGATACACCGAACACACGATCTCTTTTTTTTCTCAAGTCATAATTGCAGCAATTATAAATTAACGATCAAGATTACGCAATTAAAACCGTTTTTTTTATCATCTTTTAAATGTCCCTTCCAAACGTCTTAATGACATAATTAATCGGTGGCAAATCATGTCCTATTTTTTTTTTTCTTAATTTTTATGTTTCATAAATTTTATGGGCGCCATCATGAGTATATGAAATTTAATAACTTCACTGACGCAGAAAACGTAAGAAATTAAATCGGATGTGTTATTGTAGTAAGAAATTATAATTAAAAGCAGCAGAAAATTTATGGCAAGGAAATAGAAAAACATTAAACTTTTTGCAAAAAATCAACGATTTCTGAATAATATTTTTAACATTTATTTTCTATATAATTGTTTTATTATTTATTTCCAAATTGATCATATTTTTAGTTTGTTTTAAAGTGAAAAACTGATACTTGGATATCCGACTTAAGTTCAGGAAATGTTTATTACTCTTAGAAGAAGACAATATGAACAAATTTATAATCAATAATAAATTAGAGCAATGCTTAAAACATTTTATAGCATACATTATTTCAATTGTTTTGAAAAAGAAGAGCCAATGAACACTATTTAAAGAAATTTTTAATATGGGTGAGCAAGCAATGCAATGGAAGAGCCCAAGAGAGTTTTGCCTATTGGGTTATTGCTTTATCTAATTGAGGAGTTTGCGTATTTGCTCTTTTAGTTAGGTTAGGTTAGCCTTTGTTTTTTTTAGTTAGTTTGTATCAAGTTTACGTATGGTACGTCACCATTGTATCTTAGTTTAATGAGATATTCTTAAATATACGAGGACGGGTCAATTTGTTCGTGACGTTTTGAATTTCCCGCCTCTTAACTGAAAAGGCAACACTGCTCCTATCAAGAAGCATGGAAATTTGATGCTTAATTTTTTGCGGAAAAAAAAACTATTACTCAAACAAAGGCTAAGATTGATAAATATTATGGGAACTTTGCACCATCAATTTTAATGGTAAAAAAGTAGTTTACTGAATTTTGTTGTAGCCGTACAAGTACGGAAAATGCCGAACGATCTGGACGCCCAGTTAAGGTCTCTACACCCGAAACAATTAAAACAATTCACAATACGGTGTTGGCCGATTGAAGATTGAAAGTGCGAGAGATTGTGGAAGCCATAGGCATTAGTGGTTTTAATTTTGAATGACCACTTGGGTATGAGAAAGCTTTCCGTAAGATGGGTGCCGAGTTTGCTCACAATCGACCACAAACGCAATCGTATGACAACTTTGCAGGAGGGTTTGGTGACTACAGAGACTAAACTTCAGTCAAAACAGTGGGGTTTTCGGGGTTTTTCGTTTTTTCTTTTTTTTTTTTGGTCTAGGCGGTAAAATCTTCTAAAAGACTGGCAAAGTGTCGCATTCTTTTCCTCTCAGCTTGAAATGCCTACCGACTAAAAACCGCCTAATAATGAGTGCCTACGGAATTTCGAGACCTTACGGCTCATGTACCTTCCTTTTGGAGATTAGTAGTGTGGAGATGGTTAGGTTACGCCCTATAGGCTTGTGCGGTATTGGTTTAGGATTGTTAGTGGGTTAGTAAAGTTAGGGTGCTGCTACTTGGTTCACCGGTCTCTTATAGAAAAAGTTCTCCCTGTCCGGCTCGGCGAGTCGGGCCAGATCAGGGTTGGAATGATTCGCGAGATTCTCAAAGTACTTTGCGACCAAAGCTTGGATGTGTTGACGTATCGGGGTAGTCCTAGGTCTGCCCGAATCTCTCTGTTTACAAACCACGGAGCCCTGTGGAACGACTTCACAGTTTTGCTTTGAAAAGTTTCTAACTTATTGAGATGACAGTTAGCTGCTGTTCCCCATACTGGAGACGCGTAAGTTAGGATGGGTCTTATGATAGACGTGTAGGGACGCCGTTAAGAAAGACGTTATCGGGTATCGGGTTCGATTCGCCGCTTTGTGAAGAGTACAGCTTTGCTTTTCTCTGGGTTAATAATGACTTGCCACTTGTCCAACCATTCTTCGAGGTCGTCGGTGGCTATTTGAAGCCTCAAAGTGATCATCTCGGGCGACCTGGAAGAGTATAGAAGAGCCATATCATCGGCGAGTTGTGCCATTTTGACTGCGTGCCTACATCTCGAAGGCATGTCGGCCACGTATAGGTTAAACAGCAGCGGAGAGAGAATGGAGCCTTGAGGAACTTCTGCCGTTATCTCCAGAGGGGTAGATATGTGATTACCCAGCTTAACTCTCAAAGTTCTGCTGTCTAGAAATGAGGCTATTAACCTTACAAGTCGAGGAGGATAATTAGCTCATGCAATTTAGAGATAAGTCCCTCGTGCCAGACCTTGTCGAAGGCTTTGTCGACGTCGAAAAAGACCACCCTTGTGACCTTTTTGACTCTAAAACCCTCAACTATAAGGTCCGTCACACGGTTTAGTTGATGAACTGACGAGTGCCCCCATCTGAACTCGTGCTGGTGACGGGGGAGGATGTTGATCGATTCAGTGTGATCTTGGAGTCTGTTCAAGACCACCCTCTCAATAACCTTACCTGGCTTTGGAATATTAACTACAAAAGAGCTTTTCCATTCTGAAGGAAAATGCCTAGTTCGAAGAATTGCATTAGCAATGTTGGTGAGCGCCATTATTGCTTTATTCAAGAACGCCTTAAGAGCCTTGTTAGAGATATTGAAGGGCCGGGGGCCGTGCAAGATTTAAAACGTTTGATGATTTCTCTGATGCGAGGAGGTCGCACGCTTTCCAGCGGCTCGTCGTCGTCAGAGTCATCCAACAAGTCCTCAACTACTTGTTCGACCCTTTCGACGTGTTCCGTGGCCGCCGTCTCCCTCCAACGGGGAGCATTAGTGTTCCAGGCTGTCGGCGAATGTCTCGGCCTTTCCCATGATATCGAATTGTAGCCCATTTTTGCTGAGAATGGCTGGAATGGGAGTTTGTCTGTTCCGTAACGCTTTGGAGATCTTCCACATCAGATTATCATTGTCTGTGGTCGATTCCAGGTTGGTTTGCCAACCAACACAAATTTTTGTGCAACCTTACGCTGTGAAAAGTGGGTTTGGTAAAACCGATTTTTTTGTTCGGCGTAGTTAAACAACGATCGACCTTTGCGGTTCGTCCTCAAGCTATTCCACGCCGGGTGCTTTGAGTTGAATTCCCCAGCGATGATTGTGGGGTGAGGACAGTCGAGAATCGCATCAAAGTCCGCTGTTTCGATGCGATTTGTTGGTCTTATATATGCCGATGCGAGTTTGAATGTGCCCAACCTCGGCAAATTTACCACTATCGCATTTGACCCAAGCGAGATCGTGTCGGGGGTATCCACTTCGGAATGGTCCACCGATCTTTTTGCAAAGATCAGTGTTCCACGCCTCATGGGTACCGGCGACGTTCCCAAACACGTGAAGGTATTTGGGATTCTCAGCGCTTGATTAGGTTTGTGGAGCGACTCGGACACCAGCATGATGTCGAGTTCCTGTTCGATGAAGAACGCTTCCACTTTGCCTAATTTATCTGTAATGCTGTTAGCATTCCAGAAGCAAATGCGGCATCAACGGGTGTATTATCCATTATTGATTGAATTGTTTGAAGATGTTTGCCATGAGCTTCATTTGAGACTCATTAATTTCTTTCAAAATGGCAGACATTTTCTCGTTAGAGACTACTGGTTGCTTTTTGGGGGTAACTGTGTTAGCAAACGTAGTGTTTGCTGATGGTGCTGCAGGTCTGCGGAGACCTGAAGGCAGAGAGGAAGCCTGAGGGGCTGTCGGAGCTTGGGCCGGGGCGGGTTGGGCCGCCGGTCTAAGTTGAAAGCCAAGTTTTTTGTCGTTGGAGGCCAACATTCGAATAAAGACTTTACATCCCCTGTCAGCCCTGGACTTGGAGTAGCTCTGCTCGAGCGACCTCTCCCTGGAGCGGTGTTCGCCTTTGGACCTGGGCCTTTTCTGCCGGTCCAGCTTCAGTTGCTGGGACGCGGCGTTGTCGGACATCTGGCTGTCGCCCATTGCGACGGTGGCGGTGCTAGAAAAAAAATATTTTTTATTTTTCCAAACTTGTGCTTGAAAAAACAGAGAATTAAATATTAATTGAGTATTAATAATTATTAATACCGATTGGCATTAAT
Organism: Tachinus rufipes; assembly: GCA_963932245.1. Lineage (NCBI taxonomy): Eukaryota > Metazoa > Arthropoda > Insecta > Coleoptera > Staphylinidae > Tachinus > Tachinus rufipes. The sequence continues at coordinate 73,253,551 of OZ010748.1, read as the reverse complement.
AACCATCAACACGAGTTTGCAATAATAATTGCAGTTAGGTTGTTGATCGTTGTGGCTGGCTGGTAGCTGGCGTCTCGGATTGATGCTTCTCTGTCGGCTGCTGGCAGTTGACTCCGAATTTTTATTTTTTTTTTCGGGGTGAAATGGCGCCAAAGAAAGCCAAGGTGGGTTTGTCAGCCAATAAAGTCATAGGAACCGTTTTTTGGGATGCACGAGGTATAATCCACATTGACTACCTTCAAATGGGTAAAATAATCAATGGGGAATATTATGCCAACTTATTGGGTTGATTTAATGAAGATTTGAAAAAAAACGACCGCATTTGGCCAAGAAAAAAGATTTTTTCCAGCAGGACAATGCAAGGGTGCACACATGTGCAGTTTTCATGGCAAAAATTCATGAATTAGGCTAGGAATTGATCTCTCATTTGCACTATTTTTCGGATTTAGCTCCGAGTGAGTATTTCTTATTTGCAAACCTTTTGATGACCTCGACAAATCTTATTTTTTTTTTAAGGGATAAAAAATTAGAGAAACGTTGGAAGTGAATAGAGCTCAAAAGAGATTACGTTAAAAAATAAAATGATTTTTTATCCAAAAACCTGAGTTTTGTTTAAAAAGTCACGGACTTATTGACTTGTAGTATACAAGTAAGAACAAAAAATCATAAATTTATCTTAATCTGATAGTTCAGGAGTGGACAAGAACAGTTTTAGTTCATGGGCTACATTGCAATTTAAAATATAGCTACGGACCAGACAAGATCTTAAAAAATTACAATTTTTATTTTTTGCGGTTTTGATTTTTTTTAAATTATATTTTTGATTTTAATAGCTTAAGGCAGCTTCAAATTTTTGAGAAACATTTTAGAAGACTTTGAAAACTCAGCTATAGGAAACATCTTAATGATTTTAAAAGCTTCAGAGTAGAAGATTCTAATAAATTTTATTATGGAATTAAAATATTTTGCGCAGAATTTTACATAAACTGTGACTTGGAAAAATTTAGCCGCCTATAAATGACTTTGAGAAGACGTTACAATGTTTGAAAAAAGAGCTAGAGCAGTCTTTAAATAAAGATTATACAAGGATCATAAAGAGTTTGGAACAAGGAGTAAATGACTTTAAAATTAAGCTAAAAAAAACTATGAGAAGTTTTCAATTAAAGAATGCAACAGTTATAATAAAAATCTACAATATGGAACCAGAAGAGTCAAGATGATTTAGACTTACGTTATTTTTAAAAGAATAACAACTTTGAAAAAAAAATTAAAAACTAAAAGGTCTTAAACGATTTTGAAAGAAAATATTAGACTTTGAAAGCTACTAAAATTGTCTAAAATAGTTTTGCAGAGACTTTTAAAGAGTTTGACAAGATTTTAACTAAATGTTTGTATATAATCCTTTCTTTGTATGCCCTTTCTGAAAAACATTATTTATGCTCGTATTTTAGATTGGAATGTGATTTTTTTTTGCAAGAACGGATTTGTAGAGCACTTTGATGTCCGCCGTTCTTACTTCTTTTTGGTGTGCTGCTAACATTGCTTTTCTGTCTTTGATACTTATTATACCATTATTTACATCTGCGCGTCGAGAACATAATGGTTTATTCAACGGATTAGTATTAAGAAAAAGTTTTGTCAACAACGCCGAGTATTTACAATATGATTTAACACCGTTCAAGTATTACTTTTCAATAAAAGAAAAAAAGTTTTAGATTTTTTAAACTTGTTTGACAATTTATGCAGGGTACGCTTCAAACCTGCAAGTTATCTACTTAAATTCAAAATTGCCTGAGAAAATCAAGAAGTTTAAAAAGGTTTTGCTAATGAACTAAGATAAAAGAGTCTTTGAGAACTCTAACGGCTTTTAAATAAATTTGACTGGTCTATAGCAGATTTGTTACACTTTCACAAGAACCATAGGTCACTTTGCAAGCTATTGGATGATACCTTTCAACAACTTGAAATATTAGCAATGCTTAGGATACTAACTAGTTTAGGTATCCGAAGGTGTTAGTTAACAAAGAGACGTTTGGAAAATGTTTTTTAGAGATTAGAAGCTTTTTTCTTCAGTTAGTGGCATCTTAAAATTACTTTCTTGCTAAGTTGTGAGATGGTTAAGAAGGTCGTATATATTAGTAACGTTTGCAACGCAAAAAATTGGTTTATGAGAATCAATATGGATAACTAAATTGCAACCTTGAAAGTTAACTATTTTAGCATTCCAATTTGATTAGCATAAGTGTGGATAGAATTTTTGATGTAGCCAGCCGAACTTCCGCATTATGAATATATATTGAGTGAACATGTCTGTGCTTTTTTGTTGCAATTTGCTGCAGCAATGCAACTACATTTTCTGTACTCTACTGATGCCTCCAACAACTAACGTATTGTATCTTTTTTTAAATCTATTACTTTAAATAAATGTGTAGTTTATTCTGATATTTTGCTACATTTTTTGCAATCTGTTTTAAAGTGGATCTGATTAAATATATATATTATATACAGGGTGTCCCAACAAAAATAGTTTTTTTTGTATTTTTTGGCATATTTTTTAGATCTAGTTTTATTTAAATTTTACTATGCTACCAAACTTTAAAGGTTGAAAATTTGGGCTTTTTCAAAAAACTGCATATTTTTGAGCTTTTCATCACTATCGTTGCGTATCATCATGTAGAATTTTTTTATAAACATATTATGTCAATACATCATTTTCAACCTCTAAGGAGCATAACAAATTTTAATTACAATTTTAAAACAAATTTGCAAAACTTGCACAGAAAATCTGAAAAATGCTGGTTTTGATCATTAATAACGCAAAAGGACGCAGATTTTTGCATGATTTTAAATATTTTTTTAGAAAGTGATGAAATTAAAATTGGCAAAAATACAAATTCTTTCTTGAAAGAAAGCAAATTTTATGTAACAATTAGCTTTTTTGATTAATTTTATTTAAATTTAGTATAAAAAAAACATTAACGCGTAGTTTTCTATTTGTAACAAGAAACAAGGCAGCCGTTTGACCACCTTCCAGGTGAGTTGTTTGTATATTGAAAGTAAGGATACATAAAGGATGGATTGTGGATTTATTGGTAGCAAAACTAAACTGGTGTATCGGTATGAAGGCTCTAACATGGTTGTGCTTAATATGAGATTCAAGGATTTTGACTATTACCGGGAGTGTTATTGGTCTATAATTTGAAGGGGGGTCTTTTTTATGGTCACAGATTACAACTCCGCACTTAAACTAAGTAGGTATATATTGATGGGATAAGCAAAAGTTAAGGATTTTTATAATATAGGTATGGATGTTATTATGTAGGCGTTTAAGAACTAGGAATCTCGTTTGCATCAGGAGAGGAATTTTTTGCATTGTCTGGCGTAATAAAGTCAGTTTCAAAATAGTCATCATACGACTTCAGTCCGTTTATTGTCATCGTAGTTGTCGTTTTCACTAAAGCTGAAGGTTTTGTTAAAGTGTCTAGAAAATGTATCTGCTACGTCTTGGTCTTGTTCGTATGTAATGTTTGTATCCGGGTCTTTAATTAGCTGTATTTTGCTACAAAGTTTATAGCCCCTTTCTGTGCATTAATTTTGTTGCATGCCTGTGTCCATTTGTCTTGTTTGTAGTTAAGGATCAGTTTATTATACTAAAAACACAAAATTAGTTTATGTTCCACAAATACGTAAATTGTGCACGAGCTTTGGCAAGTGCTGCAATTCAAAGTGCAAAATGGGGCAATGTGCAAATTGTATACTTTAATTTGTTTACAACAATAGTGCTTACAAAAAAAGATCAATCAATATTCATATTCCTTTTGTAATAAACTTGCATAATATGCCTATTGCGTAATAAAACTAGCGAAATAGCATTGTATCTTTAGTAATAATAGCTAAATAACACAATTCAAATAAGATCAGACAATTCAATTTTTTTGCTTCTTTTTAATTGGATAGTGATGCTTTGTGGCCCTAGGGTGTCATCAATACTGGTGTTTCAAAGCACGAGTAATACTCGGTATTTTTTAGCTTGTCCCACATAAAAACTGTGTTTTAGGATTTTTTTAAGTTTATTATAGTTTGTTACTACTATCAGGCAGCATGGTATGATATGTGAAATTGTAATTTATAGCCAATCAATCGTACTTTTGAACTGAAATAGATGGTTTTGGTAGAAGCTTGCAAAAAAATCTTCTGCATAGGCTTTAGTTTATTAAGTATCTATGGCAGAAAAGCTATGTTTGCAGCACGTCGAATTTTGGTCGCACGGGCAAAACGAGGGCGGCTGACATTGAAGTGCTGCAAATGCTTTCTTGCCCGTGGTGCTTACGACTATTTTTTGTCTGCTTATAGTGAATAAGTTAAAAAATATTAAAATAAAAAAATTAAATTTTATTAATTTTTTTAAATTTTTTTTTTTTTCAAAAATAATAGTTTTTTGGAAAGATTAATATATAAAATTTCATTAATAATTACCTGCATTTATTAAACCGGAATGTTCCAGGTAATTCTATTAAATGTCGTCCTCCATATTAAAGCCCTTGCAACAATATAGAAAAATTTATTAGTAAGAAAAAACAACAAAATTGCGCATGAATAAAAATTGCGACCGCAACGAATAAAATATTGCGATTTCTTTTTTTGCCGCATAGCGTTGTCTATATTATCCTGCGGGCTCTTTTCCCGCTGCTTATTAAGATATGCAGGATAATTATATAATTAAATTGTTATGCAATAGGTGTCTATGTGCAGTGGCGGCAACAAATTTTGCGAGGTCAGATATTGTGATTGACAGATTTTATTAATGTTTCTTTTTTGATTTGGTAATTTTTTTTTGATGATTGGTATCCTTGATGAAGATAATTTTCAAAGACGAAAACAGTTTTGATTGATACTCCTAATTGATCACTTGTTTAATTTATTTTCTATTGAATATAATATTATTGGCAAAATATAATTTTTTGATAAAATTTGTTTAATTTGTAATGTTAATATTATTCATCAACACCAATCAATCATATTAATAACTAACATCATTTATTAAATATGTAAATAATAAAAACAAATTAAATGACCATGGCGTTAATCCTGATGGAATATGTTTCAAGGAGGTCCAGCTAGCTAGCAAAAATTACTACCAAAATTTGTGTATTATTATTTATCAATTTAATTTTAATATTGCAATTCATCGCTTGATTGATTGTGTAATGCGGTTGCAGCGCATAATTATTACCGGTACTGTGAGGCCTATTTTGGGACTGTTATTCAAGCTTGTTGATATTTCCTATATAAGTGCACTTCAAAATTAAAAAAAAAATCTCTCGCGAATCAAATGTCAAATCTAATAACTGTTAATTTTGTTTGGGGCTATATTTAAGACCCAATTTTTTATTAATGAACAACAATACACCATTCTATTCTTTAATTTTTGATTATGTAATCAAAGGGGGGCGATGACTTGAATTTAAAGAAGGTTTGATGGAGTTTTCTAGTAAATTAGGTAGTTATAGTGAAAAATTTAATGAAATTTACCTTATCGCCATCGGTTCCATTGCTACTTAACTATTAATTACGTATTAATTACAAATATATTTAAATTAAATTAATTAAAACACACAGACAATATAAAACGAACCGATTCAATGCACTAATTCACCTCAACTGGAGTAACTTTATTGAATACAAAGTAGATATCGGTGTTTTTTCTGCAACTGATAAGAGTTCCAGAAACAAATTATTTTTATCTCTTCTAAAAAACATAAACTGCGTATAGAAATGAATTACAATTCTTATTAATTCTTATAAATATTTACATTCTTTTGTTATTATAATAACTAATCTTTTATACTAATTAATAGAAATCTTTTTTTTTATTTTAAGACATTCATCTGCATTATAATAAATTAATTAGATATTTTCGTGAAATCTTTAATTAATTGAATGCTTCTAAAGCCTATAAAGTTATTGCGATGTTGGTCCGATAATGTCAAATCTGAAACATTATGATTTAGTGAAAATTAAAGAAACTTTTTTCATTAAATTTGACTTTTTTTTTTGGCTTTATAAAATTTTGTTATAGACAGTCCTTACCTTGGTTGGTCGGCTTTGCCAACTTAACTTGTGGCTTCAGAACATTTAGATTGGTAGATTATTCGTGTAGCAAAAATATATTTTAATAAATCATTTATTTAAGAGAAAATTGTGAAGAATTGACATTTTGTTTTGAAAGAATAAAAAAAAAGTGTTACCGGCACTATGTTTCCAGTTTATTGGTTGCGGGGCCGGTAATTTTGACTTTAGTTTCCGCCCACCCACCCAAGTGTTTGTGGTCCAACTTTTTGATCACTAACACTTGGGCGTGTAAGTGGGGCACGCAGTATATTGATTACGGGACATTAGTTTTGCCTTTAGTTTCTGACCACATACTCCAGTGTTTGTGGTTCAATGTTTTGATCACCACCACTTAGGCGGGTGTGTGGAAACTAAAAAAAATGTTGGAGTGTTATCGGTACTATGTTCGCAGTTCATTGAGTGCGGGGCCGGTAGTTTTGACTTTAGTTCCCGCCCACCCACCTAAGTGTTTGTGGTCCAACTTTTTGATCAATAACTATTGGGCGGGTGGGTGGGGCACGCAGTTAATTGATTACGGGACAGTAGTTTTGACTTTAGTTCCCACCCACTCACCCAAGTGTTTGTGGTTCAACATTTAGATTACTATATATTGGGCGGGTGGGTGGGGCACGCAGTTTATTAATTACGGGACAGTAGTTTTGACTTTAGTTCTTGCCCACTCACCTAAGTGTTTGTGGATCAACTTTTTGATCACTAAATATTAAGCGGGTGGGTGGGGCACACAGTTTATTGATTACGAGACAGTAGTTTTGACTTTAGTTCCCGCCCAGCCTCCCAAGTGTTTGTGGTTCAATGTTTTGATCACCAACACTTGGGTGGGTGGGTGTGGGGCACGCAGTTTATTGATTGCGGGGTCTTTAGTTTTGACTTAAGTTCCTGCCCACCCACCCAAGTGTTTGTGGTCCAACTTTTTGATCACTAAATATTGGGCGGCTGGGTGGGGCAATCAGTTTATTGATTTAGTTTTAATTTTAGTTCCCGCCCACACACCCAAGCGTTTATTTAGTTTTGACTTTAGGTTCCGTCTACTCACCCAAGTGTTAGGGATCCAACTTCTTGATTACCAACACTTGTAGTTTTGACTTTAGTTTCCGATTACCCACCCAAGTGTCTGTTAAACAATTTTTTAATTACCAAAACTTGGGCGGGTGGGCGGGCACTTAGTTTATTGATTACGGGACAGTAGTTTCTAGTTTTGTTCTTGCTTACTCATCCAATTGTTAATGATTTTTTGATTACCATCATTTGAATAGGTGGGTAGAGCACTTAATTCTTTGCATGAGGAACAGTAGTTATGACTTTACTTCTTGCCTACCCACTCAAGTGTAAGTAATTCAATTTTGGCGGGTGGGTTGGCACTAATTTTATTGATTGCGCGACAGTAGTTATTAATTTAGGTCTCGCCCACCTACCAAAGTGTTAGTGATGCAACTTCTTTATCACTAACATTTGGGCGGGCGGGCGGGCACTAAGTTTATTGATTGTGTGACAGAAGCTTTAACTTTAGTTCTTGTCTACCCACTCAAATGTTTGTAATCCAACTTTTTGATCACCAGCACTTACGCGGGTGAGCTGGCACTAAGTTTATTGATTGATCGACAGTAGTTTTGGGCGGGCACTTAGTTTATTGATTGCAAAACAGTAGTTTTGACATTAGTTTTTGCCCACCTACCCAAATGTTTGTGATTTAATTTTTTAATTACCAAAACTTGGGTGGGTAGGAGGGCACTTAGTTTATTCATTGCGGGACAGTAGTTTCAACTTTAGTCCCCGCTCACCCATTCAAGTGTTAGTGATCCAACTTCTTGATTGGCAACACTTGGGCGGGTGGGCGGACACTAAATTTATTGATTGCTGTACAGAAGCTTTAACTTTAGTTTTCGCTCACCCACCCAAGTGTTTGTAATCCAACTTCTTGATTACCAACATTTGGGTATGTAGGCAGGCACTTAGTTTATTAAACGCGTATGCACAAGTCCAACGATTAATTTGTTTTTCAAGATTAATACTTAGTTCATTGATTACGGAACAGTAGTTTCAACTAGACAAGGAAGCAGAAACGGCTTAGATCAGTTTTTTTTTTAATTTGTAAATAGGTTCAGAGGGGGTAAATGAAGAAGTTTTAGAGGGTTATGTTCAGATGGCTGTTGCATCTAGTGTTAAGGCCGGACTTAAAATGTTAGCAATTTTACTAGAGTTATTTATTGTGTAAAATCTTCTGGGAGACTTCACTTGGGTGGCACATGGCTCTGGATTGTAGTGCTATTTTAGGTGTTTTTGTAAGAGGTTTTCTGGGATGTTTTGCAGGTGCAATGAATTTTTGGTGGTAACTAAACTGTGGTTCAAGGTTTGGGGTAGAATAGGTTATTGTTTTGGGTCTATTTGTTTTGTTTTCTGTTCTTTATTGATGCTGGCAAGGGTCACGACGATTGGCAGTGTGTGTTTGTATTTTTATGACTATCATCCGTTATTGGTTACGGTCTGATTGTGGTCGACTTGGTTCTCAACTACCTGAGCAACATCGTTGGTAGGGAATTTTTCATGGACGTCTGTGTGTTGTGGTAGTGACAACATTATTACAGTGTTTTCCATCGTGCTTTACGTTGGGCGCCAAAGAGCGTAGGTACAAGAAAGCAGTACGTTGGGTGTTTTGCCTTGAGATTGTTGGTAATTATTTTTTATATGAAATCAGTTGGGGGTGTTTTCCAGGTGCAATCAACCTCTAGTGGTATACTATGGTTCAAGTTTTAGGGTTGTGGGGCGCAAAGGGGACCAAGATGTTTTGTTGTGGTCTTATTGGATGTTCTAGCAACAATGATTAACTTAGTTGCTTTTAAGTTGTTGCTGTTGTCGTAGTCTTGCAAACTTCAAGTGCTTTTCCATAATCTTAATTGTAGATTATGGTACTTTCCAATACTGCTATGGTATTTTCCGTAGTTTGCCTCTGTACTGTAGCTAATCAAGTTAACCATTTTTTTAGAATTATTTTGGACCGATGTGCTTTGGCGTAGATCTTGGACTTGACTGATAAACCATCTGAATCAGTTGCATCAAGTTCCAGACGAAAGCATTGCTCATCTGCAGATTGTTTAGTCATAAGTAATCGGTGGTATAAATGAGCTCGTGGGTAGTTCCATCATTGGATCTTCTTTGGAGCACCAAGTGTTTTTGTATCATCTTTATTGTAGGTTATAAAACTTTTTGGATTTTTACGGTACTTGCACAAACCTTATTTATTGTACAATCAATCAAGACCTCTTCTAGCGATTGTTAAATGATAGTTTTTGGGATGTACGAGGACAGATGCTTGTACTCTTTTATTGCCGATAATCTTCTTCCTTTTTTGAACATGTTTTTTTCTTCTCTAATCTAATTTTTTAGCTTGATTTTTCCTATCTTTTTTATGATTACTCTTGATCAGGTTTAACGACTAGTGGGGCTAATGTGCTTGCTCACCAGCAGACTGTGATTGTCTTGATGATGGCTTAATTCTTTAATATTTAGTTTCTATGAACCTTTTGTGCTTTCCTATAATTTTTATTTTGGCTTATAGTATTTTGTACGGTACTTTCTGTATTTTTTGGCACTTTCCGTATTTTTGCGGCACTTTCCGTAGTTTACCTGTACTTGTGGTGGTAGTTTACGTTTAGTAGTAGTCTTAACAACCTTAATCAGCTAAAGAATTTCTGTTTTCTGTTTTCAAAATATGTCAGGGGTTGTTTTCTGTTCAGGTAGTGTAGCGGTTAGATTAGGTTTTACCTAGATGGTTAGCGTACTCGACTGTTACACTAGGGGTTTTGAGCTCGAGTCCTCTATCTGCAGGGTCAGTTTTTTTATTAACAAAAAATGTGTTGTGATGAGTATGCCTTTTTTTGGATAAGAATAAAAACTTAAAGTTAAAGAATCAAATATTTTATGTTGGAATTCTTGAATTTGCGGCAAAATTTCCAGATGTGGTTTTCTTAACCTATGGCGTTGGTGATTAGCCCTTGCAGCAAAAATAGACCGACGTTAAATAAATTAATTTACTTAACCTAAAGAGTTTTTTTTTTGTAGACTAGTTGCATGTCTGATTGTAATTGACTTGTTTCTAGACTAGATTGTATTTGTCAGATTTCTGAAAGCAATTGTTCTTTTTTAATCTCTGATTGTATTTTCTATGGAAATCTTTGTATACAAGCTCATACAAGAGCTATTTATTATGTTGTCCACACTTTCTGCTTTGTTATCTTCAAGGATGTTGTATGTTTGAGGTTCTCGCGCCATTTGTTACCTGCACGTTTTTAGGTGGGTATCGGTACAAGGAAGCAGTACGTGAAGTAGAGTATTTTTTTAGGGTGCAATGTGGTTGCTGGTTGTGGTTTTAGAACCTATCTAGTCTTCTATACATTTCTGTTTTTTGTCTTTAAGCATGTCGTGCGTTGGAGTCATGACAGCACTATTATAGTGTTTTTCCGTCGTGCCTCAGGTTGGGCGCTATTTGTTATTGCACGTTTTTGGCTGGGTATTGGTACAAGGAAGCAGTACGTGAAGTAGATTTAGTCTTCTATACTTTTCTGTCTTTAAGGATATTGTACGTTGGGGTCGTGACAGCATTATTATAGTGTTTTCCGTCGTGCCCAACGTTGGGCGCCATTTATTAACGACATGTTTTTAGCTGGGCGTTGGTACAAAGAAGTAGAGTATTTTTTAGTTAAATCTGCTGAGGAAGTTTTGCAGGTGCAATGTAGCTGTGGGTGGTATCATTACCGGAGATCTAGTCTTCTATACTTTTCTGTTGTGCTATATTTAGGAATTTTGTGTGTTGGGGTCGTGACAGCTTTATTATAGTGTTTTCCGTTTTCCTCTACGTTGGGCGCCATATGTTAGCGGCACGTATATATACAAGGATGCGGTACGTGGAGTAGTGTATGTTTTGAGTGAAATCTGTTGGGGAAGTTTTCCAGGTGCAATGTGTCTGCGCGTTGTGGTACTAGAAGCAGAGATCTAGTCCTCTATCCTTTTTTGATTTGCTATCTTCAAGGATGTCATGTATTGGGGTCGTTTTAACACTATTTTGGTGGTTTTTGTCAAGCCCCACGTTGGGCGACATTTGTTATCAGCACGTTTCTGAGTAGGTATTGGTACAAGAAAGCGGTAGAGTGAAGTAGAGTATTTTTTGAGTTAAATGTGTTAGGGAAGTTTGCAATGTGCAATGTGGTTGCGGGTTGTAGTACTAGAATCGGAGATCTAGTCTTCTATACTTTTTTTGCTTTGCTATCTTCAATGATTTCGTGTGTTTGGGGTTGCGACAACACTATTATAGTGTTTTTTATCGTGCTCTACGTTGGGCGCTATTTATATCGGCACGTTTCCGGGTGTGTGTTGGTATAAGGAAGCGGTACGTGGTGTAGAGTATTTTATGAGTGAAATCTGCTGGGGAAGTTACTCAGCTTTATTATAGTGGTTTTTGTTGTGCCCTACGTTAATCGTCATTTATTATTGGCACGTTTTTATGTAGGTTTTGGTCAAAGGATACAGTACACGAAGTAGAGTATTTTTGAGTGAAAACTACTATGAAAGTTCTCCAGGTACAATGTGGCTGCGGGTTGTGGTACTACAACCAGAGATCTAGTTTTATATACTTTTCTGCTTTGCTATTTTCAAGGACATTGTGTGTTAAGATTGTCACAGTAATATTATAGTGTTGTCCGTCGTGTTCTCTATATGCCATTTGTTACCGGCACGTTTTCGGGTGGATATTGATACAAGGAAGCAATACGTGCAGTAGAGTGTTTTTTTAGTAAAATGTGCTGGGAAAGTTCTCCAGTTGCAATGCGGCTGCGGGTTGTGGTACTAGAACCAGAGTACTAGTCTTCTATACTTTTCTGCTTTGTTATCTTCAAGGATGTTGTATATTTGAGGTCCTGACAACACTATTATAGTGTTTTTCCGTTGTGCTCCACATTGGGCGCTATTTGTTACCGGCACGTTTTTAAGTTGGTATTGGTACAAGGAAGCGGTACGACGAGTAGAGTATTTTTTAAATGAAATCTACTGGGAAGTTTCTAAGGTAGTTTCCCACATTGGGCGCCACTTATTACTGGCACGTTTCCGTGTGGGCATTGGTATAAGGAAGCGTATTTTTAGAGTAAAATCTGCTGGCAAAATTCTCCAGATGCAATTTGGGTTGTGGTACTGGAACCGAAGATCTAGTCCTCTATATTTTGTTGATTTGCTATCTTTGTGGGTATCTTGTGTTTGAAATTATGGCCACACTATTATAGTGTTTTTTTTTTGTTGTGGCGCCCAACGTGGGCCATTCGTTGCTGGCACGTTTTCGGATGGTTATTGGTACAAAGAAGCTGTACGTGGAGCGGAGTATTTTTTGAGTGAAATCTGCTGGGGAAGTTTCCTAAGTGGTTGCAGGTTGTGGTATTAAAACCGGAGGTCTAGTCCTCTATACTTTTCTGCTTTGTTATCTTCAAGGATGTTGTGTGTTTAGGGTCGTGACCACACTATTCTAGTATTTTTTGTCAAACCTCATGTTGGGCGCCATTTGTTACTAGCACTTTACCGGGCCGGTGTCGGTACAAGGAAGTGGTACGTAGAGTAAAGTATTTTTGGAGTGAAATCTGCTGGGGTAATTCTTCAGATGCAATGTGTCTGCGGGTTGTGGTACAAGAACCTCAGATATAGTCATCTATACTTTTAAGTTTTGCTACCTTCAAAGACAGTTTTATTATAGTGTTTTTTAGTTGTGCCCTACGTTGGGCGCCATTTGTTGCCGGGTGGGTGTCGGTACAAGAAGTAGAGTATTTTTTGATTAAAATCTGCTGTAGAAGTTTTTCTGGTGCAATGTGGCTGCAGGTTGTGGTAGTACAACTAGAAATCTTTAAATTTATACTTTTCTGCTTTGCTATCTTTACGGATGCAAGGATAGTGTTTTTTTATGTGTTTTACGTTGTACGCTATTTGTTTCCGCCACGTTTCCGGGTGGGTGTTGGTATTAGGAAATTTGTTGTTTTCCAGGTACAATGAGGTTGCGGGTTGGGGTACTAGAACCAGAAATCTAGCCGTCTTTACTTTTCTGTTTTAAAATTTTGTGTTGATATTGTGTGTTGGGGTCGTGATAGTACTATTATAGTGTTGTTGGTTGTGTCCCACGTTGAGCGCCATTTGTTTCGGATGGGTGTCAATACAATGAAGCTGTACGTGAAACATTTTGAGTGATATTCTCTGCGGGAAGTTTTCTAGGTACAATGTAGCTGGTTCCATATTGTGGCACTAGAACCGAAGCCGGTTTAAGTGTTTTAGTTATATATTTCGGAGCCGGTTTGAGTGTTTTTGATAGAGATCTTTTGGGGTGCTCTGTAGTGCAATTTTTGGAATTGTGGAAAACTCAGTGTTGAGTGTTGATTGTCCGGGCATGTTGGATTTTCATAAAGGAGCTATTAATGTTTTTTGTCTTGCCCTACGTTGGGCGACATTTGTTACCGGCACGTTCTCATGTTGGTGTTGGTACAAAGCAGCGGTACGTGGAGTGGGGTATTTTTTGAGTGAAAGTTGCTGGGTAGTTTTACAGGTGCAATGTGGGTTGTGGTAGTTGCACCGGATTCAGTGTTAGTATTTTTGTTAAAGATCTGCTGGAATGTTCCTCAAGTCAATAGACCCTGATAATCTTAAGATTGAAGTGCAAATTATGAAGCCATTTGTTAACGGCACGATTACGAGTAGGTGTCGGTACAAGGAACCGGTACGTGGAGTGGGGTATTTTTTGAGTAAAATTTGCTGGGTAGTTCCCCAGATACAATGTGGGTTGTGGTACTAGTACCGGATTCAGTTTGAGTATTTTTATTAAAGTTTTTCTGGGGTGTTCCTCAAGCCAATAGACTTTGATAATCTTAATATTGTAGTGCAAATTATGGAGTTGTGGGCCGCAGACTCGGATTGTTGATTGTCTAGGCGTACTAGATTTAGAGTTTGTACAGGATCTATTTATTTAATCTTCTATACTGACATCACTATTATAATGTTTTTGAGTCGTACTTCACGTTGGGCGCCATTTGTTATCGACACTATTACGGGTGGGTTTTGGTACAAAGAAGCTAGAAACTGGGTAGTTCTCCAGGTGCAATGTGGGATTAGCTACTACTACCGGAGCCGGTTTGAGTGTTTTTGTTAGAGATCTTTTGGTGTGCTCTGTAGTGCAATTTTTGGAATTGTGGAAAACTCAGTGTTAAGTGTTGATTGTCCGGGCATGTTGGATTAAAAGTTCATAAAGGAGCTATTAATGTTTTTTGTCCTACGTTGGGCGACATTACGAGTGGGTGTCGGTACAAGGAAGCGATACGTGGAGTGTGGTATTTTTTGAGTAAAATTTGCTGGGTAGTTCCCCAGATTCAATGTGAGTTTTAGTACTAGTACCGGGTTCAGTTTGAGTGTTTTTGTTAAAGATCTTCTGGAGTGTTTTCTAAGCCAATAAACCCTGATTATCTTAAGATTGTAGTGCAAATTATGGAGTTGTGGCCCGCAAATTCAGAGTGTTGGTTGATTGTCTAGGCATACTGGATTAAGAGTTTGTACAGTATCTATTTATTTAGTCTTCTATACTGACGGCATTATTATAATGTTTTTCCGTCGTACCCCACGTTGGGCGCCATTTGCTATTGACACGATTACGGGTGGGTTTTGGTAGAAGGAAGCTGGAAACTGGGTAGTTCCCCAGGTGCAATATAGGTTTTGCTACTAGTACCGGAGCCGGTTTGAATGTTTTTGTTAAAGATTTTCTGGGGTGTTCCTTAAGTGCAACGGACTCTGATAGTCTCAAGATTGTAGTGCAATTTCTGGAGTTTTGTCTGGTATGTAGACTGTTTAAGCGTGCTGAACCAAGATTTTGAACCTGTCGGATTTCCTAGGGTGTTGCTTTCTGGCATCGATATTGTGGTTTGGTTGCTTCCAGCTTATTGGTGTTGTCCTACTTTCATAAATTTTTTGCGGTTTTCAATAGTACTATAGTACTTTCCGTATTATTAGGGTAATCGCTCTGTTGTGTAGCCAAAATCTTAAATGTCTGCTGTGGTTCTGATCTTCTGTATTATTCTTCTGTACTTTTTAACTTTGTTATTGTTCTTTTCATCTTTAGAGAAGTTGTGACAACACTATTACACTGTTTTTTTGGTTGTGCCCCACGTTGGGCGCCATTTATTAGGGGCAGTTGGTCAAAGTCGCACAAGAAAGCGATACGTGGAGCTTTTTTCTTTGGGATTATCTGTATTTATTTTTGTGTGGGGGCAGTTCCGAGTTGTGGTGCCGGTTTAGGTGTTTTTGTTAGAGATCTTCTTAGAATGTATCTCAGCAGAATATACTGGTGGTGGTCTCTAGACTGATGTACAATGTATGGAGTTGTCTAGAAAGCGAGGCAGAGGATTAAATGTCCTGACTATTAGAGTAGCGCCATTTATTACCGGCTCTGGGCAACGTTGCTACAAGAGGTACGTGGAGTTACCTTCCTCGAGATTGTTTGTATTTGTTTTTGTGTGAAACTGGCTGGAGCCTGTGGTGCCGGTTTGGGTGTTTTTTGTTAGATATCTTATGAGAGTGTTCCCCAACTAAAGGTGATTCCTAGACTTTAGTACAAGGTCTAGAGTTGTGGGCTGCGTATTAAGTGTGTTGATTATTTAGAAATCATGACAACGGATGAAGTTTGCTTGACTGACAGAATAACACAGCTTGCGCAATGATGAAAGTACTTTATAGAACTGCTAATTCTACTAATTCTAGATAAATTTTAAACGAATGAAATTTTAGAAACAGAAATAGAAAATGTTCTGAAACGTGCAACAACGCAACGACGGAATGGAAACAAAAGTTGTTATCCAAAATGATATAAAGATATGGATGGGAAGAAAAAAACGAGATGTAGTAAACAAAAAGGCTGAATTTTGATTTGATGTTGCGTATACGTTAAAAGAATCTAGTAATTTAAGTTGGCATTTTTGAAATTGCAGAAAATTCTTTACGTACCCCGTATGATAGTCTTAACCTCTGGCGTTGTAGCCGAAAAACCAACTTTACATCAATTAACTAGTGAAACATTAAATAAACATCACATTTGACAGTTAGACGACTGTTTTTTTCAAAACAACTTTAGTCAAACGTCAGTTTTGACAGCCAAATAATGTAAAATAAATTGACAAATATATACAGTGCAGTATACGTTACTTTTGAAAACTAATTCTTAGACTGAATTGTTAAGCGTCATCTTTAATAGTCTAAAGGCCCTTAGACTTCAATATTATAGTCAATTGCACAATAATTCATATTATACAATAATATTGACCGTTTGATAGTTTGATAGTTTGCCTTTGACAGTTGACTTTTAGTTTAGTGTCATCTTTTGACAGTTATCTCAAATTGTTGCTCACTATTTCTACCAATTTGTAAAACATTAAAATATTAATTGAAATGTCACTTAGTTGTCATATTGTACTCACTAAACTGTAAACTTTTGTTAAGTCTGTTTTATAAATATTTTTATTTACCAAAAAGTAGCAAATTGGTTATAATTTGCGATGTTATTTTAATTAACTTTTAATTTTATTATTAAATCTCGATTACATATGCAGTATATATAAATATAGATACCACAAAAAACCTCTCTCATTAAATCTCAAGAAGCTGGCAACGGCAACGCAAACCCATAATCATACACCGAATCTAAAGGTCATCTTGTAAATCACCGCCGAAGGTCTTTTCCTAATTTATTTCTCCGATTTATCTAAAGATTTATAACAACCGGCCGCACTTTGCATAAAATTGAATTAGAAATAACAGAACTGCAATAACGGTTTTATAATATATTAATAATATATCTGCATTTAATACTCTTCGTGCCTTTTTTGTTCTCGATTAATCTTACGTCAATGTATCGCTCATTAATCTCTCACTAGTTTTCAAACGGCGCGAAACGTTTGCGTCATTACCGAAATTGTTGCGCAAACACTTTGGAACTGGTTTTATCAATTCTTAGTTTAATCGTTTGTAATTTATATTAGTTTTATTAGGTGTACACAATACATATAATAAATTTTTGGTTATAATAAATAAATTGTATTAATCACGTCCGCGTTTTATTAATTAATTGCATGACTAAAAAAACATTACATAAAATCATTTCCTGCAACAATATGCAATTCGCTAAAAAAATAAACATTTCCACTAATTATAATTATATGCGAACAATATTTTTAATTATATCATGTGTGAATTACCATACAATGTCAATTAAGAGATTATTTATTTATTTATTTATATTGCTTAACCTATCCCAACGCATTTAAAATTTGGATCGTCTGACCTTTATAGAAAAATGTCTGCATTTGAGTAAAAAAAAAACTATTTGACCTTTATTTTATTGAAATTGAATATGCCAAAATTATATGCAGCCTTGATTATATGTGATTTGATTTTAATTTATGTTTGAGTTTTTCAAAAATTTTCTTTTCTTTTTTCTTTTTTTATCGCAGAAAAAGATTTCTTCCTGAGGCCTGGATTCGAGCCTGGAACGGGGACTGGAAATCACGGCCGTAAGTTATAAATTTATTATTTTATTATTTATGTTCACGTATAAACGCTTGATTAAGTTTTTTTATTATTAAAATGTATATTAACACTCAAAATATAATTTTTATGAGCACATTTTTTTTTAAATGAATTATTCTATTTTGTTGGCGGATGATTTAGAAGTTTGCTTATATTTTATGTCACGCGAAAGAAAAATCAAACAGATAATCATAATCGTATTTGAAATAAATAATGAAAAATTGTACGGAAATATAATTTTGTTTAAAAGATCCCGCGCTTTTGGTCACGCAGTGACGTAATGCGAAGTAGTAGCCAAAATGTGTCCGTCGGACGATTATATCTTTATAGTTATGGTACCTTTTTATGCTTTTGTTGGAGCTTTAAACATGGTTCTAAGTTTTTGATTAATATATTGAACAACTTAGCTTTGCCTGATGCTTTCCACCTTTGTTGCTAAGCTTATTTAGTGTTATATCTATTATAACCTAACTTGTATTGGTTTTGATGTAATATAAATGGCACAGCTATTATACAGGGTGTCCCTAATTAACTAGTCATAAAATGAATGCCAGAAACTACAAGCAAATTGAGTAATATTGACCTAATAAAGTAGTATATTATATTTAATATATTTTTTTATCAATTTGACAAATAATTGACATTTACTTTGTCGAATTGATAAATGGCAGATTTGTCTAAAATAAAATAAATTTGACAGTTGCTTTCTCAAACTGACGATTTACAGTTTATTTGTCAGATTTGCCAAGATTAAAGTTTGCGGTTCTTACTCATACGATAGATTTTTGAGACAGTTGGTAGATGTCAAATTGACAGTTTATATGACGTGCGGCTTTTGCGATTGACAGATTTGTGAGACAGTTTTTATCAAATTGATACTTAACACACAATGCAAATTTGTTGCGAATTTAGTTAATAGTTTATACGGCAAGTTTAAGACATATTTGACAGTTGCAATATTTAATTGACAGTTAGCAGTCTATTTAACAGATTTGCCAAGATTAGAGTTTGCAGTTTGTGCACATATGACAAATTTTTGAGGCAATCGACAGATGTCAAATCAGATTTTTGATAAATTGAAAAAATAGTTGACAACTGCTTTGTCGAATTGTCAGTTGACAGATTTCTTGAAAATATAGTTGGCATTAGAATCTGTTAAGAATAATGTTTACAATTCTTATGAGATCTACAAAATAGTTGACATTTGTTTATCAAATTAATAGTTTAATTGATATACAGAACTTATAACAGATTTGTGAGACAGTCGACAGTTGCTTTGTCAACTTAACAGTTGCAAGTTTAAATGACTGATTTGTTAAAATTAAAAAATGTTGTCTTTTATGACAGTTACTTTGTCAAATTAAGAATTTGCAGATTATTTGATATGAATAAAAGATTTGTTTGATTATTTTTTGTTACATTGACGTTAAACGTCAAATTGTACAGTTGCATTCTCAAATTGACGATTAACAGTATTTTGACAGATCCATACTCACACATTTTTGAGACAGTCGGTTCATACGATAGATGGCTTTTATGAATGACAAATTTCTGAGACAGTTTTTGTCAACTTGTTAACTTATAATGCAAATTTGTTGGGAATTTAGTTAATAGGTTTTACGTCAAGTTTGTGAAATAGTTGATAAATGCAAATTGACAGTTGACAATTTATTTGACAGATTTGTTAAGGTTAGAGTTTGCAGTTCGTACTCATATAACAGATTTTTGAGTCAGTCGACAGATGTTAAATAGACAGTTCAAATGACAAACTATGATATGATGGCTCTTTTGTATGACAGATTTTTTTTACAGTTTTTGTTACATTGACGTATACGTCAAATTGTACAGTTGCATTTTCAAATTGACGATGAATAGTTTATTTTGACAGATTTGTCAAAATTAGAGTTTGCAGTTTATACTCATACGACACATTTTTTAGAAGGTTGGTAGACGTTAAATTGACAGTTTATAAGATAGACGGCTTTTATAAACAACAGATTTTTGAGACAATAGTTGACAGTTGCATTTTAAAATTGAAGTTTAATTGGCAGATTTGTCAAGATTAGAGTTTGCAGTTTATTTGTATAAAAGACGGCTGTTGACAAAGTAGTTGACAATTATTTTGCCTATTTGACAATTGACAGATTTGTCAAAAATAAAGGCTTATTAAGAATAATGTTAACAGTTTATATGTTAAATTTGTAAAATAGTTGTCATTTGTTTTCATTAGATAGTCAAATTAAGAATTGACAGTTAGTATTATATGAATGACAAATTTGTGGAACAGTTTTTTGTTAAGTTGACGAGTAACAGTTTAATTGACAGATTTTTCAATATTAGAGTTTGCACTTATTCTCTTATGACAGATTTTTGAGACAGTTTGAATTGACAGTTCATATGACAGATGGCTTTTATCATTGACAAATTTGTGAAACAGTTTTTGTCAAATTGGTAGATGTTAACTAATAATAAAGCAAATTTGTTGGGAATCTAGTTAATAGGTTATACGTCAAATTTGTCAAATAGTTGACAGTTGCAATCTCAAATTGGCAGTTGAAAGTTTGTTTGGCATATTTGTCAAGATTAGAGCTTGCAATTTAAATTTATATGAGAGATTTTTGAGACAGTCAACAGTTGTCAAATAGGCAGTTTGCATAATTGACGGCTCGTATGAATGACAAACTTTGGAGACAGATTATTGTCAAATTGACAAAATAGTTTACAATTGCTTTGTTGAGTTGGCAGTTTACATATTTCTCGAAAATAAAGTTGGCAGATATGTGTGAGAGTTTTTTTGTTAAATTGGCGTTTATACGTCAAGTTTGACAGTTGAGTTTTTAAATTGACGAGTAACAGTTTATTTTTTTAGATTTAGAGTTTGCAATTCATACTCATACGTCGAATCCTTTAGAAGGTTTGTAGATCTGGAATTGATAGTTTATATGACAAACGGCTTTTATCATTGACAGATTTGTTTTCTAAATTGTGAAATAGTTGACCGATGCGTTCTCAAATTGACAGTTTATTTGGCAGATTTGTCTTTTGCAGTTTGTACTTATATGACAGATTTATTAGACAAATTGACAGTTTATATAACATGGCTCGTATGAATGACAAACTTTTGTCGAGGATTTTTGACAAATTGACAAAATAGTTGATAATTGCTTTATCGAATTGACAGTTGACAAATTTGTCGAAAATAAAGTTGGCAGGTCTACGTCAAATTCACAGAATTGTTGAGAATCATGTAACAATTCATATGTAAGATTTGTGAAATAGTTGACAGTTGTTTTATCAAAATAGACGACACATACAGCAGGTTTGTGACACAGTCGACAGTGCAGTTGCTTTTTCAAATTCAGTTAAAATTACTGATTTGCTAATCTAAAAGATGTGGTCTCACGTGACAGTTATTTGGTCAAATTAAGAATTGACATTTCATCTTACGTTATGAAGCCTCTTATGAATGACAGATTTGTTTAACAGTTTTTTGTTAAATTGACGTTTGTACGTCAAATTGTACAGCTTCATTCTCAAATTGACGATAAACAGTTTATTTTGAGATTTGTTAAAAATTAGAATTTGCAGTTCATACTCATACGACTGATTTGTGACACGATAATTGACAGTTGGATTCTGAAATTGAAGTTTATTTGGCAGAATTTTCAAGATTAGAGATTGCAGTTTATACATTTATAACAGATTTTTGAGACTGTCGATAAATATCAAATAGACAGTTTATATGACAGACGGCTGTTATGAATGACAAACTTTTAAGACAGTTTTTACTCAAATTGACTAAATAGTTGACAGTTATTTTGCCTATTTGACAATTGACAGATTTATTGAAAATAAAGTTGGTTTGTTAAGAATAATGTTGATAGTTTATTTGTTGAATTTGTGACATAGTTACAATTGTCATTGTCATTTGTTTTTATTAAATTAATAATTCATTTGATATACGGTACATTTGTCAAGTTAAGAATTCACAGTTCATATTATATGAATGACAGATTTGTGTGATTGTTTTTTGTTAAGTTGAGGAGTAACAGTTTAATTGACAGATTTGTCAACATTAGTTCGCACTTTTTCTGATACTACAGGTTTTTGAGACAGTCGACACATGCCGAATTAAGAGTTCATATGACAAATGGTGCATTGAGAGATTTGTGAGACAGTTTTTTTCAAATTGATAGATGTTAACTTGTAATAAAGCAAATTTGTTGGGAATCTAGTTAATAGGTTATACTTCAAATTTGTGAAATAGTTGACAGTTTGTAAAGATTAGAGCTTGCAATTCGAACTCATATGACAGATTTTTGAGATAGTTGACAGATGTCAAATAGGCAGTTTGTATAACCGACGTTTATATGTTAAATTTGACAGTTGCGTTTTCAAATTGACAAGTAACAGTTTATTTGGCAGATTTATTAATATTAGAGTTTGCAGTTTATACTCATACGACAAGTTTTTTAGAAGGTTGGTAGATGTTGAATTGACAGTTCATGTGACAAATGATTTTTATTATTGACAGATTTGTGTGTTATGTTTGTAAAATAGTAGACCGATGCATTCTCAAATTGACAGCTGACTGTTTATTTTTTGCATTCGTGTTCATATGACAGATTTATGAGATAGTCGACAGATGTCAAATTGATAGTTCAACAAATGGCTCCTATGAACGACAAACTTTTGAGACAGGTTTTTGACAAATTGACAAAATGATTGACAATTGCTTTATCGAATTGACAGTTGCATATTTGTTGAAAATAAAGTTGGCATATTTGTGTGAAAGTTTTTTGTTAAATTGGCGTTTTACGTAAAATTTTGACAATTGCGTTTTCAAATTGACGATTTAGAGTTTGCATTTCACATTTTTTAGAAGGTTGGTAGATGTTGAATTGACAGTTCATATGACAAACGGCTTTTATCATTGACAGATTTGTGTATTAAGTTTGTGAAATAGTAGACAGATACATTCTCAAATCGACAGCTGACAGTTTATTTGACAGATTTGGCTTTTGCAGTTCAGATTTATGAGACAGACAAATGTCAAATTGACAGTTTATATAACAGATGGTTTGTATGAATGACAAACTTTTGAGACAGATTTTTGACAAATTGACAAAATAGTTGACAATTGCTTTATCTAATTGACAGTTGACAGATTTGTCAAAAATAAAGTTGGCAGCTTATACGTCAAACTCATATGTAAGATTTGTGAAATAGTTGACAGCTATTTTATCAAATTAATAGTTTATTTGATATGACACATACAGCAGCTTTGTAAGACAGCCGACAGTTGCTTTGTCAAATTCAAATGACTGATTTGCTAAGATTATAATTGGTGTTCCACTTAAAAGATGTGGTTTCAAGTAACAGTTATTTTGTCAAAATAAGAATTGACATTTCATATAATATGAGGGCTCTTATAAATGACAGATTTGTTTAACATTTTTTTGTTTGACAGCTGCATTTTCAAATTGACGATTAACCGTTTGTTTTGACACATTTGTTAAGATTAAAGTTTGCAGTTCATAGTCATACGACAAATTTTCAAGACAGTCGATATATGTTGAATTGACAGTTAATATGACAGACGTCTTTTATTATTGATAGGTCTTGATAGTTTACATTTGTTGGGAATCTAATTAATTGGTTATACGTCAAATTTGTGAAATAGTTGACAGATGTTTCTCAAACTGACAGTTGACAGTTTATTTGACATATTTGACAAAATTAAAGTTTGAAGTTTGTACTGATTTTTGAGACAGTCGACAGATGTCAAACAGACAGTTCATACGGTTATGAATGGCAATGATTTGAGACAGTTTTGGAATTGACAAAATAGTTGACAATGACCTTTATCGAATTGACAGTTGACAAACTTATCGAAAATAAAGTTGGCAGATATAAATCAAATCGACAGTCATTAGACAGATTTGTTGAAATGTTACCAATTTATATATAAGATTTGTGAAATACTTGTCAGTTTGTGAGATAGTCGACAATTGCTTTGTCAAATTAACAGTTGCCAGTTCAAATGACTGATTTGACAAAATTGACATTCCGTCCAAAAGACGTGTGAGACAGTTGACAGATGTTTATTCTTATATATTAAGAATTGACAATTCATATGATATGACAACTTTTATAAATGACAGTTTTTAGTTAAATTGACGTGTATGCGTCAAGTTTGACAGTTGCGTTGTTAAATTGACGATTAACAGTTTATTTGTATGGTTTGTCAATATTAGAGTTTGCACTTATTTGACATATTTTTGAGACAGTTAACAGATGTTGAATTGACAGTTCATATGACAGATGGTTTTTATCAATGACAGATTTGTGAGATAGCTTTTATCAAATAATACAAATTTGTTGTGTTTCTAGTTAATAGTTTATACGTCAAATTTATGAAATAATTTAGAGTTGCATTTTTAAATTGACAGTTGACAGTATATTTGACAGATTTGTTAAGATTAGAATTTGCAGTTTGCACTCATACGACAGATTTTTGAGACAGTTGACAGTTTATTTGTCAAATTAAAAATTGCCAGTTCAAATGACTGATTTGCTAACATTAAAATTGACATTCTATTTAAAAATATTTGAAACAGTTGACAGTTGTTTGTCAAGTTAAGAATTGACAGTTCATGTGATATGACAGTTCTTATGTATGACAGTTTTTTTATTAAATTTGATAGTTAGTTTACAGTTGCGTTCTTAAATTGACAGTTGACAGTTTATTTGACAGTTTATTTGACAGTTTTATCAAGATTAGAGTTTGCAGTTTGTACTCATGCAACAGATTTTTGAGACAGTTGACACACGACAGACGGCTCCTCTAAATGGCAAACTTTTGAGACAAAATAGTTGACAATTGCTTTGTCAAATTGACACGCTTGTCGAAAATAAAGTTGGTAGGGCGTACATCAAATTGACAGTCATTAGGCAGATGTTAAAAATATTGTTTACAATTTACATGTAAGGATGTGTGAGACAATTGACAGTTGTTTTGTTTAAAATTAAGAATGGACAGTTTATATGATATGTCAGCTTTAATAAATAATAGATTTGTGTGACGGTTTTTTGTTAAATTGACGTTTAACGTCAATTTTGACAGTTTATATGATATGACAGCTTTAATAAATGACAGATTTGTGTGACAGTTTTTGTTAAATTAACGTTTAACATTAATTTTGACAGTTCATATGATATGATAGCTTTAATAAATGACAGATTTGTGTGACAGTTTTTTTGTTAAATTGACGATCCATTCTCAAGTTGACGACTAATTGTTTATTTAACAGATGTGTCAAGATTAGAGTTTGAAGTATTGAGACAGTTTTTGTCAAACTGATAGTTAACATGTAATGCAAATTTGTTGGGAATCTAGTTAATAGGTTATACGTCAAATTAGTTAAAGAGTTTGCATTCTCAAATAGACAGTTGGCAGTTTACTTGGCATTTGTTTCAAAATCAGTGTATGCAGTTTGCACTTATATGACAAATTATTAAGACAGTTGGCAGATGTCAAATAGACAGTTTATATGACAGACGGTTTGTATAAATGACAAACTTTTTTCAATTTGACAAATAGTACATAAGACATTTACTAAACAGTTTCCTGTCCAAATGACTGATTTACTAATATTAATCTAAAAGATTTTTAAGACAGTTACAAGTTGTTTGTCAAATTAAGAATTGACAGTTCATATGATATGCAGCTCTTATGAACCAGTTTTTTTTAATTGACGTTAATATGTCAAATTGGACAGATTTTTATGACAGTTGACAGAGGTTGAATTGACAGTTTATATGACAAACTGCTTTTATGAATGACATATTTGTGAGACAATTTTTGTCAAATTGATAGTTAACATATAAGTCAAGTTTGTGAAATGGTTGAGAGATGCATTTTCAAATTGACAGTTGACAGTTTATTTTGGAGATTTGCTTAAATTAGAGTTTGTAGTTTGTGCTTATATGACAAATTATTGAGACAGTTGACAGATGTCAAATAGACAGTTTATATGACAGTCGGCTTGTATGAATGACAATGTTTTAAGACAGACTTTTGTCAAGCTAACAAAATAGTTGACAATTGATTTGTCGAATTTGCAGTTTACAGATTTGTTGAAAATAATGTTTACAATTTCTATGTAGTTGACAGTTGCCTTGTTAAATTACCAATTACCAATTTAAATGACTGTTTTGTTAAGACTAAAGTTGACATTCCGTCTTGATTTTTGAGACAGTTGACAGATGTCAAATAGACAGTTCATATGAATGACAAACTTTTGAGATAGTTTTTTTCCAAGTTAACAATTGCTTTGTCAAATTGACAGTTGACAGATTTGTCAAAAACAAATAAAATTGGCAGGTCATAAATCAAATTGACACTCATTAGACAGATTTGTTGAGAATAATTTATATGTAACATTTGTGAAATAGTTGGCAGCAGATTTGAAAGTTGCTAAAGTTTACATTCCATCTAAAAGATGTGGTTTTAGATGACAGTTATTTTGTCAAATTAAGAATTTATAAGATATGACAACTCTTATGAATGACAGATTTGTTTGACAGTTGTCTGTTAAATTGGCATTATTGACGTTTATTTGTCAAATTTGACAGTTGTATTTTCAAATTGATAATTAACAGTTTATTTTGAGAGATTTGTCAAGATTACAGTTTGCAGTTTATACTCATACGACAGTTTTTTGAGACGTAGTTTATACGACAGCCGGCTTTTATGAATAACGGATTTGTGAGACACTGTTTGTCACATATATAATGCAAATTTGTTGGGAATCAAGTTAATAGTTTATACGTCAAATTTGAGTTTGACAGATGTTGAATTGACTAATCTCCTGGGTGAGTCAAACCTAACCTAACCTAATTCAAAGCAACTTCGAAGCAGTTTAGGAAGTCTGGTGATGCAAGCATGTGCGTACTCATATCTTCTTATGTGATCAATAAAAAACTACGAAACACATAAGAAGAGTAATTTATAGAAGTTTTTGTAAGATTTAAGATTATTTTAACAAATAGCGTCTTTAGTTACTGAAAGAAAATCTCTCTTCGTGGAACTAGTTTTTAGATTTTTTGTAGATTATGTTGTTAATAGCATTCAAGTCTATAATATTGGGCAAGATAATATTTATTGTGTATCGATTACACTAACCCCAATTCTTATGCTATATTATATCAAATATCAAGGGCAGCATCGCACTGTTTGGGGTTGTCAGCAGCGGACAGCGTAGTGCTGCAAATGATGTTTTGCCTGTGGTGCTTTGTTTTTTTGCCATTTGGCAATTTTGTAAAATTAAAAAAAAATGATTTTCCTGGCCTAGAGTCGCTAAGTATCAGTTTCCGATCTTCAAATACGAGCGAAAAAATTGTTTTTTAGAGTTTTTAGGCAAACGAAATAACTAAATTTGAGCTATTCTATAAATATTTATTTCAATATAATCTTAATATATTATTATTTTATTTTAATTTGTTTCAAGGATGCAGAATTTATCAAATTCTTTTAAATTGCAACAAAAAAATTACTTAATTACCCATTACACAATTTCTAAAAATACAAACAAAAGCAAAAGCGATCGATCGTGACCAGTTTCCCCCGAAAGCATACATGTTAATATTCCGAATGGTAATTAAATCAGCCAAGCACATAAATAAAAATCAACCAAAAGATAAAAATGAACACATAACAAAAATATAAAAGTTGTCTCTTTATTTCCTACTAGCATTGAAGGTCATGCATCTCGCCGACGCCCAAAAATAATTAAAAAAATATATATCAAAACAAAGATGACTTAATCGTCCAATTAAATAATTATTGAAAATATTCAAATATTTTTATAAAAATATTACTCATTGTTTTTTTGTGATATGTTTGTTTCCTTCTTTTCGTGACCGTGAAAACTAACGCGGAATCAACTATCGAATTTTATCTTCGCCAATGCCAAGTCGATTCAATTACCAAACTGCATCAAATGCAGCAGTTTTTTGGACGGAGGTCAAGCTCAAAGTGTTTAAGTTTTATTTAAAAAAATGGTGTTGAAGTTTTTAATAGATCCATATGGATATCAAGAATGTATGTATATATTTTTTTAATTGATATAGTTTTTTTTATATGACCGTTATTATAATATGTTTTTTGCGTTTTTGAGGTAGGTCGAAATGAATGAAAAAAGTAATATATTTTTTTGCAATTTCATTCAGTTTGTTGTTAATATAATATGTGTCATGTAGGAGAATATATTTATATCAATAAATAATGTTATTTTAATTTTTTTTAATAATTGCGTTTTAATTTTAAATTGAGGAATGAATCTTGTATGCAAATATAATGTCGGAGTAATTTTTACAAATTTTATAAATAAAATATAAATAAATTTAAAAAATTTGTTTTGTAATTTTAAAAGTAATTAAATTTATTAAATAAAAAAGTTTTTTGTTGCATGACTATAAAATTAATGTGGATAATTAAATCAACGTGAATTATTAATAAAGTCTTGTATTCAAAATTTATTTTTTTTGTTGTATCTAATTCTTATAACTGGATTTACGTTGGTTCCGATTTTTGACTTTTGAAACTATAAGTCTTTTGGGCTTAAATATTAGATTAACTTTAAGCCAAACGTACAAAGATCAAATGAAGTTTCCACTTCTAACTTGATAGTCAACATTTTTTAGATCTTCTTTGTATTTTCTTCGTGATTATTTTATTGATTTTGACTCCATCGTTCTCTATTTTTGGAAGTGTAATGCAGTGCTATTTATTGCTTGATTTATTTCTTTCTTGCCCATCTTTCCTTGTACAATAAGCTATTCAAAGTTGTTCATCATAAATTCATCTTGAAATGTGACCAACATATTTTTGCGGTTCAGGAAATCCGCAGCATTCTGCTTCAACTTTCATGAAACAAATTTTGCCCAACAGTTTATGACAGATTTTGGTTCATTTTTATAAAATATTTGGATTTTTCAATTTTTTTATAAAAATATGTACAGTTTTTAACACTTTATGGCCGGATTTTGCAATTTTTGACATTTTGTGAACAGAATTTTGCACTTTTTGCCCGTTTTTGACCGAAATTTTGATTTTATTAAAAAATGTTTGAATGTTTTATGACCGCAATTAATAAGAATAGAATTCTGCACTTTTTAAGAGTTAATATCTAAATTTTGGTGTTTTTTGAAAATATTTTTATACTTTTTGGTCGGATATTACTGTTTTTGTCATTACATGAAAAGAATCTTGCACTTTTCAACAGTTTATGACAGAATTTGAGCGATTGCTGACAACATTTTGATGTTTTAAGGCCGGACTCTGATTCTTTTTGACAATATGTTGATGTTTCATGGTCAAATTGTGTTATTTTTGACATATCTTTAAAAGAATGTTTCACTTTTCAACAGCATATGCCAGATTTTACATTCGTAAAAAATTTTGAAATTTTGTAGCAATATGAAGAGATTTTATGAAATTTTCTATTTTTTTTTTACAGTTTATTTTGATATTTTTGAGGTTTTATGTACAAAATTTTGAAGTTTTTAACCGTTTTTAGCGGGATTTTGTTTATTTTTGAAAATATTTAAAAAAATTACGACAGAAGGTTGCTAGTTTTGATTTTTTATAACTAGAATATTGCAGTTTTTAACAGTTTATGACAAATTTTGGTACTTTCTGACAATAGTTTTTGTATTTTAAGGCCGGATTTTGCTATTTTTGACATTCTATGAATAGTATTTTGCACTTTTCAAAAGGTTTTGAATCTTCTCTGGTAATATTTTGATGTTTTAAGGCCGGATTTAGCAATTTTAATATTCTATAGAGGGATTTTGCTATTTTTAAAACATCATAAAAAAGTCAAGGCCAAATTTTGTTATTTTTAACTTTTTACAAACAGAAATTTATACTTATACTAGCCGTTTTTTTGTTTAACTTTAATTTCATATCAAACGGACCAGAGCAGGGACCCCCCCCCCCATTGAGATTTTTGTAATTTTTTCAGTTTCTATAACTTATTAGTAGTCTTTTGATCGGTTTATGAGGGTATGAAACTCTTAAAATAAATTCTACGATTTTTTTAGTTTTTTTTTTTAAATTTTTTAACGCATTTTTGGTTTAAAAATTGCAAATTTAACTTAAAAAAATTAATTTACTTGGGAAATCAATCAGAAATTTTTCGTAGAATCCAAATCTGGTGCCATTTCAAGTCTATAACCTATCTATAAGCCCCAAAAGCTATAAAACCATGTTTTTGTTCTCAGTGGTCTGGGCAAAAGACAATTTCGGCAAGCAAGACTTGCTGGAAAAAAAGAGAACACAACACCCGCAACACCCGAACTAGTAGTACCCCAGTTAACAACTTTGATATTGTAGACTTCCGCGATACCTAGACACCATCTCCAAAGGAATGATTCGAAAGTTCAGTCTAAAAGATAGGGGTAAGTTGTTACCGCGCATGGGCGGAGCCTCACTCAGTCACACCACATACTGCAGCTTATGAGTCTTTAGAAGATCTTGTCGACCAGAGTAATCACAGAAGAGTCAATCGATTTATTGAAGAACTGATCCAAAGTAATTGCCTACTAAAAGTGAGGAAGTTATCAGCAATGCCAAGGCTGTCAGATACATTGGTTTGCCAAATACTCCATGATCTGTCTGCTATTCAAAAACTTGATTGTGTTTTTGTAAACTCTGTGAGGGGAGACAAGAAAAAGTTTTGCAATTACGGAGGATAAAACTATGGTCTTGTATCATGATCTTCTGTTTAAAAGAGAATCCATGTAATGGCGGCGTGCAGTTGAACTTTCACTAAGTAAAATCAAAAAAAGATTTTTTGAAATCGTGCGGGCATCTTGATGATTGATTTTAAAGGTAGAATGCTATCTTATTATATCGGTTGAGGGAAAATACTTGAGCAAAGCGTCGAGAAAAATTAACAAAATTGTTGCACGACAACCTTTTTATAGCGCTAAGGTTGCTCAATTTGCCATAAGAGAATGCAGTTTTTAAAAATATGACCATACCCTCTACAGTCCAGACTTGACCATTAAGCAACTATTTACTGTTTTCAAAATTAATCTTTGGGGTTGACAATTTTTTGACGATAAAGAAGTAAGCGGCTTTTTTAGAGCATTTTGAATATTCTTATGAAGCTATGCAATAAGTGTGAAGACAAATTTCAAATTTATTGATAACTAACACTAAAGCGGGTGGGCTGGAACCTCAAAATATACTATCCGCCAGTACTTATGTTTTGGAGTGACCCACCCACCTACCCAAGTGTTTGTCTACAAATAATATATATATATATATATATAATTATCACCTCTCGTGATTAAGAGAACAGTATTTTAAATTTCTTGATAACTAACACTTGGGCGGGTAGGCGGGAACTTTAGTTTAAATTATCCGCCAGTACTTATGTTCTAGCGTGGCCCACCCACTCACCCAAGTTTTTGCCATTCAAGAATTAGATACCACCATCACCTCTAGTGACTAAGAGACTTTTAACGAAGCAGAGAAGAGTAATTTTAAATTTCTTGATAACTAACACTTGGGCGGGTGGGCGGAAACTCTAGTTCAAATTATCAGCCGGTACTTATGATCTAGACTGACCCACCCACCCAAGTGTTTGCCTTCCAAGAATTAGATACCACCATCACCTCTAGTGACTAAAAGACTTTTAACGAAACAGAGAAGAGTAATTTTAAATTTCTTGATAACTAACACTTGGGCGGGTGGGCGGAAATTCCAGTTCAAATTATTAGCCGGTACTTATGATCTAGAGTGACTCACCCACCCAAGTGTTTGCCATCCAAGAATTAGATGCCACCATCACCTCTAGTGACTAAGAGACTTTTAACGAAGCAGAGAAGAGTAATTTTAAATTTCTTGATAACTAACACTTGGGCGGGTGGGCGGAAACTCTAGTTCAAATTATCAGCCGGTACTTATGATCTAGACTGACCCACCCACCCAAGTGTTTGCCTTCCAAGAATTAGATACCACCATCACCTCTAGTGACTAAAAGACTTTTAACGAAACAGAGAAGAGTAATTTTAAATTTCTTGATAACTAACACTTGGGCGGGTGGGCGGAAATTCCAGTTCAAATTATTAGCCGGTACTAATGATCTAGAGTGACTCCCCCACCCAAGTGTTTGCCATCCAAGAATTAGATACCACCATCATTTCTTGATAACTAACACTTGGGCGGGTGGGCGGAAACTCTAGTTCAAATTATCAGCCGGTACTTATGATCTAGACTGACCCACCCACCCAAGTGTTTGCCATCCAAGAATTAGATACCACCATCACCTCTAGTGACTAAAAGACTTTTAACGAAGCAGAGAAGAGTAATTTTAAATTTCTTGATAACTAACACTTGGGCGGGTGGGCGGAAATTCCAGTTCAAATTATTAGCCGGTACTTATGATCTAGAGTGACTCACCCACCCAAGTGTTTGCCATCCAAGAATTAGATACCACCATCACCTCTAGTGACTAAGAGACTTTTAACGAAGCTGAGAAGAGTAATTTTAAATTTCTTGATAACTAACACTTGGGCGGGTGGGCGGAAACTCTAGTTCAAATTATCAGCCGGTACTTATGATCTAGACTGACCCACCCACCCAAGTGTTTGCCTTCCAAGAATTAGATACCACCATCACCTCTAGTGACTAAAAGACTTTTAACGAAACAGAGAAGAGTAATTTTAAATTTCTTGATAACTAACACTTGGGCGGGTGGGCGGAAATTCCAGTTCAAATTATTAGCCGGTACTAATGATCTAGAGTGACTCCCCCACCCAAGTGTTTGCCATCCAAGAATTAGATACCACCATCACCTCTAGTGACTAAGAGACTTTTAACGAAGCAGAGAAAAGTAGTTTTAAATTTCTTGATAACTAACACTTGGGCGGGTGGGCGGAAATTCCAGTTCAAATTATTAGCCGGTACTTATGATCTAGAGTGACTCACCCACCCAAGTGTTTGCCATCCAAGAATTAGATACCACCATCACTTCTTGTGACTAACAGACTTTTAACGCAGCAGAGAACAGTAATTTTAAATTTTTTGATTACTAACACTTTGGTGGGTGGGCGGAAACTCCAGTTCAAATTATCAGCCGGTACTTATGATCTAGAGTGACCCACCCACCCAAGTGTTTGCCATCCAAGATTTAGATACCACCATTACCTTTAGTGACTAAGAGACTTTTAACGAAGCAGAGAAGAGTAATTTTAAATTTCTTGATAACTAACACTTGGGCGGGTGGGCGGAAATTCCAGTTCAAATTATCAGCCGGTACTTATGATCTAGAGTGACCCACCCACCCAAGTGTTTGCCATTCAAGAATTAGATACCACCATCACCTGTAGTGACTAAGAGACTTTTAACGAAGCAGAGAAGAGTAATTTTAAATTTCTTGATAACTAACACTTGGGCGGGTGGGCGGAAATTCCAGTTCAAATTATTAGCCGGTACTTATGATCTAGAGTGACCCACCCACCCAAGTGTTTGCCATTCAAGAATTAGATACCACCATCACCTGTAGTGACTAAGAGACTTTTAACGAAGCAGAGAAGAGCAATTTTAAATGTTTTTGATAACTAACACTTGGGCGGGTGGGCGGAAATTCCAGTTCAAATTATTAGCCGGTACTAATGATCTAGAGTGACTCACCCACCCAAGTGTTTGTCATCTAAGAATTAGATACCACCATCACCTCTAGTGACTAAGAGACTTTAAACGCAGCAGAGAAGAGTAATTTTAAATTTCTTGATAACTAACACTTGGGCGAGTGGGCGGGAACTCCAGTTCAAACTATCCGCCAGTACTCAGGTTCTAGAATATATATAATTATCACCTGCAGTCATAAAGAAACTTTTAACGTGACAGAGAAGAGTAATTTTAAATTTCTTGATAACTAACACTTGGGCAAGTGAGCGGGAATCCTAGTTTTAATTTATTTGGCGATACTCATATTCTGGAGTGGCTCACATCACTTATTTTATATGTCGATCTGCATACAATATTCTATGCCATTTATTCTTTAGATTAAATTTTTGCAGTTATATTTAGCACTAAATAAAAACTACACTTTTTAAAAATAAATTGCGGAGACACGACTTATCGCATCAGTTTTTTTAAAGTTTGAAGGCACAAATTGAACTTTTTCTATATTGTGTGAACATTTTATTGCTGAGTTTGATTCTGTGAACCCTTATAATAGCGCAACTATTCTCTTCGCTTAATCACAAACAATCAAGAATCAAAATTCTAAAATTATTTTTTTTTAAACTGTAACTATTAATAATTATTTTTTTTATATTTACAGTGAATATTTTTACTTTATCCATAATAACATTTTGGATCAATTATAGATCCTTGTGGTAGATTTCCATGTTGACACTCATGTGTAATTAAATAAATCAAACTCTATTATAAATGAATAAATTAAATTTGCAAAATAAACAAAATTTCTAAATAATTTTTATTTCCTAAGAATTTATTTGAGTTGTCATAACTACTTAATTATTAATTAACTAATAATATTTGATTAAATATGTACTAATAAAATAGCATCAATCAAATAAATTTCACAAAAGTTTTCAATTTAAATTATATTCCATCATCGCATGACAATTAAACCTTCAGTACATTTATGTATCAAAGTCCTACGTATAATAATTCTATGAATAAACATGTAATGAAATTAATTGTTTAATTACAATTATTATTGTTGACCACAAACCAGGCGCAACGTTTATATATATTTGCATTTTCATCGAGCCCATAAAAAAACATTTATAACACGTAAAATTAAATAAAACTGGAAACACATTAACGCGACATGCTTTTACAAAGAAGAACATTGTTTTCTAACTAATTCTAAATACTTGAGGTATACCTGAGATATAACCTTGACTTTTGCCTATTAAATTGGTTTTATATATAAAAAAATATATGCAATTTTGTAACGCAAAATAATTATTATTAGTCATAATTGCTTATGGAATGTAATTTGCGCATGGTACTTTTTTTTAATGTGGCAGACTACAGAAATTATTGTAATTTGTCCTTTTTTCAACTTAAAAACTGGTAGCGTAGTTACGAAACGGACCAATTGCAGTTTGATCGATCGTGCGTGAAACCGAAAAATATTCAGATGGATCCTTTCCTTATTACGCATAATTAAGCAGTAATTGCAATGAATAAAGCAATTGCGGTTAAACGGTTGCGTGACAATTCACCGCAATTATTAATATTGTTTTTCATATTTACACATTTTAACTTGTTAAATGTATATTATAATCAATACTTGAGCTTATTATCATACATTACAAAAATGTGCACCAAATAAATTTAATGTAAACAAACAATATTATTACGGATGTTTAAAGTCTTGAAATAAATGTTTTATTAATTATTCAACCGACTATGAAGTTGAAAAGGTGTTTACTTAGTACCTATTTATCCATCATGTTTTTTATATTACACGATATAAAAAACAAAGGTCCCAAAACCTGCCGCATTAATAAAACATCCGTGGGTATAGCGAGTGAAAGAAAAAGTGTTCATTAAAAGTAAAATCTAAGTACAGGTGTATATGCTTAAGAAACATCTGTCAATACATTATAGTTTTTTTATTACTCCATTGTTTTTTTTTTACTATTTCATATCGCCCTCCGGATGGTGTTAGGGGTATCAAACAAACCAGTATGGATGAAAGTAAAAGTTGTCGGAAGGAACATCGATAATTTATAGTTTGAATCGGGTGGGACACACCAGAACGTGTTTGAATTAATTACAAGACGAGATTTATTAGTCAAGAAATATTACATTAAAATATGTTAAACGCATTGATCTTTTTATTACTTCCTCGATGCACTTGCAAATGTATACTTAGATGTCCTTGATGATTAATAAAAATAAAACAATAGATAATAGCATTTCAACGTCCAATTCCTATAATTCAAACTCATGCATTAATTAATGTGTAATTTGTTAAATAATGTAATAGCTGAAGATCAGGGTCGTTTTCAAAACATATAATTTTATACATTGTTGCTGTGTTAAAAATTTATGAATTGCAATTGATTTTAATTAAGTTATTAATTATGTAGAGCTTGTATAGAATTAGCTGTCATTTAAAATTCAAATCTAAATGAAATTTTAATTGCGACTATAAATATAAGGTTTTCTCATTTTAAATTTTGCGCCATTTTTGATATGTTGAATAGCAAGCCTTGGATCATTATTATATTTATTATTAAAATTTATGCGATTTAAAAGTACGATACACGCCAACATGAATCATCATTGTAAAGCTAATCGCAAAACTTGAGCAAAATGGTCTAGTTACTGATGTAAAATTGCCAGTTCTAACTCATACTGTCAGGTTAGTCCAAAACATTGACAATATTTGAGCTGTTATTTGGCAGATAGAGCCTCAGTAGTGCGAAAACGTCTTGCAAAAAAAACTTCCTCAAAAGAATGACGCTTTGCAAATAGAGTCGAGTTGGGCTGGATATCATTTTCACAAGTAATTGCAGAGTTTGTAATTTGAAGATGGAGTTCAGTAATGTCTCTACATTGAAACGAGATGCAGGAAAAGATCTAAAATAAGATGAAGCAACGATTTAAAGAAACATGCGTGTTTAGCATGAATAAAAGTGGCACTAAATGGAAATTTGTGAAAAAGTATGAGTGAGGCCTATGCCCAAAAATAGAATCAAGATGGTTAAAGAAGATGAATAATCTTTGGGTTTAAGCAAGAACTTGCGTACAATATGAGTTGGTAGTGATTATCTTGTTAACAGAGATCATTTTGCAGGCCGATATTGGTTGAGTCGATGTGCAAAATATGAACTTTACGACAGCGAGCTTTATTTCTGCAGCAGAATAGGTTTTTAGAGACATAAGTAAAGTGGCAGTTAATCTCCTGTTTCCAGTCGGAGCGTGGTAAACCCAAATCAGACATAGATATTGGTACAAACATTTGTTACTTTCGATTGTGATCATGTTGCAGAGTTTTTTTTTAGTTGGTCTACATTGTTTTTGCCATTTTATTTGTGTTGCGGGGTTTTAAGAACACGATCTAAACTGCGTATTTTCCAGAACATACATTGAACGCTAGCAGCCTAGACGTGAGAAGTGTTTTTCTAAAATTCGGAATGGAAAGATGGCTTTCTCCATGGTGGCAAATAGTGCTTTTTTCTATTTGCCAATAATTAGTTTTTATGTGCGTTAATGTTATTGTATCATTGGTAATAGGGCCGTTGATTGCTAGTTGAATGGTTATACTAAATGCATCTTTATGGTCAAGAAGGCTAAATTCTATGCTGACACTTAATAAGGGTTATTGAAGCAGCAGCAGTTTTAAGATGTCAGACGACCGTGATGCTATTTTAGTGATTTCTTGTGAGTTTGGCGTGGTATGATCAGTTGATTCTAACCATCTGTAGTTTTGTAAAAGTTCTTATATTTGTTGATCATGTACTTGCAGGTAACAAACATGAGAGACTCTTTATCTGTTGAGCGGCTGCTATCCAGTTTGTTTTTTACTTGTTTAATTGTTATCATGCTATCTTCCGTGGCTCGTTTTGTCGGCTCTGGGTTTTCTATTTTTTTTTGTCTATTTCCTGTCAATTTGTCTATCCCATCTCTACTTCTCTTTGCAATGTTTTGCACGTCAGTTCTTCTGCGGATATTTTTTTACAACCTGTCTTGTAATGCGAGCTCAAACAATTGTTTCTTCATCTTGCGTTGTGCTATTTGGAGTTTATTAGCAGTCGCTTAGGTAAGGATTGGGGTTTCTGCGCCATACATCATTACTTTTTTCTTTAAATTTAGCGGGATCTTTGTTGTAAATATCTTGTGCACTTACCTAAATGCTGCCCATCCTAACTCTATACTCGTTTCATTTCTGTTTTTTTGATTTTGATTTTTCTGTTCCAAGTAAATTGATTATTTTTATTAGCTCATTGGGCACTGAGTTAGTCATTAGCTTGGTCTTTAAATAGTTTATCTTAAGATCTACCTGTCCTGACACATACTTTAGCTATCTTTCCAGTGCTTTCTAGGTTGTCCGCTATGAGGATAATGTCAACTTCTAATCAGAGATGATTAAGCATTTTGCTTTTGATGCTAATAAATATTTTTGGAGACATAATGTCTCTTTGCCTAACATCTCTTCTGATTTTTATCTCTTGAGTTGCAGTATAGGACTTTGCTTTTGCGTTAATGTTAGCGTTAGCATTTTTGTAATTGTTTCTAATGATATTGGTACTCACTTAATTTAATCTAAAAACTGTTGCTTCGTGACCGACAGTTAAGAACAAAACGACATAACCTTTAGGCAGATATAAATAAAATAGTTTAAATTAAAAAAATACTGCGATTGACAATTGCGACAAATTCACTTAACCTAACCTAAAAAGTATTGACAACTGTCGGTTTGTGACAGACAGAAGTAAACAAAACAAATTAATCTAACCTAACTCAAAAACATATTAACAACTGTCGATTTGTGTTCCGTTACCAAAGCATGGTAACTGGTCAATACTTTGGAATGGAGTGCCTTACCCACCCAAGTGTTTGTTATTAAAGAATTGGATGTTTGTCTTCTATGCTGACGTCAGAAGTCATTTTGTCATACATGAAAGACGTAATCCAACCACTCTATTCCAAACTATTGGTACGTTACTATGCTTTGGAGAGTCTCACCCACCTACCCTAGTGTTTGTCATTATGAAATTGAATGTATGTCTTCTGTTTAGACGTTAGAAGACATTTTGTTACAAGAGAAGATCGTGATCTAACTTATTGTTAACGATACCCACCCGTCCAAGTGTCATCAATATCTTCTCTCCAATGCATGGTAATGGGCCAATACATTAGAATGAAGTGCCCCAACCACCCACCCAAGTGTTAGTTATTAAAAGGTTGAATCACGACTTGTTTTGTGTCAAAAAGACTTCTAACTTTTAAATAGAAGACAAACATTCAGTTTTTTGATAACACACACTAGGGTGGTTGAGTGGGACACTCCAAAGCATGGTAACGGGCCAATCCTTTGGAATTGGATCACGACCTTCTCTTGTGTCAAAATGACTTCTATCGTCCAAATAAAAGATAAACATTCAATTTCTTGATAACAAACACTAGGGTGGGTGGGTGGGACACTCCAAAACATAGTAACGAGTTAATCCTTTGGAAGGGAGTGCCCCACCTACCCACCCAAGTGTTAGTTATTAAGACGTTGCATTACAACCTTCTCTTGTGTCTAAATGACTTCTAACGGTCGAATTGAAGAAAAACATTCAATTTCTTGATATCACACACTAGGGTGGGTGGGACACTCCAAAACATGGTACAAAGAAACATCCTATTTTTTTTTATATTTACCAATTTGTTTCTTTGCGATTAACAGTTGCAACAAAACTGACTTAACTTAACCTAAAAAATATTGACATCTATCGCTTCGCAACTGACAGATGTAAACAAAACAATTCAACCTAAAAAATTATTCTTTGCGTTTGACAATTGCGACAAACTTACTTAACCTAACCTAAAAAATATTGACAACTGTCGGTTTGTGACTGACAGTTATGAGCAAAACAACATAAATTATGTTTGTATATTTACTAATCTGTCGCTTTGAGATTGACAGTTTCAACAAACTGACTTAATCTAACCTAAACAATATTGACAACTATCGCTTTGCGACTGACATATATAAATAAAATAGTTTAACCTAATAAATTTGCATTGCTGTTGATAGTTACAACATATTAAATTAATCTAACCTAAAATATTTTGATATCTGTTGCTTATTAACTGAAACTTATGAACAAAACGACATAACCTAAAAAAGTTTTATATTATATGTCGCTTTGCGATTGACAGTTGAAACAAACTTACTTAACCTATTCTAAAAAAATACTGATAACTGTTGTTTCGTAATTGACAGTTACGAGCGAGGAACGCTGTTTATGAATTGCGACCCACAAGTACATGGTTTAAAATGGTGTTTTTGTTTACCCGCTCAAGTGTTTGAGTCATTAAGTGATTAGATATTACCATCAGTCGTTAAAAGAAAGGACGTAAAAAACACTTAAGAAGGGTGGGCGGGGAAGGGAGTGTTGGTTATCAAAGAATTAGATATTACAGCCGTGTTTTTACAGCTAACAGTAATAAAAGAGTGACTGACAAATGTTGTTAAGCTAGAAGATAAAGTTGATGTTGAAAATTTCTTGATGACAATCACTCGGGCGGGCGGGGAACCTAGTTCATAAATTGTAAGCTGACAGTTGGAAATAGTGTCCATGCCCACTCTCCCGAGTGTTCGTCATCAAGAGATTAGAGGTCACTAGCAACTGCCGTGTTTCTGCAGCTAAAAAATTAAGAAAACGACAGACAAATGTCGTCAAGTCAGAGGAGAATAGTGACATAACAGGAATCCCAGTAAATCAGTTTTAAACCAATAGTTAGATATCGTGTTTTTTGCCGACCCGCCCAAGTGTTCGTCATTAAGGAATTAGATGTTAATATGACTTAGCATGTTCTTGCAACTACCAACTTTTAGGTTAGGTTTTAGTTTTGGTTTTAGGTTAGGTTTTAAGTTGGGTTTTAGGTTGGGTTTTAGGTTAGGTTTTAGGATAGGTTATGTTTTAGGTTAAGTTTTAGGTTAGTTTTTAGGTTAGGTTAGGTTTTAGGTTAGGTTTTAGGTTAGGTTTTAGGTTAGATTTTAGGTTTTAGGTTAGGTTTTAGGTTAGGTTTTAGGTTAGGTTTTAGGTTAGGTTTTAGGTTAGGTTTTAGGTTAGGTTTTAGGTTAGGTTTTAGGTTAGGTTTTAGGTTAGGTTTTAGGTTAGGTTTTAGGTTAGGTTTTAGGTTAGGTTTTAGGTTAGGTTTTAGGTTAGGTTTTAGGTTAGGTTTTAGGTTAGGTTTTAGGTTAGGTTTTAGGTTAGGTTTTAGGTTAGGTTTTAGGTTAGGTTTTAGGTTAGGTTTTAGGTTAGGTTTTAGGTTAGGTTTTAGGTTAGGTTTTAGGTTAGGTTTTAGGTTAGGTTTTAGGTTAGGTTTTAGGTTAGGTTTTAGGTTAGGTTTTAGGTTAGGTTTTAGGTTAGGTTTTAGGTTAGGTTTTAGGTTAGGTTTTAGGTTAGGTTTTAGGTTAGGTTTTAGGTTATAATAGGTTTTATATTATATTAGGTTTTAAGTTAGGTTAGGTTTTAAGTTAGATTAGGTTATAGGTTAAGTCTTAGGTTAGGTTTTAGGTTAAGCTTTATGTTAAAAGTTAATATTAAAATTATACATAGTACTAAAGTTGGGTTAGGTTTTAGGTTAAGTTCTAGGTTAGTTTCTAGGTTAGGTTTTAGTTTAAGTTTTAGGTTAGGTTAGGTTTTAGGTTAAGTTTTTGGTTAGGTTTTAGGTTACGGTTTAGGTTAGGTTTTAGGTTAAGCATTAGGTTAACAGTTACTTACACTTATACATTGTACTAAGATGCCAACGGTAGTACTTGAAAAACAGTTAGAATGTTCTAAGACCTACACTGCTTCTACATTTTCTAAGTTTAATTAGATTAGGTTAGGTTTTAGCACATGCTTTTAAGAATCTAACGTTGGTAAATTGTAGTCTTAGAATCTTATGACCAGAATGTTTTTTTTCTAAAACTTAAACTCGTCTAAAACTAGTTCTTTTGGGTCATTGTTTGAAGCTGAGCTTTTTTTTTTTTAATCATTTTTCTGGAGATGGTGTTTAGGTGTTGTTGATTGTTTGGTTCACTGTTTCATTGTCCCCAGGAATAGTCTATAATATCAAAAGTGTTAACTGGGCTTTTACTATTAGTTTGGGTGTCGTGGGTTTGAATTGTCTGACACTCGCGGTACATATTTTGAAATTGTTTTACGTTCCGGGTTTTGGAGGTGGTTTGGGTTGTCCGGCACTCTAGTGACAGATGCCTGTTCAGTTCAACTTCTTGCGCACGCCATCCACTTAAAATGTTGATTGGCGTAGATTATTTTCTTCTTCTTCTTCTTCCTGACGTGCTTGTTTACCAGATGAAGGGTGTTTTATTTTGTTATTTCGGTGTGTTGGTTTCAGGAAGTCTTACTTGCCGAAGTTGTCTTTCTTCTTTCCTCCCTTCGTCAAGTTCAACTGCAGGTGGTTCTAGTGCGACTTTGTCGATTTCTTTTGGAGGTTTCTTTAGATACGATGTTGTTTGTACCGATGTCAGCCGTAAAGCGTTTTTTTTTTTATTTGTCTTATCCACTTGTGACTGTATGTAGAGTAAGGCCGAAGTGTGATACTTCTTTTTGACACTCTCCCTTGATGTATTCTGCGATGCAGGTCGAGAAGTTTTGGTACATATTTTTGGACGTTTTTGGTCTTTTCGGTAATGCTCGGAGGCGCTGCAATAATCTTTTGTCAGTTGCAGATGTAATCGGGTGTTCCGAACTATGATCGTCTCATGAGACGTTTTATTACTTTGCATTCCGTGGTAGTTTTGTAAATCATCATTTGGGTCTGA
This sequence comes from Tachinus rufipes, assembly GCA_963932245.1. NCBI lineage: Eukaryota > Metazoa > Arthropoda > Insecta > Coleoptera > Staphylinidae > Tachinus > Tachinus rufipes. Next base: position 73,211,282 of record OZ010748.1, on the reverse strand, counting down.
AAGACGTTCATAAAAAAACAAGGGATGTACCGTTATGTCTGAGGGATTGACGGGGTGATGTGTTATGGTGATCAGGCTGTCCCCGTGGTTTTGGTGGTAATAGACTGGTATAGTGCCAGGTAATCCTTGTTCAATTCGAGTTGCTAGTGACTTTGTCGGGTTCTTCCGTACTTTTCTGGTGTTTATCAGTAGTGAGTTCCTGAACATGTCCCATGATTGTGTTGGGTTTATTGACTGGGGTCACAGCTGTTTGGTTGACATGGGTCTCGACCTGATTGGGGACCGTGTTGTTGTGGTCACTCAGATCACTCTGTCGCCAAGTCTTCTTTTTTTTATTTTTTGGATTGTTTGCGGGATCATGAAGGCACTATGCTTTTCTCTGCCCCATTTGTTAACGGCCGTGTTTGTCCTTGACGGGAGGCCTGTACCATCAATTAGTCTACGAATTATGAATGAGTATAGCCAGACACAAATAGAGTGGCCTCTATAATAGGCAACTTAGTATACACAAAAATTATGTTGAATGTAGTTAAACTTATGTCTTTGCCCGTTTTAGCATCTTTCAATCCCAGAACAACGTCGCCCATGGAATGTTTAAAATGCAAGCGCAAATGAAAAATGCTAAAACGGGCAAAGGCGTTAGTTTAACCACATTTAACATAATTTTTGTGTATACTAAGTTGCCTATTATAGAGGCCACACTATTCGTGTCTGGCTGTACATCTTAATTTTGTTCCCGCTCACCCGCTCAAGCGTTTGCAGTTAAGAATTTGAATGTCGCAGGCACTAGTAGTATTTCTGAAACTGGTTTCTTGAAAACATTTCTTGAAAAGATGGCCACAACAATACAATCTTATACTCAGGAAAGTGGACGATGGACAATATGGGAACCTTCTAAATAAGGACAAATTTTTAAGTTAAACAAAAGATTTTGGATCTATAAAACCTTCAAATAAACTTTTGGGAGATTTGCTAAGAGCCGTCTGATACAAAACTGATTTTAGTACTTATGCCAGTACAATAATTTTGCGCGCTAATTTTTCAAATATTTAGCTAGCTTTTTAAGCAAGAAAATTTTTTTTAAAAAGAAGAAATTAAAAATTGTTCTGTTTGGACTAATGAGCTCATGTCAGTATTATCTTCATATTTGAACCAATTATAATCAAAAATTTATTCAGTACACAAATATTTTTTATAATTTTTTGAAGTTTACAAATATAATTATTTTTTTTAATCTTATTTTACCATGAATGAGCTCTTTGCCGCCTGCCCAACATTGGCGTGCTGCAAACAATACTTTCCTGCCTTTGATACTTGATATACTTTTGACTTTAATTCTGTTTATTTTATGAAAAAATTAAAACATTTTACATATTTACTTTTATTTTTTAGGCATGGAAGACCACCACATGGTTGGGACACCGGGGATCTACACAAGCGGCCGTTCAACTTCAAGCAGTTCAAGTCCGGGAGTCGCTGGTTCGAGTCCCGCACTGCTTGTAGTGCCGCAGCCCATAAACGCAACAAAAATGGGCGGCATGCAAAACGGTGGGCCTCAGCCCCGCAAGTACCAATGCAAAATGTGCCCACAGGTAGGTGGAGTAAGTCACTTTCTATTTTCTTACTTATAATTAAAACAACCCTATTCTAATCAATTAATTAATTACAATGGAGACCGCCCTTATGGGGGAATTTATATAAGACCGACGGAAAGAACAAAAAAAAAATCTCAAGGTGATCCGTGAACAGGTGGAGGCTGGAATGGTTTTTAATCATTCTCGAGGGGTAGTTGTAACTATTCCGGATTTTTTCCCACACATATATAGCCGCGTCTGCCGGTTGTGCGAGGGCGTTGGCCTAAAATATCCCATTACACCCGTCGTCTTTTGGTACGGACGGGCGCGATCATATTTTTTTCTCTCAAAAGCCGGAAAAAATGCTTAATTTCGCACCCCACGTTTGTATTTTTTTACAGGAAATAAGCGCATTTGGCGGAAGTTGCGACTTTTTCGGAATTCCCAGCGATCGCATGGAAGATTAAAGGGGGTGTCGATTCTTATATTTTCGGCTAGTTTCCCCTTGAAAATTATGCGGCACTTCCTCAATAAATATATTAGGAAATTGCGGCGATATTTAAAACAGCACCCCATGATTTGGTGTTATGACATCTTAAACAGATTTTAATCGATTTTTCACACCAACAATCAATTTAATAAAATACAACAATTACTGAACCTTGTGGTAGAACATTTTTGTTATTAATTTCAAAACAATATTGATTGATCTTGTCTACGTTATAAGTCAACCACAGGGTTCAATATAATAATTGTGTCTGACTATTACCACGACATTATATTTTTCCTCATGCAACCCTAACATTATTATTCTATACATATTGAGACCTGTATAATTTCATTTCTCTTTTCACTATCGTGAGGCGAGCGCAATCGTTGGTGTAATGGCCGAAGACCAATTAAAGACCCTTTTGAGATCATGATGATTGACCGTAGACTCGCAAGTTTAAATGCATCTGGTTAACGAAAATTATATGGAATCTTATGAATGAATGGCATTATACGGCTCTATTAGATGCAGTTGAGGTGGTTGTAATGGCTGGGGATCAATTCATTAGACTTGCGGTGCTTTAAGTTTCATTTCGATGTGGGAGGTATGGCGGAAATTATTGCTAATTTATATTAATTTAATAATCATTATTAATAATGCAATAATTGTGGAGCCTTGTGGTATATCATATAAGAAAACAAATGACAGATCCAAAATTTCTTTTGCTTGTGGATTGTGTGTGTAAACACTGCTGCCATGTTATGTTATAAATAGTCATAAATGTCATGTACCTAATATCATAAATACAAAAGAAATGTCATAAACGTTACAAATGTCATTTATATTACAAATGTTATTAATGTTACAAATGTCACAGATGTGACAACGTCGATAAGTCACAAACGTGACAAACATTATACATATATTTAAATGTCAAATGTCACAAACGTCATAAACGTCAAAATTTTTATAAACATCAAAAATAGTACAATGTCTTTAAATGTTATTAACGTCAGAAATGTGAAGTATGTTACTCTCACAAATCTTATAAACGTCACAAACGTAATAAATGTCATAATTGATGTCAATGTTTTTAATAAAAAACTTACAAATATCATAAATGTTATATGTAGTAGTCACAAACGTCACAAACGTCATAAATGTTATATGTCACTAGTGTCACATGTCACTAATTTTATATGTCACTAATGTCATATGTCACTAATGCCATATGTCACTAATGGCATATGTCACTAATCTTATATATGCCAAAAAATGTCATAAACGTTACAAATATTATTAATGTTACAAATGTCACAGATGTGATAACTTCTAGAAAACGTAACAAACGTTATATATATCTTCAACTGTTATGAATGTTACAAACGTCATAAAAATCAAAAATGTCATAAAAATAAAAAATGTTACAAACGTCACATATGTTGTAAGTCACAAACGAATCAAACGCCATAAATGTTTTCAAATGTCATAAAGGTCACAAATGTCAAGTATGTTACACTCACAAATGTCATAAATGTCGTAAATGACAAAAATGTAATAAATGTTATAATTGCCTTCAATAGTAATAAACGTCAGAAATGTTACAAATCTGATATGGGCGGGTGTGTTGGCACTCCAGTTCAAACCTAAGTGTTAGTCATCAAAAAATTAGATATCACTTTCTTCTTTTTTGACAAAAGGGTTTCTACCACTTGCAGAGAGGTCAAGTCATATGGCACTAATGTCATAAATGCAAAAAAAAATGTCATACACGTTTCAAATGTCACAGATGTAATAAATGCTATAAGTCACAAACGTGACAAACTTTACACATATCTTCAAGTGTCATAAATGTTAAAAATGTCACAAATGTCATAAATGTCAAAAATGTCAAAAATGATAAAATGTTATTTGAAGAATGAACGATATAAATGTCTTCAAATATTACGCCAAAAATCTCAAGTTTGTTCACAAATGTCATAAACGTTGTAAATGTCACAAACGTAATAAATGTTATATTTGTCTTTACACAAACGTCAAAAATGTTACAAATCTGATACATGACATAAACGTCAAAAATGTCATAAACGTCACAAATTTCATAAATGTGACTAATGACATCTTAATTGCAACAAAAATAATAAATGTTATAAAATTTATAAATGTCATAAATATCGCAAACGTTAGACACGTCATACAAGTAATAAATGTCACATAAGTTATAAATTCCCCAAAAAACAAAAAGTGGAGCAGACACGCTGTAGGCATCATGAACGGTATAAACGTCACAAGTATCATAAACGTAAAAAACGTTATTAACGTTACAAATGTTATAAACGTCCCATTTATTGGGATATATAAAATGTCACATATGTCATAAATGTTACATATGTCATAAACGTCATAAATGTAACAAACTTTATAAATATTTTTAAATGTAATATATGTTACAAACGTCAAAAAAATGTTACAAATCTCATAAATGTTATAAACGTCACAAATGTCATAGACGTGATAAATGACATTATATACGTTATAAATGTTACATGTCATTATCTCAGATTTTTTACAAATGTTATAAATTCCGTAAAAGTCACAAACATAACAAACTTCATAAACGTCACAAATACTATAAACGATAAAGTATTTTAATTGTCAAAATTTATAAACGTTGCTAGTCTCACAAACATCATAAACGCAACCAAAATAATAAATTTTATAAATTTCATAAATGTCATAAATATTGCTGTCAAATACGTTGGAACCGTCATTCACGCCATAAACGTTACAGAGGTTATAAATTCTACAAATGACAAAAAATATAGCAGAAACGCCATGGACATTATAAACGTCACAAGAAAAACGTAAAACGTAAAAAACGTAAAAAAACTCATAAATCTCACAAATATTATAAACGTTGCAATAAATGCAATTAAAGACAGAAACATAATAAATGTCAAAAACGTGAGAAACGTCACAAATGTCATAAATGTTACAAAACGTTAAAAATGTCACAAATGTGTAGTCATAAATGTATTTTTTTACAAATGTCACGAAGGTCATAAATGTGATAAATTTAACAAACGACATAAAGGTCACAAACATAATAAACGTTATAAATGTCTTCAAATGTCATAAATGTTACAAATATAACAAACTTCATAAATGTCTTCAAACGTCACAAATGCTATAAACGTCACAGTATTTTCACTGTTAAAATTTATAAACGTTGCCAGTGTCACAAACGTCTTAAACGTAAAAAACGTAAAAAACGTAAAAAACGTAAAAAATCTCATAAATCTCACAAATGTTATAAACGTTACAATAAATACCATTAAAGACAGAAACATAATAAATGTCACAAACGTCAGAAACGTCACAAATGTTATAAATGTTGCAAATGTGTACTGTAAACTGTATAAATATCTTTAAATGTAATAAATGTTACAAACGTCGTTTAATATTGATACATTTTTTAAATTATTAACAAAATGCTTGGACATTGCTACTGCTACATATATGCACGTTATAGTGTGTGGTGATATTAATATAAACTCGTTAAATAAGGAACATATGCAGTTTAAATCATTGACAGATATTTTTGAAGCATTTAACATACAAAACTTAATAAAAGTTCCGACAAGGATATTTATGCATAAAAATGGCAACAAAAGCGAAACATCAATTGATTATATATCGGTCAGCAGAGGATTAAATATGACCAACCTAAAAGTTTTTGAAGCTGGTTTCTCTGACCATACCGCACAATCAGTCACATGTGTTGTCCCTAATATAAATATAATACAAACCAAACATTCAGAACCGAAAAGAATGATAAATAATGTGTCTTTGCATGAACTTGTCACACGGCTACATAATGAGCTACCAGACTTAAATATCTTAGATAGTCAAAATATTGATGATTTTTTTAACACATTCTGGGATTCGTTTAATTACTGTTTCAATTTAGCTTGCCCTGTAAAAAGCGTAAATAAAAATATCAATAGGCAAAACTATAATAATAATAATAAATGGATGACTCAGGATTTAAGAAAACAAAAAAAAGATCTTATAAATTTAAACTGGCTTCGAAAAAACTGTACCGACCTAGAAATAAATAATAAATATAAAATAGAAAAATTCAACTACAACAAAAATATTATAAACACAAAAAAAAATTATTTTTCTGAAATCATCACAAATGCTGAAAACAAAAATAAAAAATTGTGGAATATTGTAAATAATTCTTTAAATCGTAAAAGTAAATGTAACGCATTAGTATCACTATACGATGAAAATAATTTATTAATTACTGATAATAACCAAATAGCAGATATGTTTGCTTATAATTAATGTCACATATATGACATTTGCGACGTTTATGACATTTATGAGATTTGTAACATTTTTGACGTTTGTAACATTTATTACAAACGTAATAAACTTCTTCTCCAAGTGTCATAAATGTCACAAACGTCAGCAATGTCATAAATGTTACATATGTCATAAACGTCATAAATGTAACACACTTTATAAATATCTTTAAATGTAATAAATGTTACAAACGTCAAAAATGTTACAAATCTCATAAATGTCATAAACGTCGCAAATGTCATATATGTGACAAATGACATAAAGGTCATAAACATAATTAACGATATGAATGTCTTCAAAAGTCATAAATGTTATATGTCATAATTAATAAATTTCAAAAATGTCAGAAATGCCATAAAAGTTACAAACATAACAAACTTCATAAATGTTTTCAAATGTTACAAATATTACAAACGTCATAAATGCTATAAACGTCAAAGTATTTTTACTATCAAAATTTATAAACGTCGCCAGGGTTACAAACGTGTTAAACGCAATAAAAGTAATAAATGTTATAATCTTTATAAATGCCATAAAATATTGCAAACGTCAAAAACGTTACAATAAATGACATTAAAGACACAAATATAATAAATGTCACAAACGTCAGAAATGTCACAAATAACATAAATTTTACAAATGTGTACTGTAAACTTTATAAATATCTTTAAATGTTATAAATATTTCTACCGTCATAAGTGTTACAAAACGTTATAAATGTCATAAATGTTACAAATATGTAGTCATATATGTATTTTTTACAAATGCCATAAATGTTATAACGTCACAAAGGTCATAAAAGTGACAAATTTGACAAATTTGACAAATGGCAAAAAGGTTGCAAACATAATAAACGTTATAAATGTTTTTAAATGTCATAAATAATGTAACATTTATGTCATATTTCATAATTTTTTACAAATGTCATAAATGCCATAAAAGTCACAAACGTAAGAAACGTCAATAATATTTTTAAATGTCACATATATTACAAGCGTCACAAATGCTATAAACGTCAAAGTATTTTAATTGCTAAAACCTTTAATAGTTGCCAGTGTCATAAACGTCGTAAACCCAACAAAAATAATAAATGTTATAAACTTCATCAATATTGCATACGTCATACACGCCATAAACGTCACAGAGATTATTAATTCCACAAAAAATAAAAGAAGTATAGCAGAAACGCCACAAAAATAATAAACGTCACAAGCACCATAATTGTCATAACAAACGTCATAAATGTAACAAGTGTTATAAACGTCACAATAGATGCCGTCAAAGACAAAAACGTAATAAACGTTGTCAAATGTCATAAACGTTAGAAATGTCATAAATGTTACAAATGTCATAAATGTTACATATGTCATAAACGTTATAAATTTAATTTTTTTTACAAATATATTAAACGTTTAGACGTTTATTTATGAATGTTACCAATTTAACAAATTTTATAAAAATCTTTAAATGTAATAAATGTTGCAAACGTCAAAAGCTATAAAAGTTGAACACGTTTTAATTGTTAAAATTAAAAAAGTCACAAGTGTCAAAAACGTCCGAAAGCTTAAAAAACATAAGAAAAGTCATAAAAGTAATAAATGTCAAAAACGTCATAAACGGTATAAACGTCTTAAAAACTTAAAGTTTATGGATGTCAAAATTGTCATAAAAGTTACAAACATAACAAACTTATAAGTGTTTTTAAATGTCACAAATATTACAAACGTCACAAATGCTATAAACGTTCAAGTATTTTAATTGTCAAAATTCATAAACGTTTTTACTTTATAAATAACTTTAATGTAATAAATGTTACAAACGTCAAAAAAATCCAAAAGTGTTACAAATCTCATAAATGTTATAAACGTCACAAATGTCATAGATGTGATAAATGACAAACATTATAAACGTTATAAATGTTACATGTCATTATGTCAGATCTTTTAGAAATGTCATTATAAATTCCGTAATGCTCACAAACATAACAAACTTCATAAATGTCACAAATGCTATAAACGGTAAAGTATTTTAATTGTCAAAGTTTATAAACGTTGCTAGTGTCACATACGTCATAAACGCAACAAAAGTTATAAATTTTATAAATTTCATAAATGTCATAAATATTTGAAAAAACGTTAGAAACGTCATTCACGCCATAAACGTCACAGAGGTTATAAATTCTGCAAAAGACAAAAAAATATAGCAGAAACGCCATTGACATTATAAACGGTATAAACGTCACAAGCAAAACGTAAAAAACTCATAAATCTCACAAATGTTACAATAAATGCCATTAAAGACAGAAACATAATAAATGTTACAAACGTCAGAAACGTCACAAATGTCATAAATGTTACAAATATGTAAACTCTATAAATATTTTTAAATGTAATAAATATAACAAACGTCAACAATGCATCATAACGTAAAAAACATTACAAACGTCATAAGTGTCATAAATGTCATATATGTTACAAATGTGTAGTCATAAAATTATTTTTTTTTAAAATGTCATAAACGTCATAAATGTTATAAACGTCACAAAAGTCATAAATGTGACAAATTTGACAATTGACATTAAGGTCACAAACATAATAAACGTTATAAATCTTTTCAAATGTCTTTAAATGTTATAAATGTTATAACGCAACAATAATAATAATAAATGTTATAAACTTCATAAATATTGCATACGTCATACACACCATAAACGTAACAGAGGATATAAATTAAAAATATATATATATAGCAGAAACGCTATAGACATCATAAACACCACAAACATTTTAAACGTCATGACAAACGTCATAAATGTCACAAATGTTGTAAACGTTCAACAAAAGTTGTTATAAAATATTTTTCAAGTAACATTGTTAAGTTTTAAAATGTCAACAAATTCTAAACTCTCAAAACGGTTTTTAAAGTTAAAGATATTCCTCAACTAACAGAAGTCATAAAATGTTGGCAAACTGTCAAAATATTTCTAAACTGTCATAGGTGCCATAACATGTTCATAAGTTGTCGCAAACGTCAGAAAATGTTTTTCAACTAACATAGCTACCATAAAATATTACAAAATGTCAAAAAATCCTCAACTAACAGAAGTCATAAAATGTTTGCTAACTGTCAAAATATTTCTAAACTGTCATAGTTGTCAAAACATATTTGTAAGTTGTCACAAATATAATAAAATGTTCCTCAGCTGTCATAGAAGCTGTAAATTGTTTTCAAATTGTAAAAAATATTTCTAAACTGTAAACATATTTGTAAGTTGTCACGAACATTTAGTTCTTCAACTAACATAACTCATCATAAAAATTGGTCAAAAAATAAATGGTGTGTCAATGCGCTGACGTACATAAATATAACGACACGCACATAACCTAAAAAATATTGATAATTGTCGCAATTGAAATTATTTGTGTTGCTGAAATGTTGACATCCAATGTCAAGGCACAAACACCTAAAACACAATAATAATAATAATAATACGTTTATTCAGTTTGCCAATTTTACATATTGGATATGAAAAGTCCAAGCTTATATCTAGTTACACATTAAAAAGTTATAAACAATAAACATAAATACAATAAAAAACTTTGGTATATATACTCTACGAATATCTGCCGTTAAGTTATAACTTATTTCATTTGTAGAAGGCTCTAGTAGAACCGAAACTAGTAATGTATTTGTAAGAATAAATTTGTGATAAAAAACATAATAAATTGTTTTATTATTTTTGTATATATGTCAAAAAAAATCACAGAACTGATGTTGTGCCAACTTAGATTTATATTATACATATTTAATCTATGAATTTAAAAATAAGATAATAACCCGCAGCTTCAATGATTAAGCCGTAGGTATGTCGCTTTAGTTTCCTAATGACTTCCTTTAAAAGAAGGATTGAAATATAATTTACGACTCCGCTCATTAAAAGGGTACCTCAAGGACTAATAATTGGTCCATCAATTAAACAGGACTAATTACATAACCTTGAGATGTTTCCTATATTATATTAAAACATTCATTAATGAATTCCACAATATTTAAATTACATTTTCACCTGTTAGAACAAAAAATGATTTTTTATTTAAGTGTGAACCCCATAGATATTACCCCATAATTTATTTTTTCAAGAAATGAAGGGTCATTTCATTACATGTAGATTTTCTCACCCCTTTCCATCTGCTTCATTATTTATTAGAAAAAAGTGAAACTCCTGCCGGACACCTTAAGCATATAAATCACCCCCATGACCTACATTTTACCATCGGGGGCGAAACCAACAAAAAAAACTAAAATAAATAAAATCATAATCACTTTCTCCACTGCTACTACAAAAAAAATATAAACAGATTTTTTTACCTTTATACCAAAAGCGCCGGGGTCCCTTTTTTAACACGCGGTATTTTTTTACCTGTGAGATTTTTTTTCGGTCTCAGGGGGCTCTGTTGAAAAAAAATACCTGATCTACCTGATCTTACCTAATAATCAGAGCCTCCCCGATAATATGTTGATTTAGGCGTACGTATCAAGTCGTTTCGTCCTTTACCAATCTGATTATACATAATGTTGGAGACGGAGATAGCTAGTTGTGGTTTTTTAATGCGGGATGCTGGGCACTTTTATACCGGTCACGGTGATTGAAGGTTGAAAGGAAGTAGCGTGGACACACTAGACACGACCTGAGTGGTTCTCTCGGTTGGTCTCGTTTTAAATGAAATATTGCTTTTACATTGTACAACTCAATGGTCATCCGATTCGACAATTAAAATTAAATTAATTTAGCCTACTAATTTTTAATTTATTCCAATCCACTTTACTCATATTTAGTAAAAATCAATCAATATTATCGCTTTATTGAAATAGCATTTTGTTTTGATACGGGATTGATTTCTCCATTCGATTATATTGTGTAAATTGCGCCGTTGCACGTCCTGCGGTTTTACGAGTTTCTCTTTGTAACAGAAACTGTTTTATTAATAATTGCAGGGCGATTTTTAAAATATTTAAACGATTGCGGCATAATCCGTCCACAGTTGCAGTCATTCGTCCCAAAAGTTTACTGTTGTGTTGACCTGATTTTTAAATTTACATAGTTTGACTCAATTGCATCGAGATATGTCAAAACAAAAAATTAAAATTATTAATATACGGAACATCGATTCTTAAATTCCATTAATGTATCTGATTAAATTTGTGAATGCTTGGATACAAAACTATTATTAATTATAATATAAATTGAATCGTTAACTTGAATATTTCAACAAAGAAAATTATTATATTATTGTTAATTTGCGTGTAGATTTACTATCGTCGACAATGCATATAATAGATTGTACGCATATACGTTAACAATTCTTTATTAAACCCAATTTTGACAGCTTGGAAACATTTTATGACTATTAATTGAGGAATATCTTTTTTGTAGGTTAGGTTAGGTTAGTTTAGATTTTTTTTGACATTTTAATATAACCTGAAAACAACCTATGACATTTATGAAAACTTACGAACATGTTTAGGACAGTTTATGAACATTTTGACAGTTTTGAAACATTTTATGGCGTTTAAGATGTTAGTTTAAAAATATATTAAAACATATATTTGACAATTGGAAACATTTCATTATAGTTTTGTTAATTACAGAACATTTTATGATGTTTGTGACTACTTTAGAACATGTTATGACATCTATAACAGTTTAGGAATATTTTGACTTGGATCATATTATGATTTTTATGTCAATTAAAATTTTTTTATGACGTTTGTCAGTTTGACATTTAAGAACTTTTTGACAGTTTGAAAACATTTTATGACAGTTTATGTTAGTTGAAGAATATTGTCAAACATTTCATGACATTTGTGACAACAAATATGTTATGGAATCTTTGACAGTTTAGGTACATTTTGATAGTTTGGAAACATTATATGTTTAGGATTTTTTGAATGTTTGTGAATATGGTAGCTTATGTTAGTTGAAGAACATTTGATGATATTTGTAACACATTACAAATATGTTATAGTATTTTGGGCAGTTTAGGAACATTTTATGACTTCTATGTTAGTTGAGAAATATCTTAAAACTTATTTGATAATTTAGGATTTTTGACATTTCAAGAACAGTTTGACAAATTACTAACATGTTATGGCATCTATGATAGTTTGAAAACATTTTATGACTTCTATGTTAGTTGACAAATATCTTAAAACATTTCTGACAGTTGAGATTTTCTTGACATTTGGGCACCTTTTTTTTAGTTGTGTGAAGAACATTTTAAGATATTTGGGACAAGAACGAATATGTTAAGGCATCTATGACAGTTTAGAAACATTTTGACAATTTGGAAACATTTTATCAGTTCCATGTTAGAAGATGAACATTTTATGACGTTTGAGACAACTTACAAATATGTCATGGCATATGGCGTTTTGGAAACAATTTAGACAATTTGGAAGCTATTTATAACTTTTTTGTGACAGCTGAAGAAAAGTGTTTTGATATTTTTGACTATTTATGAACATCTTAGGATATTTTTAATACTTTAAGAAAATTTGATGACTAAAGTTGAAACTATAGACGCACGATCAATAAACTTTGTGCTCCACCCACCCAAGTGTTTATAATTAAATTTTTTGATCACAAACAGTTAGGTGGAACTAAAGTTAAAACTACTAACGCTTAATCAATAAACTTTGTGCCCCATTTACCCAATCAAGTGTTTGTGCTCTAATTTCTTGATCACAAACACTTAGGCAAGACTAAAGTTGAAACTACTGATGCTCAATCAATGAACTTTGTGCCCCACCCACCTTAGTGTTTGTGATCCAATTTCTTAATCACTAACACTTCAGTGGAACTAAAGTTGAAAATACTGACGCGTAATTAATAAACTTTGTGTCCCATCCACGCACTCAAGTGTTTGTAATACAATTTCTTGATCACAAACTTTTGGGCGGGTGGGCGGTAACTAAAGTTGAAACTACTGACGCGCGATCAATAAATTTTGTGCCCTACTCAAGTGTTTGTGATTTAGATTTTTGATTAGAAACACACGGCGGGTGGGCGGGTGGGCGGGATTTAAAGTTGAAACTACTGACGCGCAATCAATGAACTTTGTGGCCCACCTATCCACTCAAGTGTTAGTGCTCCAATGTCTTGATCACAAACACTTGGGCGGGTGGGCGGGAGCTAAAGTTTAAATTACTGACGCGCAGTTAATGAACTTTGTGCCACGCTCACTCACTCAAGTGTTTGTGATCCAATTTTTTGATCATAAACACTTGGGCGGAAACTAAAGTTGAAACTACTGACGCGCAATCAATGAACTTTGTGCCCCACCTATTCACTCAAGTGTTTGTGCTCCAATTTCTTGATCACAAACACTTGGGCGGGTGGGCGGGAACTAAAGTTAAATTTATTGTTGCGCAGTTAATGAACTTTGTGCCACACTCATCCAACCAAGTGTTTGTGATCCAATTTTTTTATCACAAACACTTGGGAGGGTGGGTGGGAACTAAAGTTGAAACTACTGACACACAATTAATGAACTTTTTGTTCCACCCATTCACCCTTGTGTTTGTGATCCAATTTTTTTATCACAAACACTTGGGCGGGTGGGCGGGAAGTAAAGTTGAAACTACTGACGCGCAATTAATGAACTTTGTGCCCCACCCACTTGCCCGAGTATTTCTGATCCAATTTCTTGATCACAAACACTTGGGCGGGTGGGCGGGAACTAAAGTTGAAACTATTGACGCGCAATCAATGAACTTTGTGCCTCTCCTACCACGCACTCAAGTGTTTGTGCTCTAATTTTTTGCTCTAATATTTTGATCACAAACACTTGGGCGGGTAGGTGAGAACTAAAGTTGAAACTACAGACGCGCAATCAATGAACATTGTACTCCACCCACCCAAGTGTTTGTGATCTTGTTTATTGATTACAAACACTTGGGTAGGCGGGCGGAAGTAAAGTTAAAACTACTGAGGCGCAATTAACGTACTTTGTGCCTCACGCACCGACTCAATTGTTTGTGCTCCAATTTTTTGAATACAAACATTTGGGCGAGTGGGCGGGAATTTAAGTTGAAACTACAGACGCGCAATTAATAAACTTTGTACTCCACCAAAGTGTTTGTAATCCAATTTCTTGATCACTAACATTTGAGCGGGTGGGCGGAAACTGAAGTTGAAACTGCTGACGTGCAATAAATAAACTTTGGACCCCACCCAAGTGTTTGTGATTCAATTTCTTGATCACTAACACTTAGGCAAGAACTAAAGTTGATATACTGACGCGCAACCAATAAACGTTGTGCCCCACCTAAGTGTTTGTGATTTAGATTCTTGATTAGAAACACTTGGGCGAGTGGGCGGGAACTAAAGTTAAAACTACTGACGTGCAGTTAATGAACTTTGTGCCACACTCACCCACCTAAGTGGTTGTGATCCAATTTTTTGATCATAAACACTTGGGCGGAAACTAAAGTTGAAACTACTGACGCGCAATTAATGAATTTTGTGCCTCACCCATTCACTCGAGTGTTTGTGCTCCAATTTCTTGATCGCAAACACTTGGGTGGGTGGGCGGGAACTAAAGTTAATTTAATGACTTGCAGTTAATGAACTTTGTGCCACACTCACCCACCTAAGTGTTTGTGATCCAATTTTTTGATCATAAACACTTGGGCAAAAACTAAAGTTAAAACTACTGACGCGCAATCAATGAACTTTGTGCCCCACCCATTTACTCAAGTGTTTGTGCTCAAATTTCTTGATCACAAACACTTGGGCGGGTGGGCGGGAACTAAAGTTAAATTTACTGACGCGCAGTTAATGAATTTTGTGCCACACTCACCCACCCAAGTGTTTGAGATCCAATTTTTTGATCATATACACTTGGGCGGAAACTAAAGTTGAAACTACTGACGCGCAATCAATGAACTTTGTGCCCCACCCATCTATCCAAGTGTTTCTGATCCAATTAATTGATCACAAACACTTGGGCGGGAACTAAAGATGAAACTACTGACGCGCAATCAATGAACTTTGTGTCCCACCCACTCGCCCGAGTATTTGTGATCCAATTTCTTGATCACAAACACTTGGTCGGCTGATAAGGAACTAAAGTTGAAACTACTGACGAGCAATCAATGAACATTGTGCCTCAACCACCCTCCCAAGTGTTTGTGATCCAATTTCTTGATTATAAACACTTAGGCGAATACTAAAGTTAAATCTACTGACGCGCAATCATTGAACTTTGTGCTCCACGCACCTACCCTAGTGTTTGCGATCCAATTTTTTGATCACAAACTCTTGGTCGGGAACTAAAGTTGAAACTATTGACGCGCAATCAATGAACTTTGTGCCCCATTCACCCAATCAAGTGTTTGTGCTCTATTTTTTTGATCACAAACACTTGAGCAAGATTTAAAGTTGAAACTACTGATGCTCAATCAATGAACTTTGTGCCCCACCCACCCACTTTAGTGTTTGTGATCCAATTTTTCAATCACAAACACTTGGGTGGAACTAAAGTTGAAAATACTGACGCTCAATCAATGAATTTTGTGCCCCACCCACTCGCCTGAGTATTTATGATCCAATTTCTTGATCACAAACACTTGGGCGGGTGGGCGGGAACTAAAGTTGAAACTACTTACGCGCAATCAATGAACATTGTGCCTCACCCATCCACCCAAGTGTTTGTGATCCAATTTTTCAAATCACACACACTTGGGCGGGAACTAAAGATGAAACTACTGACGCGCAATCAATGAACTTTGTGTCCCACCCACTCGCCCGAGTATTTGTGATCTAATTTCTTGATCACAAACACTTGGTCGGCTGATAAGGAACTAAAGTTGAAACTACTGACGAGCAATCAATGAACATTGTGCCTCAACCACCCTCCCAAGTGTTTGTGATCCAATTTCTTGATTATAAACACTTAGGCGAATACTAAAGTTAAATCTACTGACGCGCAATCATTGAACTTTGTGCTCCACGCACCTACTCTAGTGTTTGCGATCCAATTTTTTGATCACAAACTCTTGGTCGGGAACTAAAGTTGAAACTATTGACGCTGACGCGCAATCAATGAACTTTGTGCCCCATTCACCCAATCAAGTGTTTGTGCTCTATTTTTTTGATCACAAACACTTGAGCAAGATTTAAAGTTGAAACTACTGATGCTCAATCAATGAACTTTGTGCCCCACCCACCCACTTTAGTGTTTGTGATCCAATTTTTCAATCACAAACACTTGGGTGGAACTAAAGTTGAAAATACTGACGCTCAATCAATGAATTTTGTGCCCCACCCACTCGCCTGAGTATTTATGATCCAATTTCTTGATCACAAACACTTGGGCGGGTGGGCGGGAATTAAAGTTGAAACTACTTACGCGCAATCAATGAACATTGTGCCTCACCCATCCACCCAAGTGTTTGTGATCCAATTTTTTGATCACAAACACTTGGGCGGGAACTAAAGTTGAAAGTACTGACGCGCAATCAATGAACTTTGTGCCCCACTCACCACGCACCCAAGTGTTTGTGATCTAATTTCTTGATTATAAACACTTGGGCGAGAACTAAAGTTGAAACTACTGACGCGCAATCAATGAACTTTGTGCTTCACTTAAGTGTTTGTGCTTCAATTTTTTGATAACAAACACTTAGGCGGGTGGGCGGGAACTAAAGTTGAAACTACAGACAAGCAATCAATGAACTTTGTGCTCTACCCACTTACCTGAGTATTTGTGATCCATTTTCTTGATCACAAACTCTTGGGCGGGAACTAAAGTTGAAACATCTGACGGGAACTAAAGTTGAAAGTTGAAAAGTCGCGCAATCAATAAGCTTTGTGCAACACCCACCCATCCAAGTGTTTGTGATACAAGGTCTTGATTACAAACACCGGGGCGGGAGGGCGGGATTTAAAGTTGAAACTACTGACGCGCAATCAATAAACATTGTGCTCCAGCCACCCATTCAAGTGTTTGTGCTCTAATTTCTTGATTAGAAATACTTGGGCGGGCGGGCGGGAACTAAAGTTGAAACTACTGACGCGAAATCAATGAACATTGATAATTCAATTTTATTTTGACATTTATATCACATTTAAAGCATTTTATGACAGTTAAAAAAACATTTTATAACTTTTTTGACAGTTCAAGAACATTGTACGACGGAGCTAGGATTTTTGGGCTTCACCGCAAAATATCAAGAGGGCCTCATCAGAGACAATTTTGTAATTTTTTTCTTAACTTTATTTTGCTACTTCTGACTACTATATTTTGAAATAAATGTGGAGATAACAACTTTTTTGACATGTTTATTGACGTTTCTGATAGCTTAGGAATATTTATAAGACAGAATCGAAACGATTTATGATATTTATGAATGTTTGACATTTACGATTATATTTATCGATGACGGTTTGTGAACTTTTTAGACAGTTTTAAAACAATTCATTTTTTTTAACAGCTCAGGAACAATTTATGATATTTTTGACAATTTATGAACATTTTAGGTTGTAAGTAATAGTTTTGAGGACGATTCAAGAACATTTTGCGAATTATTTTGACAATTCAATATTGTTTTGACGTTTATGTCGCATCAGAAAGATTTTGACAGTTTAAGTGTCTTTATTTTTGAAAAAATTCTATACTTATTAACAATTAAAAAAAATATGACATTTGTGACATCAAGCACATACTATGATATTTAAGTTAAAGTTAAGTTTAACTCATAAATAATAGATCAGAATCATTTTTTGACATTTATGGTAGTTTAGGAACATAATTGACGATTGTGAGTGATATTTATGAGACAGATTAGAATTGTTTTATAGTATTTATTATGTTTAGAAATATTATTTACAATTTAAGTATTTTTTGAAATTTGCTGTATTATAAAAGCTTATGATACAAATAGTAGCTCAAGAATATTTTTGACAGTCCTGAAACACTTTATGAAATTAGTAGCAATTTAAGATATTTTTATAATATTTATGAATAATCAAATTGTTGAAAGTTTTTGTTTAGAGGATTGTTGCTCTCTTAGAAATTTCAAAACTCTATTTTGAACCTCTATTTTGAAATAAATATTTATTTGGTATAATTCGCTGGCAAATATTATTAATAAAACCAATCAAATTAGTTAATTGTTATAGACAATTTTAATTGTTTTAATGTGATAATTTTTTCTGGATGCAACAGGATTATTCATTAAAGCAACAATTAAATATTGAATCAGATAATTGTTTTCTATTTCCTATTCATATTGTATATCATTATGTAAAGGTATCGAATATGAATGAACGAACAATGTATACAAAAAAAATCTCCACCAGATGAAGAGCACTTTTACTTTTTAACCAATTGTAAAGGCGCACGACATATGTTACGGACACTCCACCCCCGAAAAATCTCTGAAAGATGTTTACATTTATTTTTTCATGGCTGGAGTACACTGGCCACATGGGGTACAGCGGTCCAGACAAACCAACCATACAAACACCGACAATAAAATCGATCGAATCAAATCTAATCAACCCTTATTGATGAGTGGACAGTCAAGGCCGCGATAAATAGTCATCACGCGTATGCGGCGTCGCGACATACCGAAAATAACAGGGTGTATTGGGGGACAGACGTGCGTCGAATAAATTGTTGGGCGACCGCAGACGACCGTGTGAACGTCTCTACGCTAGGAACTCCTAGCCTAGGTCATGTGTTCGGCGCGCTCTCTAAGGGTGCGTTTTTAAAGGGAAGTAAGTTTTGATGGGGGCTGCCAGATAAATCATTTACATACACAGGTGTTTTGTTTACGATTTTGATTCAAATAATTACTATTGTTATATTTCTTTAAATATTTATTTCCAAACAAACAAAAAATCAAAACATCGCGTGCAACCGAACAAACTATCCGTTAATTATTCGTTCTCGTGTTTTGTCTAATTATTTAATTTTTTTGTGCCAAAAATCCGGACATAATTTTAGGGCACTTATTTATGGTTGAAATAATATTAATTAATACTTAAAACGCCATCTGTGAGGCAACTATCTTGGTATCTCATACACCATTCAGGTACTATAACATCTGCATTAATATGCATATTAACCAATCTTTCTCTATGTATGAGGAACCTGTTTTCAGCGTCTTTCCATGTTAATTTAGGTTTAGTCCATAGTCTCTCTGCAAGGGCAGCAGCTCTAGGCCAAATATAGGAACAATCGGCTTGTTCAGTCCATAAAGCAGCTTCAGCACCCAAAACTAAATTTTTATATTTGTAACCGATTGAAATTGGGCTGTAATTGTAGTAGTCTTGCCTATCATTATGATGATTTAAATAAACTTTGTCTGAGTTGCTAAAAATAACTTTGAATCCTTTTGAATCAATTATGGCGACATTTTTTGATTTGGTCCAAATTTGTATTATGTATTTATTCTTATCGAGATAGTTTGTTTGTGTTAATTTACTGTCCCATAGTATTATGGGAATATTTTTTCCTCTTTGACTTGTACATTTTTGAAATACCTTTTTGTTTCATCCAGTTAACAATTTTTTGCTCAGATTTCCAACAAGCAATGCTTAATTGGAGATGACTCCACCCATATGGAAAATATCTGGATCAAATTGTTCTATAAAATCTTTGTAAAGAAGTTCCAAAACATCATACAATTTACCATTAGTTGGATTAAATTGTCCACAAGGTGGTTCGAAACAATAATTCTGCCAGGGTTTCTTATTAAAACAAACAACATAACTAGTATTCTGCCAACCTTCACCTACATGGGCTGGAGCATCGAATTCAGGCATGATTTTAACACCTCTTATAGTAGCGAATTGAATTATATATTTAATATTAACTTTTTCATCTGAATACTCTCCTAATTTTGATAAATTTGGTAACGATTTTGAAACGTAAGAGAAGCTATGTGAATCTGTTAGATGCCAATGAAATAAATTCAGTTTTGAAGCTGCCATACCTTCAATGGTGCGTTTAATTTCATCAATTGGAATAAATTGTCTGGATGTATCCAGTAGAATCCCTCTGTATTTATATGCAGGCGCATCTTCAACATAGAAATTATTAGTTATTTCATAAACGTTTCTAATATCGTCCAATATGATTAGCTGGCTTAATGTTTCCAATCCGTGTCTGGCACCAAAATAATTCTCACTTTTAATTGAAGCATTTAGGTTATTAAATATATGCAAACTATAACTCTCAACTTGACCATAAGTTGTATTAATTGTATTGGTATTGTTTACTGAAAAATGTATAGCAAGGCTTTGTCCACCCAATTTTCTCACTCTATTTTTAGATTTTGTATTTATTATATTTATAAAGCGTTTAGCAGCAGCATCAATTAATGATTTGAAAGCAGAATCACCTTTAGTTGCAACAGTAATGCTGTTTGGATTTAATTCAGCTAGTGTTGGTTTGTATTCTAAGGTACCTGTTGGTTTGGGCCATAGCGAAGCGTATTTACTGCAAAATAAATTGCAGGCGTTGAAACTTATGGCGGAAATCTCATCATTTGTAATTTTTTTCATGCATTCCTAATTCCATACGAATCCATTTATATTTTGATTGATTAAAATCAATATTAGAACGATACTTTTCAATTTGACATACATTTTTAATTTATATACAAACATTACACAACCTACATGATTTTAATAATTAATTTAAGCCTAGAATTGTCACACGCTTATACAATATTTACATACGAAACATATTATAAATCAGTACTAATCTGCAAAAAGTCTGTTAACAAACCGCCCAGGATCTATTCTTCCACACACGAAAGGATCTCAATAATAATCCCACCGCAAAACACCTATAATTATATTCAAAAATGCAAAACATTAACCCATACATTAGCACCATTATAAGAAAAACTAAGTGTGCTCCCTTTTTTTCCTCTATTATTCAGGTCGGAATCAATGCAGAATATATATAGGTCGGGATTGCATTGTATTCGGGGCACTTATCGATCGCTAATAAGGCGATTGCGGTGTCGGACCTACAAAAAAAGGGGTGCAAGAGCGTGTTTGTGTGTGCTAAACATTTATTATCTGTCAATACGTTCCTTTTTTTTTGTTAGGTATACGCACAGGTATTGAACAATTGTCGAATGTGGAGTATTTGTTTGTTCGGGGGCGCTAAACTGATCTGATTGAGACGTAGTATTGAAAGGGATGTTATTATTATATTTTATATTGATTTAATAATAAGGATTTGTCATGCTTATTGTCGTATTAATAGAAAATTGGGTTGACTTTTTCTAGGAAAGTTAGTTTAATATTTAATAGATCGATGAATATTAGGACAAAATACTATTATAGTAATTTTTATGAATTTTTATAAGTATCTGAAATAGATATAAAGAGATTAAAGATTGTTTTAATTATAAAAAGCGCATCTCAACAAAAAATAATATACGCTACTGGGAGTAGATCGAACGTTATGGTTTTGCCCAAAAATCATTGATAAAATATTATAAAAAAATCTGTAGTAAATTTAATCATAACTGGGAGCGTTGTCTAAGGCTTAAAGTAATCGCCAACTTGATATTTCAACTGATTGCTGCATAACCTTAAATTAACTGATAAAAATTAACAAAAATCGTATTTATATAAACTTTTAATGTTAATCAGGGCCGGATTAAACATTTTTTAGAAGATTCAAACATGCGTCAACGCCAACTTGATATTTGTACTGATTGCTATAAAAAATTGTATTTACATAAACCTAGAATGTTAACAAGACCTGGACTAAACATTTTAGAAGATTCTAAATTTATTTAACGCCAACTGATTGCTACATAACTACAAATAAAAATTTAAACTATCATCAATTGTTTCTGAACTGTCATAAAATGTTCTTAAACTGTCATAAATTGTTTTTGAACTGCCATAAATGTCAATATAGGTTTCAACTGTCAAAAATATCATAAAAGTTTATTGAACTATCAAATTATAAAATATGCTTAAGATGTTATCAAATGTTTCTGAACTGTCACATAAATGTCAAAATAAATATTGACATAAAATGTTTCTGAACATAATAGTATGTGCTTCAGCTGCTTTAATATGATGTTAAACTATCATAAATTGTTTCTAAAAGTAATATTTGCTGCAGCTGTCACTAAATGTTCTTAAACTGTCAAAAAAGTTTTAAAATTATTTTAAATGTTATGAATTGTTTCTGAATTGTCATGAAATGTTCTTGAACTGTCTAAAACAAGTTTTAAAATGTTCTTAGTTATAAATTGTTTCCCCTAAAAATATTATAAATAACTTTTAAACTGTTATCAAATGTTTCTGATCTGTCATAAATGTCGTAATATGTTAAACTGTCATTTATTGTTTCTGAATGTTATAACATGTGCTTTAGCTGTCACATATGTCATTAAATGTTTTTGAACTGTCAAAAAGTTATAAAAATTGTTGAATTACTGTTGCCCGCCCACCCGCCCGAGTGTTAGTGATTGGATAATAAACCACCGGTGATGTTACTTCTGTCAAAAAAACACAGGAGATCAAACGTCACTTATCACTAATATGCGCGGGGGGAATTTTTTGATAACCAACACTTGAGCGAGTGGGCGGGAACACTATAAACATAGTCACGCATAATTGTTGAAATACTGTTGCCCGCCTACCCGCCCGAGTGTAAGTGATCCAGTGATTGATAATAAAACACCGGTGATGTTGCTTCTGTAAAAAAAAAACAAAAGAAATCAAATGTCAATTATCACTAATATGCGTGGGGAGAGGAAACGTACTAAATCTTTGATAACTAAAACTTGGGCGGGTGGGCGGGAACACAATAAACATAATGACGCCCAATTGTTAAAATACTGTGGCTCATTTACCCACCTAAGTGTTAATGATCCAGTGATTGGATAATAAACCACTGATGATGTTGCTTCTGTCCAAAAACCACAAAAGATCAAATGTCACTTATTACAAATATGCGCGGGGAGGGGGAACGTACTAATTCCTTGATAACTAACACTTGGGCGGGTGGGCGGGAACACTATAAACATAGTCACGCCTAATTGTTGAAATTCTATAGCCCAATCACTCGCCCGAGTGTTAGTGATTTAGTGATTTGGTATTAAACTACTGCTGATGTTGCTTTTGTCAAAAAAAAGACAAAAGATTAAATGTCACTTATCACTAATATGCGCGGTAAGGGGGAACGTATTTATTCCTTAATAAGTAACACTTGGGCGGGAACACTATAGATATAATAACGCACAATTATTAAAATACTGTGGCCTACCCACCCACCCAAGTGTTGGTGATTTAGTGATTTGATATTAAATTACCGGTGATGTTGCTTCTGTCAAAAAAACACAAGAGGTCAAGCGTCACTAATTACTAATATGCGCGGAGAAAGGGAACAACTTAATTCCTTGATCACTAACATTTGGGCGGATGGGCGGGATCACTATAAACATAATCACGCCTAATTGTTGATATACTGTTGCCCACCCACCCGCCTGAGTGTAAGTGATCTAGTGATTTAATATTAAACCGCCGGTGATGTTGCTTCTGTCAAGAAAACACAAGAGATCAAATGTCACTAATCACTAATATGAGCGGGGAGATGAAACGCACTAATTCTTTGATAACTAACACTCAAGCGGGTGAGCGGGGACACTATAAACATAGTCAAGCCAAATTGTTAAAATTCTGTTGCCCGCTCACCCGCCCGAGTGTTAGTGATTTAGTGATTTGATATTAAATCACCGTTGATTTTGCTCCTGTCAAAAAAACACAAAAGATTAAATGTCATTTGTCACTAATATGCGCGGGGAGAGGGAACGTACTAATTCTTTAATAATTAACATGTGGGCAGGTGGGCGGGAACACTATAAGCATAGTTAGGCCCAATTATTGAAATACCGTTGCCCACCCACCCACCCACCCGAGTGTTAGTGATCCAGTGATTGTATAATAAACCACCGGTGATGTTGCTTCTGTCAAAAAAACACAAAAGATAAAATATCACTTATCACTAATATGCGTGGGGAGGGGAAACGTTCAATTCCTTGATAACTAACATCTGGGCGGGTGGGCGATTTGATAATAAACCACCGGTAAAGTTGCTTTTGTCGAAAAATCACAAGAGATCAAATGTCACTTATCACTAATATGCGTGGAGAGAAGGAACGTACTAATTCTTTGATCACTAACACTTGGGTGGGTGGGCGGGAACACTATAAACAGAGTCATGCCTAATTGTTGAATACCGTTTTCCGCACACCCGCCCGAGTGTTAGTGATTTATTTATTGGATAATAAACCACCGGTGATGTTACTTCTTTTAAAAATACAATAGATCAAATGTTACTTATCACTAATATGCGTGGGAAGGGGGATCGTACTTATTCCTTGATAAGAAACATTTGGGCGGGTAGGCGGGAACACTATAAACACAGTCACACTCAATTGTTGAAATACTCTTGCCAGCCCACCCGCCTGAGTGTAAGTGATTCAGTGATTAGATAATAAACCACCGTTGATATTGCTTCTGTCAAAAAAACACAAAAGATAAAATATCACTTATCATTAATATGCGCGCGGAGAGGGAAAATACTAATTCCTTGATAAGTAACACTTGGGCGGGTGGGCGGGAACACTATAAATATAATCACGCCCAATGATTAAAATACTGTGGCCCACCCACCCGCCCGACTGTTAGTGATTTAGTGATTTGATATTATACCACCGCTGATGTTGCTTCTGTCAAAAAAACACAAAAGATAAAATATCACTTATCACTAATATGCGTGGGGAGAGGGAAAATACTATTTCCTTGATAACTAACACTTAAGCGGGTGGGCGGGAACACTATGAATATAATCACGCTCAATTATTAAAATACTGTGGCCCACCCACCCGCCCGACTGTTAGTGATTCAGTGATTTGATATTAAACTACCGCTGATGTTGCTTCTGTCAAAAAAACACAAAAGATCAAATATCACTTATCACTATATGCGCGGGGAGAGGGACCGTACTAGTTCCTTGATAACTAACACTTGGGCGGGTGGGCGGGAACACTATAAACATAATCAAGCCTAATTGTTAAAATACTGTTGCCCGCTTACCCGCCCGAGTGTTAGAGATCTAGTGATTTGATATTAAATCACCGCTGATGTTGCTTTTGTCAAAAAAACACAAAAGATCAAATATCACTTATCACTAATATTCGCGGGGAGAGGGAACGTACTAATTCTTTGATTACAAACATTTGGGCGGGTGGGCGGGAACACTATCAGCATAGTTACGCCCAAATATTGAAATACTGTTGCCCACTTACCCGCCCGACTGTTAGTGATTCAGTGATTTGATATTAAACCACCGCTCATGTTGCTTCAGTCAAAAAAACACAAAAGATCAAATATCACTTATCACTATATGCGCGGGGTGAGGGAACGAACTAGTTCTTTGATAACTAACACTTGGGAGGGCGGGCGGGAACACTATAAATTTTGTCACGCATATTTGTTGAAATACTGGTGCCCGCCCACTCGCCTAATTGTAAGTGATCCAGTGATTAGATAACAAACCACAGGGGATGTTGCTTCTGTCAAAAAACACAAAGATCAAATGTCACTTATTACTAATATGCGTGGGGAGGGGAAACGTTCAATTCCTTGATAACTAACATCTAGGGGGGTGGGCGATTTGATAATAAACCACCGGTGATGTTGCTTTTGTCGAAAAATCACAAGAGATCAAATGTCACTTATCACTAATATGCGTGGAGAGAGGGAACGTACTAATTCTTTGATCACTAACACTTGGGTGGGTGAGCGGGAACACTGTAAACAGAGTCATGTCTAATTGTTGAATACCGTTTCCCGCACACCCGCTCGAATGTTAGTGATTCATTTATTGGATAATAAACCACTAAATTTTGCCACGCATAATTGTTGAAATACTGGTGCTTGTCCACCCGCCCAAGTGTAAATGATCCAGTGATTAGATAACAAACCACCGGTGATGTTGCTTCTGTCAATAAACACAAAAGATCAAATGTCACTTATCACTAATATGCTTGGGGAGGGGAAACGTACAATTCCTTGATAATTAACATTTGGGCGGGTGGGCGGAAACACTAATAGCATAGTTACGCCCATTTATTGAAATATTGTTGTCCAACCAACCGCCCAAGTATTAGTGATCCAGTGATTTGATAATAAACTACCTTTGATGTTGCTTCTGCCAAAAAAACCAAAAAATGAAATGTCACTTATCACTATATGCGCGGGGAGAGGGAACGTACTAATTCTTTGATAACTAACACTTGGGCGGGTGGGCGGAAACACTATAAACAGAGTCACGCCTAATTGTTGAATACCGTTTCTTGCACACCCACCCGAGTGTTAGGATTCATTTGTTGGATAATAAACCACCGGTGATGTTATTTGTTTCAAAAATACAATATATCAAATGTCACTTATCACTAATATGGGCGGGAAAGGGGAACGTACTTATTCCTTGATAAGTAACACTTGGGCGGGTAGGCGGGAACACTATAAACATAGTCACACTCAATTGTTGAAATACTCTTGCCTGCCCACCCGCCCGAGTGTAAGTGATTCAGTGATTAGATAATAAACCACCGGTGATGTTGCTTCTGTCAAAAAAACACAAAAAATAAAATATCATTTATCACTAATATGCGCGCGGAGAGGGAAAATACCAATTCCTTGATATCTAACACTTGGGCGGGTGGGCGGGATCACTATAAAAATAATCACGCCTAATTATTAAAATACTGTGGCCCACCCACCCACCCAAGTGTTAGTGATCTAGTGATTTAATATTAAACCACCGTTGATGTTGCTTCTGTAAAAAAACACAAAAGAACAAATGTACCTTATCACTAATATGCGCGGGGAGGGGAAACGTACTAATTCTTGATAACTAACATTTGGGCGGGCGGGGGGAACACTATAAACATAATCACGCCTAATTGTTAAAATACTTTATTCTACCCTCCCACACAAGTGTTAGTGGTCCAGTGATTGGATAATAAACCACCGATGATGTTGCTTCTGTCAAAAAACCACAAGAGATCAATGTCATTTATCACAAATATGCGCGAGGAGGGAGAACGTACTAACTCCTTGTTATGTAACACTTGGGCGGGTGGGCGGGAACACTATAAACATAGTCACGCTCATTTATTGAAATACGGTTGCCCGCCCACCCGCCCGAGTGTTAGTGATCTTGTGATTTTATACTAAACTACCGGTGATGTTGATTCTGTAAAAATAACACAAGTGATCAAATGTCACTTATCACTAATATGCGCGGGGAGAAGGAACGTACTAATTTCTTAATAAGTAATTTGGGCGGGAGGGCGGGAACCTATAAACATAGTCACGCTCAATTATTGAAATACTGTTGCTCGCCCACCCGCCCGAGTGTTAGTGATTCAGTGATTGGATAATAAATCACCGGTGATGTTGCTTTGGTAAAAAAAAACACAAGAGATTGTATGTCACTTATCACTAATATGCGCGGGGAGAGGGAACGTACTAATTCCTTAATAAGTAACACTTGGGCGGGAGGGCGGGAACTCTATAAACATAGTCACGCTCATTTGTTGAAATACTGTTGCCCGCCCACCCGCCCAAGTTTTAGTGATTCAGTGATTGGATAATAGATCATCGGTGATGTTGCTTAGTTAAAAAAAAACTTAAGAGAATCGTATGTCATTTATCACTAATATGCGCGGGGAGAAGGAACGTACTAATTTCTCAATAATTAACAATTGGGCCGGTGGGCGGGAACACTATACATAATCACATTCAGTTGTTGAAATACTGTAACCCACCCACCTCCCCAAATGTTAGTGATCTAGTGATCTGTATGTTAATAAAAACCAGATTAATTCTTTTTTAAAGGCTCGTGCATTTTATATTTAATTTTATTATCACTAACTTAATATTCCAACTCTTTGCTACATAACCTTGAATTAAATGATAAAAATTTAATGAAATTATAATCAATGATTACTTAAACCTGGGGTGCAACTAAGGACCGAACTTAATTTTGTTACAAGAACTAAGCATCCTGGATATAAATTTGTTATTGCCAACTTGATTTTTGAACTCATTGCTACATAACCTTAAATTAAATGATGAAAATTGACGGAAATTGTACTTAATTAATGATTACGTAAACTTAGGATGCCGCTAAAGACTGAACTTAATTTTTTTAGAAGAACTAAGCATGTTGGATCTAAATTTGTTATTGCCAACATAATATTCCAACTCATTGCTACATAACCTTAAATTAAGTGATAAAAATTAACGGAAATTGTACTTAATCAATGATTACGTAAACCTAAGATGCCACTAAGGACTGAACTTAGTTTTGTTAGAGGAATTAACCATTCTGGATTTAAATTTGTTATTGGCAACTTGATTTTTAAACTCATTGCTACGTAACCTTAAATTAAGTGATGAAAATTGACGGAAATTGTATTTAATCAATGATTACTTCAACTTAGAAAATCCAACAGAGCCTGACTATACGTTTTTAAGAAGATTTATGCGTACCAGATCAAAATATGTGAACGCCATCTAAATTTCTACTTAAACTTAAAATGATAAAAATTGACTAAACATATAATTTCGTTAATCTAGAATGCCACTGAAGGCTGAATTAAATATTATTTATTAATACAAACGATACCACGAAAATCGATATGTGTCAAACAATACACGATAATCAGTCAAATTACTTTGTTAAACGATACTACAAAAGTTAATATTTTAAATAATATACTACAATTATTATATGTCAAACCACTTTTATGACGTTTGATGTGGGCATGCCGCAGTAAGTGTCAAAATTGCTATACGACAAACTATACTACGAAAATCGATATGTGTCAAAAATTATTTAATATTTCAAAATTCTTTCACAAAATCACAAATATGTATAGGATAATAATTATTTGTCAAACTATTTTGTCGAAGGATGCCTTGAAAATCAATATATGTGAAATAATACACGATGATTGTCATCTGTCAAGTTACTTTTATGACATTTGATGTGTAGCACCGCAGTAAGTGCCAAAATTGTTATATGACTAACGATACCAAGCAAATCGATATGTGTCATCAATACACGATAATCATATGTCAAACAATACAGTATAATTTTAACATATTTCATAAGTTTAAACACAATATGAAATATGAACGTTGATAAGCGTCAAACTACTAACGATAATTGATATTTGTAAAGCAAACGATAATTTAAAAAAAATAATTATTATTTAAATTAAAATAATGTTGATTTTTAAAGTTTTATTATATTTTAAAATACTATTAAGAAGTTATTATAAATCAATTCTTAATAAAACTATTTCGCTTTAGTTTTGATTTACAAGAAATGCAATAAATCAATCCATAACTAGACCATCCCAAGAGAAATAATAATACGATTTTTTGCACCATTGAGGGTGACAACATCTCGAGCACCCTCGAGCCACCACCTGTTCAATCCGTGCACACACACTAGATTTTTTTTTGAAAAATGTACTTTTTATGCGTCTCAAGTGTCCTGGTTTTCTCTCTCCATTTGGTAACATAATGTCTGCGTGTATTTCACGGACATATGGAGAGAGGGTGGTATGTGTGCAAGAAAGACAGAAGTGAGACGGGGATGGAAAATGGGGTAATTTTTGGTGGCCTTGGGCCGGTTCAAGGGTTCCGACAAAATCTCAGACGGCGATCAGCCATATAAATAAAAATAAAAGTAACACTTTCGTTAATTTAATATTTTCTATACTAAGTGAGTTGTCAACAATATTTTTTCTCTACAATAATTACTGCGCATAATGGTTGCAATTATGCAATTACAGGCCGCATAAAATTAAAAACTATCAATTAAAGCAACAAAAATAAAACGTGTAGGTATAGATATAATTGCCGCAATTCAAACAAAAACATCCAACCCTTTCGGACATAAAAATACCTCTTCAACCCTTTACGAAATGCATTTTTATGATTATCCTTATTGCATTTTATGTGGGCATCTTTTCCCTAGCTGCTCATCATCATCGTCGCATAATTAAATGCATTTATTTTTATGGGAGAGTGAAAAAGGGTTGACAATACACCCCGCGGCTCTTTTAATACCCAAATTCTTTTCGGCGCTTCTCTTTTTCGGTTTTATGTTTATTGTACGGGAGCCGGGATACTTTTATTTTTCGAAAAATGAAACTTCCGTGCCGCTGTAAATATTGACGCAATTGGAAAGAAAGGATTTTTACAGCATTCAACCCTTTTTTTTGCTGTTGAGAGATAGTTCTTGTTAAACTATCGTAAAGATTTATTATTGTACCTGATTGATGATCGTCGTTGCATCATTTCTTTTTATTATGTTTTAACCCTTTGCTGAATATTTTTTTATTGCTTGTATTTATTGTTGACAATTATAACTGTTTAATATTTTTATAATTGTTAATTAAATTAATTAGCAATTAATTATAGTTAGATACTACATTTCTATTTAAAATAGTTAGTAGTAATATGTATTATGTTTAAATACAAACTTGAATTATATTTTGTATTGAATAATTATGGAGCTAATTGTAAATTGTTAAATTGAGCTAGAATTAATTGTTGGTGTATACCTCAACGACTAAAACACAGTTCATATTTTTGTGTTTGTCTCTCTCGTTCCAAAGTCATATATCGTCTTAGCGAAATGAAATTACTGTTAAAAGATGCAGAATTTAATGTAGATTCACTGAATATGTTGGCTTTAATAAGCCCAATTTAAAGTATTAAGTAAATTGCAACAAATTTTTAGAAAGTTGAATTTTTGTGTTTGTCACTTTTGTTTGGAAGTTAAATATCATCTTAGTATACTGTAACTTAAGTCAAAAAATGCAAAATTTAATGTAGATTTGCGTAGGTTGACTTATATAAGGCCAATTTAAAACTTTTGAGTAAAAACTGTTGCATTTTTGTTGCAAGTTTTATGTGTTGCTCTCATTTGGAAGCCAAATATCGTTTTAGAAAACTGAAACTAGTGTCAAAAAATGATAAATTTAATGTAAATTTACGTTGTTGTGCTAGCTTATACAGGCTCAGTTCAAAGTTTTTGAGTCTAAAAAAAAACTGCCAAAATATTTGTGTTGCACGTTTTGTATTTGTCATTCTTGTTTGGAAGTCAAATATCATTTTAACGCAATGGAGCTAGGTGAGAAGATGCAAAATTTAATGTAAATTTACGTGGTTAGATTGGCTTTTATAGGTTCAGCTTAAACTTTTTGAGGAAAATGTAAAAAACTATTAAAAATTGCATTTTTGTTGCAAGTTTGTGTCAAATCTTGTTCGGAAGTCTTAGCGTAATGAAACTAGTGTCAAAAGATGGAGTTGTTATTGCAAATTTAGTTGATTCTTTTAGCTTAAATAGATTGAGCTCAAAATTGTTGAGCAAAATGCAGAAAACTTTTAGAAAGTCTCAATATTGTTGAAAGTTTTGTTTGTCACTTTTGTTTGTAAGTCAAATAAGGTCTTAGCAAACAGAAACTAAAGTCAAAAGTTGTTGAATTTTATGAAGATTTACGTGCTTAGATTAGCTAAAGGTTTAACTTAAAGTTTTTGAGTGAAATGAAATAAACGGTCTAACGTCTTTTGATCCTTACTCTCAAATATTGCCTCAGCGCAATAGTAATGTCAAAAGATGCTGATGTTAATATAGATTCACTTAATTATGTTAGTTTTAATAGGTTCAGTTCAAAGTTTTTGAGTAAAATTTGGAAATTTGTCAGTTAGTTGCAGTTTTGTTGCCAGTTTTGTGTTTGGAAGTCTAATATTGTCTCAGAGGAATGAAACTACTGTCAAAACAAGCAGAATTGATTGTAGATTCAATTGATTATGTTGGCTTTAATTGACCCAGTTCAAAGTTTTTGAGTAAAATGCGAAAAACTGTCAAAAAGTTTCATTTTTTATGCAAGTTTTGTGTTTGCGTTGGTAACTCAAATATTGTTTTATCAAAATGAAGCTAGTCTCAAAAAATGCGCAACTGAATGTAGATTTGCGTATTTAGCTTGGCTTATATAGGACTAGATCAATGTTTTTTTAATAAAATCAAAAAACTGTCAGAAAATCGTTCTTGCAAAAATAGTGTTTGTGCCTTTTGTAAAGAAGTTTACCTTCTTAACCAAAAACTTAACGCAGCGAACTGAATCTAGTTCCAAAAGTTGCACAATTTAAATACACGGCTAGGTTTGCTTCTATAGGACAAGTCTCAAAAGTTTTAGAGTGAAATGCGAAAAACTGTCAGAAAGTTATATTTTTGTTGCAAATTTTGTATTTGTTACTCTTGTTTGATGTTTTTTTGTCTTAGCAATTGAAACTAAAGTAAAAAGAAGCAGAATTTAATGTAGATTTACTTAATTATGTTGGCTTTAATAGGCCCAGTTCAAAGTTTTTGAGTAAAATTTGAAAATCTGTTTGAAAGTTGCAGTTTTGTTTTCAGTTTTGTGTTTGTGACTTTAATTTGGAAGTCTAATTTTGTCTCAGAGAAATCAAACAACTGCCAAAACGAGCAGAATTTAATGTATATTTAATTGATATGTTGG
Organism: Tachinus rufipes; assembly: GCA_963932245.1. Taxonomy (NCBI): domain Eukaryota; kingdom Metazoa; phylum Arthropoda; class Insecta; order Coleoptera; family Staphylinidae; genus Tachinus; species Tachinus rufipes. The sequence continues at coordinate 73,178,183 of OZ010748.1, read as the reverse complement.
CTTTAGTTGACCTAGTTCAAAATTTTTGAATAAATTGTCAAAAACTGTCACAAAATAGTGTTTTGTTGCAAGTTTTGTGTTTGTCACTTTCGTTGGGAACTCAAATATAGTCTTAGCAAAATGAAGCTAGTTTCAAAAGATGCGCAACTGAATGTAGATTTACGTATTTATCTTGGCTTATATAGGACTAGATCAAAATTTTCAGTAAAACGCAGAAAACTATCAGAAAATCGTTTTTGCAAAAATGGTGTTTGTGCCCTTTGTTAAGAAGTTTTCCTTTTTTACGAAAAACTCAACGTAGCGAACTGAAACTAGTTCTAAAAGATGCACAATTTAATGTAGATAGCGTGGTTAGCTTAGCTTATATAGGCCTAGTGTAAAGTTTTTAAGTAATATCTAAAAACCTGCCTGAAAGTCGCTTTTTTGTTGCAAATTTAGTGATTGTTATCCTTCTTTGGAAATCAGATTATGTTTTGAATGAAACTAGTGTCAAAAGATGCAGATGTTATTGTAGATTTACTTAATTTTGTTGGCTTTAATAGGTCCAGCTTAAAGTTTTTGAGTAAAACGCAAAAAGTTGTGTTTTTGTTGCACACATTTTTTTTACAAATTTTGTGTTTGGCACTTTCGTTGAGAACTCAAATATCGTCTTAGAAAAATTAAGCTAGTTACAAAAGATGCACAATTTAATGTAGGTTTACGTGTTTAGCTTGGCTTACATAGGGAATAGTTCAAAGTTTTTTAGTAAAACGCGAAAAACTGTCAGAAAATATGGTGTTTGAAGTTTACTTTCTTAACGAAAAACTCAACGTAGCGAACTATATCTAGTCCTAAAAGATGCGCAATTTAATGTAGGTAACTAGGTTAGCTTAGCTTGTATAAGCCCAGTATCAAGTTTTTGAGTAATACTCAAAAACCTGCCTGAAAGTTGCTTTTTTGTTGCAAATTTTGTGATTGTCATTCTTCTTTGGAAGTCTTATTATGTTTTGACGCAATAAAAGTAGTGTCAAAAGATGCAGATGTTATTATAGATTTACTTGATTTTGTTGGTTTTAATAGGTCCAGTTTAAAGTTTTTGAGTAAAATGCAAAAAAATATCAATAAGTTGTCTTTTTGTTGCAAGTTTTGTGTTTATCACTCTTGTTTAAAAATCAAATATTGTCTTATCGCAATGAAACTCGTGTCAAAAGATGCCGATGTTATTGTAGATTTATTTGATTTTGTTGGTTTTAATAAGTCCAGTTTTAAGTTTTTGAGTAAAACGCACAAAAACTGTCAATAAGTTGTGTTTTTGTTGCAAATTTTGTGTTTGTCACTCTTGTTTGGAAATCAAATTATGTTTAAGCTCAATGAAACTTGTGTTAAAAGATGCAGATGTTATTGTAGATTTAGTTGATTTAGTGGGTTTAATAGGTCCAGCTTAAAGTTTTTGAGTAACATGCAAAAAACTGTTAAAAAGTCGCAGTTTTGTTGTAAGTTTCATGTTTATCACTCTTGTTTGGAAGTCTAATTATGTTTTATCGCAATGAAACTAGTATCAAAAGATGCAGATGTTATTGTATATTTGCTTGATTTTGTTGGCTTTAATAGGTTCAGCTTCAAGTTTTTGAGTAAAACGCAAAAAACTATCAAAAATTGTGTTTTTGTTGCAAGTTTTGTGTTTATCATCTTGTTTAAAACTCAAATATTGTCTTATTGCAATGAAACTTGTGTCAAAATATGCAGATGTTATTGTAGACTTAGTTGATTTTGTTGGCTTTAATAGGTCTAGCTTAAAGTTTTTGAGTAAAACGCAAAAACAGTCAAAAAGTTGTGTTTTTGTTGAAAATTTTGTATTTGTCACATTTGTTTAAAGTTTTTTGTTTGTTATTTTTATTTGGAAGTCTAATATTGTCTTAGCAATTGAAACTAAAGTCAAAACAGCAGAATTTTATGTAGATTTACTTAATTATGCTGGCTTTAAGTTCAAAATTTTTGAGCAAAATTTAAAAATCTGTTATAAAGTTGCAGTTTTGTGTTTGTTACTTATTGCAAGTCTAATATTGTTTCAGAGGAATGAAACTATTGTCAAAACAAGCAGAATTTAATGTAGATTTAATTGATTATGTTGGCTTAAATTGAGTCAGTTCAAATTTTTTGAATAAATTGCGAAAAACTGTCTCAAAATAGTGTTTTGTTGCAAATTCTCTTGTTGGGAACTTAAATATCGTCTTAGCAAAATTAAGCTAGTCTCAAAAATGCGCAACTGTATGTATATTTACGTGTTTAGCTTAGCTTATACTGGACTACATCAAAGTTTTTCAGTAAAACATGAAAACCGTTCTTACAAATATGGTGTTTGTGCTTTTTGTTAAGATGTTTACCTTCTTAACGAAAAACTCAACGTAGCGAACTGAATCTAGTCCTAAAAGAAGCGCAATTAAATGTAGATAGCGTGGTTAGCTTAGCTTATATAGGCTCAGTATAAAGTTTTTGAGTTAGAGCCAAAAATCTGCCAGAAAGTCACACACTTTGTAAGTTTAATGCTTGTCACACTCGTTTGGAAGTCAAATTATGTTTCAGCGCAATGAAACTAGTGCCAAAAGATGCAGATGTTATTATAGATTTACTTGATTTTGTTGGCTTTAATAAGTCCAGCTTAAAGTTTTTGAGTAAAATGCAAAATACTGTTGAAAAGTCGCAGTTTTGTTGTAAGTTTAATGTTTGTTACTCTCGTTTGGAAGTCAATTTATGTTTCAGCGCAATGAAACTAGTGTCAAAAGTTGCAGATATTAATGTAGATTAGCTTGATTTTGTTGGAGTTAATAGGTCCAGCTTCAAGTTTTTGAGTAAAACGCAAAAAACTATTAAAAATTGTGTTTTTGTTGCAAGTTTTGTGTTTGTCATCTTGTTTAAAACTCAAATATTGTCTTATCGCAATGAAATTTGTGTCAAAATATGCAGATGTTATTGTAGATTTAGTTGATTTTGTTGGCTTTAATAGGTCTAGCTTAAAGTTTTTGAGTAAAACGCAAAAAACAGTTAAAAAGTTGCAGTTTTGTTGTAAGTTTAATGTTTGCCATTCTTGTTTAGAAGGCAAATAGAAGGCAAATTATAGTTTCAGCGCAATCAAACTAGTGTCAAAAGATGCAAATACTATTGTAGATTTACTTGGTTTTGTTAGCGTTGATAGGGTCAGCTTGAAGTTTTTGAGTAAAACGCAAAAAACTGTGAAAAAGTTGTGTTTTTGTTGCAAGTTTTATATTTGTCTTGTTTAAAACTCAAATATTGTCTTATAGCAATGAAACTTGTGTCAAAAGATGCAGATGATATTGTAGATTTAGTTGATTTTGTTGGCCTCAATAGCTCTAGCTTAAAGTTTTTAAGTTAAATGCAAAAAACTGTTAAAAAGTTGCAGTTTTGTTGCAAGTTTAATGTTTGTTACTCTCGTTTAGAAGTTAATTTATGTTTCAGCGCAATGAAACTAGTGTCAAAAGATGCAGATGCTATTGTAGATTTGCTTTATTTTATTGGCTTTAATAGGTCTAGCTTGAAGTTTTTGAGTAAAATGCAAAAAGTTGTGTTTTTGGTGCAAGTTTTATATTTGTCTTGTTTAAAACTCAAATATTGTCTTATAGCAATGAAACTTGTGTCAAAAGATGCAGATTTGAATGTAGATTTACTTGAATTTGTTAGCTTTAATAGGTCCAGCTTAAAGTTTTTGAGTTAAATGCAAAAAACTGTTAAAAATTTGCAGTTTTGTTGTAAGTTTAATGTTTGTCACTTTCGTTTGGAAGTTAAATTATGTTTCAGCGCAATGAATCTAGTTTCAAAAGATGCAGATGTTATTGTAGATTAGCTTCATGTTGTTGGCTTTAATAGGTCCAGCTTATTTTTTTTAGTAAAATGCGAAAAACTGTCAGAAATTTACATTTTTGTTGAAAATTTTGTATTTGTCACTCTTGTTTGAAGATTCTTGTTTGTCACTTTTGTTTGGAAGTCCAATATTGTCTTTGCAATTGAAACTAAAGTCAAAACAGCAGAATTTTATGTAGATCTACTTGATTATCCTGGCTTTAAGTTCAAAATTTTTGATTAAAATTTAAAAATCTGTCAGAATGTTTCAGTTTTGTTGCCCGTTTTGTGTTTATTACTTTTATTTGGTGTTTTCTAGCAAATTCTCTTGTTGGGAACTCAAATGTCGTCTTAGCAAAATGAAGCTAGTCTTTAAATTGCGCAACTGTATGTAAATTTACGTGTTTAGCTTAGCTTATATTGGACTACATCAAAGTTTTTTAGCAAAACACGAAAACCTGTTACAAAATTGTTTGTGCCCTTTGTAAAGAAGTTTAGTTCCAAAAGATGCGCAATTTAATGAAGATAGCGTGGTTAGCTTAGCTTATATAAGCCCGGTATAAAGTTTTTGAGTAAGACCCCAAAATCTGCCAAAACGTCGCTTTTTTGTTGCACATTTTGTGATTGTCATACTTCTTTGTAAGTCAAACTATGTTTTAGCGCAATGAAAGTAGTATCAAAAGATGCAAATATTATTGTAGATTTACTTGATTTTGTTGGCTTTACTAGTTCCAGCTTAGAGTTTTTCATTAAGAAGCGAAAAACTGTCAGAAAATCTCATTTTTGTTGCAAATTTTGTGTTTGTCACTCTTGTTTAGAAATCAAATATTATTTAAGCGTAATAAAACTAGTGTCAAAAGGTGCATATGTTGTTGTAGATTCACTTGATTTTGTTGGCTATAATAGGCTCATTGCAAAGTATTTGAGTAAATTGCAAAAAACTGTCCAAAAGTTTTAGTTTTGTTGCAAATTTTGTGTTTGGCAAAGTCAAATGGTTTTTGGAGTATTTTAAGTTCCATCACTCAGCTGATTTTGGGATGCCCAAAGATAGTCAATATTTTCTTTGCAATTAGCTGTTAAGTTGTGCAAAAAGATCAAAAACGCTGAAGTTTGTCAGAGTCAAAAAACTTTTGATTTTTGCAATTTTTTGAATTTACAAATTTTGATTAAAACCGCCGTTTTGAGGTCGGCCAACGCAATATTTTAGCAATTTTGCAATAAAACAGGGTTTTAAAACCAACCAACCAAAACCCCAAACTTGTGTAAGGATTTGGGAACATTTTGGGAATCCAAGTAAAAAATTAAAAATTTGATCCCGAAGTGTGGCTTTTAAACAATGTTAAGGTTAAGGACATGTTTATTTTGGATTCTGGTACTGAGCGGCATTTCATATTTAAAAAAAATCGCGGTTTTGAGTTTCTTAGTTTTCAAGGCATTTTTTTTCCAGTTTGTTCTAGATTACAATTTTTTTTAATGTGTTTTGCTGCAAGAAATAGATGTCGCCAGATGTTCAATATTTTGGTCTTGAGCTGAATTTTTGCTCTTTCAGCTGGACACAAATTTGAAAAACGGGAAAAAGTAATTGTATGGCCGTTTGTAAGCCAACTTGGATCCACGGCGAGAATTTACTTTTGGGCTTATTTTTAAATTATTTTTATTTTATTTCAGAGACTGTACTGCAGGCTTGGTAGTAGGCCATTCTCGAGAACCAATTATCGAGTAATTGTGCCACAGTTTTCAGCGGTATTTTGGCGATAACTTTGCGAATGTTTTGCTTTAAGTGGTCAATTGTCAGTGGATTGTCAGCATATTCCCTTTCCTTCAATGCGCCCCACAAAAAAAATCCAGCGGTGTCAAATCGCAGCTTCGAGGTGGCCAGTTCACATCACTGAAATGGCTAATAACGCTGTTGTTGAATTTGGTGCGCAGAAGTTGGATCGTGACATGTGCAGTATGGGATGTTGCTCCATCTTGTTGAAACTAGAGCTACTGTAGATCAAGTTCCTACAATTTGGGCCACAAAAGAACAGTTATCATGCCTCTGTAACAATCTCTGGTAACAGTAACGTTGGATCTATCATCGTTTTCGAAGAAAAATGCCCCAATAACGCCACCACTCCAAAATCCGCACCAAACGGTAACTCGCAATGGATGCATTGGTCTCAACTATGGCATGTGGATTTTCTGTTCCCTAAATACGGCTGTTTTGTTTGTTTACATAACCTCCAAAATAGAAATGGGCCTTGTCCAAAAAGATGATTTTTTAGTTCAAATTAGAGCCCAATGAGCAAATCAAAAACGGGCACCAAGGTCGGCTATTTTAATTTCTTGAACGAGTTGTACTTTGTACGCAAACATACCGAGGTCTTTGTGAAGAATCCGCTTCAAAGTGGTTCGCCGAATATCGAGTTGCTGACTTTTGCGCCGAGTTGATGTTCCTGGCTGTTTGCTGTTCGCGAGCCACAGAAGCGACCATTTTGGCAGAACGCTTTGGATGAGCATGCTTGATGCGCACATTGTTTATTAGCATTCCAGTTTCACGCACTTTTTTTACAAACTTTCGTAAACAACGTACGCAATTTTTGTTAGAGACAAATGAGACTCATTTTTAAAATAAATTTTTAGTATTTCAAAATGTTGCTCTAAAGTAAAACGATGCATCTTCTGTCTACGTAGATATCTAACCTCACTTTTTTAATGTAATTGTGACGCAAAAATTGACAGCGTCGGTAAAATCATGTGATTCAGAATTCAACTGAAACATAGCTCACCTAATGTGTCATTTACGGTACGCGCCAAGCATAATAGGCCTAATATGCACGTTTATTAAAAAATGAATATGATTGGACGTTGACCCTATTACATGATTAATTGTGTATTTATTAAATTTATAGATTTTGTTATATGCATTAAAGGTAATGAAATCGTAGACAAATTGTGTACAATTCGCACGAACCCGCATTTTTTACTCTTAAGAATTGCAGCACTCGCCAATGCTCGTATGCAATGTACATACTCCTTAAAAACTCTGAATGAAAAAACTAATACCACTTAATTTCAAATAGTTTTCTCACAAAGTACTTGGTTTGCGCTATGGCGCGCTCCATCAGACAAAGCGCATATCACCACCACTGCCTATCATGTTTAAGATAATATGATATTAACAAAAATTTAAATATGATTACCAAAAATGTCACATTTTGACATATTATTTATGCCAACTTGATATTTTTAATATAGTAATTCTAAATGATTACTATCGTTAGTCGTGCATCACGATAGACGATCAAAATTATTGCAATCTTGTTTGGTCGCGTTGTAACTCTAATAAAGTATTATTAAGAAACAGCAACACATGCATATATTGTGTACATTTTTATCTACTAATACAAATTAGGAGGCACGCAATGTCCCGAAACTATTTTCGGAATAATGAGATAATGGCAAACAAACCGGTTTCAACAAATTTTGGAATAATTTTAGTATTTTTAATTAAAATTCGGTTTACTAAATTCTATTCTAATTATTTTTCATAAATTAATGAATGAAGAGAATTAATAAATATATAATTCGATACTCTTAATACCTTCCCATAAACACGATTTCTCATCTTAAGATTTTTACGATCTAATTTATATTTATTGTGGGAATTAATGAGCCGGCTACCGGTATTAGGAACACGCCGAATCGTCCATCGTACAATCAATAAAAAACGTCGATATCTATTAACGATTGGTGCCGCTAGGGGGACCGCGGCACACTAAGTTTCGTAATCCACAATAAATAATTTTATTGACCGCCGCTAATTACGGCATTTGCATATTTCATTGGGAATGTTTTTTTTTTTAAGAAATCCGATACTACTGATTTTAATTAATTCAAATAGGGTTAAATTACATTGTTTAATTAAAAATATATAGTAATTATTTCGCCATCCAATTCAACACTTGGTGTGTGTGTGCAGAGAGGGAGCCGTAATTCAATTTTAATCTTTCCAGTGTTGATAAAAAAATTGTCGCAATTAGAGAAATTGCCGTCCCATTGTTGTTACAATATAATATTTTTTCCAAATAATATTTTTATAGAAAACCCGCCTAAAATTAAAGCCAAAAAACGATTTAAAACTCATCATTGTATGATTATTTAAGAATTACATGAATAATTTTCATCTGGAGAATGAAACACATATCCACATCATTAGTGGAGCGCCGAAAAGAAGAACAAAAAATTATATAGTAGGCGCGCTCTGGATTCGTAGCTTAGTTTTTTTATATATATTATTTTTAATGTGGCGTGTCGAAATAGATTTGTTCTTACTCCTTCCTATAGTACTAGGTTTTTTTATCTAATTCTTATTCATCTTCTCTGTCTTATTTTAAAAACCGTATAATTACAACGTAAAATTTGTTCTTAGAAAATTCAATTTTGTGCCGAACACGCCAAGTTGAGATTAAATTCACGTGCACACACATACAGGCAATTAAATCGATTGCATTTTCAGGTGGAGGAAATATTTTTGTTTAAATTTTGACATAACAAATTTGTGAGTGAGTTATGGCCATTTCAAAAGTCCCGTTTTTTTTGCGCAATATAACCCTTAACTATTGGGGACCGGATAGTCCGTAAAATTTACTTTTACGGTGCTACACTTTACAATTTTTTTTGTTGGGAAATATTTTGCCGGTGCGTGGTCATTCTAGAAAAACATCCCTATTAAATAGCTGTTTTGTGTAGATTTGGGGTGGTTACGTTTTAACATGATTTGTTGCTTAGTTTTTACATATTTTTTTTGGATTCTTTGAAGTTAATAAATTGACAATTGGCTTTGTAAATATTTTAAAATTAAGGATCCTTGTGGTACATTTACATTAATTAAATCATTCATTGAATTGTTTTATTTTATAAATTTAGGGATTATTATTCCATTCAAAAAATGTTTTTTTATGATTTAAAACCAAAGTATAATAAATAGTAATGATACTTTAAGAAAAAACTATTAGATTTAATCCTTTCGTTATTATTGGGGTTCAAATAAAAATTACGTGTATAAAAGGTATTGGTGCTCCCCTGGTGTGAAGGGCCCTGTACGAAATCCATCCCGACAAACGGATTAGCATTATAAAAAACGGAAAAAGGATTAAAAACCCTTTTAATGTTTCATTCATGAATTGCTGGGGAAAATAATTAATTTTTATGGTCTGTCTAATTATTACTCATTTAAATGCACAATACTTGCACTCAGATTGTAATATTGCAGATTAATATTTTCTGCGTACAATTTAAACTAAGTGGTTAGTAATATTAAATTTATAACTGATTAAATTGATACTAAACTTAAACTGTTGATTTCTCAAGCAATCATCTACAAAATATTAATGAGTTAATATTTGAACTTAATATTTTTAATTTCTTTTTCATCGTATAGGATGTTTGGGAGAGTTGGGCTAAGTACAGATTCTTCGAGGACCTTGCAGCACTATGTTCATAAGTAGGTTGTTTGAATATCCCAACAACGTTATTTTTTAGAATTTTTATTTTTGGATGTTTTAGACTTTTAGAGAGTTGGTCTAAGTAGTACAGATTATTGGGGAACTTTGCAGCACTATCATAAGTAGATCGTCTGCGTAGACTATCAAAGTTATTCCTTTTGGAACCTTTATTTTTGGAGTTGGAGTTGCATGTTTCAGACAGTTGGGCTAAGTACAGATCCTTAGAAAATCTTGCAGCACTATCATGAGTAGGTTATCCAATGGCATGTTCTAGAAAGTTGAGCTAAGTACAAATCCTTAGGGGGACTCTGCGGCACTATTATAATTAGATTATTTACGTAGATCAAAAACGTTATACTTTTTGGAACATTTATCCTCAGAGCTGCATCGTATAGCATGTTTCAGAGAGTTGGACTAAGTACAGATCCTTAGGGGACCTTGCAGCACTTTCATAATGAGGTTGTCTGCAAAGCTTACCATCGTTATTTCTTTTGGAACATTTATTCTCAAGGCTGCATCGTATAGCATGTTTCAGAAAGTTGGACTAAGTCAGATCCTTGGGAGATTTTGCATAGTCAGTTACTACATACAAATTTTTAGTGGACCACGCAGGTTATCTGTTTTTCTGTTTCTCCTACTATTATTGTTTAATTTTGAAGCTTTTTTGCATATAAGCTGATATGTTTTTCTTTTTAATTTGGCCATGATATCTCTATGTTTAAATGCATTTTTACGTTCAGTCTAAAGCATTTTTTATGTCCAGTTATGTATTCCACAATTCTTTTAATGGTTTTTTTTACACTTGAAATGTGGTATTACAGGATTAACGTCTTACTACCCATTACACTGACTTCTATGTTAATATTCTAAGATTATTACCATTGTTATTGCTTTTTTTTATGTAGACTTATCGTCTCTTGCACGTCTTTTTAAAAATGCTGCCAATGGTTTACGGATTTTCTTTAAGTAACGGCGGACACACTCGTAGCTTGTGAATAACTGCGAGATTAAATAGGATAATAAACCGTAGTTCCTACTATACCAAATCCTGATGCCCAGGACATTCTTATTTCTCCGCTTCTTTCTAACGTTCCATGGATCTGGCAATAGATTTTGCGATCCGGTTTTTCTACCAATATATTGGCTGGGATAACCCATGCTAAGAATTCTTGTAGGCTCTAGCAATTCTAACTGGGCAAACACAACGGGGACTTTTCCTCCGACCATAGCATTGTACTCTTGCATACCGCTTTGATCCTGGAACACTGCAGCCTTGATCCTAGCTTGGTCAGCTTGGTTTCTAGGATTGAAGTTTCAGTATTCCAGCTTCGATGTTCTGAACAATGAGCGAGGTTGTTGCTGGAAACAAAGTATAATTTGTGGGCGAGTTACTTCTTCTACTTTGACCGACCCGCCATCAAAAGATCCATTGTTTGTTTCACTTCTTCGTGCTTGGATTTAGATATGAGAAAATTGTTTAACAATAAATCTCTTGATAACTATCGCTTGGGTAGAACAAAGTTTAATTTGTGCGCGAGTTACTTTTTTTACTGTCAATCATCTACCCGCTAAGTGTTAGTCATCAAAGGATCCATTGTTTGTTGCACCTCTTGTGTGCTTGAATTTAGATATGAGACAATTGTTTATCAATATATCTTTTGATAACTAACGCTTGGGTGGGTGGGTGGGAACAAAGTTTAATTTGTGGGCGAGTTACTTCTTCTACTGTCACCCACCCACCCGCCCAAGTGGTGGTCATTAAAGGATCTATTGTTTGACCCACCTTTTGTGTGATTGGATTTAGGTATGAAAGAATTGTTTAAAAATAAATCTCTTGATAACTAATGCTTGGATGGGTAGGTGGGAACAAAGATTAATTTGTCGACGAGTCACTTCTACTACTGTCACCCACCCTCCCGCCCAAGTGTTAGTCATTAAAGGATCTATTGCTTGTCCCACCTCTTGTTTGCTTGGGTTTAGATATGAGAGAATTGTTTAACAATAAATTTCATGATAACTAACGCTTGGGTGGGTGGGAGGGAACAAAGTTTAAATTGTGGGCAAGTTACTTCTTCTACTGTCACTCACCCTCCCGCCCAAGTGTTAGTCATTAAAGGATCTATTGCTTGTCCCACCTCTTGTGTGCTTGGATTTAGATATGAGAGAATTGTTTAACAATAAATATTTTAATAACTATCGCTTGGGTGGGAACAAAATTTAATTTGTGGGCGAGTTACTTCTTTTACTGGCACCCATCTACCCAACGGATCCATTGTTTGACCTACCTCTTGTGTGCATGGATTTAGATTTGAGAGAATTGTTTAACAATAAAGGTTTTAATAACTATTGCTTGGGTGGGACAAAGTTTAATTTGTAGGCGAGTTACTTCTTTCACTGTCACCCACCCACCCGCCCAAGTGTTAGTCATTAATGGATCCATTGTTTGACGCACCTCTTGTGTGCTTGGATTTAGATATGAGACAATTGTTTATCAATAAATCTTTTGATAACTAACGCTTGGGTGGGTGGGTGGGAACAAAGTTTAATTTGTGGGCGAGTTACTTCTTCTACTGTCACCCAACCACCCACCCAAGTGTTGGTCATTAAAGGATCCATTGTTTGACCTACCTCTTGTGTGCTTGGATTTAGATATGAGAGAATTGTTTAACAATAAATCTTTTGATAACTATCGCTTAGGTGGGACAAAGTTTAATTTGTGGGTGAGTTACTTTTTCTACTGTCATTCACCCACCAGCCCAAATGTTAGTCATCAAAGGATCTATTCTTTGTCCCAACTCTTGTGTGCTTGGATTTAGATATGAGAAAATTGTTTAACAATAAATTTCTTGATAATTAACGCTTGGGTGGGTGGGTGGGAACAAAGTTTAATTTGTGGGCGAGTTACTTCTTCTACTGTCACCCACCCACCCGCCCAAGTGTTTCTCATTAAAGGATTCATTATTTGTCCCACCTCGTGTGTGCTTGGATTTAGATATGCAAGAATTGTTTAACAATAAATCTCTTGATAACTAACGCTTGGGTGGGTGGATGGGAACAAAGTTTGATTTGTGGGCGAGTTACTTCTTCTACTATCACCCACCCACCCACCCAAGTGGTAGTTATTAAAGGATCTATTGTATATTCTACCTTTTGTGTGCTTGGATTTAGATATGAGAGAATAGTTTATCAATAAATCTCTTGATAACTAACGCTTGGGTTGGTGGGTGGGAACAAAGTTTAATTTGTGGGCGAGGAACTTTTTTTACTGTCACTCACCTACCCGCCCAAGTGTTAGTTATTAAAGGATCTAATGTTTGTCCCACCTCTTGTGTGTTTAGATTTAGATATGAGAGAATTGTTTATCAATAAATCTTTTGATAACTAACGCTTGGGTGGGTTGGTGGGAACAAAGTTTATTTTGTGGGCGAGTTACTTCTTCTACTGTCACCCAGCCACCCGCCTATGTGTTGGTCATCAAAGGATCCATTGTTTGACCCACCTCTTGTGTGCTTGGATTTAGATATGAGAAAATTGTATAACAATAAATGTCTTGATAACTATCGCTTGGGTGGGACAAAGTTTAATTTGAAGGCGAGTTATTTTTTTCACTGTCACCCACCTACCCGCTCAAGTGTTAAACATCAAAGGATTCATTGTTTGTCTCACTTCTTGTCAGCTTGGATTTAGATATGAGAGAATTGTTTAACAATAAATGGGTGGGTGGGAACAAACTTTTTTTTGTGCGCGAGTTACTTCTTCTACTGTCACCCACGCACCAGCCCAAGTGTTAGTTATCAAAGGATATATTGCTTGTCCCACCTCTTGTGTGCTTGGATTTAGATATGAGACAATTGTTTATCAATAAATCTTTTGATAACTAACGCTTGGGTGGGTGGGTGGGAACAAAGTTTAATTTGTTGGCGAGTTACTTCTTCTACTGTCACCCACCCACCCACCCACCCACCCAAGTGTTGGTCATTAAAGGATCCATTGTTTGACCTACCTTTTGTGTGCTTGGATTTAGATATGAGAGAATTGTTTAACAATAAATTTCTTTTAAACGCTTGAGTGGGTGGGAACAAGTTTTATTTGTGGGCTAGTTACTTCTTTTACTGTCACCCACTTACTATTCCAAGTGTAAGTCATCAAAGGATCCATTGGTTGTGACACTTTTTGTGTGCTTGGATTTAGGTATGAAAGAATTATTTAACAATAAATCTCTCAATAACATAAGCTTGGGTGGGTGGGTGGGAACAAAGTTTAATTTGAAGACGAATCACTTTTACTACTGCAACCCACCCACCCGCCCAAGTGTTAGTCATTAAAGGATCTATTGTTTGTCCCACCTCTTGTGTGCTTGGATTTAGATATGAGAGAATTGTTTATCAATAAATCTTTTGATAACTTACGCTTGGGTGGGTGGGTGGGAACAAAGTTTAGTTTGTAGACTAGTTACTTCTTCTACTGTCACCCACCCATGCGCCCAAGTGTTGGTTATTAAAGGATCCATTGTTTGACCCACCTCTTGTGTGCTTGGTTTTAGATATGAGAGAATTGTTTAATAAATCTCTTGATAACTAACGCTTGGGTGGGTGGGTGGGTGGGAACAAAGTTTAATTTGTGGGTGAGTTACTTCTTCTACTATCACCCACCCACCCACCCAAGTGGTAGTCATTAAAGGATCTATTGTATATTCTACCTCTTGTGTGCTTGGATTTAGATATGAGAGAATTGTTTATCAATAAATCTCTTGATAACTAACGCTTGGGTGGGTGGGTGGGAACAAAGTTTAATTTGTGGGCGAGGAACTTCTTTTACTATCACTCACCTACCCGCCCAAGTGTTAGTTATTAAAGGATCTAATGTTTGTCCCACCTCTTGTGTGCTTAGATTTAGATATGAGAGAATTGTTTATCAATAAATCTTTTGATAACTAACGCTTGGGTGGGTGGGTGGAAATAAAGTTTAATTTGTCGGCAAGTTACTTCTTCTACAGTCACCAACCCCCCCACCCATCCAAGTGTTGGTCATTAAAGGATCTATTGTTTGACCTACATTTTGTGTGTTTAGATTTAGATATGAGAGAATTGTTTAACAATCAATCTTTTGATAACAAAAGCTTGGGTGGGTGGGTGGGAACAAAGTTTAATTTGTTGTCAAGTTACTTCTTCTACTATCACTCACCCACCCAAGTGGTAGTCATCAAAGGATTTATTGTATATCCCACCTCTTGTGTGCTTGGATTTAGATATGAGAAAATTGTTTATCAATAAATTTCTTTTAAACGCTTGAGTGGGTAGGAACAAGTTTAATTTGTGGGCGAGTTACTTCTTCTACTGTCACTCACCCACCCGCCCAAGTGTAAGTCATCAAAGGATCCACTGTTTGTATCACCTCTTATGTGCTTGGATTTAGATTTGAGTGAATTGTTTAACAAAACATCTCTTGAAAACTGACGCTCGGGCAGTTGGGTGGGAACAAAGTTTATTTTGTAGGCGAGTTAATTCTTCTACTCTCACCTACCCATCTGCCCATGTGTTAGTAATCAGAGGATCCATTGTTTGTACTACCTCTTGTGTGCTTGGATTTAGATATGAGAGAATTGTTTAACAAAAAATCTCAAGATAACTTACGCTGGGGCGGGTGGGTGGGAACAAAGTTTAATTTGTAGGCGAGTTAATTCTTCTACTGTCACCCAAACACCTGCCCATGTGTTAGTAATCAGAGGATCCATTGTTTGTCCCAACTCTTGTGTGCTTGGATTTAGATATGCAAGAATTGTTTAACAATAAATCTCTTGATAAGTAACACTTGAGTGGGTGGGTGAGTACGAACAAAGTTTAATTTTTAATTTTTTAATTTTTTTTAAATTTAATTTGATGTTTAAATAATGTAATATGAAAATATAACGCTAATACTTGGAAAATAATGCAACAATGGAAATACATAATTTAGTCAAAAAGTTGACTTAAATGATTAAATTATAATTATGCAGTAAGGTAAAACTTAAGAAATGTGGCAACAACGCATGCAAATGTCGAAATACAATGACAATTTGGCTATAAGTTTTTAATTTATATTATTATAAATTATAGTTTATAGAACAATGTAGGTAAATAATTATTGCAAAATTGTAAAAAATGTCATGAACGTTAAGCAATCATGTTACTAGTTAGTATTTGTAGGAAGCTTATTAAAAACAAATAATTTTGAAATGAGTTATACTCCCATGGCCCCCTTTTGTCTACGCCACTGACTTATAAATAACACTGGTTTTGATATTTAGAATTAAACGAATAAAAATGGTTTATTAAAAAAAAGTGAAAAATGGTATACCACAAGGATTATTAAATTTATTTTATGTTTATATTCGAATTAACTAAGCATTTCTAATTTGTATTTTGTTGTTGTAAGAACACTTAAAAACAAGCTTGTAATGTTTTTTGTTGGAATGCCATTAATAGAGCGTTTAATGTAGCACCTTTTTGGCACGCGATTCATTTTTTTTATATTCAACAAAAGCCCCATTTCATATAAAAACCACCGTTTGGCACGAGCCAACACAAATACACAAAAAAACGGAACGAAAAAAATCGTTAAAAATTCACAAAAACCTAACGGACAAAAAAATCGCCACGAGGGGTGACAATAATAACAACCAACATAACAAAAAAGAATTACAAAAGGTCATTTTTTGACCCCTCGTATGAATGTGCCGCCCATCAAACTGGACACGATCCAAGGAATCCCTTCCGAATTCAAATTGGCACCCATTCTTCTTACCCTGACCCATGCATGTCTACAACAACCCAAATCGCAACAACTATACGATTCGACTCAATTGCATTGTGCAATCGCTCTGGTCGCTTGGTATTCAAATAGGGGGACACCATCTCAGATTGAGATTACCTTAATATCAAGCTGGCCGTGCCACATTCAGGTAGTCTTCCGCTGAAATGTAATCGTGACGCTTAAATTTGCATGAGCTCGTGAGAAAAAAATCTTTATGCAAAATTTTACGAACGGTAACTACACCGGGTGTGTATGCGATTAGGCTAATCAATCCATTAGGGTGACGATCATTTTTTAAGTGATTTGTCAAATTTAACCATGTCAGCTTTCTATTTTCTGCACGCTTACTTTATATTCAATTAATTTATCAAATATTAAAATATTGAGAATGGTTTGTGAGAGGATGTGAACCATCATCAACGAAAAAAAAATCCTGCTCAAATATCATTATTTGTCATTATGCTCACGCTATATATGCTTTCAATGTTAAGCCAGGTGTATTAGTTGTTGGTCCCCGCGGGCCAAAAATGGTAAAAAAATTATCGAGACTAAATATACACTTCGGCTCGGACGTTAATGAAACTGGTAGCTGTATAGCTAGGAGATACGCTCGCGCCGTTTAAAATATAAAAATTTAAAATTAAAATTTTTGCTTGATTTATTTTATTTTTACAGAAGGAAGTGGGATTAATAATGCGAGTAATTGTCATGTAATTAAGGATGCTACTGATTATACCGGAGAACACAAAGGCGTTTCTTGTCGACGATGTCGAATTATAATAATATAATTATCGGATTGTGTTGTGTAAGATTTAAACTTGATTTTAGTTATAATTCAAAACTAAATAAAATGTGTTAATTAGTTAATACAATATATGAAGCCAGCTTGATTAAAATGTGCAATAATGGTGAGTGGCGAAATTTTATTGTAAATTTGCAATTACAAAATACCCACTCGAATTAATTATTCTTTTTTAATCATATGCATTCCGAATATAGTTTAAATCCATTTAATTGAAATTAAATTTTATTAACATTATTTTGTCAATTGAATTATCTTTTTTGTTGTTGGTGATTGAATTTGTATTTTAAATGTTTAGTGTGAAATATTTAGTAATACTTCAGTAAACGTTTTATTGATAACAATTGTAGTTAATCAAATATGTATTAGTCAGTCAATATTGTTTACAAGATATATGTTTTTTTACTAGCAATAAAACTAATTAGCAAATTTAGTATTTATTTTGTTCACAATTTTTGAGGCTATTTTCACATTAATAATGTGTTTTGATCATTAAGTTGTCAGTAGAAGCAAATTTAATGGTGGTGGCCGTTACTATGAGATAGTTTATTATAAAATAAATAAAACAGATTCACGATATACTATATCACGAATATATTTAAAAAACCGTAACTAGTTTCAACTTTTACAAGGTCATCATCGGACGGTGGTACAAACAAGTATCACTTGGAATATCAGCTTAGTTAGAGTAGGGTAGTTCATGTAAAGTTGAGACAAGCTAGATTATGCGGTCTGGCCTAGTAGTAAAATTAAAATTATTTTTATATAATTTAAAAAAAGTCAAATGTCAATTCAATAAAGCAATTGTTTTATAAATCTGTCATATGAGTTTTACAAAATTTGATATATAAACTATTAAGCAATTAGATTCTCGACAAACCTGTCATAAGAGCCGTCTGTCATATGAGCTGTTTAACAAACCGACTGCCAACTGCCTCACACAATTTTTTTTGTAAATTAAATTTGAATCAACTTGTTTTTTATTTAAGTATTTTATAGACAGGGTCAAAATTTTGTTGACCATGTTTATTCAAACTGTAGCCTCAATATGTTTTAAACTTTTAGACATTTGTTTGACACTTTTATTAGACATTTTGTTTGCACATTTTAGATTCAGTTGGAGCTATTCGAAATTTGATTGATATTTTTAAGTTAAGCAATAACTTTGTTTGAAATTTTTAGATTTTTTTATATTGTATTACAGTATTTGTAGTAAATTTCATGTTGGTATTTTGTATAATTTGAGATTATAGCGACGACTAGTCGCATAAGTTATTATATATCTACTACAAATTGCTGGCAAGTGGACTATGACGCCATCAAACCAATTTTTTGATTTTAATCGGATTTTAGTCAAATTGAATAAATCAGTTTGTTAGTCTTAAACTGTACTTCATTTTTAAGATATTCATATAACTTTAATGAGTTTAAATCTGGCAATCGGTTTGACACCTATATTGTTTGAACGTCTGACAGTTTTGATCCAAAACGTTTCATGACCGCCAAATGAGACTTATGGCATCTGTCAAATTGGGCAAAATCATTTTAACATAGATATTGTATTTTGACTGTCATTTTAATGAATTCTACACAACTCTAACAATTCATAAAATAGAACTGTCAAATTAAACAAGTTCTACAACTAGTTTGATAGATTAAATCAGTATCTGTCAAATTAGGCAAAAATTAGTTTAACTTCTGTCATATAAAGTCATATTAGTTTGACTGTCATTTTAATTAATAGAAATCACCCGTCCAGTATTATACTCTTCGTAACCCGCCCAAGTGTTTGCGAATGAAATTTACATTTCTGACAATTGTTTTGACTTTTAATGTTAACTGTCACTTATTCTGTGGTATGTCAAAGCTGCAGGAACACAACAAGTGAAAAAAATATCAATTTTTTTAATTACAGACAATTGGGCGGGTGGGCGGGAACACCAATAGAAACCACTTGCTTAAATTCATAATCTACGTGAGCCGCCCACCCGCCCAAGTGTTTGTTATCCAGAATTTAGTTAGCTAACAATTGTTTTGATATTTAATGACAACTTTCACTCATTCTGTTTTGTCAAAGCTGCAGGAACATCAGAAGTGAAGAAAATATTAATTTTCTTGATTACAAACACTTGAGCGGGTGGGCGGGAACACCACATCTGCTCAAATTTATAGTCTACGTGACCCGCCCAACCGCCCAAGTGTTTGTTAGCTAGAAGTTAATTTGCTAACAATTGTTTTGATATTTAATGACAACTTTTACACATTCTGTGACATGTCAAAGCTGCAGGAACACCTGAAGTGAAGAAAATATTAATTTCTTGATCACAAACACTTGGGTGGATGGGCGAGAACACCAATAGAAACCACCTGCTCAAATTTATAATCTACGTAACTCGCCCACCTGCCCAAGTGTTTCTTATCCGGAAACTAATTTGCTAACAGTTTTTTTGATATTTACTGACATCTTTCACTCATTCTGTGATTTGTCAAAGCTGCAGGAACACCAGATGTGAAGAAAATATTAATTTCTTGATCACAAACACTTGGGTGGATGGGCGAGAACACTAATAGAAACCACCTGCTTAAATTTATAAACTACTTGACCCGCTCACCCGCCCAAGTGTTTGTTATCCAGAAGTTAATTTGCTAACAATTGTTTTGATATTTAATGACAACTTTTGCTCATTCTGTGATTTGTGAAAGCTGCAGGAACATCAGATGGGATTAAAATATTAATTTTCTTGATCACAAACACTTGGGCGGGTGGGCGGGAACACCAATAAAATCTATCTGCTCCAATTTATAAACTACTTGACCCGCCCACCCGCCCAAGTAATTGTTATCCAGAAGTTAATTTGCTAACAATTGTTTTGATATTTAATGACAACTTTCACTCATTCTGTGACTTGTCAAAGCTGCAGGAACATCAGAAGTGAAGAAAATATAATTTTTATTTAATTAAAAACTACTTGCTCAAATTCATAAATTACTTGACCCGCCCACCCGCCCAAGTGTTTGTTATCCAGAAGTTAATTTGCTAACAAATGTTTTGTTATTTAATGACAACTTTCACTCATTCTGTGATTTGTGAAAGCTGCAGGAACATCAGATGGGATTAAAATATTAATTTTCTTGATCACAAACACTTGGGCGGGTGGGCGGGACACTAATAAAAACTACTTGCTCAAATTCATAAATTAATTGACCCACCCACCCGCCCAAGTGTTTGTTATCCAGAAGTTAATTTGCTAACAATTGTTTTGATATTTAATGACAACTTTCGCTCATTCGTTGACTTGTCAAAGCTGCAGGAACATCAGAAGTGAAGAAAATATAAATTTTTTTGAACACAAACACTTGGGCGGGTAGGTTGGAATACTAATAGAAACCACCTGTTCAAATTCATAATCTACTTGACCCGCCCACCCGCTCAAGTGCTTGTTATCCAGAAGTTAATTTGCTAACAATTGTTTTCATATTTAATGACAACTTTCACTCATTCTGTGATTTGTCAAAATTGCAGGAACATCAGAAGTGAAGAAATTATTAATTTTCTTGATCACATACATTTGGGCGGGTGGGCGGGAACATCAATAGAAACCACCTGCTCAAATTTATAATATACGTGACCCGCCCACCGGCCCCAGTGTTTGTTATCCAGAAGTTAATTTGCTAACAATTGTTTTGATATTTACACTAATAGAAACCACCCGCTTAATGTTATAATTTACGTAATCCGCCCACCCACTTCAAGGTTAATGAAATTAATTTTCTAACAACTGTTTTTACGTTTATTGACAAATGTCACTCATTCTGTAATGTCAAAGTTGTAGAAACACCAAAAGTGAATAAAATTACAAACATTTGATGCGGGTGGGCAGATTATCATCTACGTAACCCGCCCACCCGCCCAAGTGTTAGTTATTCAGAAATTAATTTGCTGACATTTGTTTTGATGTTTAATAACAAATTTTACAAGTTAATCTAGTTTGATTGATTCAATCAGTCAGACATCAAATTAGTCAAAATCAGTTTGACATAGTTGTCATATATAACATTAGTTTTACTGAAATTTCAATGAATTTTACACATTACACTTTATTAAATAGATTTGTCATATTCAGTTTGTTAATCCAGTTGGATACATTCAATCAGTTTGACATCTGTCAAACTAGGCAAATTTATTTGACATTGATGTCAGATGACAGCATATTGACAGTCCTACTGAATTCTACAGTTGTGACAATTAATTAAATAGAACTGTCAAAGTTAGTTTGACATCTGTCAAATTATTAAACATGTTTTACAAGTTTAGTTTGACATCTGTCAAATTAAACATGTTTTACAAGTTGATACGTTCAATCATTTTAATGTATTCTACACAGCAGTAACAATTTATACAATAGAACTGTCACATTCTGATTGACATCTGTCAAATTAAACAAGTTTTACAAATAAATCTAGTTTGATAGATTCAATCGGTTGGGCATCTGTCAAATTAGGCAAAATTAGTGGCATAATTGTCATATATAACATTAATAAATTCTACACTGCTGTAACAATTTGTGAAACCGTATTATCAAATTTACTTTAAAATCTGTCAAATTAAACAAGTTTATTTATTGCAAATATAAAAATAAAAATAAACTTCAATAGATTGCAATATGGCAACATCGCAATTATTTTGTTATTTCTAAAAATAGTTGTCTTGTAATTTGTTAATATCAGTTTTAGACTGTCAATTGGTTTGACTCCTGAGAAAATATACATTAAAAAAAGTATGACAGTTTTAGACCGTTAAAGAAGACTGATGTGGCATAAATCAGATTGACAAATCCAAGGAATCAATTTGAAAATTTTCAAATTAAGCAAAATCAGTTTTCAGTTTGACAGTTTTATTGTTTCAATGAATTATTTACCTCTAAAATATTTATTATAATAGTTTGACAATTTTGATTCAAAATCTGTCAAATAAGACGTCAAATTTATTTGAATTAGTTTGATTGTATCACGTAAAACTGTGTCGATTGATATTACCTAATATAATAATAATTTGACAATTATAATTGGTTTGACATCTGTCAAAACATCAAATGAATTTTGACAGTTTTAGGTCATCAGCAGTTTGACACATATAGTTTGCTATGTTGCCACGTTTCTTAAATATTCCTAATAGATTTTGATATACAAATTGATATTTTGTGCATTATAAAATTGTTCCACAATTGCTAAAAAGTAACTGCTTCAAAGGATGAGATATAATAGCAATGTTGCCATATTGCTTTTTATTTATGTGTTAAATTTGATAAATTGATTCTTGTACATTTTGACATTTATCATATAAAGGCGGAAAAGTCGATTTTTTGAGGAAGAACAACTATGACAAATATTTGCGATGTTGCAAATTTTTTCAATTGTATTTTGACATTCTCTTACATTATCTGAATGAAAGTTTAAATTGATTTCTATACAATTAGAGATTATGATTGCTGATCACTTTACATACGTTCATAACTTTCTTGATTCTTAATCCAAACTGAACTTCATAAAATCTATTAAATTCTTGAAACTTTTTTTCTTAAAAAGTACGTTAACAGTAAAAAAACTATTCTCACGCCTAACCCAAATCATTTTTTAATAATTTCCACCCTTCCGCAAAATAACAGCACTAAATTCAATTCTCAAAAAAAGAATAAGAACAATTTACACCGCCTACTTACACCAGTGATCACTTTTTGATTGCCCTAATATATAATACATTTTTCCGGTGAGCATTATTACACGCCTTTTTCGGTCCCAATTACGGGGTGTGAAAACGATTACCGCAAAAAATAGAACTAACGATGACAGCCTAACGTTCAATTGTCTTGTGAATGAGAAAAAATATAAGACGGTAGTAGTTTTTTTCTATTTGTAGATGACGGGAAGACTGAAAAAAATTTACCATATGGGAAACAGTTGTTAATAATATATCCCTCATTTTTATCTGCTCTAACGGGGGAGAACAAGTGTGGAAACTCGTGGGATCACTTCCAGGATGCGCACTTGGTAATATTTTTTAATAAACAACCACCGGCATTGCTTTTATTATATCATAAATTACTAGATTTGCCTGCAAACTATATCAGCTGGTGCTACTGGTCTATCAATTAATTCTGCAGCAATAAATAATAATCAAGTTATCACCGGTTAAATGCCACAAGTATCCATAATAGGTTCATTTATGTGTTAATGATGATTATTTATATTCCATATAAACGGTTTATTTTTATTTACTTTTAATATAATTTATTTGACAACACAAAGTATTATCCCCGACATTAAAAGGTGATAAAGCGAACCAACAATGGTCCCAATCTATAAATCGAATCCTTTAACTTTTTATCTGCTTAACCGAGATTGTAACTTAATACTAATAATTCTGTCAACATAAAGTTTTCGATTATTTTCGATACAATACTATAGGGGAGTTTTTAGCAAAAGGTACCAATACTTTCACCCTTTTCTTACAGTAAGGGTTGCATTATGGAAGATGCCGATCTATATAGTATAGAATAATGGGTATTGTGTATTGGTTTTATTTGTATTGCGCACAATACTCGCATCGTGTGCAGTCCGCGTGGACATTGTGTGTCGCTCGCGCTCTATATTTTCATATTTTTTCATTTGCATAAATATTGTTATATTGATTGAATCGATTATATTATTGGGGTTTAATAAAAGGGGTTGTAATTGATACTTGAGGATCAATAATAAATAATAACTCGTCCCTCATCATAAATAATATTTATGTATGGAGTAATTGATTGATACCTCAAGGCTCTGTAATTAGAGTTGTAGTTATACTTAGCAATCAGAGAAACGGGAAGAAGTAAGGTGTGTTTCATCTGTAACAACAGAAAAATCACAGTTAGTTATAATAAACGGAAATGTTAAATTATATATTATATACTATAATTTTATTTTATGATATATTTAATTATAATAATTTTTTTCTGCCACAATGCGTTAAATGTACATCAAACTACTAAATCATTTTACCGAATTGTTATCGTACGATGTATGACACAGTTACCTAGGATACAATATAGGGAAATACTGTAGGGCAGCTGCTTACAATTGTCATTTAAAGAAGTGTCAGATGAATGAACAAATTATGTATTAAATTAAATATTAAAGTTTGATGATTATTGCCAAATAAATATATGAAATAGTGAATTAAAAAAATATTAAATATATGGATCAGAATTGTCAAACTATAAATATGTATACAATTGTCAAATATGTTTTGATTTAATACTTTATATATGATTTATTATGTGTTCAGGTTTTATTTGATGGCCGGATTTTGTAATTTGATATATTTTGGAATTAAATGGCCGAATTTTGACATTTAATGACCGGATTTTGACATTTAATGGCCGGATTTTAGAAATTAGTTATGTTGATTTAATCTTAATGATTTGTTTACATTTAGTTAGGTTAGCTTAGTCGAATTTTCACATTTAAAGGCCGAATTTTATCTTATTTACGCACATTTAGTTAGGTTAGGTTATGTCAAATTATATGATTAGATTTTGTCATTTGATGGCCGGATTTTGTAATTTGTTGGTCATATTTTGAAATTGATTAGCCGAATTTTGACATTTAACGGTTGGATTTTGGAATTTGATGGCTAGA
Organism: Tachinus rufipes; assembly: GCA_963932245.1. Classification (NCBI taxonomy): domain Eukaryota; kingdom Metazoa; phylum Arthropoda; class Insecta; order Coleoptera; family Staphylinidae; genus Tachinus; species Tachinus rufipes. The sequence continues at coordinate 73,153,586 of OZ010748.1, read as the reverse complement.
TTTAATCTCATTTACTCACATTTAGTTAGGTTAGGTTATGTTTTATATTATATTCGGATTTTGTTATTTGATGGCCGGATTTAGTAATTTGTTAGCCACGTTTTGGAATGGTCGAAATGTAATTTTTAACAGGAGAATGTTGACATTAAATGGCCGGATTATGAGGTTTGATAGCCGGATTTAATCATATTAACCTATATTAAGTTAGGTTAGAATATGTTTTATTATATCTTTAGATTTTGTTATTAAATGGTCAAGTTTTGTAATTTGTTTCCCAAATTTTGGAATTAAATTGCTAAATTTTTATATTTAAAAGATTTGGGAGTTTTATAACCGGATTTAAATCTTGTTTGCTCAAATTTAGTTAGGTTAGGATATGTTTAAATTTTGCCATTTGATGACCGGATTTTGAAATTTGTGTTTGGATTTTGGATTTTGGAATTTAATTTAATTTATTTACAATTAAATAAGTTAGGTTATGTTTTATTATATGTTTAGATTTTGCCATTTGATGGCCGGATTTTGCAGTTTGTTGGACAAATTATGAAATTAAATAGCCAAATTTTGGCGTTTAAGGGCCGGATTTTAGAATTTGATTGCCGGATTTAACTTTATTTATTAAAAATTACTTAGGTTAGGTTATGTTTTATTATATGTTTAGATTTTGCTATTTGTTGAACAATCAATTTTTGGAACTAAATAGTTGAATTTTGACATTTAAAGGCCGGATTCTGGAATTTTATGACCGGATTTAATCTTATTAGCTCACATTTAATTAGGTTAGGTTATTAAAAAGGTTTTTAATGGTCAAAATAATGTTGTGATAGAAACTGTTACAGTATATTGACAAATGACACTTAAAGGTCATTAAATTTTTAATTGTCATTTACTTGTCAACTAACTTCAAACGTCAAGTGCCATTGAAAGTTTGTTGACTGGCATTAAACGTCAACGTCACATATCAGTTGTCAATGAATTTGTCAAATATGATAATTTAGTTAACTGTCATTAAATGTCAGAATATATGTGTCAACTGTCAACAACCTAATTGTCTAAAAATATCCACTATTGGAATTCTGTCGACTGACATTAAACGTCAAATGTAGTTGTAAAAGAATTTGACAATTATGATTAAGTTATCATCTGTCATATGTCTAACAATTATCAGTTTTAATGTCATCCGTCAAAAATGAAATTTCTGTAAAAAATTAACAAGTGTCACATTAAAAGTCAAGTTTGCAAAGAATAAAATGTAATTAGTATTAAATAACATTCTGACAACTGCAAAAGTAACGTCAAATGCGCTAAAAAAACGTTATATTTTGTCATTTTGACTATAATATCAAAAACTGTCAAACGTGTTTTAATTTGGTAATATAATATTTAAAACTGACAAGCTACTAAGAAAATATGTCAACTGCCAACATTGACACTTTTGAAAGCTGTCAAAATTTGTCAAAAATAAAACTGTTGTTAATGTCAAACATCTGTAATAGGATAACTGTCAACTGTCAAATACATTGCAAACTAAAATAGTCAACAAATGTACAACAAAATTGTATAAACTGTCAACAATAACTTCATTATTTTATGACAAAATATTTTTTAATATTATCTGCCAAATGTCAATTTTTATTAAAAATCATCTGTGAAATATAACAACTTCATTAAATGTTAGATAATCTGACAATTATGACATTTTAGTAGACTTTCAGTAAATGTCAAATATGGCGACTGTAATCTATCCGAAAATTTCAACTGTCAAAAATGTCATTTGTCAAAAATGAGAAATATCAGTAATGTCATTACATTTCAATAAATATATGTCATTAAATACTATCCGTCAAATATGACAACTCCGTGACATTATCTGTTAAAAATGACATTTCTGAAAAATGTATTGTTTATTATTGAATGTCAAGAATGACATTTCTAAAAAATAACTGTCACAAATAATTGTTAACTGTTAAAAATGTTATTGAAAATCATTCCGAATCAATTGTCAAAAACTATATAAAAGTGTCAACAATTTTATACACAGCATAAGAAGGTCGGATTTTTTGGGTTTAATGGCCGGTTTTTAAATTATAAATCTAGTCTTAAAACTATCCGGTTTTTTAAAGTGTATATATGGCTTTTAAAAACAAAAATCCGGCTATTAACGTGTTAAATTTGGTTATTAAGCTGTTAACTCAATTTTAGCATTTAAAACTTTAAAGATTTAGCATGTCCTGAGATACTTTTTGCAACTCTTTTATGATAAAACTTTAGGTTAGGTTAGGTTTATGATAAAACTTTTAGGTTAGGTTAGGTTTATAATAGGTTAGGTGCATCTTTATAAATGGAATTTTAGCATTTTATACACAGCCTAGCATAAGATGGCCGAATTTTTGGATTTGATGGCCGGATTTTTGGATTTGATGGCCGGATTTTTAGATTTAAAGGCCGGCTTTTAGATTTAATAGCCGGATTTTAAGATTTAATAGCCGAATTTTTACTTTTAGCAGATTTAACATGTCATGGGTTAGTTTTTGTAACTATTTTATCTCTTATAGTGAAAAATTTTACTTCTACCTTGACAGGTTTTTGTTTTTAGTAGTTTTTTGGTTTTGTTTAAGGCTGTAAAGGTAGTTATTATTAATAAATCCGGCTTTTAAATATCAAAATTTAGATATATATTAACTGAAGATATAATTTTAATATTTTGCATGCAGCATAACATATGATGGCCGGATTTAAACAGTTTTCTTTAAGTAGTTCTTTTTAAACATTGATTTTTAGTTTATCAAACGTTTTATAATTTTATGTGTTATATTTACAAGACCTAAATCCGGCCGTCAAATATTTAAAATCTTAAATTATTTTAATTTATATTTTTTTCCAATTATGTATACAAATTAAACAAATCCGGCTATTAAATAATAATTTCCTGCTATGACATAATAAAATCCGGCCATCAAACAATTAAATCTGGCCTTCAAATACTTAGTTCAATTATATAATAATCTTTATTTATTTTAGTGTTTTGTAATCAGCATAACATATGATGGCCGGTTTTCAATTTAATCCATATCAATACTTAATGAGTTTATAAAATCAAATGTCTTAAAACCTTAAAATTATGTTAGATTTTAGACATTAAAATCCGGCCATCTGACAATAATATCCGGCATTAAACAACAATAAATAAATTTTGGCCATCAAACAATATAATCCGGCTATTCGTTCATTAGACACTAAAATCCGGCCAATATATAATCAAATTTGGCATTAAACCATAAAATCCTGCCGTTAATCAAGATTTTATTCAGCATTAAACAAAAAATCTGGCTATTAACCAATAATATTCGGCTTTTAGACATAGACCAGATTTTTTTGTTAAATGACCAAATTTTAGGTCATTTAACAAAAAAATCTGGCAGTTTACAATAAAATCTAGTGAATAGACATTTGGCCATTAAGCAATAAAATCCAGCATTAAGCAATAATATTAACAAATTAAAACAATCCGGCCATCAGAAAAAAAAATGTTGTAATTAAATAATTAAACCCGGTTATTAGACAATGAAATCCGGCCATTAAACAATAAAATCTATTTAACAGACATTAAAATCCGGCCATTAAGCAATAAAACCTGGTACTAAACAATAATATGAACAAATGAAACAAATCCGGCCATTAAATAAGATTTTTTTTTATCAAATATTTAAATCCGGCTATCAATCAATATAATCCGGCTATTAAACAATTTTATTTACAATTTGGCAGTTTTGTTACCAATATGACAGTTTAGCAATAAATTGACAATTAATCAAAAAAGTTTTATTGTCGATAACTTGACATATGATTATTTAGCAAGTATTTGACAGTTTTATTACAGTTTTGTCAACAATTTGACAGTTTACTTATAATTTAACAATTTTGTCCACAATTTGACAGTTTTGTCAACAATGTAACATATAATATTGACAGTTGACAGTTTAACAATACAAACAATTGGAACTCTTGACAATACAGCATCAGTTTTAGTTTCAACTATCAGTGGCGTAGCTAGGATTTGTAGCGCGGATTTGCATGAGGTTTGGAAGCTCTATAACTTTTTGCCCCTTTAACTTATGCAACCTAGTATTATAAAAATGACAACAAACGGGGTTTACTGTCAATCGCGAAGCGACAAAGCATCATAACATTACAACAAACCAACTCAATGTCAATCACGAAGCGACAAAGTGTCATAATATGCAACAATTGACTTTACTGTCAATTTATTAATCACAATGCGACCTAGTATCAAAAAAATACAACAAACGGGTTAGCTGTCAATCGCGAAGCGACAAACTATCACAACACTACAACAAACCAACTCACTGTCAATCGTGAAGCGACAAAATATCATAATATGCAACAATTGAATTTACTGTCAATATATTAATCACAATGCGATCTAGTATCGAAAAAATGACAACAAACGGGTTAGCTGTCAATCGCGAAGCGACAAAGTATTACAACATTATAACAAACCAACTCATGATCAATCGCGAAGCGACAAAGTATTATAATATGCAACAATTGAATTTACTGTCAATATATTGATCACAATGCGACCTAGTTGAAAAAATGACAACAAACGGGTTAGCTGTCAATCGCGAAGCGACAAAGTATCACAACATTATAACAAACCAACTCACGATCAATCACGAAGCGACAAAGTATCATAATATGCAACAATTGAATTTACTGTCAATATATTAATCACAATGCGACCTAGTATCGAAAAAATAACAACAAACGGGTTAGCTGTCAATCGCGTAGCGATAAAGTATCACAACATTATAGCAAACCAACTCACGATCAATCGCGAAGCGACAAAGTATCATAATTTGCAACATTTGAATTTACTGTCAATATATTGATCACAATGCGACCTAGTATCGAAAAAATTACAACAAACGGGTTAGCTGTCAATCGCGAAGCGACAAAGTATCACAATATTATAACAAACCAACTCACGATCAATCGCGAAGCGACAAAGTATCATAATATGCAACAATTGAATTTACTGTCAATATATTAATCACAATGCGACCTAGTATCGAAAAAATGACAACAAACGGGTTAGCTGTCAATCGCGAAGCGATAAAGTATCACAACATTATAGCAAACTAACTCACGATCAATCGCGAAGCGACAAAGTATCATAATATGCAACAATTGAATTTAACGTCAATATAATACTCACAATGCGACGTAGTATCGAAAAAATGACAACAAACGGGTTAGCTGTCAATCGCGAAGCGACAAAGTATCATAACATTACAACAAACCAACTCACTGTCAATCGCGAAGCGACAAAGTATCATAATATGCAACAATTGAATTTAACGTCAATATATTAATCACAATGCGACCTAGTATCGAAAAAATGTCAAGAAACGGGTTAGCTGTCAATCGCGAAGCGACAAATTATTATAACATTACAACAAACCAACTCACTGTCAATCGCGAAGCGACAAAGTATCATAATATGCAACAATTGAATTTAAGGTCAGTATATTAATCACAATGCGACCTAGTATTAAAAAAATGACAACAAACGGGTTAGCTGTCAATCGCGAAGCGACAAAGTATCATAACATTACAACAAACCAACTCACTGTCAATCGCGAAGCGACAAAGTATCATAATATGCAACAATTGAAGTTTCTGTCAATATATTAATCACAATGCGTCCTAGTATCGAAAAAATTACAACAAACGGGTTAGCTGTCAATCGCGAAGTGACAAAGTATCACAACATTATAACAAACCAACTCACGATCAATCGCGAAGCGACTAAGTGTCATAATATACAACAATTAAATTTATTGTCAATATATTAATCACAATGCGTCCTAGTTTCGAAAAAATGACAACAAACGGGTTAGCTGTCAATCGCGAAGCGACAAAGTATCACAACATTTTACAAACCATATCACTGACAATCGCGAAGCGACAAAGTGTCATAATATGCAACAATTGACTTTACTGTCAATATATTATTGACAATGCGTCCTAGTATCGAAAAAATGACAACAAACGGGTTAGCTGTCAATCGCGAAGCGACAAATTATCACAACATTATAACATACTATCTCACTGTCAATCGCGAAGCGACAAAGTATCATAATATACAACAATTGAATTTACTGTCAATATACAATGCGACCTAATATTGAAAAGTACAACAAACGGGTTAACTGCCAATTGCGAAGCGAGAAAGTATCACAACATTACAACAAACCATCTCACTGTCAATCGCAAAGCGACAAAATATTATAATATGCAACAATTGAATTTACTGTCAATATATTAATCACAATGCGACCAAGTATCGAAAAAATGACAACAAACCGGTTAACTATCAATCGCGAAGCGACAAAGTATCACAAAATTACAACAAACCAACTCAGAATCAATCGCGAAGCGACAAAGTGTTATAATATGCAACAATTGGATTTACTGTCAATATGTTAATTGCAATGCGACCTAGTATCAAAAAAATGAAAACAAACGGGTTAACTGTCAATCGCGAAGTGACAAAGTATCACAACATTATAACAAACCAACTCACTCTCAATCGCGAAGCGACAAAGTGTCATAATATGCAACAATTGAATTTAACGTCAATATATTAATCACAATGCGACCTCGTATCGAAAAAATGACAACAAACGGGTTAGCTGTCAATCGCGAAGCGACAAAGTATCATAACATTACAACAAACCAACTCAAGGTCAATCGCGAAGCGACAAAGTATTATAATTTGCAACAATTGAATTTACTGTTAATATATTAATCACAATGCGACCTAGTATCGAAAAAATGACAACAAACGGGTTAGCTGTCAATCGCAAAGCGACAAAGTATCACAACATTATAACAAACCATTTCACTGTTAATCGCGAAGCGACAAAACATCATAATATGCAACAATTGAAGTTACTGTCAATATATTAATCACAATGCGTCCTAGTATCGAAAAATTTACAACAAACGGGTTAGCTGTCAATCGCGAAGCAACAAAGTATTACAACATTATAACAAACTATCTCACTGTCAATCGCGAAGCGACAAAATATTATAATATGCAACAATTGAATTTACTGTCAATATATTAATTACAGTGCGATTTAGTATCGAAAAAATGATAACAAACGGGTTAACTATCAATCGCGAAGCGACAAAGTATCACAACATTATAACAAACCAACTCACGATCAATCGCGAAGCGACAAAGTATCATAATATGCAACAATTGAATTTAATGTCAATCAATTTATTAATAACAATGCGACCTAGTATCGAAAAAAATGACAACAAACGGGTTAACTATCAATCGCGAAGCGACAATGTATCACAAAACTACAACAAACCAACTCAGAATCAATCGCGAAGCGACAAAGTGTTATAATATGCAACACTTGAAATTACTGTCAATATATTAATCGCAAAGCAACCTAGTATTGAAAAAATGACAACAAACGGGTTAACTGTCAATCGCGAAGCGACAAAGTATTATAACATTACAACAAACCAACTCACTGTCAATCGCGAAGCGACAAAGTATCATAATATGCAACAATTGAATTTAAGGTCAATATATTAATCAGAATGCGTCCTAGTATCGAAAAAATGACAACAAACGGGTTAGCTGTCAATCGCGAAGCGACAAAGTATTATAACATTACAACAAACCAACTCACTGTCAATCGCGAAGCGACAAAGTATCATAATATGCAACAATTGAATTTAAGGTCAATATATTAATCACAATGCGACCTAGTATCGAAAAAATGACAACAAACGGGTTAGCTGTTAATCGCGAAGCGACAAAGTATTATAACATTACAACAAACCAACTCACTATCAATCGCGAAGCGACAAAGTATCATAATATGCAACAATTGAATTTAAGGTCAATATATTAATCACAATGCGTCCTAGTATCGAAAAAATGACAACAAACGGGTTAGCTGTCAATCGCGAAGCGACAAAGTATCATAACATTACAACAAACCAACTCAATGTCAAACGCGAAGCTACAATTATAATTTGCAACAATTGAATTTACTGTCAATATATTAATCACAATGCGACCTAGTATAGAAAAATGACAACAAACGGGTTAACTGTCAATCACAACATTACAAGTAACCAATTCACTGTCAATCGCGAAGCGACAAAATATTATAATATGCAACAATTGAATTTACTGTCAATATATTAATCACAATGCGTCTTAGTATCATAAAAATTACAATAAACGAGCAATAATTAATAAATTTATAAAATCCGGCTGTTAAATGTTTTTTTTAAATTTAATTTTAAATTAAATATAGAAATCAAACAAATCCGGCCATCAAATAAGAAAATTTTGTCTTAAAGTAATAAAATCCGGCCATCTAACAATAAAATCCGGCCATCAGATATTAAAATCCGGCCATTAAACAATAAAATCCGGCATTCAATTATAAAATCCTGCCATCAAACAATGAAATCCGGCTATAAAACAATAAAATCCAGCTTTAAAATATTGAAATATTAACTGGAAAATATTATTTTAGACATTTTTGTGCCTGAATTTGAGTATTTTATTTTTTAATATTGTATTTGATGGCCGGATATTATCATCTAATAATATTCTATAATTTGGTGACCGAATTTATAATAAATTAATAATATCACACATAAATCGTTGTTTGAATTGTTTTATCTTCACTAAATCATAATTATGCAACAGATCACAATACATTTTAACATGAATTATAATATTTTATTACGGATAATCCTATTTAATAGTCGATTTAAATATTAAAAACAGTATGGAGCTCAATTTTATAATATGCAAACAATTACAAATTAATTTCATTGATTTTTTTCTTAAATTTTGAAGGTTGAATTATCATAATTGCGTTAATTTAAGATTATTGGAATAAATATTAGATATACAATTTTTATTTGTTGTTTTAGTAATACACAATTAATTATTTACTTTAATGAAAATATTTCAAATGAATATTTATAAGATAAATTTTTTTTGGTCAAAGCTTGTGATTCAATATTTTCCCCTTGCAGGAATTTTTAATAATAAACATGCTAGTTTAACAGGGTCCAAAGAGCTTTTCAGATCCTTGAGACATAAATACTTTCCGCTTCCATAGACAACTTTGTTAAATTGTAATGAATTTTATTGATTTTTATTTAATTTCATTTTACTTTTAATAACGTGACAACCTGTGTGAATTAATCTATTGAGGGACGATATTAAATGCTGCAATTAATTAGCAAATGAAATAATGTAGCAGAAATAAAAAATATAGTGTGCTGCGATTTGTATAAAAAAAAATGAATGAGACGAATTTATATATAAAAAATGCTTCGAATGAGGAGAGAGGGAGATGGTTTTGAGAGTGAGAGCAGACTACTACCCCCTATAGCAAGGCCATTCTTTGATATAATTCGAATAAAACAAGGGGACGGTTCGGTGTATTATGTTGTTACGTAATGCCGGGACAGAGAGGGAACCCTGAAGAGGCGGAGGGCCCCCACCACCGCCGAATATCTGTACCCCCACTACCACCACGGGCCGGTTACGAGAGCACACCACGGATGGGATGCTGGAGAGTTTTTCTAATCTTGTAGATGTAGAGCTAGTGTAGTTTTTGCTACCTAAGAGCACACTCCGCATACTATTTTTTTCACCCGATACCACGCCGAGCCGCTCGCAGTGCTCGCACCATTGCCAGTCCGGAGAGAGCGCTCGCACCGCACGCTTGATTTTGGTGCGAGAGACACGAGTGCGCGCCAGTTCAGTTTCGTGGACGCCGCAGATACATACATATATACCGACACGAACACGTGTGACGGTGGCTGGCAGACCCGATACCGACGCGGGGTGCTAAACTGCAGTGACTCCACATTTGCGAGACGGTGCGCTTCCCAACCGAACATTGGGATTTAATTCACGTGGCCGTTAGTGTTTTTTTTATTTTTTGTTTAATAATTTTTTTAATTATTAAATAATTTAATAATAAGTCGCGTTCTATGGTGCGCGCTTATGAACAAGTGAATCGTGTTTTTACTTACTGGGATTACCTGCTAGTTTAAGCTGGAGGGTCGCATGGAATGCCGATCAGGAGGGTTGGAATTTCAACCCTCTCCGATGCTACTTGAAAACAACGCCAACTACTCCACGCACCTGCAGCGTTCTATAGATACGTTGCGTAGTCTAGGCGACAGGCTAGGCGAGCGCAACGTGGACCTGCGGTTGAATCTGCACCAAGATCTAAGGAACAACGAGTTGCGTGCAGATAGAGGTCCTTTAAATATGAATCAAAATCTCAATATAGACCGCTACGGGCTCGAGCTCAATTTGAGTTTGAGCGCGGATAGATTGAATGAACGCAATCTTCTGCAGGAACGGATGCAGCAGGAGCGCAATTTAAACCTGGAGCGATTAATGAATGAGAGGAATGAAAGGATGAGCATAGACCACACGCTCAGTATAGAGAGGCTGAATTTGGAGCGATCGTTAACGCAGAACAGTGCTCCTGCCGATAGGGCGCTTACCGATAGGAACCTAAATAATCTCGAGAGGATGGGCATCGACGGCAGGAGCATAGACAGACACGATCGGTTGCGTGGCGGCCTGGATTTACACAACGGCGACGTCTCCAACAACAGGCATCAAGAACAAAACGATCTCAAGTACAGGGAATACAAGGCGCACTTGGACACCCTGAGGAACACCGAAAGTTCAAGGTCACTGGAGGGGAGGAACAACGACGACGACAGGGGAAATTCGTCTACGCCACCCACCCCCATCTCCGTCGGGGAGAATTTCCAAGATGAAAAGGTATTTTCACTCGGCGCGCTCTTTATCTTTTTTTTTCTTCTCACAATTTCCATTTATTTTTACGGCGACTCTCGTCTATCTCTCTCTGTCTATGCAGATTTGCGCAAAAAAAACTATAAACCACCTGACTGGCAAAGAAGAGCACCCAGTCCTCATTAAAAACAAATTGAAACAAAATATAAACGTTGCTTAAAACAATAAAATGAAATAAAATTTAACTATTACTTTCCATACAAAAAATTTAAAACTAAAACAAATGAGTTTAATCGACTCATTTTAAATTTGCTGACTTTGTTGTTTATCTAGTTGGCCTAGACTAATTTCATTATGAAATTTGCAATTTAGAATCAAATTTGCCCAAAGTTTATAATAATTAGTTTAATGGATCCAGTAGGTTAGCAAATTTAATTTACGTTAAAATTATTTGATTAAAATGGACTTTTATAATTTTAATTAATTTAAATACTAAAATTATTTCTTAGGTTAGGTTCAGTCTAAAGTTTATAAAATTTGAAAAACAATTGATATTTGACTCCAATAGGCCAGGTTTTGATAATCAAAATTAGGTTTAAAAATTAACAAACAAGCCAAAATTAGGTTTAGAAACATTTGGAATTCGTTTCAAAGTTTTAACCATCTAAAGCAAGATTAAGTCTAGATTGTTTTAAATAATTGTTGTTGTTGCAATTGTTTTCTTAGATTAGATATAATTTTGACTCAATAATATTGATTATGCTTCCATAACCTAACCTAATCTGTTTATTATTAAGGTCAAGTTTATAGCAATAACTTTGACTGTATAAGAATACTATGAGGTTTTAAATAATTGACAATTATGCCTAACTTAAACTGAACCTAGGTTTAAAAATAGCATTACTTTAACATAATTAATTGGTCGAATATAAAGTTTAAAAATGAAATTAACTATTTTGAATTAATTTGATAGTTTAGGAACGCAATTTGATAGATTTGTTAACATGTGATTTATTTTTTTTAAACATAATTTTGACAGTTTAATGATTTAATTTGAAATGTCATTTAAGGTTTTATTTGTTGGCAACACTGATTTATACTCTTGTAGTTACGATGTAAATGCAATTTATTATGTAAAAACATGTTCTTTACTTTACTTTGACATAATATTGACAGTTCAAATGGGATTATTTCTGTTGGCAATATTTAGAATATGATTTAATATTTTTAGCAAAATTAATAGTTTGAAAAGTATTAAATTGGTTGGCTACTTTTAAATAAATTTAAAGTTCTTCAAACATACTTTTGACAGTAGTGTGATTTGACATATCACTTGGAATTTAGTTGGCAACACTTTAGATTTATAATTTAGTACTATGTTGTAGTTTGAGATGCGAAATTATTAGTTAAAACATAATTTTTGACAGTTACTGACTTAATTTTGACAGTCAATAAAGATTTTTTTTAGTTGGGGCTTTTTTAGTTTGGAAACACTTTAAATTTACTGATTTATTATAATGTTATCAATTTGAAACAATGCAAGTGCGATTTATTTATGCAAAAATTTATTTTTTGACATTTATTGACAAAATCTAACAGTTCAGAAAACTGATTTGTGATTTTACATATTTTTATAGTTGGCAACAGTTTAAATAAATGCAAACTATATTATAAAAAGACAATTTGGAATTTATTTTGACAGTTATGTAATTTGATTTTTTTTTTGTGACTCTTTAGTTGCTTTAAATGCACTGATTTATACTACAAATTATTAGATAAAAAGATTTTGACAGTTACTGACATAATTTTGACACATATTGATTTAATGTTGACAGTTACTTAAATAATTTTGACAGTTTATAAACCATGATTTTGATGGCTACAAAAATGAGTTTTTTATTTTTTTCTCAGTTGTCATAATTCTGACAGTTTTTCGTGTACGTCTAGCGTTTTGATCATATTGCATTTTGACTGTTTCTAGCATAATTTTGACATTTTAAGTCCAATCAATTTAGGACTACTTGTATACTTGGCAACATTTTAAAATTGTGCAAATCATGTCTTCAGCTTAATATTAGTATTTACTTTGTCAGCTTAGTTGGCTAATTGTGCAGTTAGCATCGGTAGAATACAACAAGTATGAAAGTTCTGGGACAAAAAATTGATTTACTTTTAATTTGACAGATAATTTTAAACTAAGATTAACTTTTTGACAGTTTAGTAATATAAATTTAGAATTTGGCAGATTTGTGAGAAGTTTGTTGGCAACACTGTAAATATATTGATGATCAGTTGACAAAAATTTAAATGTGATTTACTCAGTTTTGCGGTCAGTTTAAACTAAGTTTAACAGTGTATTAAAATAATTTGACAGTTGTATTGACTTAATACTATTTGGCTATAATTTAAATGCAATTTATCAGATTCTACACTAATTTTAAATTAAGTTTGACAGTTATCGTCAGGTCTTTACGTTTCTTTGATACTTTAAGCACAGTAATAAATGACTTAATACTTTTTATACAGTTGGCAATCATTTAAATACAATTTAGCAGATTCTACACTAAATTTAAATTAAGTTTGACAGTTTACTGATATAATTTGACAGTTGTTGTGTGTTTTTTACGTTACTTTTATACATTAAGGACACTAATGGATTATTTAATACTATTTATACAGTTGGCAATAATTTAAATGCAATTTACCAGATTCTACACTAATTTTAAACTAAGTTTGACAGTTTTCTAACATAATATGACAGTTATTGTGAAGTTTTTGATTTGGCTTGATACAACAAGTACACTTGTAGAGATTTTAATGCTATTTTTATAGTTAATAACTAATTTAATAATTTTTGACAGTTTACTCACATAATTTGACAAGTTTAGAGTTGATTTAATACTGTTTTTGCAGTTGGCAACAATTTAAATGTAATTTAACCTGCAAAATATTAGTTTAACATTTTCTTTACATAATTTGACAGATTAAATATGTCCAATTTTGACAGTTATTTTTGTAATCAAAAATTTCCTACAATTTCGCAGTTGACAATAATTAAAATTGAATCAATTTGATAAAAAAAGTAATTTAATACAACTTTGACAGTTAATTAACACAATTTAAGAATTTATATTTGTAATCAATTTAGAAAATCACTTATACTTTTCTTATTAATGAGATACATTTAAAGCTGCACTAAATCTGCTGACATTAATCCAAACACTCGATATCCGGCCGGATATTGTTAAGTGTTTAATTTTGTTTGATTATTTATTAAGAAAAAATGTGGCGCAGTCAATTTTATAACTAAATTAAACGGTATACTGGCTTATAGAAACAACGACAACAATCGATTTTATAAATAAATAACTGCTTAGTAAACTTACAAACAAGATAGTAATACTTTTATCACGATATACGTAATTGTTAATTTTTTTGACAATAATTAGTATATTTTATAATAAATTTGTTGTCGGGAGTTTTTTTAAATAAAATATAAATAATAAAATATTCAGAAGTAAAATAAATATTTTTATATTATATTAAAATTATTATCGTCAAATAAACATGAAGTAATCGAAGCTTTGATAACTCAAGATTATAACGATTAATCGTATTATTACAAATGCAAAACAAAAGCCAAATAATATGATAATATTATTTGCTTCCTTATTTACATCTGCTTTCTGAATCCTGATACATTTAATGTAAACAAAAACCAGTCTGTTTCATATTACATAACTTGCTTCTTTTGTTTATGAATTCGCCGGCTGGCAATTAATATGTTAATCAAATTGCCATTTAAATTCTTATATTATGCATAAATTTTAATTGTTTTGTCTATTTAAAATTAAATTAGGAATGTATTTAATTTTTTTTTAAATATTTGAGTATGATTCTAATTAGATTTATTCAATTAAAACAATTAATCATTTACAAAACGTTGGAAATAATTTATGTATTGTATGCTTTAAACAAATGAAAGTTATATTTTGTCATTGACCATGATTTCGGCTTATATTGTTTATCGTATTCTAAACACCACACAGTAATAAAATGAAGAACAATCAAAGCATTAATTGTTAATTAGCTATTCCTAAAAGAAAATGAGTGAGATCCGTCGCCCCGTGTACGAGCACGTTTCGAGTGTAAACAATCCGACCTCCGCGATCAATCATCTTCGCCTCTGCCTGGCTCGTTCCGTTCCTCTCTCGCTCTCCCCCGAAACATCGGCGCGATCTGCCCCGGAGTGAGAATAATATAAAAAAAATATATAGACCGTGTGCGTCGGACGAGGAAAGGGCGAACAAAAAAAGCGAGCTAGCGTGTAGAGTAGTAGACTGGTGAAAAAAATCGATTAAACATGGGCCGCCTGTTCGAGATGGGGGCTCCGAATCTTCGGGGCGCCCCCGAACAGCCGGCAAGTGCGACAAGGCGCGACATACAGAGGATGAAAAAAAAAGTGTATAAAAACGGCGAAGACAGGAAATCGAGCGCAAAGCAGCACGTAAAAAATTCTGTGTGGAACCATCCCGCTTCTGTATGTGTGTGCCGGTCATAGAAAGAAAGCAATCATAATAAACTCAATCAATCAGATCAATTTACATAATTGTTTTTTTTTTTTAACAAATCAACATTTTTTACTTATCTTACTATTAATTTAAGATATATTTAGTAATCAATCAATTTAGTGATCATTAATGAAATAGCATTTTACTTAATCTACCGACTTTGTATAATACAAACCTGATGCAGAAGCACCTTATAACATAAGCCTATAGATTCTAAATTATTTTCGCAGTAATGATTAGTATTTTTGCCTTATTTTAATTTAATTATACAATAATAAGTATAAAATTTAGTTTCTTAAATTTATAAATTTTAGTTTGATTTTTTGTAAATATTTTTCTAATTTTTCAAAATAGTTTCAATTTTTCTTTTGCTTTAATTATTTAGTTAAAATTTAATTTTTATAATGAAATGAATGACATAATTTTATTTTTTTTTGTCAAAAAGTTCCGATAATCTTTAGTTTTTTTTTTTTTTTTTTTTTAAATATTGTTACAAATAATATCTTTTAAAATTTGTTTCATTTTTGTAATGAAATAATTTTGTTCTCATTAGAAAATTTTAATAATTTTTTCTTGTTTTTTTTTTCTATATTTTTGCAAAAGTTACTGCTTATTTTTGTTTTTTTTTTCTATATTTTTGCAAAAAAAAAACAGCTAATTTTTGTTTTTTTTTTCTCTATATTTTTTACCCTAAAATTTGAATCAATTTTATTTATTTTTATAAATCTTAAATAAAATAACTGACACTATTTCTGATTTTGGAAAATAATTTTTTTCATTAAAATTTGATTCTCTAAATTTTTTTTTTGTAATGAAAAATTTTGTTCCCATTGTTTGAATCCTTTGAAAATTTTGATAATATAATTTAGTTTTTTTTGATATTATATTTTTTTTTTTTTTAATTTGCTCAATTTTTTTTTTTAAATTTTTATAATGAAATTGATGAAACAATTTTGTTCTCAGTTCGAAAATTTTGATAATTGTTTGTTTTTCGTTTATTTTAATGTTTTTTTTTGCTTTTTTTTAAGTTTTAGTTCATATATAATAGTAAAAAAAAACATTGACTCTTTTAAATTTACAAACAAATATGGCATTCTTTATTTGAGCTAATATATTGGCAACGACTCTGCTTAGCTTTACAATCTTTATTCTTTTAAATGAATTAATAGAATTTGAATTTTAAAATCATTTCATCTATAGAAACATACTTACTTTAATGTACATTGCGAATGAAATTTAACCGTTTATTTGTCCCAGTCTTTGTCACTCACCCACCCATCCACCCTTTCGTACTTCATCGAATAGGAATAAGTAACGGAACAGAGTTTTACTAAATTTTATGTAATATTTGACACCTTTTATTGTTTCATTCAATTTGTCCCCTTAAATGCACAAGAAATTGTTGGTGGACGATGTTATTGAACAAAATTAGGTTCAAATTTTAAAATCATCAAAATTTAAAGTTTAAATTGAGCAAATTTTCACATTTTTTGTTCATCAGGGAAGATAATATTGAGATGGATTTTGATCAAAATTTTGTTCTAAATTGATTTGAGATTTTTGTAAATAAGTTTTCTATACTAAATGTTTGAGTTTGGGACCGTCAGACGAAGCTTTTTGGATGAGTCTTGATTACATTTAAATGTTTACTTCTTTTTTACCACTAACTAAAAATACTCAAAAAACGGCCATAACTTTGACAGTTTTTGAACTAATCTTATTTTTTTAGGTAAGACGACCCTTTTCTAATTGCGGTCGCCATTTTTAAAAACGTTTTTTTTTCTCGTTTCGATACATCTTATGATAGGGTTTAGTTATTTTCCATCAACTTTTTCAAAACCTCACCTCAAAGTATCTTTAAAATCACTTATGCTTGAGGCTCTTTTTTATCTTTTTCTATAAACGATTAAGTTTTCCTGGGCGGGTCAGAAGGCGCTCTTTAAACTACTCGATAGTAATCATAAACTGGAGCGTCTTACTCACCCACTCAAGTGTTGGTCGTTAAGAGATTGGTATCACCATCGTCAAACTTCTAACGCTTACAGCAAGAAACAACTTTTAATCTTTTGATAACAAACTCTTGGGCGGGTTGGTGGACAATCTTATTTAAACTACTCGATGGTAGTTATGAATTAAAGTGTCCCACTCACCCACCAAAGTCTCGGTTATCAAAAGATTAATATTACCACCGTTCCTCTGATAAAGAGACATCTAACGCTTGCAGAGAGGATAAACTTTCAATCTCTTGATAAAAAAACTCTTTGGGCGAATTTTAGGACTGAAATTATAAACTATTTGATGGTAATTATGAATTGGAGTGACCCACCCAAGCGTCGGTCATTCAGAGATTGATATCAGCACAGCTTCCTCTAACAGAGACTTCTAACGCTTGCAAAGAAGAAAAAACTTATAATTTCTTGATAACACACTCTTGAGAGGGTAGGTAGGCAATCCAGTTTAAACTACTTGATGGTAATTATGAATTGGAGTGACCTACCCAGTGTCGGTCATCAAGAGATTGGTATCACTATTGCCTCTTCTTACATAAAAACTTTTAACGCTTGCAGAGAGAAAAAGTTTTTAATCTTTTGATAACAAACACTTGGACGGGTGGCTGGTCACTTCAGTTTAAACTACTTGATGGTAATTATGAATTGGAGTGACCCACCCAAGTAACAGTCATCAAGGGATAGGTTTTACTATTGTCTCCTCTGACTTAGAGACTTTCAACGCTTGCAGAGAGAAGAATTTTGTAATTTCTTGATAACAAACACTTGGACGGATAGGTGGGCAATCTTATTTAAACTACTCGATGGTAATTATGAATTAGAGTGTCCCACTCACCCACCCAAGTGTCGGTCATAAAGAGATTGGTATTACCATTGCCTCTTCTGACACAAAAACTTTTAAAGCTTGCAGAGAGGAAAAGCTTTTAATCTCTTGATAACAAACTCTTCGGCGGGAGGGTGGGCACTTCACTTTAAACTACTCTATGGTAATTATGAATTGGAGTGACCCAGCCACCCACCCAAGTGTCGGTCATTAAGCGATTAATATCACTATCGTCTCTTCTGACATAGAAATTTCTAACGTGGCAGAGAGGAACAAATTCTAATATTTTGATATGATAGTCTTGGGTGGGTGGGTGGCCATTTCAGTTTGAACTAAGCGATGGTAATTATGAATTGGAGTGGGCCGCCCACCAACCCAAGTGTTGGTCATCAATTGATAGATATCACCAACGTCTTTTCTATCATATACACTTCTAACGTTTGCAGAGAGGAGAAACTTTTAATCTTTTGATAACAAACTTTTGGGCGGCCGGGTGGGCATTCTAGGTCAAACTACTTGATGGTAATCATAAACTGGATTGTTTCCCAATTACATACCTATTCAAGTGTTGGTTATTAAGAGATTATTATCACTATTGCCTCCTAAGACATATAAACTTGTACCCATTTGCTGAGAAGAAAACATTCTAATTCCTTGGTAACAAACTTTTTGTCGGGTGGGTGGGCACTGCAGTTCAAACTACTAGATGGTAATTTTTGAATTGGAGTGACCCAACCCACCCACCCAAGTGTCGGTCATCCAGAGATTGTTATCACCATCGCCTCTTCTGACATAAAAACTTCTAAAGATTGCAGAGAGGAAAAGCTTTTAATCTCTTGATAACAAACACTTGGGCGGGTGGGTGTGCACTCTAGTTTAAACTACTTGATGGTAATTATGAATTGGAGTGACCCACCCACCCACCCATGCGTCGCTCATCAAGAGATTGGTATCACTATTGGCTCCTCTGACTTGGAGACTTTCAACGCTTGCAAAGAGGAGAATCTTGTAATTTCTTGATATCTTGGGTCGGTGGGTGGGCACTCTAGTTTCAACTACTGGTAATTATGAATGACTCATTCACCCATTCCTGTGTTGGTCATGAAGAGATTGATATCACCATTGCCTTCTCTGACATAGAAACTTCTAAAGCTTGCAGAGAGGAAAAACTTCTAATCTCTTGATAACAAACAAACTCTTGGACTGGTGGGTGACCCACTCCAGTTTAAACTACTTTATGGTAATAATGAGTTGGATCCACCCGCTCAAGTGTCGATTATGAAGAGGTTGCTATCACTGACGTCTCCTCAGAAGAAAAACTTTTAATCTTTTGATAAAAAATCTTCTGGCGGATTGGAAGACGTTCTAGTTTAAACTATGCGATGGTAATGAATTGCGCTGACCCACCCAACTACCCAAGTGTCTTTCAACAAGAGATTAGTATTATCGTTGTCTCCTCTAATATAGAGTCTTCTAACGCTTGCAGAGAGGAGAAACTTCCGATTTCTTGATAACAAATTCTTGGGCGGGTAGGTGGACAATCCAGTTTGAATTACTTGTTGGTAATTATGAATTGGAGTGACCCACCCACCCACCCAAATGTCGGTTATCAAGAGATTGGTATCACTATCGCCTCCTCTGCTATAGAGACTTCTAACGCTTGTAGAGTGGAAATACTTCTAATCTCTTTATAACAAACTCTTGGGCGGGTGGGTGAGCACTCCAGTTTAAACTACTTGATGGTAATTATAAGTTGGAATATCTCACCCAGCCACCCAAGTGTCGGTCATCAAGAAATTGATATCATCATCGCCTCCTTTAAAATAGAGACTTATAACTCTAATCTCTTGATAACAACTCTTAGGCGGGTAGGTGGGCAATCCAGTTTAAATTACTTGATGGTAATTATGAATTGGAGTGACCCACCCACCCAAGTGTCGGTCATCAAGAGATTGATATCACTTTTGCCTCCTCTGCTATAGAGACTTCTAACGCTTGTAGAGAGGAAAAACTTCTGATCTTTTTATAAAAAAGTCTTGTGTGGGTGGGTGGGCACTCCAGGTCAAACTACTCGATGGTAATCATAAACTAGTGTCTCGCCCACCCACCCAAGTGTCGGTCATCAAGCGATAGATACCATCATTGACTCCTTCTCACATAAATACTTCTTACGGTTGCAGAGAAACTTCTAATATTTTTATAACAAACTTTTGGGCGGGTGGGTGGGTTTGAAAAAACACTTTTTGGTGAGTCTGACAGACTCAATTTGCTTCTGCAATTAGACATCAACTTTTAGCAGATGCTCTGTCCAAAAAGGAAATTTGAGTGTCACTTGGAATTTTGAATTGAACTATAGTTTGGGATTAAGCACACATTTTTTCAAAAAAACTTAGATTTGTATTAACTGAAGTAGTTTTGATCCTAGGAGGGTTGAATATAAATTAAAAAATTCAACTTAAGACAAAAATTCTTGGTTTATGAACAACATAGTAGGCAGTGATTTTTGTATTAAATTTGAGCATTATTGGTAAATCAAATTAAATTAATTTTTAAATTAAATTTATTAATGAATTGTAGATGGCGCTTGTTTTAATCGGTACAATTGATATGTTTGCTTGCTCACCCCTTAGGTGATAGAATCGTGTCGGATTTTGCTATAATATCTTCCTTCAATGATTTCTGCTAAATCAGTTACTTGTTTATAAAACAAAACTATCACATCAGTTGTAACCTAAAATGCTAAATTTTGCCAAATTAGATGAGGTTAGGTTATAATAGATAAAACATATTTAATTACGTAATCTGTCAAAATGACATTAATTGTTCTTAGGTTATCTGTCAATAATTTTTCTTCAAATTTGTCCAAATTTGAATTTTGATTTTTATAACATTTTTCTAAATTAGCATATGAAATTGGTGCATTATAATCTATCAACTTTACCAAAACCTGGTCTTAGATAATTAAATTTAAAAAATCTTAAAATGTTATTTTAAATTTTTAATTGAAATTACTTTATAGAAATGTTAAACTACTAATCATAATTTTTATTATTAAAATTAATGCCAGATTGCGATTTTTTTGGAATAATTATCATTAATTTCTACAACTGCTTACAGTTTATTTATATTATCTGGCACGTGTCGTTTTGCAAATTATATATTAGTAAAATTATGCGCAAGGGCAGATCTAAACATTATCAGTAATTATGTAAACAAAAATAAAGATATATTAACAAAAATTGTAGCGGTTTAACATAAACTGTGTCACGGCACCGGTCGATTTTCCACTGAAATTTTCCGAAGACCCATTACAACGCTGTAATTGTGACTAGTCAACATGAATACAAAAAAAAATCGAACGCTAAAATATATGCAATTTGATAATAATCATTGCCACATTCTCTTTGTCCGATAATTTCAAACTTGATTAAAGTAAAATAAAAAAATTCGGTTAGCATGGTATAATTTTACAGTCATGGTCCAATTACGATCTAACGACACGTACAAAAATAAAAAAATACTTCAATCAACTATAAGAACAAAAATAATTTGACCTTGCTCGAACGCATAATTACCTAAAATAACAATTAAAGACCACCACCTGTAAGCTGAGCTAACTTACGTAACTGCATCTAAACAAAAAAAAATATATATTTTTCTGCATCAGAATAAAATCCTTGAATCAATTGCCGAATTAACACAACAGAGAAAAATAAAGAGCGAACTAGGAACTAGAAACACTTCTTTTTAATCGCTCCAAGGTCAACCTTGTCCGAAAAATTATTAAGAGGCGAGAAAAATACACACACATAGAGAGAGAAATAATGCATTAGCCAAATTGCATGGGTTTTTTTAGAGGTCGCGATCTAAACTTTTAAATATTGTTGAGAGCATATGTGAAAAAAAATTGTTAATGTAGCTCGCGCGCGGAAAGTTTGGTTGCTGTTATTATTATTATTATATTAGATTGCCGCGGGGTCGGCTCTTTGGATGTAGTTAAGAATTGGCTCTAATTAAGATAGCGACTTAATTTTTGTTTATAGAATGATTTCATAAAAATTGTCCTGGTTTTTTGATGAATGTTGCGTTATGATTTTGTATTAAAAATTCAGGTTTTGTTGCTGGGGATTAATTTTAAATGTTATTATATTATCATTAAGAAATTAACGTAACATTTATTTTTGATTATTTTAGTAACAGCATGGTCAAGCAAATCAATTTAAACATTTCTATAATTTTTGAAAATTTATTTTTGAATCAAGTGTGTTATGCATTTATTAAATTACAATTGGTATCAAGTTTATATTATTAAAGTCTCAGCGTAATAATTTTTTTTTAATTGAAAATTGAAAAAAAAATTATTTGGAAAAAAAATATATTTTATTTATTTGAAAAAAAAAATCATTTTTATTTGAAAAAAAAAATCATTTTTACCTGAAAAAAAAATTTCTTTTTTATTTGAAAAAAAAATTTCTTTTTTATTTGAAAAAAAAAATAAAAAAATATTCTTTTTATTTGAAAAAAAAAAATAAGTTTTGATTTTTTAAATTTAATTTTGAATTAATTATTGTGTTAAGCATTTTTTAAACTACAACTGACATTGATTTTAAATAATTGAATTTGAATATTTTATCAAATCAAAAGTAAAAATGTTCATATTATTTTTAAATTGATTTTTTTTTTAAATTTTTTTTTTGTATAAATGTACAAAGAATACAGTTAAAATTAACTGTTGAATCAGCAATTAAATTAATTTTGAATTATTTGTCTTTCAATATTTTTTTTAAATTTTTAAAAATAATTTAATTTTTTTTTTTTCGATTTTTATTAAACTACAGAATTTGGTTAAAGACTTTAGCTTTAAAATACTCTTAATGAACAAATGGGATTTAAAAAAAAAAAAAAAAAAAAAAAAAAAAATCAAATTTGTAAAATCATTTTAATATATCTGAGATTTTAAACATATTTTGGTAT
Source organism: Tachinus rufipes (assembly GCA_963932245.1). Classification (NCBI taxonomy): domain Eukaryota; kingdom Metazoa; phylum Arthropoda; class Insecta; order Coleoptera; family Staphylinidae; genus Tachinus; species Tachinus rufipes. The sequence goes on along the minus strand of OZ010748.1, from coordinate 73,130,342 downwards.
ATATTTCATGTACATTATATAAATATTGTATGGCCAATCTAGGGGCATTTAGTGCACAAAGAGATATTAGGGTATTTACCATAAAACCTAACCGTGACGTCATAAGTTAGGTTAGGTTCATCTAACTTATGACGTCACTGCGTAGCAAATATCCGGCTCCATTTTGCATTACAAACAATTTAAGGCATTTTACGATTTGAGTTACTCTGATATCACGTTATGCGGTAGTGAATAGTTATCTAAATCTTTTTACACGTGGTTTGCTGCATGTGCTGATTGTGCACACGTTCATCGTAGCGCGGTTTACATACACCTGAACAAATGTAAAAATTGCTTGTATATTTTTATTGGAATTAAATAGACTAAAAACGTATTTTATGAATAACTAAATCAAGTTTAAGCTTTGTTTTCATAATTTTATTTCTATAATTTCTTCGTGTACGATAGAGCAATGTTTTGTCATTTTATAATCAAACAAGCATGAAACATCTAAGGATAGTTTATGACTAATGTGGGTTTATAATGATAAATTCTGATTCATTTAATCGTTCAACATTTTCATTCACATTCAACGAAACCAGAGACTATCAACAGTTTAACATTTTATAATAAATTTGAGATTGTGGACGAAAATAAATTATTACAAATTTTACGATTTCTTTTAGATCAGTGATTACGATTATTCATTTTATTGAGTATACTAAAATATACACAAAAAAGTTGCGACACTTGCGACAGATAATAGATTTTTTAATTTAAATTTAGATAGTTTTATTTTAAATTTTTGTTTTTGACAGCTGACAGATATAAGTTTTTGTTTTAAATTTTTGACAGTTGATAGTTCTTTAATTTATTCTGACAGTTGGGTAGTATTGTATTTTTGTTTTTGACAGCTTTTTAAATTTTGTAAAAAAAAAAATTAAATTGATTTTTAAATTAGGGCAGTTTAATGGAAAAATTGAAATAATATCTTGACATGTCAAATTAAAAAAAAAAATGTTTTTTTTTAAATTGAAAAATATTTAAAATTTTTTAAATTTAAAATTTCAATTTTTTTTTAATTTTTTTAGTTTAGTTTTAAATCAAAAATCTATTTGGTATCTTGATTATGTTTGTTTGAATGTGCCCTCAGCATTAATCTTGGTTAGAAAATAATTTCCAAATAATTTTTTTTTATTTTTAAATTTTTTAAATTTATTTTTAAGTCTGAAATCTATTGGAGCTATATCTTGATCATGTTTTGACCAAATACCGAGACAATATTTTGAATAATGTGTTCTCAGAATTAATCGAAATTGGGAAATAAAAAAAAAAATTAAAAATTAAAAAAAATAATTTTTTAAATGAAAACCATGATTTTCAAAATTAACAAATTATGCAGTATCTTGGGCTAAATATTGAGTTAATATTTTTAGTAATATGTCTTGGGCGTTAGTTTAAGCTGTAATTTTCAAATAAAACTAAATATTCCAATTAAAAAAATTAAATTAAAATTTGTAAAAAAATCTAAATTCAATTTTTAATATTGAACTTACTCAAACAATAATTGACCATTAAATATTCCAATAACATTTTGACAAATATGTTCTCAGCTAGTTCTAGAAACATAATTGAGAATCCATATAAAGAATTTGATTGAATATCGAAGTATACATACATTTCGTGACATCAAACAATCTGTGGTTATTCCGTAACCTAAACAGACATTTGAGTGAATTAGGGGTGCGTTTTATCACACTTATAATTTTATGAGCATTTAACACAAAAAAAACGTAGCGTAGGGACATTTTACGACAAATTAAAGATTAATTTTGAATGCAATTTGTCTGAGCTTATTTAATTTAGTAATAAATGATTTAATTAGAAACTGTAAGGACATTATATGACAAATTAGATGTCACCCTATGATTTGATTAGATCTGGACCCTCGGAGGAATGATTTAATTTCATAAGGGATAGTTTATGCCATATGAGACAAATAAATCTAATCCTACTAGTAAAATAAAGAACCGAACAGCTAGCTACTAATCAATCAATTGTATAGATGCAACGTTGCAATTCAACACGGAAAAAATCGTATTTAAAAGCACCGGGCGAAAAAAAAAATCGATCTTAATTATCGGTTTGGTATTTGAATGAGATGGAGGCCGATCCTATCCATCACATACACCTAGAAAATTTAGAATGTTTCATTGAATCGTGTGTGCTTCTCATTTCTTGGTTCGGGCGTTGTTGCGGCTGCTGCCGTCGCCGCGGGCCATTTAAATAAAAATTTGAGGTTGGCGAAGTTGTTACCAGTATAAAGACGTTGCGGCAAACTACCGATACATACGCGGCATCAAGTAGGAGGAAGTCGACTAGATATATTCGACATTACGTGCAATTTAATAGGCGATAAATTAAATAAAAATCAAAAATAGTAACTAGTTTTTAAATTTAATTTATTAACATGTATTTAGACAAAAATATAATTTTTGCAAATTTGACTTTCTTAATTCAAGCGTGCTTATTAATTGTAGTCCATTAAATAAATAAATAGTTGCGGTGAGATAGCAATATAAAAAAAAACAGGAAAAAATCCCCGTTTTAATTTTGCACTTTTCGTGTCTGTCGCCATTTAAGCGTAAGCCCGAGGCCGCGTTCGATTCTACACTGTACATATTTTTTTAGTTGATAATTACCCATACCACTCGTACATCATTTGCATTTAAAACTTAATGTAATGTCCGCTTGTGACAAGATAATAGATAACTTTTTTCCACACTATCCGTCCTTCGATTTTTCTAACAAATGGGAAAATGCATGCTCGACACGAAAATTTGTTTATCGAATCCAATTAGCCTTGATTGTATTTATTATTTATTTTTTCTATTTTGTTGTTGCAGGTTTTTGGTTCCAAAGCTGAGCTGCAGCTGCACACGCAGGCACATATGCGCGAGGCGAAGCCCTACAAGTGCTCGCAGTGCTGCAAGGCCTTCGCCAACAGTTCGTACCTATCGCAACATACGAGGATCCATCTGGGTATCAAGCCGTACCGTTGTGAGATCTGCCAGAGGAAGTTTACGCAACTCTCCCATCTGCAGCAGCACATCAGGACGCATACGGGCGATAAACCTTACAAGTAAGTCATAATCATTTATAAAATAATCCAATAAAAGAAACTAAACCTCAAGTCGAATAAAAAATCGTGTTGGAAACTTTTTAATTTATTGAATTTGAGCTTTCAAATATCTTAAGAATGAAATGAATGTATTAAAATAACTTTTATTCATTAGAATAACTTATTTGTTTAAAACTAACTTCAAGCGTTTTTTAAGTGAATTTGTTCAAGTAAAGACAGTTTATAATCAATCAATTTTATAAAACAATGCATAATGCATTAGTATTTTTTGAAAATAATTTTTAGTTTTTTTTTTAATTTATTTTAATTTTTTTTTTCAAAATATTTTTTTAAAATATTTTTTTTAGTATTTTTTTTCTAAATAAAAATGTTTGGCTGATTATTTAATTGCTCTCAAAATTTTATATTTTTATAAACTAAATATAATAAAATGGCTTAAAATAGCTCTCTTTAAAGTTTATTATGTTTTTTAAAAGAAGGTTTAAAATTAAAAGAATACTGTAGATTCCTGAAATACATAATCTTTAATATTAGCTCTAATTTCGTTAATATTTGCTCAATTTTCTTCAAAATTATTTATATTTCTTAAAATAACTCTAAAATGTACCTTTTTTAAATAAATTAACTTCAAAATCTTAAATTAGTTACTAAAAGTTTTCAAAACAACTATAAATGTCTCTAAATAAATTATTCAAAAAATAAGTTTAAAAAAGTTCTAGATTCTTAAAATTACTCTAAAATGTGCTTATTTCGTATAAATTAACTCTAATTTCTTCAAAATGCTTTGGGTTCTATACCCAATAACTTCAAAAATAAGTTACACATTTTTTGTTTGAATTAACGTAAAATGTTTCTATTTAAATTAACTCTAATTCTTCAAATAATAAATTACAAAATTGCAAAATTCTTAAAGTATTTTTAAAATGTACTTTCTTCAAGTAAATTACACAAATTTCTTCAAAATGCACACGGTTGCCATAAACCATTTCCAATATCTCCAAAAATAAGTAACAAAAAGTTTTTCAAACAGCTCTAAATGTCTTCAAATGAATTAACTCTAATTCTCCAATAAATATGTTTCCAAATTGCTTTTTATTCTTAAATTAACTCTAAAATTTACGTTTTTTAACTAAATTGACTTTTTTTAAATGCTTTTGGTTGCTATAAACCATTTTCAATATTCTCAAAAATAAGTTATAAAAAGTTTTTTAAATAACTCTAAATGTCTCTAAGTAAATTAACTCTAATTTTTCAAAAAAGAAGTTACAAAATTGCTCTAGAGTCCTAATATAACTCTTGTACTTTCTTCAAATACATTAAGAATAATATCTTTAAAATTCTTAGGGTTTCTATAACCAACTTCAATATTCTCAAAATTAAGTTACAAAAAGTTTTATACTCTAAATTTTCAAAAACTATGTTTCAAAATTCTTTTTAGAGTACAACTATCTCAAAAATAAGTTATAAAAAGTTTTTGAAGTTATTTTAAATGTCTTTAAATTTTTACAATTTAGTAGTTTCTGCTAAATTTTAAGCTATAACTGCTTTTTCAAATTGCTTTTGTGCAGAAAAAAAATAAATTTCTTTGTAGAAATTGCATTTTCAAGAGATTAAAACTCGACCAAGGCAGGCATTTTATTAAAAAATGTATTTTTTGTTAATTTTAAATTTTAAAAGCTGTAAGCGTTCTCAAATTGCTGCGCAGAAAAAATATTTGTTTTGTGTTTTATGTAAATATTGCATTTTAAACAAATTTTTAGCAATTTTTTAAGTTTTAGTAATTTTTGTTGAATTTTAAGCATATTATATGTAATATTTCAGTTGTAAATGCATTTTCAAAGATTTTTGTGTAAAAACAGCATTTTTCTAAGCGATTTTTTATTCTTTTTTGAACTTTAGTTATTAGATGTGCACTATTATAATTTGTAAACTGTGTTTTTGAGCATAAAAAATAACGCATTTCTATGGCGTTTTATTCAGAAAACCTACTTTTTTTTAATATCTACAAGTTTTAGTAGTTTCTGATCAATTGTAAACATTAAACGAGCTTTATTCAAGCTGTTAATGCGTTTTTTCATTTATTTTTGTGGAGAAAAGGTGTTTTTTGTAAACGATTATTTAAATTTCTGCGCTTTTTGATTTGAAATTGCAGTTTCAAACGATTATTGGGCAATTTTTAAACGTTTTTAAACAGTTTTATTTAATTTCAAGAACAAAATATGCAATATTTTAGTTGTAAATGAGTTTCCAAATCATTTTTGTGCAAAAACTGCTTTTTTTCTGAAGATATTAATTGATTCAATCGCGTTTTATTCAGAAAATGTATTTTGTTGAACCATATTTGTCCAAAAATTGGTCAAAAAAGCAAACATCCGGCCTAAAACGTAAAAAATAATCTTTAATTTATTGAAATTTGGCTTTGAATAAAATAAAATGTTGACAAAAATCATTAAAATTTAAAAATCCGGCTTTAAATTGGTCAAAAAACCAAAAATCCGGCCTAATACACAAAAATAAGCTTTAATGTATTGAATTTTGATAAAATTGGTTAAAAATACAAAAATCTGCTTTTAAGTTGATTAAAAACTCAAGAATCTGATCAAAACTATAAAAATCCGGTCATAAATTGATCAAAAATGCAAAAATCCGGCTTAATTTGCAAAAAATAAGCTTCAATATATCAAAGTTTGGTTTTTAATATAATGAAGTATAAAAATTCAGTCTTAAATGGATTCAAAACTCAAGAATCTTAGCAAAATTATATAAATCCGGTCATAAATTGGTTAAAAAAAGCAAAAATCCGGATTAAAAACTCAAAAATCTGAGCAAGAATATAAATATCCAGTCATAAATTGGTCAAAAAAGCAAAAAATTGAGCTTAATATGTAAAAAAATAAGCTTCAATGTGTTAAAATTTGGTCTTTATTATAATAAAGTACAAAAATCCGGTCTTAAATGGATTAAAAACTTAAGAATCTGAGCAAAATTATAAAAATCCGGTCATATTTTGGTAAAAAAATTAATGAAATTAAATTAGTTAAAAATACAAAAATCTGCTTTTAAGTTGACTAAAAACTCAAAAATCTGAGGAAAAATATAAAAATCTGGTCATAAATTGGTCAAAAAAGCAAAAAATTCGGCGTAATATGTAAAAAATAAGCTTCAATCCAGCTTAATGTGCACAAAATAAACTTTAATGTGTTAAAATTTGGTCTTTAATGTAATCAAGTACAAAAATCCGGTCTTAATTGGATTAAAAACTCAACAATCTGAGCAAAAATATAAAAGTCTAGTTATAAATTGGTCAAAAAAGCAAAAATCCGGCCTAATACGTAAAAATGAGCTTTAATTTGTTGAAATTTGAACTTTAATGAAATAAAATTGGTTAAAATTACAAAAATCTATACGTAAGTTGACTAAAATCTGAAGAATCTGAACAAAATTATGAAAATCTTGTCTTAAATAGATTAAAAACTCAAGTGTCTGATAAAAAATATAAAAATCCGGCTATAAATTGGTCAAAAAACGAAAAAATAAGCTTTAATTTATTGAAATTTGATCTTTATAAAATTTAAAAAAAATCTGCTTTAAAGTTGATTAAGAATCTGAGCAAAAATATAAAAATCCGGTCTTAAATTGGTCAAAAAAGCAAAAAATCCGGCTTAATATGTAAAAAATAAGCTTCAATGTGTTAAAGTTTGGTCTTTAATGTAATGAAGTATAAAAATCTAGTCTTAAATGGATTCAAAACTTAAGAATCTGAGCAAAATTATAAAAATTCCGGTCATAAATCGGTCAAAAAAGCAAAATTCCGGCCTAATACTTAAAAATAAGCTTTAATGTATTGAAATTTGAACTTTAATGAAATAAAATTGGTTAAAAATATAAAAATCTGCTCCCTAGTTGATTAAAACTCAAGAATCTGAGCAAAATTATAAAAAATTCGGTCATAAATTGGTCAAAAAAAGCAAAAATTTGGCTTAATACGTAAAAAATAAGCTTTCATTTATTGAAATTTGAACTTTAATGAAATAAAATTGGTTAAAAATATAAAAATCTGCTCTAAATTTGATTAAAAACTCAAGAATCTGAGCAAAAATACAAAAATTCGGTCATAAATTAGTCAAAAAAGCAAAAAATCCGGCTTAATATGTAAAAATTAAGCTTCAATATGTTAAAATTTGGTTTTGATTATAATGAAGTACAAAAATCCAGTCTTAAATAGATTAAAACCTCAAAAATCTGAGCAAAAATATATAAATCCAGTCATAAATTGGTCAAAAAAGCAAAAATCCGGCTTAATACGTAAAAATAAGCTTTAATATATTGAAATTTGATCTTTAATGAAATAAAATTGGTTAAAAACACAAAAATTTGCTCTAAAGTTGATTAAAAACTCAAGAATCTCGGCAAAAAGATCAAAATCCGCTCATAAATTGGTCAAAAAAAGGAAAAATCCGGCTTAATTTGTAAAAAATAAGCTTCAATGTGTTAAAATTTGATCTTTATTACAATGAAGTACGAAAATCCAGTCTTAAATGGATTAAAAACTTAAGAATCTAAGCAAAAGAATAAAAATCCGCTCATAAATTGGTCAAAAAAGCAAAAATCCGGCCTAATACGTAAAAAATAAGCTTTAATGAATTGAAATTTGATCTTTAATGAAATAAAATTGGTTACAAATACAAAAATTTGCTCTTAATTTGATTAAAAGCTCAAGAATGTGTGCAAATATATAAAAATCCGGTCATAAGTTGGGAACAATATGCAAAAATCCGGCTTAATGTGTAAAAAATAAGCTTCAGTGTGTTAAAATTTGATCATTAATGTAATTAAGTACAAAAATCTTGTCTTAAATAGATTAAAAACTCAAGTGTCTGATCAAAAATATAAAAATCCGGTTATAAAAAAACGAAAAAATAAGCTTTAATTTATTGAAATTTGATTTTTAATAAAATTAAAAAAATCAAAAATCTGCTTTAAAGTTGATTAAGAATCTGAGCAAAAATATAAAAATCCGGTCAAAAATTGGTCAAAATAGCAAAAAATCCGGCTTAATATGTAAAAAATAAGCTTCAATGTGTTAAAGTTTGGTCTTTATTGTAATGAAGTATAAAAATCCGGTCTTAAATGGATTAAAAACTCAAAAATCGGAGCAAAAATATATATATTATATATTTTTTAGCCAATTTATGACAATCCACTCAAGCAAAAATCCGGCGTAATACGTAAAAAATAAGCTATAATACATTGAAGTTTGATTTTTAATAAGACAAATTGGTTAAAAATACAAAAATCTGCTCTTAAGTTAATTAAAAACTCAAGAATCTGAGCAAAAATATAAAAATTCGGTCATAAATTGTTTAAAAATCCATCTTAATATGTAAAAAATTAGCTCAATGTGTTGAAATTTGATCTTAATATAATAAAGTACAAAAATCCAGTTTTAAATGGGTTCAGAACTTAAGAATACAAGCAAAATTATAAAAATCCGGTCATAAATTGGTGTAAAAAGCAAAAAATTTGGCCTAATATGTAAAAAATAAGCTTCAATGTGTTGAAATTTGTTTTTTTATATAATGAAGTACAAAAATTTGATTTTAAATGGATAAAAAAATCAAAAATTTGAGCAAAATTATAGAAATCCAGTCATAAATTGGTCAAAAAAGTAATAATTTGGCCTAATACGTAAAAAATAAGGTTTAATGTATTGAAATTTGTTCATTTATCATAAAATTGATTAAAAATATAAAAATCATCTCTTAAGTTGATAAAAAACTCAAAAATCTGAGCAAAAATATAAAAATCCCGTCATAAAAAAAAAATTGGCTTAATGTGTAAAAAATAAGCTTCAATATGTTAAAATTTGGTTTTTAATATAACGAAGTACTAAAATTCGGTCTTAAATGGACAAAAACTCAAGAGCCTGAGCAAAAATATAAAAATCCAGTCATAAATTGGTCAAAAAGGCAAAAAATCTGGTCTAATACGTAAAAAATAAGCTTTACTGTATTGAAATTTGATCTAAATGAAATATAATTGGTTAAAAATACAAAATATAAATATCTGGCCATAAATTGGTCAAAAAAGCGAAAATCTGCTCTAAATTTGATTAAAAACTCAACAATCTGAGCAAAGATATGTAAATCCGGTCATAAATTGATCAAAAAGGCAAAAATCCGGCTTAATATGTAAAAAAATAAACTACAATGTTTTAAAATTTTGTCTTCAATATAATGAAGTACTAAAATTCGGTCTTAAATTCTCAAGAGTCTGAGCAAAAATATAAAAACCTAGTCATAAATTGGTCATAAAAGCAAAAATCTGGCCGTAAAAAATAAGGTTTAATTTATTGAAATTCCATCTTTAATGAAATAAAATTGGTTAAAAATACAATAATCTGCTCTAAAGTTAGTTAAAAACTTAAGAATTTGAGCAAAAATCGGGCTTAATGTGAAAAAATAAGCTTTAATGTGTTAAAATTTGGTCTTTTATGTAATCATTAAGTACAAAAATCCTTTGGTTTATTTTATTGATCAGTTTGGGCTAGTTTAGAATACTTAAATCAAACGTATCTTTTAACAAATTTTTATCAGTTCAGATAACTTTAGTTCAGCTTGGATCATTTCAATTTTTTTTATAACTGTTGATGACTTTTGTTTTTTGGATTACTTTTGAACAGTTTAGATCTGTTCGGATCACTGTGGAACACTTTGGTTTATTTTATTGATCAGCTCGGATCAGTTTAGAACATTTTTAAATCAAAAGTATCCGTCTTACTAAAATAACTTAATTTTTGATTATTTTTTGTATTTGCAAGATCAATAAAACTCGGAAAAGTTTAATATACTTTCTTTTGACAAATGAAAAACAGCTGTCAAAGTTCAAAATGTCATGAGTCATAACTTAATTTTATCTGTCAAAAATAGGTATGTGCTGCCAAAATGAAATATGAGTCACAATAAGATCTGCCAAAAACAGTTTGTAGGTTATTTAGGTTTAATTCAATTTTTTATTTAAAAAATTGGAAGCTCAATTTGTTTAAATTATTTAAATTTTTTTAGATTAGTTTGGATTAGTTACATCACATCTATCACCTGTCAAAAACAGTTTTTTGTAGGTTATTTTGGATCAGTTTAAAACAAATATTTTAGATTTTTATATATTATTTCGAATCTTTAAAGGTTAGGATTACTTCGATGCAATTTTGATCACTTTGTAACTGTTTGTTATATTTGAATCATTTGGATCACTCTGGATTACTATATTAATTTAAATTGGTTTTGTTCAGTTTAAAACAGTTCACTGCAAAATAATACAAGTTTAGATCAGTTCAGAACACTTTAGATCAGTTTGGATCACTTTGAATCAGTTTGGATCACTTTGGATGAGTTTGGATCAATTTATTTTAAAACAGCTTTACGATTTTGTGTGAGTTCGGATTAGTTTGATCAATTTGGATCAAATACTTCGGATAATTTAAGTTTACATTAGACTAGACATTTTTTGAAATACATAACTAATTTTGAATTGTTTTGTACTGACATATGTCAGACCAGTAAAGCCTACTTAGAAATGTCTAATTATTTTGATAATTAAAAATATGAAACTGTTAAATTAAACCACATTTTGTCAAATTATGCTTTTTATATATAATTATAATTGTCAAACTAATGACAATTGACAGCTGTCAAACGTTTTGTATTTACAGTTTATCAAATATGGGTTGTTTTGACAATTATTAAACAAATTAACTCTAATTATTTTAAAATGCTTTCAATTTGTAGGAAAAATTAGATTATCCAAAGAATGCTTTGATTAGATTAAATCTATTAAATATTATAAATTGAATTTTATTGTTTGTTAATGTTTTCTAATAAATATTTTTGTTTGTTTCAGGTGTCGACATCCCGGTTGTCAGAAAGCCTTCTCGCAATTGAGTAACCTGCAGTCACATTCCCGGTGCCACCAAACGGATAAGCCGTACAAGTGCAATTCGTGTTACAAGTGCTTCAGCGACGAACCGTCGCTGCTGGAGCACATCCCCAAGCATAAGGAGAGCAAACACCTGAAGACGCACATCTGCCAGTATTGCGGGAAGAGTTACACGCAAGAGACGTACCTCAGCAAACATATGCAAAAACATGCGGAAAGGACAGATAAGAGACCACCAATCGGCACAGGATTAGGTAAGTTGAATATCATAATTTACTATTAAAAATAAAGTAAATTAAATCAAATAAAGATGTTTCAATATAACAAAAATTAGATCAAAATCAAAGGTCAATTATTCAAAAAAGAAAAAAATCGAAAGCTTTGATTATTTTTTTAATTTTTAGATATCAAAATATATTTGTAATTAAAAAGTTTAGATCTAATAATGTTATTTTAGGCTATAAATATTTTTGTAATAAAATATTTTATATCTATTACTGAAATTTTTTGATCTAAATTTTCAATTAATTAATGAATTTAAGGTCTAATAATTTAGTTTTTGTAGTACATTTTAAACACGATAACTTTGGATAGTTTTGAAAGAATATACATTTCAGTGAAAATGTAGAAATTTAGATCTAGGTACATATTATTATTATTATTAGATCTAAAATTTTCATTTAGGAATCTATTAAGTTGAAAAAAATGAATAAAAATAAATATTTTATTATAGTAATGTTTTTACAAGAACAAGTAAAAGGTTGTAAACAGTACTCAAGCAATACCAAAAATTAGATCTTAATATGAATTAGTTATTTATGAAAAATTAGACCCAATGACAAAGTTTTATAAATGATGAAAATCAGATTTATTAATTTTAGTCAAAATGTTTGCAACATAATTTTAATCAAGTATATTTTTTGATTACAGGTTTGAATCATAGAGGTCTAGACCACCCATACTGGCCAAAGGTATCTCCCGATAGTGCTGAGAACATGCACGACTATCCAAACGACATCCCCCGTCAAATCCTCGAACAAAACGAGGATTTGGTGATAATAAGGCAGCAGCTGAGTCAGAATCCACCCGCCCCGCCGAGCACACCCAATGCCGCCAACCTGACCAACAGCTACGACACGTCGATCTCGAAAAGCAACGCCAACTCTGCGTTCACCCCCATCAACTCGATGTCAGGCCATCTGAACCACCTCAACCATCAGCTGGCGCCGAACCGGCCGTACATCTACGATGCCCTCAGCTTCCAAAAGCAAAACACCCTCGACCTGCCAAAGACGCAGCCGAGCAACGGCTTTCCAAATCAGCTGATCAGTCTGCATCAGATCAGGAATTACGCCCACCAGCCAAATTCGAGCCTGATGGAGCATTCATTGCTCGGCCTCAAAGACAAGTAAAGACAATTCTAAAACCATAAAGTAAAATCGGGGACGCGCGTTTTACACACACGAGGACGAGGTGCTTGTAAATAAATATTAATCTGGATGCGTTTTTAAAACGCAGCGCCCCCCACCCCACCCCTTTATTTAATCAGCCTCGATAAATTCCACCCCCGATATTTCCGTACAATACAATTCTAGAGTGTATATAATTTTTATAAATATATATTATATTTCCGTGTATAAAGAATTTATATTTTTTTAGTTTGTAAGTCAAAGCACGGGGCGGCATTTATCGGCGCCGCTTAAATCAAATTTAGTTTAATTATTATTGTACAGCGATTTTATGAGTAATCATCCCAGTTCCACTATTATTTAGTTTATATATTTAAAAAAAAAATGGCATAATATAAATACCTGATTTTTGCTCATAAAATTTTAGCCGAAAAATAATATTATTAAAAAAAACACACGAGAATGAGAAAGCTCAATTATTTTCTTAATTATTATTTTTTAAGTCGTTGTAAAGAGCGCGGAGGGAACGATATTTATTGCGTACTGTGTATATTCAAAAATGAACCCAATTGCAATATGTTATATTACGTTATATAAGAAGAAAATTTATTTAATCTTGTGATTCGAATACTTAAGCTCAATTGTACATACCATTGTTTCTGTGGAGAGAGAGCACCCCTTAAATTAATTTTAGGTTATGTTTTTTTTTAGATAGAATATATTTTTTATTTCGAATCGAGACGCGTGCGTTTTAATAAACCAAGCGCACACGCCTTGATGATTTAAATATGTTTCGGTGCAAAATTAATTTAAAAAAACAGTTTAAAAAGGAATGCTCATTACTTACGTTTGCATATCTCTTGTTTGTATACGATACTGATGCGTATACGTACGGCATTTGTTTTTATTTACGTTATGTTAACGTTTATTTTTATTTTTTTTGGCAACTGTTTATAAATTTATAAAAGCAAGCTTTAATACTTATAGGGTTATAATTTTTTTTATAATAGCTTAAAAGAGAAGTTACGTTAAGTTTTGTGTGTTTGTGCGTGGAGGGGATGATTATAAATAAAATATGTTAGTTAACCCCGAATCGCACGGCGCGACGGCTTGTGATCCTTTTTTTAAAAAAATTAAAAATTATTATGTTGTATTATCTCTAGGTGAAAAAAAAAGAATGAAAATTGAATCGGTTTTCCATTTTTTTTTGTTATTATTTTACTGAATAAATTTTTCTTTTTTTTTAATTTCTTTTGTTTTTGTTTCCTTATTATTTTTTTTATATATTTTGCGATGATGATGATAAGGAGGGTGGAGTTGAAATTTGAAAATGTGTAAAAATTTAACATGAAGTGGTCCATTACAGCAATATGATATTGTTTGGTGCAATTTTTTTTTTGGTTTTTGGATGGAATGGAAAAAAACAATGTGTATAAAAGTTTTAAAAATATTGGTCAATTGAGTAACAAAATATTTTTTAAAAAATACTTTATTTTTGTCGATTAAGTTACCAAATTTTTTATTCAACAAAAAATATTTTTTAATTTTTTTTTTTTTTTATTAAATTATTCATATTTTTTTTTGAAAAAATTTGAAATGTCATTATTTTTGTTGCTACATTTTGGTTTGAACAAAACATGAAAAATGTATTGACATAAAAAACATCAGAAGTCATTTTACATTTAATTTTATTTTCAACTAATTCGTTAAAAAAATATAAAAATTTTAAAATATCACTTTTTTATTACTTTTCAATTTGAAATGTCATTTTGACATTGACAGTAGTTAATAAAATATGTCAGCATTATTTTTATTACTACATAAAAACCATCACAAGTTATTTTGATTTAATATTTATGTTTAGTAAAAATTAGTTTGTTAAAAATATTCAATTTTTAAAATACCAAACTATTTTTTTCATGAAAAATGTATTGACAGTTGACATAAAAAAAACATCAAAAGTCGTTTTGATATATTATTTGTGTTTATTTTTAACCAATTTGTTAAAATATCAAACTATTTCTTTTTTTTAATTACTTTAAAGTTTGAGAAATGTAATTTTGACATTAACAGCTAAAATACGTCAAAATCATATTTGTTACTACATTTTGGTTTAAACAAAATATGAACATGACTTGACAATTAACATAAAAACAATCAAAAGTCATTTTGATATCATTTTTATGTTTATTTTTAATTAATTTGTTATTAACAAATTAGTTAAAAATAAACATAAAAATGCAGAATTAATTAAAAAAATTTAAACATTTTTTTTCAAATTTCCTAAAAAATTGTAAAAATATCATTCTGACATTGTCAAAAATATGTTAAAATTACTTTTTTTAGTACATTTTAGTTTCGGTTTAAACATGACAAAGTATTGACAGTTAACAAACACCCTCAAAAAGTTGGAGAACAGTTTTATGCGCAATAAATCGAAACCGGTTTAAAATTGGTTACATTAAGTTGAATACAGTTAAAAAAAGTTGCGCGAATATGAGGTATTAGGAGTAGTTTGTACCATGTTGTAAGCAACATAAATTCTCACAAATCGTCCTAACCGGTTAAAAAAAAAAGTTGTTAAAACCTGTTAACCGGTACAGCTACACAGACATCAAGAGTAATTTGAAACTAAAGTCAAAATAAAAATAAAACGGTCAAACCGGTTAATATTAGTCAAATCGTTGCATTATATCAGTCGCTCGGAGTTTGAAAAACTATCTACATTTGAAATTGCTTGGTCACCTTGAACGGAACAACTCAAAAACCTGTTAATCGGTGCAAAGTAAGAAACCGGTTTAAATTTTTTTTTGTCAAGTTGAATCCAGTTAAAAAAAGTTGAGCGGAGACGCAGGATGTTCGGAGTAGTTTGGGTTATTTGCAAAGCAACATCCTTAGAAGTCGGTCAAACCGTTTATATTAGTAAAAGTACGCTATTAATCGTTACGCGATGAAAATTTATTTCATTTGCTTGCTGAAGGACGTCTGAAATTGCTCGGTCAACCCAAACGATACAACTCAAAAACCTGTTAACCGGTTGAAAGCAATAAACCGGTTTAAAATTAATTAGGTCAAGTTGAATCCAGTCAACATAAGTTGCGCGGAGACAGGATATTTGGAGTAGTTTGGGATATCGTTAACTGCAAAGCAACATCCTTGAAAGGCGGTCAAACCGGTTAATATTAGTCAAAGTTGTTTGCGCAATTAGTCGTTGCGCTGTATCAGTCGCTTGGAGTTTGGAAAACTCGTAGAAGGACGTCTGAAACTGTTCGGTTATGGCGGACGGAACAACTCAAAAACCTGTTAACCGGTGCAAAGAAAATAACCGGTTTAAAATTAATTGGATCAAGTTGAATCTAGTTAACAGAAGTTGCGCGATGACACAGTATATTTGGGGAAGTTTGGGTTGTTACTAACTACAAAGCAACAGAAATCGGTCAAACCGGTTAATATTAGTAAAAGTTATTTACGCAGTTAGTCGTTGCGCGATATCAGTCGTCCAGAGTTTAAAAAGTTTGAAAAACTGTTTATTTAACAACTCGAAAATCTGTAAAGTGGTTTAAAATTGCGTCAAGTTGAATCTAGCTAAGTTGGGTGGAGACAAAAGATATTTGAAGTAGTGTGGGTTGTTGTTAACTACAAAGCAACTTGCATCCTCAGAAATCGGCCAAACCGGTTTATATTAGTTAAAGTCGTTTGCCCAGTTAGTCGTTGCTTTATATGAGTTTGAAAATCTATCTACATTCATTTATTCAAACATATCTAAAATTGCTTGGTCATCTCAGACGGAACAACTCAAAAATCTGTTAACCGGTGCAAAGTAAGAAACCGGTTCATAATTAATTGCGTCAAATAGAATCCAGTTAACAGAAGTCGCGCAAAAACGCAAGATATTTGGAGTAGTTTGAGTTGTTGCTAACTGTAAAGCAACATACATTCTCAGAATTTGGACAAACCGGTTAATATTAGTCAAAGTTGTTTCCACAATTAGTCGTGGCGCTGTATCAGTCCCTTGGAGTTTGGAAAACTATTTATAGTCACTCCTTGAAGGACGTCTTTGAAATCGTTCGGTTATTCCGGGCGGAACAACTTAAAAACTTGTTAACTTGCTCGAAACAAAAATTCAATCAGTCAAACCGGTTTATATTAGTCAGTCCTTTGCGCAATTAGTCGTTGCGCTGTATTAGTCGGGCGGAGTTTGAACTTATTGAATAACGTCTGAAATTGCTCAGTCATCCCGCACGAAACATCTCGGAAACCTCTTAACCGTTGCAAAACAAGAAACTGGTTTAAAATTAATAGGATCAAGTTGAATTCAGTTAACAGAAGTTCTGCGAAGACACAGAATATTTGGAATAGTTTGGGTTGTCGCTAACAGCAACGTAACATAGATTTTCGGAAATCTGTCAAACCGGTTAATATTAGGCAAAGTTGTTTGCGCAGTTAGTTGTTTGAGTTTGAAAAGTTTGAAAACCTATTTATAGTCACCCATTGAAAGACGTCTGAAATCGCTTTATCACCCCGGATGGAATAACTCGGAAACCTTTAAACGGGTTCAAAATAAGAAACCGGTTTAAAATTAATTGTGTCCAGTTGAATCCAGTTAACAGAAGTTGGGCGGAGACATTAGATATTTGAAGTAGTTTGGGTTGTCGTTAACTACAAAGCAACTTACATCCTTAGAAATCGGCTAAATCGTTTTATATTAGTCAAATTTGTTTGTCCAATTAGCCTTTGCTTTATATGAGTCGCTCGGAGTTTAAAAAACTATTCATCTGAAATTGCTTGATCACCTCAGACGGAACAACTCAAAAACCTGTTAACCGGTGCAAAGTCAGAAACCGGTTCAAAATGAATTGCGTTAAATAGAATCCAGTTAACAGAAGTTGAGCAAAAACGCAAGATATTCGGACTAGTTTGAGTTGTCTCTAACTGCAAAGCAACATACATTCTTAGAATTTGATCAAACCGGTTAATATTAGTCAAAGTTGTTTGCGCAATTAGTCGTGGCGCTGTATCAGTCCCTTGGAGTTTGGAAAACTATTTCTAGTCACTTGTTGAAATCGTTCGGTTATCCCGGACGGAACAATTCATAAACTTGTTAACTCGCGCGAAACAGAAAAACCGGTTTAAAATTAATTGCGCCTAATTGAAACAAAGCAACATTTTCAGATATCAATCAGACTGGTTTATAGTAGTCGTTTGCGAAATTAGTCATTGCGCAATATCAGTCGGGCGGAGTTTGAACTTATTGAGTAACATCTGAAATTGCTCAGTCATTCTGGACGGAACATCTCAGAAACCTCTTAACCGTTGCAAACCAACAAACCGGTTTAAAATTAATTGGATCAAGTTGAATCCAGTTAACAGAAATTGCGTGATGATACAGAATATTAGGGGAAGTTTGGCTTGTTAACTGCAACGCAGCATACATCTTCAGAAGTTGGTCAAACCGGTTAATGTTATTAAAAGCCGTTTTTGCAATTAGTCGCTTTATCCAGTTAACAAAAGTTGCGCGGAGACGCAGGGTGATTGGAGTAGTTTGGGTTGTTGTTAACAAAGCAACATATATTTTTAGCAACCGGCCAAACCAGTTTATATTAAACAAAATCATAATTATCAGTCATAGTTTACAGTCATTCATTGAAGGACATCTAAAGTCTCGGATATCCCAAACGGAACAACTTAAAAACCTGTTCACCGGTGCAAAGTAAGAAACCGGTTTACCATTAATTGCGCCAAGTTTAATTTAATTAAGAAAAGTTGCGCGTAGACGCAGGATAGTTGGAGTAGTTTGGATTTTCAGAAGTTGGTCAATCCGGTTAATATTAGTTAAAGTTGTTTGCGCAATTAGTCGTCCGGACGGTTCAGTCACCCCGGACGGTACTAGTCGAATACTTGTTACAAAGCAATAAACCGGTTTAAACATAATTGCGTCTATTTGAATCTAGTTAACATAAGTTGCGCGGAGACAGGAGACTTGGAGTTAACTACGGAATAACTTGAAAACCGGTTAACTGGTGCAAAGTAAGAAACCGGTTTAAAATTAATTGCGTCAAGTAGAATCCAGTTAACAGTAGTTGCGCGAAACCGCAAGATATTTGAAGTAGTTTGGGTTGTCGCTAACTTTATCCTCAAAATTTGACTAAACCGGTTAGTATTAGTTACAGTCGTTTGCGCAATTAACCGTTGCGCTACATCAGTCGCTTGGAGTTTATAAAACTATTTAATTCATTCATTGAAGAACGTTTAAAAATTGTTTTGCCACTCCGAATGAAACTACTCGAAAACTTGTTAAGCGGTGCAATATAAGAAACCGGTTTAAAGTTAATTGAATTTGGTTAACAGAAGTTAACTGGATATCGGGAGTAGTCTGGACCGGTCGTCGTTATTCATCTTCAGAATTTAGCCAAGCTGGTTAATCTACGAATAAGTTTAAAAACACTCGGTTACCTTGAACGGAACAACTCGAAAACCTGTTAACCGGTGCAAAGTAAGAAACCGGTTTAAAACTAATTGCGTTCAATTGAATCCAGTTAACAAAAGTTGCACGAAGCTATAGGCTACCAGGAGTAGTTAGGATCGGTTGTCGTTATTCATCATAAGGAATTGGCCAAACCGGTTAATGTTTGTAGAAACCAATTGTTACGCTATTCGAGGTTTGAAAAACTGTTTATAGTCACTTATTGACGGACGTTCGAAACTGCTTGGTTACTCGATACAACTCGAAAACCTGTTAACCGGTGCTAAGTAAGAAACCGGTTTAAAATTAATTGCGTCCAATTGAATCTACTTAACAAAAGTTGCACGAAATCACAAGGTATATTGGTTCAAGTTGAATCCAGTTTTCAGAAGTCGCGCGAAGATACAAGATATTCGAAGTTGTCGTTATTCATCTTCAGAAATGGGCCAAACCGGTTAATGTTTGTAGAAACTTTTGCTTTACGAAAATTGAAAAACTGTTTGCAGTCACTTATTGACGGACGTCTGAAATATTGGTTACTCCTAACGGAACAACTCGAAATCCTGTTGACCGGTGCAAAGTAAGAAACCGGTTTAAAATTAATTGCGTCCAATTGAATCCAGTTAATAAAAGTTGCACAAAGTCACAGGATATCAGAAACCGGTTAAAGTTCGTAAAAACCAATCGTTACGCTAGTCAAGGTTTGAAAAACTGTTTACAGTCACTCATTGACAAACTTTTAAAATTGCTTGGTTACCTCGAACGAAACAACTTGAAAACTTGTTAACCGGTGCAAAATAAGAAATCGGTTTAAAATTAGTTTTGTCTAATTGAATCTAGCTAACAAAAGTTGCACGAAATCACAGGATATCAGGAGTAGTTTGGACCGGTTATCGTTATTCAACTTTAGAAGTTGGTCAAACCGGTTACTGTTTGTAGAAACTAATTGTTACGCTATACGAAGTATGAAAAACTGTTTACAGTCACTTATTGACGGACGTCTAAAATCACTCGGTTACCCCGAGCGGAACAACTCGAAAAACATATTAACCGGTGCTGCTACACAGCAATTTGAAACGAAAAGTTGACAAAAGTCAAGTAGATCAAAACGATCACCGGTACAGCGATGTTCTCAATAAAGAGTAATTAATTAAACTAGTTGAAATCGTATGCAAAAGTAAGAAACCGGTTTAAAATTATATCAGGAGTAGTGTATGGACCGGTTATCGTTATTTGCAAAGCAACATACGTTATCAGAAATCGGTCAAACCGGTTAATACTAGTAGAAGTTGTTTGTAATTAATTTTGGACTTTTAAAAACTGTATAGTCACTCAACTCGAAAACCTGTAAACCGACGCAGCGTATTAGACATCATAAGTAGTTTACACACTTTGTCTTGAGGTGATCAGAATTTGGTCGAAACTTTATCGGTTAGCTATATATGTTTAAAATAGGATAATTTAAACCGGTTGTTACTATATTATTGTTTACAATACGCGATACCAGCCGCGAGAAGTTGGAAAGCTGTTTACAATCATGCTCTCACACCGGACGATTGAAATTGCTCAGAGACAAAAAATACAGTCTTCGCCTGTCATCTGTTAACTTAACCTTATCTAACCAAACAACTGACATGGATATTATTTTGACAAGTGTCAAATTTCTTCATGTTGACAAACTCTTTGACACTTTTTGTTATTTTGATAAAATGTCATTTATTAAGTTTAAAATTATTTTGACAGTTGACAAGTTTTTATATTATTTTGACATATCAATTTTGAAGTATAAAAAATAATTTGACAGTTGATGAAAATGTAAACCATTTTCTTAAGTTAACTTAGGTAAAAACTGTTTTGACAGTTGACAAAAATGTGTCACTTTTAGGTTAAATTTCTTTTTTATTAACTGACAGTTTGGTGTTTTTAAATGACAGTTTAAATAAACATTTTGACAGTAAGATTGGTTCAATTAAATTTCATCAAAGCATGTTTTTGATTATTTTATTTTTTTACAGATCATTTGACATTTGTATCAATTAATTTTTTTTTAATTTTTGACAGATTCTGTTGTTTTTATGATCATTTTTCCGTATGTTGTCATATTATGTCAATCTAACCTAACTAAACAACTGTCACTGAAGTAATTTTTACAATTGACATTATTTTATCAACAATTACCGTGCCCGTCAATTTTACATTTTTAACATTTTCCGTCATTACCGACACTTTTAATTATTTTGACATAACTACCCTATTGACTCTATTGAGATAAAGGCGGCCTTACACTAATCATGCGACAATGCATGTCACATTTACTATTGTCGCTTCTATGCAAATTTTTTACAAAAATCGAATGTCAGATGTTTTATTATGTCAACAAATTGTTATGTAAACACTGATTTGCAACAAAAAATGATTTTTATTTGACAATTTTCAAATACGACTAACATTCTACAAACTATAAACGTTTTTGACAACCTTATTTGACAACTAAAATATTTGCAAATTCTAAACCACAATATTACATTTTTTGCAAACAGAACACTACTGTCAGACTCATTGTGTGACAACTTTGACAGTCAACACAACTTATCAAACAGATTTTTTTTTATATTAAATGTCTTATTTGACTGATTTTGTAACTGTAATTACCGAATTTGAACGTTTTTACAATTTTATTTGACATTATTAAACAAAGTAGTTTGGTTAACTTTTTGACAGGTTAAAAAAATTTGATAATAGAAACAGTGAAAATGTATTGGTTGTTAAAAATTAATAAACATACAATTTCAAAGGTGTTAAAAATAAAAACGAAAATATATCTGTCAAAATCATTTGACAGACGTCAAAAATGATTTGACCTATGTCAAAAATGATTTGGCTTATGTCAAAATGATTTAAGAGTTGTCAAAAATGATTTTACAGTTGTCAAAGTGATTTGACAGTTGTCAAAAATGATTTGACAGCTATGTAAAGTTATGCCAATCAATCAGGAAACTATTAAAAAAATTGCCAATTTAAATAATTTGACATCTTTACTTTCAACTATAACTAATTAAAATATTTTTGTTTGAAACTCTATTGACCTATATATTATTAAATCATTGCTATAATCCATTCCATCAATAATTAATGAAAATCTCGAAATTAATTTCCAGACTAAGAATTTTTGAAATTAATTTATTTCTCCTTTCCGATAAAATATTTTTACACATACATGTTATAACTGTGATAATTTTCGTACTGAAAAACTGTAAGAAATAAAAAAGTATATAGTCAATTTGTACATAGGACTTAGCACAATGGCATTTTATTAAGAAGATTAATGTAAGATAAAATAAAAAGTAATAAGGGCGCGTGGTGTAAATGTGTGCGGATGATTTACTAATTAATACTCTATGTCTATAACTAGATTATATATAAAAAAATATAAATAAATAAAAAAAAACGATACGAAAAAATTGAAGTATATTGTACGAGAAAAAAATAATGATGACGATTTTTATTCCATTTTTTTCATTCTTCGATGTCGTATGATGATGTACACTAATTCTTCATTATAGTCTCATAATTTTTTTCCCAGAAAAATTACAATGTCACACACAACGAATACATACTTGAAAAGTCTTGACGGTGTTTTTTCCATGGTTTTTCCGCACCTTCTTCTTTTCTCAATTTATTGTAATTATTATTAAAATGAAATTTAAATAAAATATAAAAAAAGTCGAGTATAAAATACTCTCGGATAACATGCGCGATGCGCATTTTTTTCAGCACACAATTTTTAGATAAATAATTCTTTTACTATATTGGTGTCTTAACAAATGAAAAATGAACAAAAAAAATATGGAGTTATTATTAATGCATTTAATGTTAAAGTTAGTATGTTCATTGTAAACAAAAAATAAAAAAAAATGCAAACTAATTATTTTGTGTTTGAATTGATTTTCCTAACCTAAACTAAAAAGTGATCTAGGTCTACTAAAGCTTTTACATACAGGTAAGACAAACTTAATCTAATATGAAATAAAAATTACAATCCACCAATGATGTCAATCTTTTGCAAAATATTTATTAGTCAATCTAGTATACAAAGCAAATCTTAAAGAAAGCTTAAGCAACATGTTTTACCTCCGCTAAAGAAGTGGTATAGCCGTGGTGAGCACGACATTTGATTATCTATTAATCTTTAAAGCATTTACCATTTTCTTTGTGCTTTAATAGGTTTTAAATTTTGATCACACCTTCAAAACATTTTGGAAATAAAGTTTGAACCAAGCATAGTTTGCGTTTTTTGGCCGAAAACGCTTCCTTTTTAAAATATCTTGGTTTTTCTCCGTAAAAATCATCCAATGGCGCCACCAAAAATGTTTTTTGCTAATCTGACGCAAAAATATAAGACTTTTGATAGTAAAACTGTTTATGATTGAAGCAATTTTTGATCCAGAAATAGCAGTTACAAAATATTTTAATAAGTACACCACTGGTTAACTCAAGCACGCACGACTTGCACAAAAAATCTATCTTTAAACTACACATTGTTATTCTTATAATTTTTGGAAAATATTGCGGAACGGCAACGGTGTGCAAAATGAAGAAATAACAGTTCTAAAAACCGGAGATCTAATTTAGTGGACCCATTGTCCATCCATAGTGGACTTATCTTTGTTTTTATTCTATGATAATGCTTGTTAACCTTTTGTATTTTAAAAATGTTGGTATTATGTTAGGAATAGTCTTGAGTTTGTCAATCTTTTACAGTTTTTTCACAGGTGTGTGCTCATTAAATGTTTTTTTTGTTCCCTACTTGGCAAGCTGATTTTTCATAAAGTTATATTATTGCTTAGTCTTTTGATATTCAGAGTAGGCAAACTTTGCAGATTGTAGTCAATGCTGTTTAAGCAGATCATAATCAGTTTGGATTTTGCCGTTTGATTATTTGACTACTCATAGGCAGCCACCTTTGTCTGGAAATCTAAGGCATGTTTGCTGAAGAATAGCATCTTCTTCTTTTCTCAATTTATAG
Organism: Tachinus rufipes; assembly: GCA_963932245.1. Lineage (NCBI taxonomy): Eukaryota > Metazoa > Arthropoda > Insecta > Coleoptera > Staphylinidae > Tachinus > Tachinus rufipes. Next base: position 73,106,388 of record OZ010748.1, on the reverse strand, counting down.
TAATTATTATTAAAATAAAATTTAAGTAAAATATAAATTAGTCGAGTATAAAACACTCTTGGATAACTTTTCAACTAAAGATGATCGCAGACGCAGTAGTCGCTGGTGGAGGGCTTGGTGACGCCATTAGCGAGCATCTTGCTTACTCGCCTACGGTTAGATCCGTATGTTTTGGCATGTCTGCAATTGGTATGGTTGTTGGCATGGCTTGGTATACGCCCAATAGACTACCTATTGTTTGTTGGACCCAAAATTAACAAGCGTAGGTAGTCGTTTGGGGTCTAATTTTATGTGAGCCAAGAGTGACTCAATATTATTTTTTTCAAAAGTTTCGGCGCTTGCTGAAAGGTGACCGTTTGTTACCGGATGGCGATCTGGATAATAATAGTTGCTTCTTTGGTTACGTCAAGTTTATTGTAGGGTTGGCCTAGTAGACAATATAGTCTGTCTTGTGCAATCTAGGTAGGGTTAGCTAAGTATAGTTCTGGCTAGCCCTTCTGTCTATCAGGGCAAGTGTGATTGTACTCTGATATGTAATACAGATCTTTGGTAGTCTTCGACTACGTCGTGCTCACGCCTAATCAATCCTCTTTTGAAAATGGAAAGGAGGTTGCAGAGGTGTTTTTGTGGGGCTGCGTCCGGTGTTTGTTAGTAGGGTTGGCCTTGAACGGTGATACTTTTTGCCTCAATTTGGTGTTCATAATGACAATCATTTGTTGGGTTTGATGGTCGACCAGGTTGATCAGCCGATTGACCAAAGTAGCTTCAGATGCCTCCGCGTCGGTATAGCCAAATTTTTCGGCAAAAGTAGGTGGCAAAGGATTTCTTAACCTGATGCTTCTCTGTCCATAGTTGTTGACTCAAAGCCACAATCAAGTCAGAGTCCGCATACTTATGCAAGAAGCTTTGTTTGAAGTTCTTGCTTTGCCTTTTAACGTTTTTATCAAGCAGCTGTGGTGTATCAGTTTGGGCACTTGGAAAATCTAAAAATAGACTTCAAATTTGTTGAAGAACCGGTGGAGATCTTTGTGGTCAAGCCGTTGGAACGTCGGCAAGTGGTCCTTATTCCGGATTTTTGTAGGAAAAGTTGCTTTTGGTTATTCTAGTGCCTTTAAGTATGCGCTTGGCAATGGCATTAGTTATATTGGCTTCATTAGCCGGGTTGCGTAGCGCTGTTGACTGAGGTTTTTTTTAGACTGAGCCAGATGATTGCTGAGTTGGTCTCTCTAAGAGTCCAGCTATTTAGTTTAGTCAGCAAGCAAGCATCCAACATCTCTATACCATACCGGCTCCACTGGACGGAGAAATATCCTACTAAAAAAATAGAGCTCAGCTTCCGGCACTGTACTCAACTAACAAAAGTACCATTTACAAAACCATCGTGAATAAACTACGGCCAATGAATTAACACCGACAAACCAATAACATTATTGGTACACCACACCACCTTCTCAGCCGCCAGACCTTATACATACGTCTAGAAATCAGCGGCAGCCTTCGCATACAGAAAGCAATTGAGAGCATAGAGCTTTCTATTACCCCAAAACTAACCCTTAAAAAATAGACGAAGAAGACAAAACACAAAGTATATAAAACTGGAAAAAGACAAAAGCTGGATATAGAACTTAAGAACACCCAACAATTCGAATTACTGATTTGAAAGACAACAGAAAAATATATACTCAAAGACCAATCGCTCAAAAAAAGAGTACTCCAACGAAGATATAACCATCTACAAAACCATCGTAAACAAACTACGGCGAAAAAAACTAACACCGACAAACCAACAATATTGTCGGGAAGGGGAAACCACACCAACTTCTCTGCCACCAGACTTTGCACATAACTCTGACAACAAACGGTGGCCCCCCTACCTCAAAATCAACTGCTAAAAAAAAAGACTCTAAAAGAAAATAACACAAAGTATTTGAAACTAAAAGAAACAATAGCTGGACTCAGAACCTAAGGGTACCCAGCAAACCAGAAAAGCACCCAAACACTCAAATAGAAGTCAGCGAAAAAATATACTCAAAGATCACCGTTCAAAAAAAAAGAAGACTCCGACAAAAATGTAAACCAAAATTAAAGAAAACAGAAACTAGATCCTCGAACCGACAGCCGGTGCCAGAGGGACACCCAACAAAAAAGAAATGCAGCCAACAGGGGTTATACTTATACCCAGACCCCGAATGGAAATTGCAAACACCACTAGACTTCAAACACTTAAAGACTATCAGGAAGCAAACCGGAAATCTGACCGAAAAAACAGAACCCAAGACTACGACAAGATAAAATAAAAGTTGTAAATGCTACGACCGCAGCTATAAGGCAGCCAACATTTTCTTGAAGTGGTTACTCTTACACCAAAGAGTATAGAAGTTACCATCTTCACTGGAAGAAAAAAAAACTTACTAGGCTTGTACAGCTCGGCGTTTCTCAGCAAACAGAAAGAGCACTCAAGCACTGAACCGGAAACCAAACTAAAGTCAACTTAAAAAGTTGTATAACTTCTAGTCATTGTGATAGCTACCAAACAAAATTTTTTACTACATCTTTTTTGCCGTCAGACATTAAGAAGCAATTCCTTGGGTCGTTGCCATGCCTACGGCCTTGCACCTCAACCGTGAGCAAGAAAGGATTTGCGCACAATTGGAGATTTTCTCTACCGGGCTCTACACAAAACATACACCATCTAGAGTTTCACTCCAAACCAGTCGGCATGGTTTATTAATCCCGATCTCTCTATCATATTTAGAAATTTAATAAAAAAGATGAAAAACTATTTGAGCTTACCAGTTTGAACTTTACTGAAAAATGGCTGCCCGGCAACTGACCCAAATATGCCAAAACACACAAAACGCCCTATGCCCAAAAAAGTCGTACAGTAAACGCAATTGCAAAAGCAGAAAAGCGTATATATTACAAACGCGTTATTTACTCTCAGAATAAAAAACTGTTGCGCTTTTTGTACTAACGCAAGGTTAGCTAATATTTTTTGTTTATCATTCAATCCATAATTCCTGATTACATAACTTCACCTAACTTAACATACCATAACATGTTATTCCTAACCCCTCTTTTAACTTTGCACCAAACATATACTATAGTTGTGTATTTGTAGCTCAATATTATGAATTCAGCGCCAAATAACGCCAATAGTTTAGAAAACTATTACGTTTTGCTGCTCTTAATTAGTTTGAGTATTATTGTTACATTTGCTTAACTATAAATTCAATACTAAATAATGCTCAGTTTAGACTGCAGTTTGGTGTAAAATTGTGAGCCTAGCGTACTTTGTTAATTACAAATGTACACCGTTTTATTCTACCAACATTTATTGTTGCTTTTGTTTTACTATGAATACAGCGCAAAATAATGCCGGTAGTTTAGATTGCAATGTTCATTGTTGCAATAATTTTACTATAAATACAGTGCTAAACAATGCCATTAGCCTAGATTGTAATTTTTATTTAAAAACAAACGAACTTAGCGGCTTTTATTTTTTTCTATTCTACTAAGTATTATTGTTGCATTTATTTTACTATAAATCTAGCACCAACTAATGCCAACAGTTGAGATTGCAATTTTTATTTAAAAATACATTTTGTTGCTCAAAATATTTTTGTATTTGTCGTTTTACTATAAATTCAGCGCCAAATAATGAAGGTATTTTTAATTGCAATCTTAAAATATCGGACAATGGCCAATGCTTTTAGACTGCTTATGCAGAACATAACCAGTTTGGATTTTATAACTGGCGATTGCAATACTGTTTGACTATTTGACATGATAATTATTGGTCTTTTGGAGTATAGTTCTGTCTCAATTATGTTCATGGGCCGCCACCTCCGCATCAAAATCTAAGGCATGTTTGCCTAAGAATAGCAAAGTTTGCTTTACTCTGGTCTTTGTAGATTTTAGCTCCGGTGCTTAATTAGTATTTGGCCCCATCTGTGTACTAGATAACTCCATGACTGTATCTAGGTATTTTTTGTTTGTTCCAATTGTCTCGCTGTAGTATTATTACATCAAATGTTTTTTTATGCAATGACTTTTTATGAGGCTTAGTTTTTTTACATTTGTTATACTAGATCATCTCTGGGTCCCGAGGTTTACAATGTGTTTATTTACTTGTTTGTACTTTGTACGTTACTTGTCTCGCCGCCGCAAATACCATTAACGGAAGTGGCGGTATTAATAGTAATACTTACATAGTTGCTGTGAGCGTTGATCTCATTGTCCCGATATCAGCAGACATGTTAGAATGTAACTTTATCTTTGTTATCCGTATTCTTAAGCTGTATGTAGCCATCTGGTCATATTAAGCGTCTGACCATTATTTTGGTTACAAAGAGCACCCAAATTTGGTTACGTTATCCAGATGAATGTATAAGTTTAGCTTAGTATTAAGCGTGAGTCCCAGATATTTGGCTTTCTTTATCATGGCGCAGAAAATATAGAAAAAATAATGAAAAAAGACAAAGAAAAAAAATACAGTAGAGTAATAGGGCAAGCAAGGCAAAAGTTGAAAAATACCAGAAATTACATAGATAACGATAAAAAAAATGAAAATACAAAAAAAAAATTAAAATATTACAAAAAAAAAATGAAAAGTATTACAAAAAAAAAACTTAATTGTTTTTAAGTACATGAATACGACAATAAATATTAAAAAATACGTGTGGAACCAAAAGGAGGATTAATAACAGAGAACGGAACAATTTTTTCGATAATATTTTGAATAGTTTTTAGATTTTCTGCTGCAATATGTGGACCATTAGAATATAATGAGTATTAAAATCAAAATTATTTACTATGTTTATCTTAGAATAATGATAGATGAGGCTTAGGTTTTGTAGTAATAGAAAAAGAAGTTTTAACAACAGAAGCAATAAGTGAACGACCAGTATTTTCTAAAACATCCTCAACATTAGTTGTTGTCTCTGAAATAGTTAAAAGATATAAGTCTAATAATCTTGATTCACCAAGAAGTTTATCAGGAGAAAACTATGTGGGTTGCTCAATAAGTTGAGTAAGATTATAAAAAGCAGCAAAAATCATAGCTTTTTGTCCGGATAGTGTTGTAGATGAGTGGCTTAATCATTCAGTATTATGTACATTAAAATCTCCTAACAAAATTATTTCAGCTATGATTACCTTGAAGAAACCTGTCAATACTTTTAAAAAGGTCAAAAGTTTGAAGTTGCCTTATTTGGAGAACGGTATATGTCAATTACAAAAATAGGATTATAGGAAAAAATTAGTTTAAGAAATATGCTATTATAACTAATGCTTTAAATTTTGTACGTTGCCAGTCTAGAATATGTTTGTTGTTTGTGGATGTAGGCACAAACACCTTGTTGGTCAGCAAATAAATGTTCATAAATGTTTATGATAATAATCGGAATCTACTAGATTGAAACGATCTGGATCTTTATTGTTTACTTTAGTTTCCGACAAAAATACTATTATAAAAAACAAAGGTTTAACAATGAGGAATGCTAGGATAATGAACGTGAACAAAATTAAATGGCGCAGTTTTGTCAAAAAAATTATTTAAATTTGAAGAAAGAAATCCTCAACACACTATGGGTATAAGAGAAACGGATTGTAATAATAATAAATTTTTTATGTATAAGTAAAATCTTCTATTTTTGAGTAGAAATCACTAGAAATTAATACCAATTTCACCACTACTTTTGTTTGTAGTATTATAACAAAAACAGCAACTTTGGCGTCACTCCTATTTTTATATATGATTTGGTAGCCGATTGATATTTTACTAGTACATTCAGAAAGGATTAAATTATGTTTTGTAAAAGTATTTTAGTCAAATTATATTTCTAAACAGCATTGAAATGCATTCCAAATAAAACGTGCCAAAATTGCTGTTTTCGTTACAATACTAGAAACTAAGGTAGTGGTCGGAATGCTCTTAAATGTAAAGGATTAAGCAAAGTCTGTATAAAAAAGTTTACGTTTACAATTTACATTATGAAATTTTTAATATTTTGTCCAAATTTTATTTTTAAATTTTTAAAATTGGTCAATTTGTCACAAATTTGGTAGAGACGCAGGGAACATTTTTTTGAGCTTTATTGACACCGTATTCAAAATACTCAAAATCACACATGTTTATTTTACTCCACACGTTTTCCCATTAAAATTGGGCTCATTGTCCACTTCTCTATCTCAACTGCCAATTAAAAAAATAAATACGAAAACAGTTTTTATTGTGGAAGACGTACTAAAATTTGCAAACAACTAATCGACTACTGACAAATGTTTGAGAGAAACAGCCAAAAAGTAGAAAACTTTATTTGCCTACTTTAAAACTATTTATTTTGTGGTTGCAGCTATTCAATAACGTCATTTTAAGATGACGCTACCGGTAAGATCAAAAACTCACAACAACCCTTTCAAGACTTTTTAGAGCAAAAGATTCATTCTTGATCAAATAATAGTTATTTATTTTTTTGAATGCGTTTTTTTGTAAAACTTTTTTGTGGCAAATTTCAGCAGTTTTGTAGAAAACAATCGAAAGTGGTTATTTAAAAAAATAATTATGTTTTTTGTAAAAATTATGATTTACTACTTACAACACTTTATAACGTTGATAAATTTTTTGTGATATTTTTTTAATAATTTTGACACGGCAAAATTTTCTGCGTTTTTTAGCCAAAAATATAGTTTATTACTTTTTATTGTTTATTTAGAAAATGTTTGTGGTTAATTTTTTGTCATTTGTTTGCTAAAAATTTGATAAAACGCAAACCAAAACGTTTTTGGGTGAATGTGGCACTCAAGTTGGGTACGGCGGGTACCGATTTGCTTTTGTTACTACAATTTTGTTTTGATCTGACCTTACCTTTATTGCGGTTGTGTAAGTTTAAGCAAAAGCAATTTTTAGTTAGTTTTTTGGTTTTTATATAAAACATAATTGAAACCTCAAAATTCTTAAAGTACTGCTTTGCTAGTATATTTTATTTTATAGATTAGCAAAGTGAAATGTTATGTATTTTACGCCGATATTGTATATATTTGTAGAGCCATTCTTGTTTATAAGGTTGGCGCTAAACATTTTGAAAGCCCCAAAAAGTCTCAACTACACAAACGTAAAGGTGATTTGCTCAAGAAAAAAGTTGACTGTTTATAGTTAGACAGTTATACAATTTCTAAGAAAGTTGACAATTGACTTGTCCAACTGACAGTTGCAAACTACTGGTCAAATCCGGCTTGCCATCTGTTTTTAATATGACCCGCAAAATTCCCAATTCCAAAATTATGCGTCGGGTATATTTTCTGAACCTTAACAACAGCGCTTTCTAAATCTTGATAAATGTGCAAAAATTATTTTTGCACATTTATCCTAAATCTTTTATGATCTGGCCTTTTCCAAAAAAAGTTGACAGTTTATGTCAGACACTTATATGGTTGACAATTAGTTTGTAAAACTGACACTTGACAGTACAACAGATTTTACAAGAAAGAATAAATTATATGTGAAGCTATTATACGTCAAACAAAAGCACGCTTTTTTAGAAAGTTGACGGATGTCTGACAGTAGACAGTTCACACAACAGATTTGTAAAAAAAAGTTGACAGTTTAACATGCGGCAAAAATTTAAGGGGTTATTTCTTGGCTTATTCTAAGAATATTTTGTCCTATAATGATTTCTGAAAACCGCCTTTGGTTCAAAAATACAAGGTGTACAAAATTTGCAACATTTTATTATAAACAAGTACATGTAAAGTTGCTGAATCTACAATAAATGTTTAAAATGACTTCTTCTAGCCTGGATACAAGCATTCAATATTCTTCTCATTGAGTCCCAAACATACCAGTGTTGTTTCTAATTGAGTTACACCCAGTGTAAACTAATGTTGTTGCTAAATAATTACTGGTAACCAAACTAAAATCTGGTGGTGCATAAACCACGTTGCAATTTTTATTGCCAATGGTACATCATCTATAAACTGAGGTAGCATGCGTTACACTTTGCCGGTAAGTTTTCCTGGTAGAAATACTGGTCCAATTAGACAGTCGCCCACAATTTCAACCCAAACATTCAAAGAGAACTGATGTTGAAAACGGTCTTCACATACCTGAGTCAAATTTTTATCTGCACACACATAGTTGTTATGAAAATTCTTAATTGCATTTCTTGAGAAACTGGCTTCATCGGTGAAAAAAATATGTGTCAGGAATTGAGAGATTAGAACTAATGTTTGCAAAAGCTATTGACATAACGCAATACGTGAAAAAAACTTAGCAGTGAGTAGTGCCTAATCACGCTAAATGTGGTATGGATACATCAAATTGCACTTAAAAAACATTTCAAACTTTCTAATGATTTACATTCAAAGTATTGGTAATTTTTTGCGTAGAACTACTTGGATCTTTCTCTATCATGTCCAGCACATTCTGTTCCAGTTGTACTGTTCTTACTGTTATTGATCTTCCTGGCTCTCCATTTTGTTTCAATGTGCCAGTTTTACAAAAACGTCGATAAATGTTTTTCAAGATTTTTTGGTCGGAGATATTACGGCCAGAAAACCGTTTAATGTACAATAGTCTAGCTTGTAATGAATTGCCATCAGCAAGTCTATACATGAAATGCATGTCAGTCATCTCGGCGTTTGTATAGTGATTCATGGTAGAGAAGTTTACTAACTATTAAAGACAGCCGTTCCAAGTTATTGTTAACAATGTTTTGTACTTGATAAATTTGTTAGTTTTTTGTACTTGGTATACTCATTGGCGTACGCTATGCTTTTATTTACATTAATAATTTTACCTAACACCCGGTATAGTATATATTCTGTGACATTTTATGGTGTTATCTTCAGGTTTGGTTCCAATTACTTAACGTTTGTCATTTTTAAATCAGTTTAAACGAGTCAAAATGGGTGATTTGCAACTTAAAACTTTTATTATAAAAAACCGTGGCTTAAAGAATTTTTATTAGAAAAAATGGTGGTAATGTTAAAAAAGTAGCTCATTCTGTTTTTAAGTAAATTATTGGTGCAAACAGTTTAAATGAGATAACAAATTTATTCATGATGACAAGTGTAAAAGACCGCTAGAAGCACAAACTGATGAAATCATCAACACAGTTGAAGATTTGGTGTTTATTTACCTCCAAGTAAAAGATTCAGTTACAAGATTGTTATAGACATAAGAATATCAGAAACGTCTGTTATTAAAATTCTATTTAAAGATTTGGAAATGAGCAAAGTATAAGCACGATGAGTTCCTAAGGTACTCAGTTCCACCAAACAAAAACTGTATAGACTACAAATTTGCAAAGAGAAAAACTGCTTTATCCTAAGATGAAAACTTCTTCTATAAAATTGTAACTGAGGATGAGATCTGGGTACACCACTGAAATCCTTCCACAAAACAAAAGGTTTATAAAAGTTTTCTACCACTCAAGAAGACAAAGACGCATTTTTTTGGGTAATAAATGATACTTACAGTTTTTTGGAACGCTGCAAGAATTCTTTTAATTGAGTAAATGTCAAAAAGGCCTACAATATCGGATATAGTCTACAAAGACACAATTAATAACTTGAAAGCGGCTATACACAAAAAAACTACAATTATGGTTAAAAACTCTGCTTTTGAATATCAATTGCAGAATGCATACTGCATAAATTGTTCAAGCAGTAGTTAATAAATGAGGTTTTAAGGAATTACAACATCCACCTTACAGTCTCGATCTTAGCCAAAACTTAAAAACACTTATTATTTTGCAGAATTACCAAAAGATTTTCTATTCAAATTATTAAATTATTAGTAGAAAAATGTTGGAAAAAGTTTATAATTTAAAAATAAATTGTTGTTTGTCTTGTAACTTTTTGTTTTTAGTTTTAAGTAGATTACAAAAAACTTTTCTTCTAAATCTAGTAAAGACATAAATGGCCAATTCCATTTCAACGAACCAGAGCAAGGAGGTGCTTCAAAAAATTTGTTTTAATTTTTTTTTTTTCAATTTTATAACTTATTAGTAGTCTTTTAATCAGTTCATGAAGGTATGAAACCCTTAAATTCTAACATTTTTTTAAGTTTTTTTTGGCGTTTTGTAACTTTGACTTTAAAAATCGCAATTTTTGTTTAAAAATTGCAATTTTAATACAAAAAAAAATTTGCTAGTGAAATCAATCAGATATGTTCCGTAAAATACGCTGCAAAACAAAAAAAAAAAGCGATATATTAGTCCCAGTGGTCTAGACAAAAAGAAACATTTTTGTAATTTTGTGTTTTGTTTTGTTTTGATTGGTTAGAAAATATAAATTTGTTTTGTGTATTTCAGATTTAGGAGTCTAAAACTCAAAAAATCTGCAAAAATAGACCTATTTTAGACATAAACTTTTACAAATACACATTTAACAGCGTTCAGAGGAACTACACACTAAATATTATTAAAAACTTGAGTTTTGCAAACTTATCGGACATAGAAAAGTCAATCTTCTTTAAAAAAATTATTTTCTGGAATTTTAAAGTAGATTATGCACTATAGTGCACCAGCACATTTTAATTTTTTATAATGCGACTTATAAAAATTGCTAGATTTGCCGAGATGGTAATTATCTAGCGTTAGTAATTGGAGTCGTATCATAAAATAACATGTTTTTTATTAAATTATTGCAAGCAACTGAATGAATATTAAATATTGTCAGAAAACTTGGAAAAGTTAAAAAAAAAATTAAATAAACTGTTAATATCTGCTTAAAAGTTGTAAGAAACATGATAAACTTTGACTCAGAAAAGAATGTCAATATCTATAAGATAAATTATTTTTCAGTTTTTATTTGACAAAAATTGTGATGTCTGATTCTGGCTTTTTCTAAATTCAATGTGACCATAAATAACTAATATTTAATTTAACAGAAGAGATTCAATAAACAAGTAGGAACTGCTGTAAGTTTATGAAATTGTAAAATGTCACATTGTTTGTATTGAGAAATTACTTAGTATGTCACAACAACATAAAAATACTGTTGAAACTATCACATTGAAGACAAGATTTTAACAGTCTGTAAGCATTGACAGGGAGCACCAAAAAAGAGGATACGCTCCTCGACGTCTGAATCCTCACCTGGACAACCCAGGAAGAGGGTAAAAGATACAAAAGGGAAGCCCAACATCCCCCTTACGAGAAAGAAGGAGGGCTTTAGCTACAAAGAGGCTGCCTCATCGCACCTTCGCGTGGCGATTACCAGCCTGACTCATTCCCTGGGTAAAACCACTAGTGAACAGGGTAATTTGATTAAAGATGCTCTTTTCCGGGAGCTGGATAATACCTTATCCACCCCACCTTTAGTGGGCTGACACACACAGGAGAGATCCATAGGATCACCTGTGATAATGACGCCTCACTTGGATGGCCTCAAAAAGTGATTTCAGGTCTACAATCTTTGTGGCCGGAATCACAACTAGGCGTTGTGTCACTAAGCCGGCTTCCTAGGCTGACAAAGGCTACTCTGTGGCTTCCGGGAAAACCGGATGTTGTAGAGCTGGTCATGAGTCGCCTGGGAAAACAGAATCAGTGGCTCAAAGTAAACGATTGGTGCATCTTCTACACCGCCGAGTCCAAGAAACCGGAGGGCCGACTTCTTGTTCTAGGAATAGGTGAGGAAGATGTACGCACACTAAATGGTAAGGGAAATCTGCTAAGCTATATGTTTAGCAAACCCACCATCAAAATAACAAAAAATGTGCCGCCGCAGGAGGAAGCAATGAAAACAGAGGCGATTGATTCACCCGGTCAAAACCGGGATGGAGATACACCACTGTCCCCAAAGCCGACCGATGACGCGGCACATTAATGTTATACAATGCAACCTGCATCACTGTCGAGCGGCCGTAGCGACACTATGCCGCGAACTAGAGCTGATGCAGGACACAATAGCCCTAATACAAGAACCTTAGATCATACAAACCAGGGTTTGCCGATTGGGCAAACTAAGTGGGAAGATATTTTCAAACCCAACTAACGGTAAGCTACGGACGTGTATATACATACCTAAGCACATAACAGCGTTTTTTATGCCACAGCTTTCCGACGGTGACCTCACAACCGTCAGAATCAGCTCGGCAGACAAACGGAAGCCAAACATCATTGTGGCGTTGGCATACTTCGCGCACGACGTACCACCTCCAACAACACAGCTGGAGGATTTGGTGCATTACTGTACGATAGGAAATGTTGACCTCATAGTTGAATGTGACGCCAACTCCCATCATATTGTCTGTGAAAGTGAAGACACAAATGGCAGGGGTAAGCAACTTCACGATTTTTTTATCAGTACTAACCTAGAAATACTAAACCGAGGCGTTGAACCAACGTTCGTTACGTCCCGCAGCCAGACTGTGATAGATATCATACTGGCAACTCTTAGCATTTCAAGCAAAATCTACGACAGGCACGTATCTACGTCGGTCTCAATGTCAGATCACAGGTGGATAAAATTTAATGTAGAGCATAAACAAAAAAACAATAATCAGGCCCTACCGAAACCCGAGGCTGACCGATAAGGCTGCTTTTCGAAACAACCTATCGCGGAGCTTAAGTACTTGTGCAGATTTAATTGAACCTATTAGTGTAGAAGAAATAGAAAACTATGTAAGTAAGTTGGAAACTTCTTTAACTCGAGCGTACAGGGACTCTTGCTCACTTAGGCTGGCTACCGAATCCGACAACACCATACCTTGGTGGTGTGAGGAACTCGACCGGCTTAAGGAGGCTGCACGGAGATTCTTAAACAGAGCAAAAAACTCAAAAAAACAATCAAACTGGATGTTATACAAAAATTCCCAGAAAGATTATAAAAGACGCATACGTCAACGTCAACGGGAAACTTGGAGATCTTTTTGTGAAGATGTTGAAAACACCTCAACTGCTGCAAGGTTGAAAAAAATCTTGTCCAAAGACTCCCAACAGCAACTGGGTTGCCTGAAACGAATTGACGGCTCATACACAGCCAATCTATCGAAAGCAACGGAGATACTTCTAGAAACTCACTTCCCAGGTTGTACCGCCCCGGAACAAGTCTGGTCCGACGCTACAATTCCAGCTCTATCAGAAGAGGACTGGGTAGCTGCTCGCCAGCTTGTTGAAGAGGTGCGTATAGCATGGGCAATTAAAAACTTCTCTCCGTATAAAGCGCCAAGATTAGATGGAGTTTTTCCTGCTCTTCTACATTGGGGCAAAAATATCATACTAACTCACCTGGCAAGAATCTATAGTGCATGCATTGCTTTTCGATACATACCTATAGCATGGAGGGAAGTAAAAGTTGTATTTATACCAAAACCAGGGCGTAACGATTACATTCTTGCAAAATCCTATCGCCCAATCAGCCGCACGTCTTTTCTCCTGAAGACATTAGAACGATTGTGCAAAAGATCAATTCGGGAAACATCTCTTATTACTAAGCCAATACACCCGAACCAACATGCATACACTCAAGGAAGATCTACCGAATCGGCCCTACATCTCGTAACGGACCGAATCGAAAGATCATTAAGAGACAAAATGTCTACTTTGGGCGTATTTATAGATATTGAAGGCGCTTTCGATAAAACCACCTTCAATAAAATAGAAACTGCTCTTGCAACACATGGTGTAAACCCCACAATTAGTGGATGGATAAAACTCATGTTGGAAAAAAGAGCCGTTACAGTTAATGTAGGAGATTCGACGATCAGGAAAGTTGTTGCTAAAGGATGTCCCTAGGGAAGTGTATTATCTCCACTACTATGGAACATAGTAGTCGACAGTCTTATACGCCTACTCAATGATCATGGTTTCTACACAATTGGTTATGCAGATGACATAACAATCCTACTAAGCGGTAAATTCGAAAGCATACTCTGTAACTTGATGCAAGAGGCTTTAAGAATAATCAAAAGTTGGTGCAAAGACCAGGCTCTTACGGTCAACCCTTTTCAAAACCGAACTGGAAAATTGGAAATCTAAACTTACCAAAACTACTAAATACCCCACTACCACTATCAACTGAGGTAAAATATCTTGGGGTGGTCTTTGACAATAAGCTCACATGGGGACCACATCTAAATACGAGATGCAAAAAAGTTCATATGTTTTTTTGGCAATGCAGACGAGCTGTGGGGAAAACATGGGGACTGTCTCCAAAGATAGTGCTATGGCTGTACTCAGCCGTCATAAAACCTATGATCACATATGGGGCACTAATATGGTGGCCAAAAGCTAGACAAAAAACGTCTGCAAGCAAACTAAATCAGCTGCAACGAATGGCAAGCCTAAGTATAACAGGTGGCATGCGGACAACACCAACTGCAGCTATGGAGGCAATGTTGTGTCTGCCGCCCCTCGACATTTACGTCGAGGAGATGGCGACAATGGCATCTTTACGTCTGAATGCAGCTGGACTTTGGCACACTGCAGGGAGGGCTGGCAAACACTGTACTCTCCTGGAAGAGGCTGTTAAGAAAACACCTCTGTTAGGAGCGCAAACAGATAACATGTCACCCTTCTTTGTGTTTCAAAGACCTTACAACGTGCGCACACATGAACAAGAAAATCAGAACGTGGTCAATGATTTGATTAAAATCTACACGGATGGTTCAAAAACTAATAAAGGTTCTGGAGCGGGAATCTTCTCGCAAGACCTGGACCTCAAAACATCATTACCACTAGGGGCTCATACGACTATCTTCCAAGCAGAAGTAGTTGGGATAACCTATGGGGTTATGGAAATTGTGAACCGCAAAATATCTGGCAAAAATGTCAAAATTCTAACGAATAGTAGAGCGGCCCTAATTGCTATAAACAAGTCTAGAATCACATCGAAGCTAATTTATGAATGTCATTGTGCCCTTACTTTAGCAGCCTGTGGAAATAGCATTGAGCTGCTCTGGGTAAAAGGACACTCCAACAAAGTAGGTAACATTGAGGCGGACGAGCTGGCGCGTAACAGGTCAACCCTCATAGCGTGTGGTCCTGAACTCTGGACCGTTTTAACACTCAAAAGCTTAAATAATCTACTAAACATTAACACACACAATGCACTGAGACGGCGTTGGGATGATACACCGGGCTGCAGACAGGCAAAGAAAGCAACGACTGCTCCTAACGCCACGACAGCCGATTACTACTTGCGACTTTCCAGGAAGAATTTGCAAATTATGACAGGAATCTTGACTGGACACTGCCAACTAAAAAAACACATGCACATGATTGGTATTGGAGACAATCCAACGTGTAGAAAATGTGAAATGGACGACGAGACAATCGAGCACGTGCTATGCACATGCCCGGCCCTCTCATACGATGGAGAACTCATGTTGGGGAGCTGCTGGCTTGACATGGCCAGCATAAGGGAGATCCCTCCAAGCGTTGTACTTGCATACATCAGCCACATAGAGTGGTTAAATGCAAAGACAACGAAGTGAGGTCACCACTGAAGGAGGTACAAAGGGCCTAATGAGGCCTACGTGCAGTAGACTTTGGTTTACCCTCCAACTTTTAATCCAAAATCCAATCCAGCATTGACCTTGAATATTTGTCGTTTACAAGTCTTGGCGAGAAATAATGAATTTGGAAGCTTATTCTATGTGTCAATAGTCCGGTTTTAGTACTACATCTCTGACTTGTCAATGATTATTTGTTAGAGTTCTTAGCAACCCTTGCAGTACAAATAAATATTTTATTAGATGGCAATATGTCTTGTATTTTGTTTGAACAATGTCCATGAAAATAACTATAAAAAAAGCAAAAATTGCATATTAAATATGTTTTCAAATGTCAAAATGTCAAAATATTGCATATTAATTTTGTTGGCAAAAAAATATCTGTTAATATTATTTTGTTTTCATAAAATATATCGTTATAACCAGACAAAAATTGCACTTAAAAATTCAAAACCGGTCTTGGAAACCGTAACAACTTTTTGATCTCTTTAAGCTTGACAATGTTTACTTTAAAACTTTAAAGTCTGGGAAAATACATTTTTTAAACCAGTTCTGAGAAGTCAAAACAAAAAAGTACAATTAAAAATAAATTTTATACACATTTTCTAAACTGGTTTTAGGAACTCTTACAATATTTTACGGCAGAGCTTAAAATTCTAACTAGACCACTGCGTAATTAACAGTAATGTAAGAGATATAGTCTTAATGGCTAAACCTAGTAAAATCACGCAGCAGTCTAATAGTCATAAGCAAACACAAATATTTATTCTTGAAAAACGCTTATTGTATTTTATTTGTCATCAGTTATGGATGTACCTTGTGAATATAAGCATGAACGTTCTGAGTTCAAGCTTAGATTTACAAGATACATCCATAACTAAAGACAATTTATTTAATATACAAACTTTGCTACACTCTAACATAGACCATTAAACAGCAAGAAAGTGCAACATAAAGAAGTGTTGCACAGAAATTCCGTACAAACTCAAAATGACCATTAACATTTTCTAAACAAATCTCAACAGATGTAAGGTAGTTTATGACCTTATAAATAACTAAATTTTGGAAAAGAGGATAGAAGTAGTAATTGTCACTGAACCAAACAAAAAAATGACGTCTAAAACTTTATTTTTTACAGATAATAGAAATGATGTAGCAATTAAAATATGTAAAAACAGCATCAAAGTAGCTTGTAGATCTGAAGAAGGCTACGTCTGGATGGCCATTGATAACCTAAATATTGTCAGGTACTACTTTATCCTACATGAATTTAAAGACTACTTGAATTAAATTAAAATTGCTATCAGAAAAGGTAACATCCTAAAAGCACTAAATAGACAAGGTTTTGAACGAGTAGCTCAAAAAAATGCAATAAGAGGTAATAAACTTACCTTTGTAAAAGAAGCAACAAAACACATATAAACGTCACCGTGTAAAGCACGAACATGGAACATTGTACAAAATGTAAGTGAGCATTGAGCCATCTCGTATACTATACAAAAACTTTTCCCCAAACCCAAACAAGTTCACAAAAACCGCAACCTAAACAGTAGACTATAACACATAACAAAAAAAATGATTGATGATGGGATAAGGACATAAAAACAGATTGCAACAAACTATGGCAAAAAAATTAAATGTTCTAGTGGTCTAAAAAAGCAAAATGTAGAAAGCTCTGCCCTAAAAAACGACAAAACAACATTAACTGATAAGGATATTAACAAAAAAAAATTTTTCTTAAGAACCCAGTTACAAAATAAAAGCCTCTCTCACTCAAATCAACTAAGAGAGCAAAATAATGAATGCAAAAGATACTCTAAAACAAAAAAGTGCATTATCAAAAAGCTAAACAAGCTTGAAATATCACTTTATTTGCAAATTATGTTTATAAACTATTTAGAGAACCGTAAAATTAAAATAAGTCTCATAAAAGAATTTCAAGTAACTTGCAAAATTCTATAGGGATCAGTACCAGGACTTCTGCTATGAAACATAAATTATAACAAAGTTCTAAAGCTACATATGCCCAAAGAAGTATACTTGGTAGCTATGTCAATGACTTGGCTATACTGAAAGTAAAAATCAAAATCGCACACCACCAAAAGACTTAAAAAAGATAGCTTCATCTAACCCTGCAAAAAAACGGTATTTTTGTAGCCCGCAAAATACTCGCAACCAACACAATAAAGATAGATGATGCAGAAATAACAACAGAAAAGATAGTTATATCTGGGCATATGCTTTGATCACAACATGCAAATGTTGGACCATGTTCTAAAAGCGGCTAAGAAATTAAACATAATTTTATAAAGGATTATGCCAAATATAGGCGGACTCAAGGCAAGCATTATATTGTATGGAGCCCCAAGATGGCAGCACACCATAGAACTGGCAAAATACAAAAAAAATATTACAAAATCACAGAAAACAGTAGTATTCTGTGTGCAAACTACACTGCTCCCACAAATTGCTTACCAGTCATACATGGCTCACAACCGATCAACCTCTTAATTGAAGAAAGAGTAAAACATACTATCAAAATTGCAATTGTACAGAAATTTTGATTTAAAGTAGAAAAACAGATTAGGACAGAGATGGAGACTTCCCAGAAGACAATAGGCCTAATCCCAAATTACTACGTCATCATAATCTTAACAAAACACGGGTATTTTTTAACTGTACCCGAAAAGATTCAAAAAAGTAGATACGGACGTTTTCTACTACTGTAGAGAACTGAACACCACCTACTTTCTATTGTTACACCAGAGATGGCACTAGGCAAAGCCCGCAGCGGAACTACACGTAAGACCACAACTTACATATGACAACCTGATAAAGAACCTGTTATCCTGAATGCACTGTAGACATCAAAGCCTTGTAAAGTAATGGTTAGTGGTTCTAAGAAATCTTTAAAAGCATGCAGTAAGCAAGTTTAACCGGTACAAACTTGGCTCAAATCACCACCGCACTGCAACCACCTACCATGTGACTACCATTCTAGGATTTTTATGGATTAACTTATTGCTTGTAGCTTCTACCTGCCCCAACGCTTCCACCGACCCCACACTAAGCAAAATTTTACTAGGAGCAAACATTGCTATATAAAACCCACCAATAGCCATTATCAACATACTAAAGTCAAGCAACGTCAATCTACCTGTTAGCAAAAGCGTTACCTAAATCCGTAGCTTACCAATACAAACACAGTCAAGCAGGTAAACTTTCACAGGGGGCTTTGATTCTCAATAAAAGTTTATCTTAATGATTTATTGGCTTTAAACGCGAAATTCCCAGCATAATCAAAAATGACTATTTAGCACGCAATTCTGGATAAACTATCCAAAAGTATACTGACAACTGATAATTGACTTTGTTTTTTTTTCAATCAGATACAAACAACAATCAACAATAATTTGTTTACAAAACAATCTCTACCTGAAAACACAAAGACCTAAAAAACTTCTACATAGAAAAAAAAAAGTTAAATCAGGCAAATTTAAATCATCTGGAAAGCTGCTTAAAAGACAAAACAACACAAATACCTTTAAGTAACTTTTACAGCACATAAACAACAACACAGTACCCGCGGAAACCGAAACAAAATGTTTTGCAGTGTATTTGAAAATTTGAAAAAAAGCAGAGATGTAGCAACTGCTTAACAAGGTTTTACAATGCAAATAAGCCCTAAGATCATTTATTTCAAACAAAATTAAGTAAAAAAATCCAAAAACAGTAATTAACAACGTTACTAAAAGACTTCCAAATATGTTAAAACAATTGAAAAGTATTTTAGCATTAAACTTTATTATTTTAATAATTAAGTTAACTCTTAGTTACTTACTGTTAAAATCAATCCAACTAATAACAAAACTAGTATTAATATTATTGTAATAAATAAAATGTAACTCAATTAGTTCCAATTCATCAATTCTAATTCAATTTATTAACCGTCGGTCTCTTTATGCAGTCGCGAGCCTAATTGATGGACGATTATATTTATTATTGATCAGACAAATTACGTTAAGCATTATGTTAAATTATTGCCATTATTACAATTTATTACATTCAATGTGCAACAATATGCAGAGCGGAGAATAATTTAATAAAAGTGGCTTTGTAGTTATGTGCGGGAATGACATTATACGATAATTAATTTTAAATAATCGTATTGTAAACACATGACGCCATCTAGTTGTAAAGTTATAAACTAAATTTAAATTTGCTAGTATAGTGCCATCTATTAGAGTTAAAACGTGCTAAATTTAAAGATGCCTTTTATTAATGATATTGAGGTGGCGCTACCTCTTCAAAAAATTAACTAACTAAGAGAGTAGAAGAAAACTGTTTAATAAAGTTTTTATTAACTAAACGAACTGTGTATAGATAGCACAGCATTACTACTGTTTTAATTTAAACTTTATCATTTAAATATGTCAGTTTGATTGTTAATAATTTTAATACGTTATTTATAATTTAAAAATACTGATTAATATATTATAATTAAAGTTTTTCTATGATTAAAAAGTTTAACAAGTAACTTCTAAAAAAAACAGGAAACTGTAATTGTAATGGAGCAACAAAATTGTTATTCATAAATATTAGTTTATTTCAACTTATCTTTATAATAAAATTGTGGCAAGTATTTTTAATGTGTATTTATTAAGTTATAATTTGAATTTTAGATATTCCTTTTTAAAAATACTTTTATTAAATTTTGTAAACATCAACATAACCTTAAAATATTTAATTAAAGTTTTGTTTTTAATTTTATAGTTTTGATTGAATTTGAATACTTATCGTACAACTTTTTTAGTCATCGGAACAATTGAAAAATTACCATGGCTGTTATATATCACAAAGCTTTGAACCATGTAATATTAACCGAAACTCTCATAAAGAGAGATAAAAAACGTGTAAGTTCCCATAAAATAACAAATCAAAAACGTGTATGTGTTGAAATAGCGTTCCAACATGATTGCGAAATCTTAATGAGAAAGTTTTCTGATACTATGGCTTATGATTTTAATATTTTTTGCGATTTGTGGACTGAGCAGGATTTTAGTTTAATTTATGGGTTAGTATCAAAATTGTATTACTTTGAGTATTGCTTAAATTGATGCAATTTTAGTGGACATTATCAGACGATGCAGATGGGTTATTACATGCAGTTTTTTTTCAATACTGCTAAGAAGTTTGTTATATTTGGACATACTAAATCGATGCAAGTTGGTGGAATTTTTTTGTTATATGCATTGTATTACAAACAACCTGCTGAGTAAGTAATTTTATGTTAGAGCAGTCTGACATGAACCTGATTTCATTTTTTTTTACTTATTTAGCTTTCACTCAAGAAATTAGAACTGGTTAAAACGAAATTTTACTAAATAATTGACACTTACATAAATCTGTCAGTATCAATATATATCACCCAGAACACTAGATTATAGATTTAGTTTTTTTAAATAATTTTTTCTCCTGAACTGACATTAGCACTGAAATCAGTTCATGTCGGAGGGCTTCTAATAAATTGATATATACAGGGTGATTCATTATTAGAATTTAACTATTTTATTAATTTTTTATTCTAGAAGTACATATAAGATTTCAATATTGCAATCAGAATATGAATTCATGGAGAACTTCGTTGAGGAAATGCTCAGACTGAGGAAACTTGAAGTGGTTTACATTTTCTACAAAATGGTTCACAGTTGTGCATTCGAATTTGTTTGCACTCAATACAAATTGGTTTTGGGTGCTGGTTTAGGAAAATCGGATTTGGTTCTTGAAAACACATTGTATCAAAAAGAAGATTTAGTAGATGTCTGTGAAAATACCAAAACAGAAATGGATATGGTTTATAAGGTCGATAGTGACTATCAAAAATTATTAAATGAATATTTAAGTAAGTTTACAAAAGGTTGTTTGCACTTATATGTAAACGCCATGTGTAATTGAATACCTCCCTTTCTATTTCTAAGTGTTTTGATTGTGACACAAATCTGTTAACTTTTTTATGAGTAATTGTACAATTTTGTTAAGCAAATTCAGTGATTCTTAGCATGCCAGTGGCATGACTGAAAAATTTTATGTGTAAAGCAGTTTATATGTCAGACAGTTTACACACTTTCCCAAAAAGTGGTCAAACTTACAATTTACTGACCGAGTTGTTGAGAAAAAGTTAACAATTTATATGTAAGACAGTTCATGTCAGTTATACACTTTGTCAGATTCATTCATTTGACAATTGATTTGTAATATTGAGTTGACAAATTTATCAGATTTGTAAAGAAAGAAATTGACAAGTCATATAACTTGTATGTCAGACAGATTAAAATTTATGACAGAATTGCAAAACACTTGACAGATTCTTTGTAAAATTGAAATATATGACAGATTTGTCAAGAATAATGTTGACAGTTTACATGCCAGATTTGTTCATTTTCTTTTGGTAATAAACTATTGAAAAGTGCCAAATTCTAAAATGCAAAATTCAGTCTTGAAACATCTAAATAGTGTCGGAAAGCAAGAAAATCCGGTCATAAACTATTTAAAAGTGTGAAAATTTTTATGGAATTTTAAAAACGGTGAAATCAGGCTGAAATATCAAAAAGTTGTCAGAAATAGCAAAAATTTGGCCATAAACTGTTGAAAATATCAAATTTTATTTATGAAAAGTCAAATATAGCAAAATTCGCTTTTGAAACATCAAAATAGTGTCTGAAAGCACTAAAATCTGGCTATAAACTAATGAAAAATAGTAAATACCGGCTATGAAATATCAAAAAATTGATTTTTGAGCCTCACAGTTTTGTAATTTTTTTTGGTCATAAACTATTGAAAAGTGCAAAATTCTATTTATAATTTGTCAAAAATGACAAAATCCGGTCTTGAAACATCAAAATAGTGACAGAAAGCACCAAAATCCGACTGGAATGTGTTAAAAAGTAAAAAAATTCATGGAATTTCAAAAACAGCAAAATCTAGCTATGAAATATTAAAATATTGTTAAAAATAGCAAAAATCTGGCCACAAACTTTTGAAGACAGCAAAATTCTATTTACAAAAAGTCAAAAATAACAAAATCCGGCAATAAAACATCAAAATATTATTAGATAGAACCAAAATCCGGCCATAAACTGTTAAAAAATGTATAATTCTATTTATGAAATGTCAAGAATAGTAAAATACTGCCATAAAAAGTTTTAATATTGTCAGAATGCACCAAAATTGGGCTGTTGAAAAGTACAAAATTCTTTTCATGAAATGTTAAAAGTGGAAAAATTAAATATTAAAAATATAATCAGAAAGATATAATCAGAAAGAAGCAAATTCGGGCATAAACGGTTGATAACTGCAAAATTTCTTTAATAAAACATCAAAAATGAAAAAAATCCGGGCTTGATCTATCTGTTAAAAAGTGTAAAAATCTTCATGATATCTCAAAAATGGCAAAATTCAGCAATGAAATATCAAAATATTGTTAAAAATATACGTATAAACTATTGAGAGATGCAACATTTTAATGACAAAATGTCAGAAATAGCAAAATTTGGCCATACATTTTATTTATGAAAAAAATATAATAAAACATTAAGTATTTTCAAAAAGAACCAAAAAAACAGTTGATAACTGCGAAATTCTATTTATAAAATGTCAAAAATGACAAAATCTTGCATTGAAATTTTAAGATATTGTCAAGAAATAACCAAAATTTGGTCATAAACTGTTAAAAAGTGTAAAAACTTTTATTTAATCTCTGAAATAGCAAAATCTAGTTATGAAATATTGAAAATATTGTTAGAAAGTACCAATGTATGGTATAAACCGTTAAAAAGAGCAAAATGTTTAATAAAATTTCAAAGAAAAAGAAAATCTAGCCATGAAATTTTGAAGACTGGTCAAGAAAGCACCAAAATACGGCCAATGAACTATTAAAAAGTGTAAAAATTTTCATAAAATCTCAAAAATAGCAAAATTCAGTTATGTATTATCAAAAACATTGTTAAAAAGTGTAAAAATCCGGCCATAAACTGTCGAAAAGTATATTTATTTTAATATTGTTTTATTCACTTTGTAACCAGAGTCGATGGGGCCCTGTATGTTTGCTCTTCCGCATTGCAGACCCTTGCTTACGGATAGCCACGTCACTGGACAGTTTTTGGTTAAATTGACAGTTGACATATTGTAGACATTTGACATATACATACAAAATTGTCGAAATTCTAGGCGATGGAACATCAAAATTGTAAAATAAAAAACAGTTGCATTCTGATATTGACAGTTAACAGTTTATGACACATTTTTCAAAATTAAAGTTTGCAGTTTATATGTCAAATAGTTTTTTTAGGTTGGTGGCGACATGTCGAATTGACATTTTATATGACATTAGTGAAACAGTTGACAATAGCTTTGTCAAATTGACATTTATCAATTTATCTGACAAATCAACAAATTGACAGTTCATTTTGACCAGGGTTTCCTAAACTATGTACCGCAGATGTTGAGTAAGTGTTTTGTGAAAATGAATATAAACCTAACATGTCGAAGCATGATTAAAAATGAAGGCACATCACTCGTTTGTTCATAAAAAAATGATTTAATTTGGGGTGTTCGATTTGGAGTATTCTGCTGGACATCGTAGATGACAATAAGTGTGTCAGTACAACACATGCAGCCTACACTTGTGCTGGGCCGGGCTTAGTTGCAAGGGTATGCTTCTAGTTTCCTCGTTTTATACACTTTGGGTGTGGATTGGTTGGCGTTCGTATTTGCTTACATCAATTTGATTAATGTTAGCCGTAAAGCGGCTTTTGTTGTCGATGTCGTACATATCAAAATTGGCTTTTTTGCGTATTCTTTTAGGGCACAATGTTGTGCTCTACTGCTAGGTTTCTTTTGCAATGTCTCATGTTCATGCTCTTCAATGCCCTCCCTACGTTTGGCGCCATTTGTTATCGGTTTGCTTTCAGCTTGGGTTGATTGGGCATTACTAAGAGGATACATAGTCTATTTGTACTTTGTTAGGTATTTTTGAAACAGAATGATTTCGTGATTTACGACGTGGTAGTTCGTTAAGCAACTAACAGTGACCGTTGGCGGGGAGTGCAAGAGGTTTGTGTTGATTCTCTTTGGTGTAGCTCCGAAGAGGTCATGTAGCCCTAGTGGGCCCTTCTCTTTGAACTGGTAAACAAGAAGCAAAGAGACGGGCAAGAGAGAATACGATGGGAAGATGGCAGAGACAGTGGAGAAAAGGAAGAATGGACAAGGAAACAAACGCAAAAAAAAGAATGGGTAGAGAATAAACAGTAACGTGATACTAAACAACACAAGTACTCCTGGGAATGGAATTTTTGGAAAGCAGTTACAAAAAATAAATAAGATGGAGAAAGAAGAAAGATATATATTCATATAGTCATGACGACACGCATGACGACGCAGTACATACGCTAGTAGAGTGCGAAGCGTGGGAGAAAGATAGGAAAGAGTTAAAAAAAGGTACTGGAAAACAATATCAACAAATCTACAATCATTAATATATGCCTGAGTGACGAAAACAAATGGAGAGCACTAAAAATCTATGCAACGACAGTACTGAGGAAAAATATAGAGGAGTTTGAAACTTCAAGATTTAGATAAACCAAAATGGAAGGAAACACACAGATTAAAAACCACAGAAAACAAAGAAAGTAGGAGCGAGAAAAATAGGGTATAGGGAGAGATGGACCGGGGACAGCATATTATGTAGTCGCAGCAGAATGAGTGAATTCCGCGAGCCCGAAACTAGCTCACATCAAAGTTGTACCACATTAGTCGCAATGACAAGGAAAAATTGTGTGGGTTGGCGGAAACGGGAGTTTTTGTCTGCGCGTTGCTTTGGGCTCTGAGACTCAATTGTGTCAAATTGGGAATTGTTACCGGCTCTTGACACTCCCTAGTCAGAGTAGATACAGTTTGTGGTTGTGAAGAGACAGTGAACGGTTTCTTGGTGTTTATATGGTACAAGTGTGCGTCACTTCTCCGCCCATAGACTGTAGGTTTTGGTGCTATTTGGTTAGGTACGCTTCGTATCATTACTGATGCAATCTTTGTATTGGGTGGTAGTAACCTAACCTATTAGTATGTCGGTGAATTTATTTTTACAGCGTTTGAAAAAATGCAGAACCGTAATCCTTAAGAAGTTCCTGGGAGCAAAGTGTCGGCTTCTAGGGCGTACGTTGGTGTGTGGTTTTGAAGTCTGTTTAAAGCGTTGTCAAAGGTTATAAGGTAAGTGTTTTTTGGAGGTTGGGAAATGACCTACAGCGTGAATTACGTGGGTATAGCGGGGATCCATAACAGTTAAATTGTGGCTTGTTTGTAACATTGAAACGTTGGGAGTCACTTGTTATAGTAAACGAAACACAATGGCCGGTGACTTCACAACATGCCAAAGAAAAAAGTGGGGAGAGAGCGCTAAGCAACACTAATAGTAAAATAGGTACATTTGTAATATGTGGGAACAGTAACATCAATTTATGTACAAAGCCAAGCTCGGAAGTTGATAGGCATTTAATTTCTTTTTGCTACATCAAAAGCTGCTGCGGGTGATTTTCTTATCCCAATTGATAAGGTGCAAAGTTCTTACAAAAAAAAAGATTAAGGAAAAGGAAATATTCTGTCAGGAAGAAACACACGATAATGCAGAATACACTATAGTAGAATGCGAGGCGTGGGAGGAAGGTAGAAAAGAACTAGATAATATACTAGAATGCAAAGTGTATAAAACAACAATCATTAAGAAATGTCTGAGAGATGAAAATAAATGGAGGGAAAATTGAGAAGTTTGATAACGGAAGAATATAGAACAACAAACACAAATAAAAGAGATGAAGATACAAGGATATCACTGGAGGTAAAACTTACAAATTTAGGACTGTCAAACGGAATTCGACTAATGGAACTGCTTAAACTGTTCATGAAGGAGAGGGGATACGACGAAGAAGGAAGTGAACGAAGAGAAAACTAAGAACGCATCTCAGGAGAATGGAATGCAGAAGTATTGTTACTGCTAGAGGTGTATCAATTCGTACCATACGTCGAATAATAGGGGAAATATTGATTCCGTAGTATAAAAGTTTGTGTCTTCGAGTGTATTGATTTCCTTTCTCTTATCATGCATCCTTCATTCTGGCTATAGGTTTCTTTTGTTTAGCACTGTGCGAAACTTCTTACCACCGGCCATATTATGTTTGGTTTACTGTAGTCAATGGTGTTTTTGGCGTAAAATTTTGAAATTTACACCTAATGTGTTAGCCAGCCGCGTTTTCATTGGTTGTCAGATGCTTTATCGTTATAGCGGCATCAGGAATAAAAAGTCATTTTACGTGATGTTTCCAGTATTTTTTGTCGCAGCAACGGTTCTGTTTTTGTACGCATGAACGACGTTATTACAGTCCAAAGTCCATCTAGGCCATAAAAAAAAGTCGACACTAATCAAGCAGCTATCGCAATCCTTGCCGCACTGCTGCTCACCACAATGGTCATTGATATTCAGTTGATACTTTATTTGATGAATAGCTAATATAACAGAGTAATGAAATCCACTTGTACATTAGTAGATAAACAGCCGTTTCAAGTTATCTTTAACATTTTTTGTACTTGATAAACTCATTAATTTTTTATACTTGATATACTCATTGGCGTACGCCATACTTTTATTTACATTAATAATTTCAACAAATATGGAATATGGTTGTGGCAAATTTTGTTCACCCTTTATCTTCGAAACAAAGAGGTTTTTCAGAAATCATCATAGGACAAAATATTCTTAGAACAGGCCATCGAATAACCCATTAAATTTTTGCCGCATGTTTACCTAACACCCTATATATTTCTAAGTTAATAACATATACATTTAATTGAATCATAATAATAAAATGATTATTTTTAGCTGAAAATAACGTAACCATCGATAGATATCCATTGAAACTTCGGGAATCGACAGATACAATATTAAATGGTGAAATGGATACAAAAGCAACACTCGAAGAGGACGGCGGCAATAGCCACGTAAAGAATATGAAATTTAAAGCTTTTCAAACGAACGTGGGTACGTGGAGAGATAAATTGGTGAAGCCTACTAATAGCGTTAAAAATGAAACCGAATGAGTTTAATTTAATTAAGTTAACAATTAACTGTGATTATATTTTAGAAATAATTAATAAACTTTACATTAAAGTAATATTTACCTGTTAAATTAATATTTTATTATTTTTGTGAATGGAAACATTATGGTAAACCACATCAGGATTAATCTGAAATTTCAAAATAAACGCATAAAGGGTGATCCATTTAGTGGTTCCTTTTTAAAAATTCAAAAAAAATTAACAAACATTAATTTTTTTCGGTATATTATTGTTTTATTCGAAAGAGCAAACATTCCCATTATTTGTGGAACACGAATTCATTCATGTGGCTACCTCAGCTGGCTTCGCAGCAGCGCATCCTGTTAACCCAGTTTTCCAAAACCTTGGTGACGGTTTCTGGCTCTATCTCACGAATGGCTTGCTCGATATTTGCCTTAAGGGCCTGAATCGTTAATGGATTGTTCGCATAACATCGGTTCTTCACGACACCCCACAAAAAAAAGTAACGGCGTCAAATCGCAGCTGCGAGGTGGCCAATTGACATCGCCGAGACGGCTGATAACAAGATTGGTGGCAAAATCGTCCAAGTCCATGTCTACAATTTCCGGTCACAAAAAAACGTTTATCATGTCTCTGTAGCGCTCACCGTTGACCGAAATGGCGTTTCCAGCTGCATTTAAAAAAAAAAAATGAGCCAGTGATGACAACGCTCCAAAATCCTCACCAAACTGTCACTCTCTGAGGATGCATTGGCTTCTCGACAATCACGTGCGGGTTTTCCGATCCGCAGATGCGATAGTTTTGCTTGTTAACATAGCCACCGAGATGAAAATGCACTTCGTCAGAAAAGATGATTTTTCGAGCAAAATCGTTGTGCATTTCGAGCTGCTCTAAGACCCAAACTGAGAAGCAATAACGAACCGGATGCTCGTGTGCCTTTAATTGCTGAGTCAGTTGGACCTTATAAGCAAATAATGCGAGGTCTTTGTGCAAAATTCGCATCAGGCTGGTGCGTGAAATGTTGAGTTGTTGAGATCGATTGTGAGTCGATGTTTCAGGACTGAGTCGCACACTTTTGGCTTGCCAGTCTCACGAACTTTTTGCACAAGCTTGCGTACAGTACGCGCGGTGGGGGCCTCATTTTGGCCAAAACTTCTTTTCTTTTCATTAAACGCACTGTTTGGGCTACACAACATTGACTTTGGAAATAAGTTTGCAATATTTCCCAACTTTGTTCAAGCGTAAAGCGATTCATGTCGTTTTGCGGAGATATGATACTGACTTTCTGTCAAGATTTTCTACAGGAAAGACCTGTCACTGTCAAAATAACAAATGATAAAAAAGATACCACTAGATGGACCACCCTTTATATGCCATGAAACAGGCATTCCCAATATGTTTAGCTATGTTAGTTGTAAAGAATGAATAATAATTAATCATTTATTATAAACTAATCAAATGTATTTTGGGAATCCCTGTAATACAAATCATATCAAATAGATTGAGGTCATCATTTTTTATGTAACATGGGTGGCCCTGCCAGATGTATGTTTAAACTCGCGCCGGCGTGGCTCAAGAACAAGTTACGCAGTTTCTGCACCATAACAAGGTAGTAGGCACAGTACAGCAGTAATGCGTATTATCATTATTACGACATTAATGCACGGTAAATGTTTAAATAACATTACCTATTGGGGATCGCAGTTAAAGAATATGCTATTGGCGGCAGATTTGTTAACAAGCCGATGTTGACATTCTCCTATGTCTTGTTTACTTGACATTTAATAACACCTAATGTAAACAAAAAATGACGTGAAATACAGAACAATATCATATGAATGGCGTTGCGGCACATACAATAGTTATTATTCCAGCCACAGTGGCATTAATAACGTAAAGGGCAAAGATTTGGTTTGTTGTATCGGAGCGCCATGATAGCTATATATTATTTGCATTTTTCTAATGTTAATATTAAAAATACAATAATAAATCTAAATAATTTAATAAACTAATTAATGATTTTGCAAATCCATATTTCAGTTGGCAACAGTTAGGTTGGTATTGTATCTGCGTTCTACGTATTGACATCAATGTGACAATAAAATATAGTGCTTCGTAAATAAAAAAATCCGGTTTTAAAGCAAAGTTCGAGAGGAACAATAGGTAAGATTTTATTATATTAATTGTGTACTAACCAATTCAATAGATAGTTGCATCATCACAGTCATATTTTAATGCGAAATGTGTATCTATCAATAGTTAAAATTTACAAATACATTTTTGTGCCTAAAATTGTCATTTTAATAATTACAAATTGTTGAAGTGCACTGTTAAACTATACGTATTCACTATGCTGTGTGTGTATATGTAAATAGCTGACAATGTTAAATAATGCAAATTAATTGAAATTGAAATTATAAGCTGTGACGTCACAATTTTATTATTATATTTATTGTTATTGTCAATTATATTGGGTTAGAGTATCAACAAATTCAATTAGCTTATAATATTATTATGTTTGGATAATAATAACATTATGTTTAATAAAATTGCTTAAATCTACAATTTTTTTTGTTGGGCCGGTATGTTGGCAACATCCCTTTCTGAGTAGTGAAATGACAGCAGCGCTGAGACAAAACTGCTTCATAGTGCTTCTATAAATTGTTAATAATCCTGTTGAAAAATAGACTTTGATATAAAACAAAGGTAAAATTATCATTATTAACTATCTTGTAACTCATTTCAACATATTTTGCTTTGCGGCAGTAATATGTTTATATCAACACCGTAGCCGTATAAGCAGCCTTATCCGGCCAAATATTCGAATAAACTTAACTCAAACAAAATTATTATTTAAGTAGCAATAATTGTCCGTATTGCAATGCTAACTAAGTGTATTTATTACAATTTCATTAATACATTTGGTCGGTAATGACGGTAATGTTTAAAAATATTAATTAATTGCAATAAAAAACTATACTGTGACGTCACAATTTTATTAATGTATTTATTGTTGATCGATAAAGTTGGCAACATGCTTTTGAAATGACAGCAGCGCTGAGAGAAAACTTCTTCAAGTGCTTCTATAAATTGTTAATAATCTTGTTGAATCATGGATTTTAATATAAAACAAAGGTAAAATCATCATCATTAACTATTTTGTAAATTATTTCAACATGTTTTGCTCTGCGGCAGTATTATATTTAAATATTAGTACCGTGGCCGTATGAGCAACCACGAATAAATTTAACTCAAATAAATTTTTTATTTAGTTAGTAATAATTGGCCGTATTATAGAGCTAAACTATATTCATTTACATTTCTATCACTACATTTAGTCGCCAATGATGGCAGTATAAATTAATTACAAAAAAAAATTATACTGTGACATCACAATTTTATTAACAATTTGTAATTGTTAATTGTTTTTGTGAGGATATTAATATAATTATAAACATCATTTACAATACAAAAATGGTAACGTATCATTTAATTGAATTGAAAATTTATCGAAAATAGTATTGAAGCCACAGGAGGAAATAAATGAAATTATGCATCTTCAGCAACAGATATATAGTGCAATAAATTACACTTATTGAAATTGCTATAAAATCATAGATACAAAATTGATATTATTAATATTGTAATAATTGACTCAATTCATCCGCTCCATATTTATAATATACATAATATTTAAAAAAGGAATAATAATTTAAACAATTTATTGTAGTTTTTTCAAACAAATTCCGATATGCAATGGTATAGGGTATAACTCTTTAAAGTTTTTTTAGCCAAATAAGGTTTAAAATAAATCTTTTAATTTTGTCATAATTATTTATAAAATTTTGACTCAACAAAATATTAGTTACTAAAATGCCACAAAAGTTACTGGCAATTAATGTAGCCGACAATAAAACATAATCAAAACAGTTTGATAGTTTTAAAACAAGTAGGATCAAACTTTGACAATTTAAAGCAGTTTTGTTATTGACATAAATTTGTTAATTAAACTTAAATTGACAAACAAAAAGCAGTTTAGAAGTTTAAACATCAGTTTAACTAACTTAATTTAAAACTGTTCTATATAGTTTTAAAAAAGGGCTGAACCTAAGTTGACAGTTTCAAAGCAATTCTGACAAGTTTAACAATTATTTCAAAATATACATTTAGGATGATCTTTGAAAGTTATTTGGTGATCTTTCTGTTTTTAATACTATGTTGGTCTTGGTTGGTCTAAACTCAGCGTTGTTAGTTCGTTGGTATAGAAATATATGGGTTCTGCACTTGTTGTTAGTGACGGTTTGTAGGTCATGTCTAGCAAGGCAATACGTCAAGCATTCTTGATACAGCATGTGGTTGTGCTATGATGTTCTTAGAAGAAAAAAAAACAAATTATACTAGCGCTTTGCAGTTTGTTGCCGACAATGGCACTAGTCAGTTTTAACAGTTTTAGTGTTTTATTGATGTTAGCTGCGTGGTAGTGTCTTCTCTAAGCTAATATTGCGATGGTTTTGCAGTGTGTTATTTTTTTGGTGTTGCCAACCAGCAGAATGTATCACGCGTTCTTTCAAAATTGTTGAATTTGAAGTTTGGTTTATATTCAGTTTATTGGTTTTTGTAGTTTTTGAGTTTAAAAAAATAATATAGTTTAAAAACAAGTGCGTTCTTGATGACACAAAACAATGGCAGAGTTTTTACCTCTAATAATTATTAAATAGTAAAAACTTAGTCATCGTTCTATTTCATTATTATTATTATGGATTACCACATAGTAAAGGTTTCAACCATCCTTTATAATAAGAGCGTTCTTGTTCTCAAAGTTAAAGTAGAAGTTCATGATTTCTAGGCTGGGAAGTTTTATTGCTGTTGTGGCCAAACTTCCTCGTGGTAGTCGCAAATTATTATATTAATTATTGATTTTGTTATGGTTGGCGGTTTAAAAAAAAATTATTTAAAAAAATTGCAAAAAAGTGTGAAGAGTTGGTCCAAGACATACCTTAGACGTCAAAACATCCAAATAACGTTTTTCCTCATTGCATAGCAAACTTGGTTGCAAAAATCGACCGTTTTGGGATTTTTTTTTCTAAGTTGGTGACAAAGATTCAAAAATCGGCTTCGGTACGTTGATGCAAGAGTCTTGGCTACATCACAGTTAAATCCAAAATTTTAATTTGAATTTTTGATGACTGCTATTCATTGCCGCAAAACAAGAATAATCGAATTTATCGGTTTATCCGGGGATATTGCAAAACTTTGAGGGCTACAGGGCAGTCCTTTATGAGCAACATTTTTAATTTGGACTCACCAAGATATCCAAATCATTTAAAAAAATTGCGCTTTTTTGGTAATTAAATATAGGTTAAAAGTGCAATTGTTTTGTGAAGTTGTAAAAATATCAAACATAAAAAGAAGCACCAATAATTTAAAAATCTAATTGACTCCTTTTGATCCAACATGGTAAAAAAGTTACTGTTGGTCAATTTGAGTCAAAACCGGTCGAACGAAACAGTACGGAGATGGTGCAAAAAATGACAAACACCAAAAAATAAAAGAAATTGGAACTCCAATTTTTCACCGGCAAATTTTTGCGTTTTTTACTTTTTTAGACAAACGCCACCGTTAGTTCCAGCTAAACGCAATAATTACGGTGACTGTGATTGTTCCGGGCTATGTTGATGTACGGGTAGTCTCAATCGCGTAAAGCGAGTCTGCGTGCATTTGGCGGTTAAAAAACGTTGAAGCTAGAATTTGAGTTTTCCATTTTTATCACAAATGAACGGCGCTGCTCTCGTTGCCTAAAACCACACTACTCCTTAATAGGTTGCAGATTAAGCATGGACACGGAAACGGAAAATGCACATCTCAGAAACAAAGGAGCTTTTTGGTGAAAACGGCACACGATAAAGGCAGAACAGATAAGATGTTTAGAAAACCGGTAGTCCGATGGGAGTGTATTGGAAGTTATTTTTCGTTTACTTATATCAACAATTTTTAAAATTCCAAATGTCTAAAATTTAGTACACACAATAAAATAGAATTATGGTTTCTGGCCAGTTGTACTAGTGTAAGCAAGTTTGCGTGACAATTGGCTAGAAATGTTAAGAAAACCTGCGACTAATGGTAACAGTGCCGGCATTTTTTTAAATATTATTCAAATCAAACTTTCAAACTACATTCATGTACAAAATTAACCGGACACTTCTGCTTTTTAATATATTTTTAGTCAATCAAACAAATATTAACTTCTTCTTCTTTATGAGCCTTCTTTATTACTGAAGGTTGGCAACAATCATTGCGATTTTTTTTTTAAACTTTTGCAATGACCTTTAATAATCAACTGAAAAAAAAATTAACAAAATTGATAATTAAATGGTGTATTTGGTAAATGACATGAGGTTCTTTTTAACTTACATGATTGAAAGAAAACAGAACAGAAAATTGTCAATAATTGTCAATTTTAAGATAATAAGGCAAAAACAAAAACCTGCCTAGCTACATGCCCAAAGTATCTTAGTTACCTGCTCTTAATACTAAAAAGTAATTCTTATTCTTTTTCTATCCTTCTTAGAACCTCGATGTTTGTTACATGATCAGCCAAGTATATTCTAAACATTCGTATGTAGCACCATATCTTGAAAACTTGTATCTTATTCATGTGAGCTTGTTTTAGTGTTCAACTTTCCATACCGAATAATAATATCAAGAAGACATAGATACAAAGCATCCTTACTCTGAGAATTAAGGAGATATTCTTGTTCTTATTTCTCTAGTTTGGTCTGTATAAAAGTATTTATAGGTGTCTAAAGGGTGGTCCATCTAGTGGTATCTTGTAAATCATTTGTAATTTTGACAGTGACAGATCTTTCCCGTAAGAAATCTTGACAGAAAGTCAGTATCATATTTACGCGGAACGAAATGAATTGCTTTACGCTTGAACAACGTTGGGAAATATTGCAAACTTATTTTCAAAGTCAATGTTGTATAGCCCAAACAGTGCGTCGTTTATTGAAAAATAGTTTTGGCCGGAATAAGGCCTTAAGTTCGTGAGACTGGCATGCTAGTGGCTAACACACACGGTCCCCGCCGTCGTACGGTGCGCACTGACGAGAATGTGGCTGCCGTAGCCGAGAGTGTGAGACTCAGTCCTGAAACATTGACTTGCTATCGATCTTAACAACTCAACATTTCACAAAAACCTCGCATTATTTGCCTATAAGGTCCAATTGACTCAGAAATTGAAGGCACACGACTATCCGGTACGTTATTGTTTCTCAGTTTAGGCCTTAGAGCAGCTCGAAATGGACAACAATTTTGCTCGAAAAATCATAATTTCTGAAGAAGCATTTTTAACTCGGCGGCTATGTTAACAAGCAAAACTGTCGCATCTGGTGATCGGAAAACCCCCACGTAATTGTCAAGAAACCAATGCTTTTTTAGAGAGTGACAGTTTGATGCGGATTTTGGAGCGGTGGCATCATTGACCCATTTTTCTTTGAAAATGCTAGCGAAAACGCCATTTCGGTCAACGGTGAGCGCTACAGCGGCATGATAAACAATTTTTTGTAGCCGAAAATTGAAGACATGGACTTGGACGATCTTTGGTTTCAGCAGGATGGCGCGCCATGCCACAATCGATCTTTTGCGCACCAAGTTTGGTAATCATGTTATCAGCCGTCTCCGCGATGTCAATTGGCCACCTCGGAGCTGCGATTTGACGCCGTTAGACTTTTTTTGTGAGGTTCCGTGAAGGACCGATGATATGCGAACAATCCATTAACGATTCAAGCCCTTAAGGCAAATATCGAGCAAGCCATTCGTGAGATTGAGCCAGAAACCGTCACCAAGGTTTTGGAAAACTAGGTTAACAGAATGCGCAGTAGCGCAGTAAGCCAGCCGAGGTACCCACATGAATGAAATCGTATTCCATAAATAATGGGAATGTTTGCTCTTTCGAATAAACCAATATTATACCGAACAAAATTAATTTTTGTTAATTTTTTTGAACTTTTAAAAGGGATCACTAAATGGACCACCCTTTACTCTTTCAATATTCAATATTAGTGTCTTTATTGATAATTATTGCTACTCCGTACCTAGTTTTTATTATTATCTTTATCATTTTTTCCAGCGTGATATATGTTGCCAGAGCTTTGCCATTGGATATTGCTTTTTTTTAATCTTTTCATTTTCTAAGTTTCTTATTTGCCCGCTTGGTGTAAGCTGCGAGCATGCCGTGTTGCAAATTTTATTCGAGTTGTTCCGAGTAGCATACTTAACGTTGTTGAAAGGTCATTGATGTTTTTATTTCTTCATTCAATACTTCTTTATTAAGGGAATTGGTACTTCGGATAATAAATTAGGCTTGAATAAAATCATCTTGATGAATTTTCTTAAAGATTTCCATAAGGATCTTTAATTTAGTAGTTTTCCGTTGTCTTTTACATCCCATGCCATTGATTGTAGTGTCCGGTTTATCTGCCTTTGTGGGTTTTTTTTTGCACCCTGGACAGGAAAGTAGTCATTTTTTTCCGAGAGAAAAAAGTTTAACTGCTTTAACGGCGAGCTTTAATTAAAGCGCCCAAACTATCAGGAAAGTTTTTAACAAATTAGCAAATTTTTTATGAGGAATTTGGTTTTATTTGTCATAAAGAGCAAAGATTTGCAATGAATACGTCGGTCCAACATGTCCCAAACACGCTTGGTTGAATTCAAGTCCAAGCTTCTTGGTGGCCAAAGCAATACAGCAATCTGGACATTATTTAAGTAAACTTAGGTAAATTTTGCAATATGTGTACGAGCATTATCTTGCGTTATTATCATCATAAATGTTCTGATTTGTAGTCACAATTTCTTTGATCACGTTCTTTAATAAACAATATTTTTTTATAAAAAGGAGAACGCGTTTACGCACCTCCAGTCTACCTGAGATTTGCGGGACTCCTTGCTTTTTTCAAAAGGGATCTTACCCACTAAACCCACCTTCTTTCTGCTCCCCCTCCTGGATGGTATCACTTTTGCAGTCTTCTTCCAGTGAGGTTTTGTTAATTTTCTTTCCTTTTTTTTCGGCCATGAATTGACTTACCATTCCGTTTATGACTTTTCATTTCTTTTCGTTTTTAAGCATTAAGTGCACTAAATTATTTGCTGTTAACTTTATCTGCAAGGCTTCTTTTTCATCACTTCTTTCTTTTTGCCATCTGATGCATGCAAACAGCGTATGTTGTGCAGTGTCTGCCTTTTGTCAGTACACGCATGTATCATTTGTTATCTTTCCTATCCAGTAAGGCACTGCACAAGATAGTAATTTATTTCCCCATGATTCCTCTCTATTTACTTTCTTATGTTGGGTATCAGCTCGTTGGTCCACTGTCCCATTACATCATTTGTTTACATCTCCTGTTTCGTTTCTAGCTTGTTCCTTTCCCTCTTGTGCTACTCCTTACTCCAGCTTGCAGAGTAAAAAGAACCACGCTTGCCAGGACTATTCCAGTCATTGTATGGATTATTTTATATGCCTTACTGACTCCAATGGTTAAATTTCTTTGCAAACTGTTCAGCGTTTTTACGTTTTTATCAAATTAAAGAGCATCACTCAATATTGACGCAGCGTACAGCACGATTTATGATTGTACTAAAGGGTGGGCCATTTTTAAGTTGAAATTTTAACCATATAGAATAAAGAACAAACGGCTTATTTTTAGATTGTTTTTATTTTATTTCAGATTGTGTATATTCCTATTAAGTGTGAAATATGATTTCATTTAGATGGCCGCCGCGGCAAGTTTGGCAGTAGGCCATTTTTAAAGACCAATTATCGAGTATTTGCGTCTCTGTTTCCAGCGGTATTTCGGTGATAGCTTTGCAAATGTTCTGCTTTAAGTGGTTAATTGTCTGTGTCTTTCAATGCGTCCCACAAAAAAAAATCCAGCGGTGTCAAATCGCAGCTGCGAAGTGGCCAGTTCACATTACTAAAACGACTAACGCGGTTGTTAAATTTGGTGCACAGAAGATTGATCATGACATGTGCAGTATAGGATGTTGTCCCATCTTATTGAAACCAGAACTGCTGTAGATCAAGTTCCTCCAATTTGGGCCCCAAAATCAGTGATCATGTCTCTGTAACGATATCCGGTAACAGTAACGTTGGCTCTATCATCGTTTTCAAAGAAAAATGGCCCAATAATGCCACCACTCCAAAATCCGCACTAAACGGTAACTCGCAATGATTTCTCAACTATAGAATGCGGATTTTCTGTTCTCCAAACACGGCTGTTTTGTTAGTTTACATAACCTCCAAGATAAAAATGGGCCTCGTCCGAAAAAATAATTTTTTGTTAAAATTAGAGTTAACATTCATTTTGTTTGAAGCCCATTGAGAGAAGCAAAGGTTCCCGTTTTTGCGGGTCGGCTATTTTAATTTCTTGAACAAATTGCACTTTGTACGCAAACATACCGAGGTCTTTGTGCAGAATCCGTCTCAAAGTGGTTTGCTAACTTCTGCGCCGAGTTGATGTTCCTGGTTGCTTGCGTACACTTCGAGCCACAGAAGCGGCAATTTTGGCAAAAAGTTTTGGATGAGCATGCTTGATGCGCGCATTGTCTACCAGTATTGAATTTTTTACGCCTTTTTTTTACAAACTTTCGTATTCATTCGGTAGAAACATGAAAATTCAACTAAACAAGGCCTTTACTAGCACCCATTTCTTTCCTGCCCTTTTTAACACTTTTTTATTCCGGATCTTTTATGGCCACTTAGTGCACATTAATCTCCTCCAGAGCCACGTTTTAAATGCTTATCTTGTATTAAAAGAAAATTATTGCCAACAAATGGTGCAAAAGGAATTGCATGTTCTTTTGAGCTTTGTCGTATATGTTGATCAAAAAACTTTTAAAGAAAAGTAAATTTATTGAAAAGTTAGTGTCCGGTTAATTTTTCATCTGAGTGTATTATATTAATGTGGGAGTTTCTAATTGGGATCAAGAAACACTGTTTGAAAACCAAAATTATACATTTATCAACCGTTAGTCGTGGTCCCTTAAAATATTAGTGACCGGATTAATTTACTCCTTCTCTGACCGGCATTGAAATGATATATTTTTTTAAATTATTATTTAAAAAAAAATGGGCAACGATTTGGTTTATTGCGTCGGAACGCCGTGAAAGCTAGAGCAACTCTTATTTGCACATTTCTCCTGTTAAGTTAATATTACTAATGCAACAATAAATTAATAAATCATTTAGAAAATGCAGATTTCAGTTGGCAACAGTTAGGTTGGCATTGTATCGGCGTTCTACGTATTGACATTAATGTGACAATTGAATACTTGTGCTCATAGTATTTCGTAAAACAAAGAAATTCCGGTTATAAAGCAGAGTTTGAGATGAACAATAGGTAAAATTTCATTATATTAATTATGTACTAACCAATTCAATAAATAGTTGCATCGTCACAGTCATATTTTAATTCGAAATGTGTTCAATATTTTTCCGTAGGTATAACTATGTTAAAATTTACAAATACATTTTTTTGAGATTAAAATTGTTATTTTAATAATTACAAATTGTTGAAGTGCACTGTTAAACTATACGTATTCACTATGCTATGTGTGTATATGTAAATAGCTGAAAATGTTAAATAATGCAAATTAATTGAAATTGAAATTATAAGCTGGGACGTCACAACTTTATTATTATATTTATTGTTATTGTCAATTATATTGGGTTAGAGTATCAACAAATTCAATTATCTTATAATATTATCATGTTTGGATAATAATAACATTATATTTAATAAAATTGCTTAAATCGACAATTTTTTTTGTTGGGCCGGTATGTTGGCAATATCCCTTTCTGAGTAGTGAAATGACAGCAGCGCTAAGACAAAACTGCTTCATAGTGCTTCTATAAATTGTTGATAATCCTGCTGAAAAATAGATTTTGATATAAAACAAAGGTAAAATTATCATCATTAACTATTTTGTAACTCATTTCAACATGTTTTGCTCTGCGGCAGTAATATATTTAAATATTAGTACCGTGGTCGTATGAGCACCACAAATAAACTTAACTCAAATAAAATTATTATTTAGTTAGTAATAATTGGCCGTATTATAGAGTTAAACTATATTCATTTACATTTCTATCACTACATTTGGTCGCCAATGATGGCAGTATTAATTAATTGCAAGAAAAAAATTATACTGTGACGTCACAATTTTATTAACTATTTGAAATTGTTAAATGTTTTTGTGAGGATATTAATATAATTATAATCATCATTTACAATACAGAAATGATTCGTATCATTTAATTCAATTGAAAATGTATCGAAAATAATGATGAAGCCACAGGTGAAATATTGAAAGTATGCAACTTCAACAACAGAGATTGCAATAAATTATACTTTTTGGAATTTCAATAAACTGTATTAATTTACTTAATTCTATCAAAAACTGCTGCTTATTTATAATATACACAATATTTAAAGAAGAAATGTCAAAACATTTTATAGCAGTTTTTTGTTGAACAAATTTTGAAGTGGTAAGAATTTCTCCAGTGGCGTAAACAGTGAGAGGGCAAAGGGGTTATAATACTTTTCAAATTTTTGTTATTTAAAATTTAAGTTTTTAACCAATAAGATTAAAAATAAATCATTTAATCATGTCATAATTATTTATAAAATTTTAATTCAACAAATTATAAATTAATAAAATGCCAAAAAATATATTAGCGATTAATGTAACCCACAGTAAAACAGTTTAATAATTTTAAAATTAGATCAAACCTAACTTGACAATTTAAAAATAGTTTTGTCATTTAAAAAATAAGTTTAACAATTAAACTTAAATTGACAAATGGAAAGCAGTTTAATAGTTTTACAGTTGCACCTAAATTTACGGTTTAAATGCAATTTAAGTTTAACAATTTATCTAAAATTGACATTTAATATGACGTTTAAAAGGTCTGTGGTGGTTCTTCTTTTCTTTTAATAATACGACGGTTTTGGTAGGTCTATACCAGCGTTGTTAGCAAATTTCGATTTGACTGAATCCGTTGGCGTATAAAGAGTGGGGTATCTACTTTTGGAGTTTAAAACGGCTATAAATAAAAAACTAATAAATATTTTTTTAAAACTATAAGTTTATTAGAAAGAATAAACATTTTCATTTAAGAATAAAACTCAACATCGTTCAAATAACGTCATCTAATTTTTTAGTACATTTTCGATTGTTTGGGCTCTATCGCATGATTTTTTTTTGTTAAGGGGAGAAAATGCCTTATGCACTTTTTTACCCGTATACCCACTAAAAACCCTAGAACCTCTAAGCTCTCCAAACCTTGCGGGATTACCGTTGTGGTATTACTTTACAAAGTCTGGACACCTTCTATTTATCCTACTATCCTCGGCTTCCTGCTCTTGGTTTCTCCTCTTCCTCTTTTGTTGCCATTATTCTCCGTTTGCCATCATCAATGACCATCCAGTTGTATGCACTTTCAAGCATAAGTGGGGTCAGGTTGTTTACGGTTATCTCTTTACCGACTTTTAGCTGCATCTCTTCTCTGGTGCTTCTCCAGCGAGAGCACTCCATCAGTGTGTGTTCCGGTGTATCTTTCTCTCCATAATAGGGCCATTCGTCCTGTTATGCTAAGCACATTCTTTTTGATATGACTCAAAACATCCATGGCCTGTTAGGATCTGTGTGAGGTGGTAGTTCAGGTTACTATGTTCTCTGTTTACCCACGGTGTTACCAAGGGTATGAGGGTCTGTGTCCATCTGGCAACGTCACCCTTGTACTGCCATTTTGCTTCCCATTTTTTCATCGTCTCCACTCTCTTGTCTTTTCTGTGCCCCTTCTTCGGTTGTTTTCCTTTACCTTCGGCCCACTCCTGGGCGAGGAGGTGTATGGTGATTTTGCTTGTTTCGCCTTGGACGAAACTGTTCTGTAGGCACTGGCTATTCGAATTGCCATTTTTCTCCTGGCCCGCTCTAGTATTATTCTGTTTTTTCTCGCAGCTTTCTATCCAGATGGGTACGGCGTACAGCAGTATAGAGTCGTTTCTCCGCTCTTGGACCCCCTACATTAGGCATGATACGTGCCAGGATCATTACAAGTTTCTCTGCTTTTTGCTTTACCTCTGTTATATGAGGGCCCATATTCCAGTTTTTACCTATCCTCATCGCTAGGTATTTGATGCTGCCTTGGGATGTGATTGTTGTATCCCCTAGGTTGATTTCAACTTTGATGTCCTTCCTTCTACCTACCAGGACGACAGCTTCCGATTTATGGGTTGCCAGTTCTAGACCCATTTTTTTGATCCACCTCCTTATCTTATAGGACGCCCACTCTGCCTCCTCTTCTATTTCCCTTTTTTTTTTTTTTTTTTTTTTTTTTTTTTTTTTTTAGGACGTAGTGAGTTGTTTGGCTTTCAACAAGTGGCCCTTAAGAATAACTTACGCATGGTAATACCTTCCGGTTTTCTTCTCTGCGCAAATCCTGTTGTTTTAATGTCCCTGTCTAAACTAACCTACATTTGGTGCTAGTTTGAGGCGGGCTGGTTTTTGCTTCGCGGATTTTCACGCATCATCTGCGGCACGCATGCTGTCCCCGGCCCCTCTCTCCCTATAGCCCCTACCTTTGTCTGTCTCTTTATATTCTTCTATTGTCAAACTCTTCAATTTTTTTTTTGTACACTTGTTGCAAAGTTTTTTAACGCCCTCCATTTATTTTCATCTTTTAAGCATTTGTTAATGATTGTTCTTTTATCCACTTTGCTTTCTAGTATATATTCTAGTTTTTTTCTATCTTCCTCCCACGCCTCGCATTCTACTAGAGTGTGTTCTGCGTTATCGTGTGTTTCTTCCTGACAAAATGTACACCTTTCTTCTTCATTTATTTTTTTAATTTTTTGCAAGAATTTTCCAAATGCTCCGTGCCCGGTCAGTATTTGTGTTGTATAATAACACGTCTCGGGTTTCTTCTCTACCCATTCTTTTATGTCTGGGATTAATTCTCTCGTCCATTTCCCCTTTTCTCCTGTATCCCATTTTCTCTGCCATCTTTCCATAGTCTTCTCTCTTGCTCTTATCTTTGCTTCTTTTTTACTCGTTCCTTCTTTTACAAGTTTTTTTATTTCTATTCTTTCCTCCACCATCATATCCGCGGGAGGTGTTGCCGCAATTACCTCTACTGCCTCTTGTGACACTGTTCTGTAAGCTCTACAAATCCTTAGCGAGCTTGCTCTTGTGGCTCCTCTTACTTCCTTTCTGTTTTTCTTTGTTTTCATGGCTTCTCCCCATGTTTCTGCGGCGTACAGCAATTTGCTTCTTGCTGCCGTTGCTATTAGCCTTCTGCTTTCTTCTCCTGGACCTCCGTTGTTTGGCATAAGTCTACCAAGCTTTCTCTCAATTTCCTTTGTTCCAATGACCGCTTCCTTAACCTGTTCATTCCATCCCTTTGCTTCGAGTGTCACTCCAAGGTATTTGATTTTTTTCCCTATGGTTATCTCTTGATCTCCCACCTGTATCTTACCTGTTCCTCTATTATTCCTCTTAGTCGATAGCCATGCCGCCTCAGTTTTTTGTGTTGCTAGTTTTAAGCCCTTACTTCTCATCCATATTTGTATCATATCAATTGCCAGCTCTAATCTTCCTTTTAGTACTTCTATTTCCCTTATACTGTTACCCCTGACAACCATAGTTAGATCATCAGCATATGCTATTGTGGTAATCCTCTGTGTCATCTGTTCCCTCAGCAGACCCAGGACAGACCCCTGAGGCACCCCGCAAGTCATTTCCAGAGTTGCTCCAAAGCTGCATTCTATGATTCTATCCTGTAGATAGTGGCATAGGATTTTTCTGAGGTATGTTGAAATTTCCCTTCTCTCTAGTTCTTTCATTAGTCCCCTCCAGGGCACCGAGTTGAACGCGTTCTTTATATCGAAAGTGATCAACACGGCAAATTTGTGTGTAAGGTGTTCAGCTACATGACCCAGTGCTTCCCTAACATATCTAAGTGCATCCAGTGTAGAGTGGCCTTCTCTGAACCCGTGTTGGTTTTCACTCAGACCTCCATTCCTGTTTAGTTCCTCTGTAAGTCTCGTGTTGAGGACGTACTCATACAGCTTTCCCAGTGGGTTTAGTAGACATATGGGTCGGTATGCCTTCTCTTCGTTCTTTTTGGTAGGTTTCTCGATTAGTTTGATGAGTTTGTCAAGGACCCTCGCG
This sequence comes from Tachinus rufipes, assembly GCA_963932245.1. Lineage (NCBI taxonomy): Eukaryota > Metazoa > Arthropoda > Insecta > Coleoptera > Staphylinidae > Tachinus > Tachinus rufipes. Next base: position 73,062,578 of record OZ010748.1, on the reverse strand, counting down.
CAGGGTTGATGTCTTTTTGTTGCTATAGCTCTGATAACCTCCGGCGGTATCATATCTGTCCCGTGAGCCTTTTTTCTTTTAATTTTGCCACATTATTTCTTCTTCTGTACATTCCGGTATCATATCCGTATCTGTTCTTATCTCCATCCACGTTGTACTACCCAGGTCCGGACAGAGTTTCCTTGCTTCAACAGTTATCTCCTTCCCTGATAGTGTTATTGGGAATCTTTGGCCTATTTTATTTGTGACAATTTTATATCCTTTGCCCCATATATCCTCATTTAGTTCCTCACACAGTTTCTTCCAGGCCATCTTCTTGGATTCCATTATTGCCTTCTTAAGGGCTTTTCTCTCACCTGCGTATGACTCTTGTGCTTGTTGCAGAAGGTATATGTTCCTTGAGTTTTTGCCATTTAATCTTGTCACGGTACTTTTAGTTTTTATACATCTCCTTCTCATGTTTGCAATATCATCACTCCACCAATACATTGATTTGTAGTTTACCCTGCCCCCTTTTTTGTTTAAGGTCTTTTGGCAGGTTTTTATTATAGATTCCTTCAGCTTCTTAGCGGTGTGTTCCATTCCTCTTGTGTTTAGGTCTAGGTTTGAGAGGAATTTCGCTTCTTGCTCATTGCGGATCCAATCGCATGAATGGCAACATCGATTTCGTGTTTCAGGGCATCAATCGTTTTTAGATGGTTAGCAAAAAAATGCTTATCTTTGTCCAAATAATCTTCAGCCCATTGGGCGAACTAAAAACTTTGTAGGCCTTCAAACCTAGATCTGTATGCAAAATTCTCCTTAGAGAAGTGCGAGAAATGTTCAATTCCTGAGAGCGATGACGATTTGATGTTGATGCATGTTCACGCACACTCTGAGCAAGAGCATTAATTTTTTCGGCTTCGCGCACTGGGCGAGAACCTGTTGTTTTATCCACTAACAATCCAGTTTCGCAAACTCGCATCACAAATTGGTCCACAAACTGCGTTGAAGGCACTTCTTTTCTATCAAATTTGTTTTGTAAATTTCTTACCGTTTGAGTAGAAGACTCGCTACTTTGGAAGTAAGTTTTCAATATTTTCCAACTTTGTTCAAGTGTAAAGCGTCCCATTTCGTAAATGTCAAACATAAAACTAAATTTCTGTCAACTCATAAATGCCATTATACATTTGAAAATCAAAATAAATTCCAAAAATACGTGGCCTACCCTTTGCATATATGGGTTATGAACTTGTCGTTAGTGACAGTTTGTTGGTCATATCTAGACAGGGTAATACGTCGACCAAGAGTTTCTGGGTATCCTTGATGTTTATTAATTTGTGCCCCATTTTTTTTTAACTAATAATGACAGTAGTTGCTTTAAACAGTTCCAGCTCTCATTAAGTTTAGATGCGTAGTAATGGTGTTCTTTCCAAACTAGTACAGCTAGTGTTTTACAGCACATAATTTTTCTGGTGTTGCTGAGCCTGTTGTGTTTTCATTGTGGACGTTGAACACTAAATTTTGAAGTAGTTTACTTTGGATTTTAGACACCTGCAGGTTGTACAACTTTCTTTATATTGGGTCTGCTCTGTGAGGTTCAGTAGGCTTGATATAGTTTTGTTGAAGTACACTGAACAATTAATTGCAGACTGGTTGTTTTCATCAAGACAAAGCTATTGCTCGTACAAGAAATGAAATAAATAATAATTCAAGGAAATGTTATAAATACGTTTAAAAATTTAAGAAGGGAAGTAATAAATATTATTTCTATACGACGCTAGTTGTAACCGCAGTACGACATAAAGATTGGGTTATCAGATATAGGCTTAGGTTGAGCGTACTGATGTAATGGTATTATAGTATCTATATCTTCACCTAGCTCAGGATAATCTCTTACGGTGTGATGTTAACTTCTAGTTTGATTTGCTCTTCAGTTTCTTTAAGGGCCCCGGTTAATTTTTTCAAAGAGTTCCTATTTTGGATTCCATAAACTTGTCGAATATTCGTTAATAGGTACATATTATATCAGGTACATATCATATCAGGTCAAGCCCTTCATCTTTTCACAACATTATGAAGTCGGTTTTGTCTTGTTCGGGAATGCGTTTGGTCTCCAGGTGTAGTCAAACTTGTGAGAACAAGGCCTGGTCACTTAGTAAACCTTGAGTCTGTCATCCAGAAGTTAGATTATTTGCTCTCTACAAATATCATTTGTCTCTTAATTGAAGAAAAAAGATAACAGATCCAACCTCCTGATAACAAATAGATGGATGGGTGGACACTCAGTTCAATGAATATTGTCAAGTAGTTTCAATTGAAGTGCTCCCCAGAAATTGTATTATTTGCACTATAAATTGAAAGAAAATTAGTGACAGATTCAACCACCACATAAGAATCAGTTAGGTGGGTAGCCAGGGCACTCAGTTCATTGAATGTTAGTAAGTAATTTCAATTGGAATGCCCCGCCCAACCACTTTTTTTTAGGATGTAATGGTGGTGGGCAGGTTTCGGCCTCGCGGCATTCACACAGTTTCCTGTAGCAGCACATGCTGTCCCCCACAGATTGGTCCGCGCAAAAATTCTCATAAACCAAAAATTGATAGAAAGAAGTTGGTAAGCAAAAAGAAATTTCTAACAACCGAGTTTCTGACCCTCAACAAAAACGAATACGAAATTTAAAAAAAAAAACGAAACTACCAGAAAGTCTACAAGAAATGAATATAGATGATATTACAACAAGCATAACAGAAGACATTCAGTCACAAAGAAGATCTGTAGCAAGATAAGAAACGAAAAAGAAACCAGACTAACAGTGGAAACAAAACGACTAATAAAGGAAAGAACTCACCCAATTACAACACCATAAATAAAAAAGTCAAAAAGAAGATACGCACAGATATCAGAGCTTATAAAACCCAAAAAATTGTCGAAACCATAAATGCAAACAAAAACATGAGAGTACTTAAAGCAAAGCTCTTTAATGAAAAACAAGATATTGTTAAATTAAAAGACCTACACGGCAATATCCTTACCAATAAAACGGATTCTACGCCAGTCTATACACATCCATATCAAACCCAACGACATCCTCAAAAACTATTACAAATATAGGATCGGAAGAACTGCCAGAAATAACGACAGTTGAAATTACACATGCGTTAAAACAAATAAAGAACCGGAAAACCCCAGGAGAAGAGCAGATAACATCAGAAATGCTAAAAGCGGGAGGCGGAACCCTACTAGAAGCTCTGCGGATACTAACGAACAAATGTTTGTACGAGGGAAAATACCAAAAAATGGGAGAACGCAGAGGTCATCATCCTGCACAAAAAAGAGACACCACAAACATAGAAAACTACCGTATGATGCGAATGATCACAAAACGACTCACAAAAAAACTAGATTTCTACTTCTACACTTATCGAGAAGACAACAGAATACAATATCCCAATACATACAGCGTTCATAGACTACCACAAAGCGTTCGACAGTGTCAAAACTTGAACTTTCCTGTCGACAATGAACGACGCAAGAATAGACTCGAGATATACCGCTCTAATGAAAGACATCTACAAAGAGGCCACCTTCCACGTAAAAATAAACGATGACCTACACATGGGAAAAATAAATCTCAACAAAGGGGTACGGCACGGGGACCCGATCTCCCCCAAATTATTCACCAACGCTATTGATAAGATTTTCAAACAACTAAACTGAGACGAGAAAAGCATTAAGATTGACGAGGCATACCTAAGTCACTTAAGATTTGCGGACAACATAATTTTAACAAACACCAATATCGAAGAATTAAAAACTATGGTAGAAGAACTAAACAACCTGCCCCATGGCCTGGAAACGATGGCCATCACTAAAAAATCAGCAGCAAAACTTAGAGTGACTCAAAAAGCAACGGAACGTGAGATGCTGGGAATCACTTTGAGCGACAAAGTGCGCAACACAGATATCCGGACAAGAACAAAAATAATAGACGTCATGGAAAGAACAGCGGAACTCAAATGGCAATGGGCAGGACACGTGGCCAAAAAAAATACAGAAGAATGGAGCCACAAGATTATCTTCTGGAGACCTCGGGAAACAAAAAGAAGCACTGAAGATCCAAAAATGAGATGGATCGATGACATAAAGACGATAGCAGGTAAACAGTGGATGAGAACAGCAAACGACAGAAAAGCATGGAAAAGAATGAAAGAGGGCTATATCCATCTGGTTGCTAGATATACTCTGTCAACCTTGAAATGGCGTATCTGCCGTATGGAAATTGCTCAGTCAATTCATTCAGTTTGCTTTCCTTGAGTAGTTCTTTTCTTCAGTAAATGTTTTTCTCTTGTCTATCCTTTCATCGTCCATTCCTTGGTAGGCATAATTGACCTTCTTTGTTTTTTTGCATCCATTTAGCGTCTCGCTTCTCTTTTCTTTGTCTTCTGTGGCTTTTGATCTGTATGTTTCTTTCCATTTTGGTTTATCTAAATCTTAAAGCTTCAAACTCCTTTATCTTTTCCCTCAGTACTGTCGTTGCATAGTTAGTGCTCTCCAATTGTTTTCATTACTCATAAATATGCCGCTTTTTTTAAATTGTCCACTATACTATTTGTTTTGACAGATCAACTTTGACAGCTGTCAAGCAAACTTATGAAAACATATGTAGTCTAGTGGACTATTTTAAAAATACGGCATATTTAAAGTGACTACATAATCCCATTAATTTATAAACTCCCTGTATTAATGATTGTGGAATTGCTGAATTTGTTTTCCAACCTTTTCTAACACTTTCCTATCTTCATCCCACACTTCGCACTCTACTAGCGTATGTTCTGCGTCGTGATGCGTGTCTTCTTGACAAAATATATAGCTTTCTTCTTTCTCCTTCTTATTTATTTTTGTATATACGTAGGCTGCATGTCCGGTTAATCGTTGTGTTGTATAGTACCACGTCGCTGGTTTATTCTCCGCCCATTTCTTATTTCTTATATTAGTTCACTTGTCCATTCCATTCCATTGTATTCTCTCTTGCCCGCTTCTTAGCTTCTTGTTTGCTAATTCCTTCATTTACCAATTTCTTTATGACTAATCTTTCTTCTACCATCAAGCATCAAGTCTAAGGGTGTTGCCGCAATTACTTCTAGTGCTTCCTATGACACCGTCTTGTAGGCCCTGCAGATCCTTAACGACCTTGCTCTCCTGCCTCCTCTTATTTCTTTTCTGTTTTTTTTGTCTTCAAGGCGTCTCCCCATGTCTCAGCGACGTACAATAGTTTATATCTAGCCGCCGTTGCTATTATTTATTAATTATTTATTTATTTACATATTAATTGTCTTTGCCCCTTCTGCTGGTCCTCCCTTGTTTGGCATAAGCCTACTAAGCATTCCTTCTATTTTCTTTGTTCCTCTTACCGCTTCCTTAACCTGTTCGTTTCATCCCTTTGCTTCAAGTGTAACTCCGAGGTATTTAATTTTCTTCCATATGGTTATTATTTGTTCCCCAAACCCAACTGGATCATTTAATATGTGCAAATGTCATTTGACTCTAACAAAGTGGGCGACAGATCCAACTTCCTGAAGTAGTATGCTGTTAGTGGTTAGTCACATATGGCGGATCTTCACGGGATATGTCGTTTATACTCAACGCAATCAATTCACAAGTATATTTGCTCGAGACTGCATGAATGGTTAGTGGGTCGCTACGCACCTATGTGCGGGAGATAGTTGTTCGGCAATCCTGAGATGTAGCTGTCACAGGAAAGTGCTTTAGAAGTTTGACTTTGTCATGATTACAAAAATAGTCCAATAGAGATGTTTTTTTTATTCAGGCCGATACACTTTTCTTCAAAATTACGTCATCTTTGACAAAAAGGCAATAAAATAGATCAAATCTGTTTTAGTTTTAACAAAACTTGGGTCTTCAGTAGGCCGTAATCCATTAGACTACAAAATGGTACAATCGCATACAAAACGCCTTTCCATCCAACATTCATTAAGTTTCAATATAATAAACTAATTTTTATTATTTTCTTTTTCAGTGTTAGTGAAGTGATTTATAATGAACTAGTGTTATATGCAGCAGCAATTGATGCCGGGATATGAAATGGAGGAGCACCGCAGTTCTTCACAGAGCTTTTGCTGAGATTTCCTTACATTCAGCACGCTCTAGAAGCATGTAGGGTATCGACTGCATTCAAGGTAGGTTCTACAAGAGATGACGCCAAGACGAAAGTAGTGAGTATTAAATGGAAATATAAAAGTGAGTGAGTGAATAGTGCAGTTTCATCATGGTAAAGTTTACAAAATAAAGTAAGTAGAGATAAATAAATATATTTTTGATTACAACCAATATTTACATTTAATTAAATTTTTCAGTGCCACATGCGAACTATAAGCTTCTAGGAAGAAATTTTGTTGATTAATTCATTATGATGCCCATTAATTTAGTAAATATTTATTGTATAATAAAATCATACAAAATGAATGTGTTCTTAATTGAAATTGACGGAAGCAATTAAAATTAGATTAACATTAATTAATATAAGTTTAAGAAAATAACTAAATATCACATTTTGAAATAATCTAAAAAAATGTATAGAAAAAGCATTAACACTTCATTTGCCAATTGCTTCCAATCAATTTGCGCATTACTATTAATACTACAAAGGTCTCTAAATTAATGCCTGCCTAATTAAATTTTTTTTTTTTTTTAAGATTGATTGTATAATCAATACCAATGAGCAATAGTTAGAGACATTTGTTTTATGGCATCGTTGTGTTTCTTCTGATTTTAGATGAATCCGGATTTTAGGTTGAGGCTTTTTCATTGCAGTCCTATTTGCATTTATTGATACAATAGGTAAATTATTTTTTATAAATAAATAGTGCTTGATAAATAACGATTAACGACCAATGACTGCTAAATTAACCGTTTTTGTACTAAAAGTGTCAAGTCACAAAATGTCTCCAGTCTCCAATTATCTCTCAGAGTTTTTCAGGTATCCCTCAAAAACTACTGAAGTCTCCTTATGTTTCCCAACATTTTCTTATATCACAAAATCTCTTTCTAAAATCCTTCAAGGTATACAAGAATTGTCGAAAAGACGTCTCCCTACTCGTAAAATCCCCAAGGGTCTTTTGAGGGGGGAAATGCATTACGCACATTGTGTGGGGCTCCCGGTTTCCCGTATACCCACATTACCCACTAAAACACTGAACCTCTTTATCCTCCTAAGCTTGCGGAATCACCGTTATGGTATTACTTCACAAGTCCAAGACACTTTCTATTTTTGTCTAATCCTTTCCTCTTCTTCTTTTGTTGCCATTATTTTTCTTATTGCTTCATCAATAGCCCTCCAGTTGCTTGCACTCTCCACTATAAGTGGGGTCAGATTGCTGATGCTTATCTCCTTTCCGACTTTATTCTGTACCTCCATTCTGATGTCCATCTAGCGAGGGCACTTCATAAGTGTGTGTTCTGGATTATCCGTTTTCCTACAGTAGGGGCAACCGTCCTGCACCGCAAGACATTCTCTTTAAATACATCCCAAAGCATCCGTGTGAGATGGTAGTATAGATTTCCATGTTTCCTGTTTACCCAGGGTGTCACCGCGGGTATAAGAATCTGCGTCCATTTGGCTACATCTCCCTTGCTCTGCCATTCTTCTTCCCATTTTTCCATCGTTTTTATTTTATTGCTTTTTTTGTTCTTTTAGTTGTTTCCCTATGTCATTGTCTCGCTCTTGGACAAAGAGGTGTATGGGGATTGTTCCGGTTATTGCCTGTATAGCTTTAGTCGAGACTGTTCTGTAGCACTTGCTATTCTTATTGCCATTATCATTCTGGCTCTTTCTAGGGTTAACCTGTGTTTTTTAATCTTTCAGCTTTCTTTCCATATTGGCGTAGCGTATAGCAGTATCGAGTCCACAGTTGCTCCCATTACTTTGCGTTTCTCCGCTCTCAGACCTCCCACATTTGGCATGATTTGTGTCAGAGCCATTACTAGTTTTTCTGCTTTTTGTTTGACCTCAGAGTTGTGGGGTCCCATGTTCCAGTTTTTTCTTATTTTCATCCCTAGGTAATTAAATCTTGGGATTGGATTGTTGTGTTCCCCTAGATTAATCTCGACTATGATGTCCTTCCTTCTTCCCACCAGGACTACGGCTTCTGTCTTTTGTGTTGCCCGCTTTAAGCCCATCTTCTTGATCCACTTCCTAATCCTATAGGACGGCTATTTTGCGCTATCCTCCTTTTCCCTTATGTTAATCTCATGTAGCATCTGTAGCCTCAATAGATCGTCATAGTAGATGTTCCACAGGGTGGGGCCCAGAACGGAGCCCTGTGGCACCCCACAAGTCATATCCAGAGTTTCTCCGGAGCTGCACACTATAGTTCTATCCTGTAGATAGTGGCATATTATCTTCCTGATATGTTGATATTCCCCTTCTCTCCAGTTCTTCTATTAACCCCCTTCATGGCACCCAGTTAAAGGCGTTCTTTATATATGATAGGTTATCAATACGGCGTATTTATATGTAGGGTGCGCAGCTACTTGACCAGCGTCTTCCTTGAGTTTAAGGGCATCAAGAGTAGTGTCCTTCTTTGAATCCAAGTTGGTTCTTACTGAATCCTCCATTCCTATCTAATTCCTCCGAGTTCAGTAGGCAAATGGGTCGGTATGTCTTGCCTTCATCCCTTTTGGTGAATTTCTCGATTAGTACTAGTTTTGCCTGTTTCCATTCCGTGGAAAATGTGCCTTGCTTGATCAGTTTGTCATAAACTTTTATACAGAGCTGCGGTCTTTGTGTCGCTATTGCTCTGATGACCTCCGGCGGGATCATGTCTGTGCCGTGGGCTTTCTTTTTTTTTTTTCACCTGTCATCCGTATTTCTTCGACTGTGCATTCCGGTATCGTAGTCACGTCTACTCTTAGTCTTCACATGTTGTTTTGCCTTGGTTGGGAAATAGTTTCCTCGCTTCAGCCATTACTTCCTCTCATGTCAAAGTTAGCGGGAATCTTTGGTTTATTTTATCAGTGAATCCTTTTGGAGTCCATTATTGCTTTTTATAGAGTTTTTCTCTCTTTTGCATATGCCTCTTGTGCCTGTTGAAGTAGATTGGCGTCTCTTGTTTTTTTGCCATTTATTCTCATCATCGTGCTTTTATACAGCACCTTCTCTTGTCTGCAATATCTTCACCCCACCAATACATTGTTTTGTAATTTACCCTGCCTCCTTTCTTGTTTAGTGTATTTTTGCAGGTTTTAATTAAAGTTTATTTCAGCTTGTCAGAGGTGTGAATCGATTCTCTTGTGTTTTGGTCCAGGTCTTCCAGGAATTCCTTCTCTTGACCACTGCGGAAGGCCCATCCTTTGTTTTCTCTTGCTTTTCCCTTTGTGGACGTGATTTCTATGTGTATGTTCATGTGATCATTCAGGTTCTCTTCTTCGTGCCAGTTTTTAATTTTTTTTACCATCTTAGTCGAGCACAAGTTGACGTCTATGTATGATTCCATCCCGTTTTTTTGGAAAGTTGGTACCCCTCCTCTATTTAGGATGCAGAGCTCGTTTTCGTTTGCCCGTTCCGCTAGCATGTCTCCTTTCAGATCGTCCTTAGGTGAGCCCCATATACCAGACTTGGCATTGAAATCCCCTCCAGTAATAAGGTTTTTCCTGTGCGTTGCTTAGTTCTGCCAGCCATTTTTCAAATTGCTCAGTGCTTTCGTTTGGGGAAAAGTAACAGGAGTACATAACTGCATCCCGTGACTCCACCCAGGTGAATCCCTCTCCGCTTCCTGATTTTGTCCCGTCTGGGATAGATATTGCGGCATCTCCCTTTTTGTCTGTGATCCATCTCTTCCTGCTTGCTGCCATTTTCTTGTTTGGTTCCGTGACTAAGGCAAAGTCTGCTCCTGTTTTTTGGCAATTCCACTCTAGTAGGTCTATTGCCGCTCTACACCTGTTTAGGTTAACCTAGATCCCCTTCATTGTCTGGCCCTGGCAGCTCTTTTTTTTTCCTTCTGTTCTTGCACTAGTTTCCTAAAAGCAGTGCATTTCATGCTTTCCGTTTTGTGGCCCTCAACCTTGCACAAGTAGCACTTCTGCTTGTTGGTGCACTCTTTCAATTTATGTCCAGTACCCCCACAATTTCTGTAGGGTTCGCTCTCTGTTTCCCTGTGGCCTATTCTAGGACATCTGTAGCATTTTGGAGGAGAGAAGACCTCCATCACTCTCCATCTGTTCCAGCCTGAGCCTATTCTCTTTTTTGCTGCGAGCTGCCTTTTCCTGCATGCTCACAAAAGCATATCTTACTCCATTTTGGTTAGCCTTTTCTGCTAGTTTCACTGTGTCTACCTTGACACTGAGGTTGTCTTTCTGGAGTACCTTGTTGATGATTTCCCTTACTTCGTCTTCATTGAGGTCTTCCTCTACGTCTAGAAGCCTTATTGTCTTCTTTCTTTCGTTGAGTTTTGTGATGGCTTTCTTACCGATTTTTTCATCCAGTGTTTTCTTAAAATCCTTTGTCGCTTCTTCCTTCTTGCTTTTGACCACTAGTTTAATGTTGTCATGCTTTGTCTTGTTTATTCCTGCAATGATGATTTCTCCTGTGTCCACCTCGTTTTTCATGCATTTTATTACTTCTGCGTAACTGTAGCCGTCGATTGGTTTAATTAGTATCTTGTCTCTATTTCTGCTCCTTTGCTTCTTAGGTAAGTCATTTTTTTTAACCTGTATTGTTTTCATTTTGTAGTGTACTGTCATTTTAAGACCCTCCTCCTTAAGGCAGTATTCCAGCACTTTCCTGCTTCTGCATCAGTGTTTCCATTCCCGTGTGGATTTAACTACATAGGTGTGCCTTTCGTTCTCCTCCTCTGGTTTGCCGTTTTGAGCAATGATGGATTTTTTTTGTGACTCCAGACCACCATTTAGTGCTTTCCTGTTGTTCCTTAGTCATAGCGGCTACAAGTTCCGGATGTCTCTCCGTAATTATTCTTGCTAGGTAGCCCAGCCCTCCTCTGTCTCCGTTTGCTCCGCTTTGTCCGCCATGCTACATTCGGGGTGCGGGACTATGCTGGAATCTTGCCTCTCTTTCTATTATTTTTTCTACAAAGTTTACTTTTCCATCGGTCCGCAGCATTGTTGTGTAACTAAATAACCTGTGACCTGTCTCTCTAACTTCCGGTATTATTCTTTTGTTTCTTTGTGAATGCATTTTTTTCTGCCTCCTCCCTAGTTGGTGTAGGGGGATCATCACTATGCTTTTCTGGGACCTCGAGTTCAGGTTTTACTTCCTCGTCCTTTACATCTTGCGCCCCCTCTGCCCCTGTTTTTCAGCCATCTTCTGGTCCTCTGATCTTCCTTACCTCGGGAGAAGATCTTGTCGTGATCCCTGGTCTCATTTAAATATTGTTGCCTGGCCGTCGCATGGCCTTTGTAAGATCGTTGCTCCTCCAGAATCCGTACCTCCCTGAGGTCATTTACTGACATTTTCATATTTCAATAATCATAATTAGCATAGTTAAATTCGGCACATAAAGACAACAATTCACTATTTTGTTCTTACAAATACATTACTAGTTTCGGCTCGACTAGAGCCTTCTACAGATGTAATAAGTTAACTAAGAATAAAAAACATAGTAAATTGTTTTATTATTTCATAATCATGAATTACCACATAGTAAAGGTTTTTTAAACTTTTAACTTACCTCATCTTCAAGAATTTTCATCATCAATAACTATCTGAAACTTCTATAGATATAAAATTAAATAACTATAAATTTATATGTATATTATAATCTATTAAAATATCAATCACATGTATTTAAATTACAACTAGATAAATATTAAACGTTTTCACAAAAAAAATCAGTTAAACACTTTGAGATAATATATATAACCATATAATACTTAATTAACATAAAAACAATATTAAATTGGGTTTCTGTGACCCTTATATAAATATATTAATTAGAAAAAATTAAACAAAAATATTATGTATAATAAGATAAATTTTGGTTAAGGCACTTTTTACCCAGCAATTTAAACTAATTAAATATAAAAAATGTATATGTTATAATCAATAACCGACTACAATTGAGTTAAATTTACAAGTATGTTATAGTATTTCTAAAGCGTCAAAATTGTAGCCGGCTTACTTAGTATTAGTGCATTGGTCGTTATGTTATGCAAAATATTGTGCTAAGTAATAGTAAAATTATTCCATTTTATAACTGAATAATAAGTCAGGGGAGATATAGTACGTTTTGGTCCAATTAAATATGTTTTCATTCTTTTTAGGTTGATGGTGCGACAGGTTGAACTACCGATGTATCCTGGACTGGTGTTTCGGATTTGGGATCGGAGTCGAATGGCGACGCAATGGACACTATGATGAAGAGAGAGAGGCTAAAAAACGTGTGTAAAAACAACAAACAGTGCCAAGCAAGAATGGTTAAGCGTGTTTAGTGGGAGGCATACAAAAACTACATAAAAATCAAAATGCTGCTGAAAATTGGAGAGTTTTTTGTTGTAAGTATGGTGTCTATAATAAAATTCATTTAAATTGCTTATTTACATTTTAAATGATAAATATATACAATAAAATAGATACGTCATTACATAATAAAATTGTCTGCTTTGTTATAAAAGTGATAAAATAATGGAAGTTAATGATAAGAATTGCATTCAATTAAGTGAAAACTATCAAATTTTAACAAAAGAAATCATTTTACATTGATTAATGCATAGCAAAAGCATTTTTCATTGATTTTTTATGAATCTCAAGCATTAGATCGGCTATATTTAAAATGTTAAAGCGTTTCTATTGCCATTTCATTAGATGTGCAATACTGTAACAGTAAATGAACAAAAAAGATGTTTGCATTTCCAAAATATACATCAAATGAAGTCTTAACTGGCAAATTTACAAAACTGTTTCAGTTATGTGAACCGTATAACATGCCAACTTTTATTTTTAACAAAATATTGTCATATAAACGGTTGGTTTGACAAAGCATTCGTCAACTGTTTCAGATAAATTGTGAAATATCAATTTGGTATTTGCTTTTGTCTCACAAATGTGTCATGTCTCCACAGTCTAACTTTAATCTTAACAAATCTGTCATATAAATTGTCAACTGTCAATATAAAAATGCAAGTGTTTTTATTTCACAATTTTGACGTGTGAACTATCAACTAGATTTGACTGCCAATTTGGCAAAAAATTATCAATTAAACTGTTTCACAGATCTGCCAACTCTTGATTTGACAAAACAATTGTTAACTGTCAGCAGTACTCTCGACAAATCTGTCATACAAATTGTCAAATTTTTGTCAACAAATCTCTAAATTTTGAACCTTCAACTTTCAATTGTCTGACATATGAGTTATCAGATACATTGAAATGTCATCTTCATTTAGACTACAATTAAAAAACATGACAGAATGAATCATTAAGTTACTAGAAGGTGATGTTGTAATCAGTTTCTTGATAACAAACACTTGGACGGGTACACAGTTTAAAAGTATCATGTCCATAATTTGATATTGTGCTCTCGACCATCCACCCAAGTGTTTGTTATCAAGAAATTAAAAGTCACAACAACCTACCGCGTTCTTGCAACTAAGGAACATGACAGAATAAGTGACATATGTCATTAAGTTACTAGAAGGTGGTGCCGTAATCAATTTGAACACACTTCAAAAGTATCAGGTCGGAAATTTGATATTGTGTTCCCGCCCACCCACCCAAGTGTTTGATATCAAGAAATTAAAAGTCACAACAACCTACCACGTTCCTGCAACTAAGGAACATGACAGAATAAGTGACATGTCATTAAGTTACAAAAAGGTGGTGTCGTAATCAATTTCTTGATAACAAACACTCGGGCGGGAACACAGTTGAAAAGTATCAGGTCGGTAAGTTGATATTATGTTCCCGCCCACCCACCCAACTGTTTGTTATCAAAAAATTAAGTCACAACCACCTACCGCGTTCTTGCAACTAAGAAACATGACAGAATGAGTGACAGATGTCATTAAGTGAATAGAAAGTGATGTAATAACTTTCTTGATAACAAACACTCGGTCGGGTGGGCGGTAACACAGTTTAAAAGTATCAGGTTGGTAATTTGATATTATGCTCTCGACCACCCACCCAAGTGTTTGTTATCAAGAAATTAAAAGTCACAACAACCTGCTGCGTTCCTGCGACTAAGGAACATAACAGAATAAGCGACATAGGTCATTAAGTTACTAGAAGGTGGTGTCGTAATCAATTTCTTGATAACAAACACCCGGGCGGGTGGGCGGGAACACAGTTTAAATGTATCAGGTCCGTAATTTGATATTATGTTCCCGCCCACCCATCCAAGTGTTTGTTATCAAAAAATTAGAAGTCACAACCACCTACTGCGTTCCTACAACTAAGAAACATGACAGAAGTCATTAAGTTAGTAGAAAGTAGTGACGTAATAAATGTCTTGATAACAAACACCCGGGCGGGTGGGCAGGAATACAGTTTAAAAGTATCAGGTCGGTAATTTGATATTATGTTCCCGCCCGCCCACCCAAGTGTTTGTTATCAAAAAATTAGAAGTCACAACCACCTACCGTGTTCTTGCAACTAAGAAACATGACAGAATGAGTGACAAATGTCATTAAGTTACTAGAAGGTGGTGTCGTAATCAATTTCTTGATAACAAACACCCGGGCGGGTGGGCGGGAACACAGTTTAAAAGTATCAGGTCAGTAATTTGATATTATGTTCCCGCCCACCCATCCAAGTGTTTGTTATCAAAAAATTAGAAGTCACAACCACCTACTGCGTTCCTACAACTAAGAAACAAGACAGAATAAGTGACAGATGTCATTAAGTGAATAGAAAGTGATGTCGTAATAATTTTCTTGATAACAAACTCTCGGGCGGGTGGGCGGGAACACAGTTTAAAAGTATCAGGTTGGTAATTTGATATTGTGCTCTCGACCACCCACAAGTGTTTGTTATCAAAAAATTAAAAGTCACAACAACCTACCGCGTTCCTGCAACTAAGGAACATGACAGAATAAGTGACAAATGTCATTAAGTTACTAAAAGGTGGTGTCGTAATCAATTTCTTAATAACAAACACTCGGGCGGGTGGGCGGGAACACAGTTGAAAAGTATCAGGTCAGTAATTTGATATTATGTTCCAGCTCACCCACCCAAGTGTTTGTTATCAAAAAATTAAGTCACAACCACCTACCGCATTCTTGCAACTAAGAAACATGACAGAATGAGTGACAGATGTCATTAAGTGAATAGAAAGTGATGTCGTAATAATTTTCTTGATAACAAACACTCGGGCGGGTGGGCGGGAACACAGTTGAAAAGTATCAGGTCGGTAATTTAATATTGTGTTCCCGACCACCCACCCAAGTAATTGTTATCAAAAAATTAAAAGTCACAACAACGTACCGCGTTCCTGCAACTAAGGAACATGACAGAATAAGTGACATATGTCAATAAGTTACTAAAAGGTGGTGTCGTAATCAATTTCTTGATAACAAACACTCGGGCGGGTGGGCGTGAACACAGTTGAAAAGTATCAGGTCGGTAATTTAATATTATGTTCTCACCCACCCACCCAACTGTTTGTTATCAAAAAATTAGAAGTCACAACCACCTGCCGCGTTTTTACAACTAAGAAACAAGACAGAATGAGTGACAGATGTCATTAAGTGAATAGAAAGTGATGTCGTAATAATTTTCTTGATAACAAACTCTCGGGCGGGTGGGCGGGAACACAGTTTAAAAGTATCAGGTCGGTAATTTGATATTGTACTCCCGCCCACCCACCCAAGTGTTTGTTATCAAAAAATTAGAAGTCACAACCACCTACAATGTTCTTGCAACTAAGAAACATGACAGAATGAGTGACAGATGTCATTAAGTGAATAGAAAGTGATGTAATAATTTTCTTGATAACAAACACTCGGGCAGGTGGAAACACAGTTTAAAAGTATCACGTTGGTGTTTGTTATCAAGAAATTAGAAGTCACAACCACCTACTGCGTTCCTGCAACTAATAAACATGACAGATGTCATTAAGTAAGTAGAAAGTGGTGTCTTAATAATGTTCTTGATAACAAACACACGGACGGGTGGGCGGGAAAAATTATAATTACTTTTTTGTTTTACCGCTACTATTTTAAAGAAATAAATGATTTATTATTAATAATCAATTAATAGATAAAATAAATAGTTGTTATGGTATTATACAGGGTGTTTCAAAACACGTGTCGGAAAATAAAGGGTGGGATTTCTTGGCTAATTATAAGAAAAAAAGGTTCCTATTAACATGGTTCCGCAAACGCACCGTTTTCGAGATACAGGGTGTAAAAAAAATTTCAATCTCAGGAACGGAAAGAAAAAGTAGCAACATGATCACAAAACCTTTATTTTACAAAACTAAACAATAACATAAAAAACAAAAAAAATCTCAAAAATTGTTGATAATGACCTCCTCCTACGGTAACGCAGGCTTCCAACCCACGTCTTAGTGACTGACGTACCCGTTCGAAAATGCCTGGAGTGTTTCGTATCGTATTGCAGGATGCAATAATGCGATTTCTTAGTTCTTCATCAGTATTAACTGATGTAGTGTAAACTAATTTTTTTAAGTAACTCCACAAAAAAAAAATCCACAACATTTAGATCTTCAGACCGAGGAGAGTAAACCTGTGGGCCTCCTCGACCTATCCAACGGTTCCTATACTGTTCATTTAAGAATTGACGCGCAACTAAACTAAAATGTGCAGGAGCACCATCGTGCATGAACCACATTTCGTTTCTTAGCTGAACCGGAACGTCCTCTAAAAGTCCTGGCAGCTCTTCTTCAAGAAAATTACGATATGATTGACCATTTAGCCTAAACGGCAAAAAATATAAATGGTCTCCTACAACACCTGCCCAAACATGAACGAAAAATGTTTGCTGATGATGGCCTTCCATTATGGCATGTAGATTTTCGTCGGCCTATACATGATTATTACAGAAGTTCATAATCGCATCGCGAGAAAAAATTGTTTCGTCCGTAAATAAAACATGTTCTAAGAATCGAGGATTTTGCGCAATTCTTTCTTGAAACCATTGACACATAGCCAATTTTTGCGGAAATTCCGCTGGTAAAAGGGCTTGTAGTCGCTGTATGTGATAAGGATATAATGGCTATCTGGCTTTTTATTATCCTCCACACTGTAACGTGACTAAGGTTTAGGTTTAAAGCTAGTCTTTTAGTGCCAGTTGATAGATCGTCTTCAATTTCTTGAAGAACATCTTCAATTTGCAGAGGTAGCAGGCGAGGTCTCCCATATCCTGCAGCTCTTTTATGTACAGTTTGATGTAGACGTTTGTGAATACGAATGAATGTTCTTTCATTTGGTACCTGTCGGTTTGGAAACCTTTCTGGATAAATTCGACGAGCTTTTGCTGTATTTCCATCGGCAACGCCATAAACAAAATGAATATCGCACATCTCGCTATCACTGTAATTATTCATTTTGCTATCACCACGCAAGCAAAATACTAAGAATGAGCAAATTAATTGGGTAATAAAGATAATAAGTTTCCGCAATATTGACTCCTTTTAAAAAAAGGTTATTTAACAACTAAACGACAATTGCTAATAACTAAAATGCATGAACGCTAACGACTAGATCAAAAACAAATCATGTTGGTACTTTTTTTCATGTTTTCCATCATAAAATGCCGTATTTCTCTGAAACGATTTACGTTAGAGCTTTTGACCAGGAGTACCATTTTTGTGTAGAAAATATTGGTAGTTCACAATGTGCTTTCAGAATGCCAATTTCCCAAGTGTTGTAGAAATTAGAGCCATAAAAACCTCACGCAACCCCAAAATCTCCGCCAATGGCACATGAAAACATTGAATAAGCGCTTAAAAAGTAGCTAACATTAATGCTAAGATGTGTACAAAAGTTGAGTTTTGTATCTCAAACGGTTCCTGAGATATCGTCAAAAAATAAACAAACAAAATTTTTTTTACACCTTACATCTTGAAAACGGTGCGTTTGCGGAACCATGTTAATGGGAACTTTTTTTCTTATAATTAGCCACCCTTTATTTTCCGACACATGTTTTAAAACACCCTGTATATGAAAACCTTGGGTTGTTATAAAGATTATGTCATACATTTTTCAATAGTGCAATGATTAATGCATTATGTATGGTATAATACACTTTCAATTTTAATTAATTAGATTAAAATTTTAAATATCAACTTAACTGACCGTTAATAATTACATAGAATTTTACATAATGTGGTTGTAGTAGATTATTGGAGCATCTAATAGAAACCTAATTATTACTACCAATAATTACATGTTTGCAATATGAAAGTGAAAATATTATTAACAAAAATTTGCTCAATTTAATTACCTACATAAATTTTAATTGTATAAAATAGTCTTTTATAAAAAAAATATTATATTAGGTTGCAATATCTACAATTTGCTAGTTGAGAATCCCACTCAATAACAGTTTTGTTACATTCTTCAATTATCTATCAACTCCTCATCTGCCAAGATTGTAAATTTCGTTGTAAGTTTCAAATTTTTTGTTTGGATAGTTTTGAATATTTATATTTGCTGGAGATACTTATATTTGCCGGTTTGTTTTAATATTATGTATTTCATACTTGTCAAGTGAAAATTATTTCTGACACATTTTGTTTTCTCTGAAATTTATAGTATTTTCAGATTGATATATATATATATTGATAATATATTTACTAAATGTAAAATACAAAAAACAAATATCAATATAGTAAATGTGAAAAACCTTTCTGGTGGCACTAAAAGTTGTCTATACAAACGTAAAGGTAATTTAGTCATTAAAAAAATTGACAGATTATAATATCACATACATGCAGTTTATCTGTCAGATAGTTATATGCTTTCTCAGAAAGTTAACAAATAATTTGTCAAATTGGCAGTTGACAGTTCATACATCAAATTTGTCAAGTTGATAGTTTTATTGACATACACATATAGCTAATTTGCCGATATTATTGGTACATTATATAGATGCCAAAGTAGAAATATCAAGCAATTTTTAAAAGTGTCAAACTGATGTCGACCTATAATATTGCTACAACTGAATGTCAAAAACTAACCAAAGGGTTTAAATTAAATATCTGAATAAGTCAAACTAACGTCTAAAAACTTAAACAAATGTCTAAAAATATTAATCAAATTTTTAAAAGTGCAAAACAAACAATATTTACAATATTAAAGGGTGGGCCATGTAACGTTTAGAATTTAAACTACCGTTTTCTTTCAAAGGTATAATGACATTTATGAGTTGACAGGAATTTAGTTTTATGTTTGACATTTACGAAATGGGACGCTTTACACTTGAACAAAATAATACAAACTAACTTCCAAAATGGTGAGTCTTCTACTCAAACGGTAAGAAATTTACGAAACAAATTTGATAGAAAAGAAGTGCCTTCAACGCAGTTTGTGGACCAATTTGTGAAGCGAGTTCGCAAAACTGGATCGTTAGTGGATAAAACAACACGTTCACGTTCTCGTGCAATGCGATCAGCCGAAAAAATTAATGCTGTTGCTCAGTATTCGTGAACATGCTTCAACATCAACTAGTCATCGTTCTCAGGAACTGAATATTTCTCGCACTTCTCTGAGGAGAATTTTGCTTAAAAACCTCGGTTTGGTCCGTTTTCAGTTCGCCCAATAGGCTAAAGATCGTTTGTAAAGATGAGCAGTTCCATCAAAAAATCGTGTTTTCCGATGAAATAGCCTCCGAGATGAAAATGGAGACTATTTCAATAAGCAAAATTGTCGCATTTTGGGATCAGAGAATCCACTCATCACTATTGATCAGCTTATGCATCCACAACGAGTAACCGTTTGGTGTGGTTTTTGGTCCCGCGGCATTATTGGATAATTTTTCTTCGAAAATGAGCCGCCGTTACCGTCAATAGCAAACGTTACTGTGCTAGACAGCTCACACAATTGAAGCAATTTTTGTTTTGTTAGGCCAATATTTTAACTTCACATCTTTGAATATCTATTTGCAAACACAATCATATAGTACTAAACTCGTTAATTGAAAGAATGGAGGCGCTGTAGATACTGAGAAGGCCATAAGTCAAGATTTGTACAATAGTTGATAATTGTTTTGTCAAAATGACAGTTTATTTGACAGATTTATCAATATTAAAGTTTACAGTTTATATGTCAAATGGCTCAGGTGGCAGATTTGTGAGGCAGTCAGTAGATTCTTGCAAATACTGAGCTTTGCAGAATTAATACTAAAATATACACTTTGGCCTAGCCGATTGCTATTTTGAATTATAGGTTATTTCATTACCAACAGACTTGAAGAACAATTATGTTTGTATTATATACCCGGAAGCTATTTAACACCCAAGGTACTATTTAAGAGTGAAAATATTATATAAATATACATACAATATTTTCACATTTGAATAGTACCTCGAATTAAATAGCAATCGCCTGGAGGAGAGGGGGGCTGGCAATTATGTTTTGTATTATATACCTGAAATATAATACAAATCATAATTCCCCTCCAATTGCTACTAAAATAATCCGCTGAGATAATTTAAAATCTTAATTAGAAATTCGTCAATAAATAATATGACAGATGAGAGGACTAGTTTTAAAAGGTACAAACTCCACCGTAATCAATTTTTCAGAAACTTAAAAAAACTGTCACAACTAAAGTAATTCTTAAAACTGATTTCAGAGCGTTTTAAGTTATTTACAAAACATTTGTTAAAATTGTTATAAATTTAAATTAATTTGATCAATAAATGATCAAAATAAATCAAATTACTGGTTGCATAATGTTTTTTAAACTGAATCTTGCCAAAATCTTTTCTTAAGCAACATCTAAATTAAAAAAATAAATACACAAAACTCAATTTTATTGTATTGTATAAAAAAAACTTAGTATCACGTTTAGAGTGCGTAATTTGCTACTAGATGGCATCACTAACTCAATTATTTCAAAAAGTGTAGATTGTACCTTTTGAAACTTCATCCCTCAGATATAAAATAATAATTTAATCTGATTAAGACTTTAACGATAGTAAGTTCTTAAAATTGAACAATAAAATAACAATTGTAAAAACATCTTAATAAAACCATTTTAAGCATCAAATCAACACACTCTACAATTTTTGATGAATTACTTTTCCAAGTTATTTTTGACTTGAAGCAATTTTTTTTTAAGAACAATTTTATGCAATTAGTGGATTTTGTATTTAAATGTTTCTCATACAAATTGTTTCAAGCAATAAATAAATAGATTTTCTCTGTAAATTGAACTATTTTATGCAGTAAATAGGTTTTTTTTTGCAAATTTTATACAATAAAATTGTTTTGTGATAGAAACACAAAGTTTCTTGCCAAAAAAAATTTGCTATGCAATTTGCAAATTATTGTATGCAATAAATGCAACAATACAGTTGATTCCACTTAATCAGACCAACCCTATTTTATGCAGCAAATAGGTTTTCTTTGCAAATTTCATACAATAAAATTGTTTGGTGCTCAATTTTTGATGTGTCTTTACCAAACATTATTTTTCTATGCAATTTTTGAATTATTTCATGCAACAAATAATTTTTCTACAACAATACAGTCGATTCCGCTAAATCGGACCAGCCCCTTATATGGACCAAATATTCATGAACAGATACCAAACGATAAAAATATTAAAAAAAGGCATACGGACGAGGTTTTTAGAACCGAAACAATTGACCATTGGCCGCTGTGATTCGTTAGACTGATTTTGTATAAATTATTAATTCACTTCATGATAAAAATATCGTTTATTTTGGACAATATTCCACTTTCTGTAAATTAAATTAAACAGAGGTAAAATTTTAATAATATAACAAGAAATTTTCCCTCATTAATATATTACATAGTTATATGTAGATTATATATTCTTTTCAAATTTTTCCATTTATAAACTGAATAACTGCGTGTGTCAGGAAGACATTGGCGTGATCGTATTAACACAAACAAACATTCAGTAATGAGGAATGATTTAAAATTGTCAGCGTCGACTTGCGGAATTAAAACATAGTAAACTTTTCATAATCAGACCAGTTTAATCGGACTAAAACCTTCCGGTCGCGACGTGGCCGTACTACATTAAGCGGATAATAAATAGGTTTTCTGTGACAATTTTTGGTAGCTATCATGAGTATCTTGTGAAAATTTCATGGAGCATATAAGATTTCTGTAAAAATTTTATCCTACAAAATGGTTTTGTGCACAATTTTTGACGCATATCTCGCAACAAATTGGCTTTTTTATCCAATATTTAATTATAAAGGGTGGGCCATCTTTAAGTTGAAATTTTTATCATATAGAATAAAGAACAAACAGCTTATTTTTAGATTATTTCAGAGAGTGTATATTCCGATTAAGTATGAAATATGTTTTCATTTAGATGGCCGCCGCAGCAGGCTTGTTCACATCACTGAAACGGCTAATACGAGGGGCACTGCTAAAGTTCGCGGAATCAAGTACTGCCTGTATTGCCAGCGTTCTGCGATTGTCATATTCGTAAAATTTGACGTTTTTCACCTATAATTCAGTTGACAGTTCGATTTCAAACTGCTCGGTTTCGTTTCAACAAAATTTAACGAGAGTAATAATTGTGTGAAAAATGGAAATTTCGAATCGTAACTTCCGAGTGATGATTTTTTATGATTTTCGATACGGTTTAACACCGCAGCAATGTGTGGAAAAACTTAGTTCGTTATTTGGGGATGAAGCACCATCCAAAACTATGGCTCACAAATGGTTCGCAGAATTCAAGCGTGGAAGACCAACGTTTCATGACGATCTTCGCGAAGGTGAAAAATATTGATGCTGTGCGTGAAATGATTTTGTCAGATCGGCATTGGCATGTGACCTATAGTGAGATAGAGCATTGCAGCGAAACAAATACAAACGATTTTGAACGATCATTTGCATGTCAGGAAGCTTTGCAGTCGTTGGATCCAACACAATTTAAAAGAAGAACAAAAACAGGCATGTGTCAAGTGGTGCAAGAAAATCCTAAAGAAATTCGAAGAGGGTCGTTTAAATTCGGTATATAACATCGTAACAGGTGACGAATCTTGGATATACTCATATGATCCTAAAACTAAACAGCAATCGACTGTATGGGTGTTTCAAAATGAACCTAAACCCACAAAAGTGGTGCGTTCACGAAGCGTTTCGTAAAGAATGATTGCTTGTTTCTTCGAAAAAACGGGTCATGTTGCAACTGTTGCATTAGAGGATCGAAGGACAGTTAATGCTGACTGGTATACTTCAATTGGTTTGCCGGAAGTTATCGCTGAAATCAGAAGGAACAACATAAACCGGCGAATCATTGTTCATCATGACAATGCATGCGCTCACACAGCACGACGAACTGTAGAGTTTTTGACCAGTAACAACATCCAATTACTGACTGAATATGGGCAATGTCGCCTGATTAATCGCCCAATGACTTCTTCCTATTTCGACATATCAAAAATAAAATGCGTGGCGAGCGTTTTTCATCGCCTGAAGAGGCCGTTGAAGCATTTAAATCACTTGTTTTGGAGGTAACTCGCTCAGAGTGGCAAAATTGTTTTGAAGATTGGTTTACATTTTCCGCGAACTTTGGCAGTATCCCTCGTATAACACAAAACAGATTATAATACACTGTACCAACATAAAAAAAAACCTTAAAACTATTGTTAAATAAACTAAGGTTATATTTATGCACTAAATCATCAATATTTTCTAGTTGGCAATCAAAATATCAGTTTGATCTTGACAAGATCAGTAAGTCCTTAAAATTGAACTTAACAATTGTAAAAACAGCTTAAAACAATTTTCTTGACTATTTTCAAGCAACAAATCAGTACACTGAACAATTTTTGATAAAATCATGCAATAAATTGTTTTCCAAGGTATTTTTGACTTGAAGCAAGTTTTTTAAGAACAATTTCATACAATTAGTGGTTTTTTGTGTTTAAATGTTTCTTACAAAAACTGTTTCAAGCAATAAATAGATTTTCAGTGTAAATTTGAATTATTTTATGCAGTAAATAGGTTTTCTTTGGAAAAAAATACAATAAAATTGATTTGTGCAAGATTTTTGATGCTTTCTTGCCAAAAATAATTTTTCTATGTAATTTTCTAATTATTTCATACAAAAAATGAGATTTTTGCAATAATTCAGTCAATTCTGCTTAATCAGACTCTATTTTATGCAATAAATAAGTTTTCTTTGCAAATTTCATGCAATAAAATTGTTTGGTGCTCAATTTTTGAAGTGTCTTTACCAAACATTATTTTTCTATGTAATTTTTGAATTATTTTATGCTAAAAATAGTCGATTCCGCTTAATCGGACCAGCCGCTTATATGGAAAAAATCTTCAAGAAAAGAAACGATAGAAAAAAACCAGTAATTTATATCGTATATTTGGGAACAAAATTCGGCTTTATTTAGTCAGTAAATTAAATTGAGTTAAAACTTCAATACAAGAAATTTTTCCGCATTAATAAATGAAATTGTTATATGTAGATATATATTCTTTTCAAATTTTTCCATTTATAAACTGAATAACTGCGTGTTTTTGTGAGCGTGACGCGGTCGGGAATTACCAGGAAGACATTATTGGCGTGATCGTATTAACACAAACAAACATTCAATAATGAGGAATGATTTAAAATTGTCAGCGTCGACTTGCGGAATTTTAAAACATTGTAAAATTTTCATAATCAGACCAGTTTAATCGGACTTTAAAATATTCCGGTCGCGACGTGGTCGTACTACATTAAGCGGATAATAAATGGGTTTTCGTTGACAATTTTTGGTTGATGAGTTTCTTGTGCACATTTCATGAAGTATATATTTATTTTTTAAATTTCATACTATAAAATGGTTTTGTAGGCAATTTTTGACGTATATCTCGCAACAAATTGTTTTTGATCCAATATTTAATTATACAATGGAGTTTAATTGGTTTCTGAGTAAACTTTGGAATACTTTAATGAAGTAAATCAGTTTCCTGTGCAAATTTCATGCAGTAAATGGTATTTTTCATACTCTTCAATTTTTGAAAACAAAAATTCGTTTAGCATGGCAGTGTAACGTTCGCTATTGACGGTAACGGCGGCTCCTTGCTCATTTTCGAAGAAAAATGACCCAATAATGCCGCCGGATTAAAAACCACACCAAACGGTTACTCGTTGTGGATGCATAGGCTGTTCAATAGTCATGTGTGAATTCTCTGATCCCTAAATGCGACAATTTTGCTTAATTGACATAGCCTACGAGATGAAAATGAGCTTAATCGGAAAACACGATTTTTCGATAAAAATGCTCATCTTCGGCCAAACAATCTCTAGCCCATTAGGCGAACTGAAAACGCAATGGTCATGAGGCTTAATTTCTTCGAGGACTTTATGAAAAATTCTCCCCAGAGAAGTGCGAGAAATGTTCAGTACCTGAGAACGATGACAAGTTGATGTTGATGCATGTTCACGCACACTCTGAGCAACAACATTAACATTTTCGGCTGGACGCACTAGACGAGAACGTGTTGTTTTATCCACTAACAATCCAGTTTTGCAAACTAGCTACACAAATTGGTCCACAAACTGCGTTGAAGGCACTTCATTTCTATCAAATTTGTTTCGTAAATTTCTTACAGTTTGAGTAGAAGACTCACCACTTTAGAAGTCTCTCTCATCGATCCTTGTACCCTTCGTGAGGGTTTGGTGGCACTAAAAGGTATTCCAATAGGGACGCCCCTGTTTTGAATAGCTGCTATTTGAACATGTGTGAAGTTAGCTCCATATTATAAACGTCAATTTGTTCGAGACATTATACCATTTCATCATGGTGAAGTACACGTGTGCGCAACGTTTGCAAATTATTAAAATTTATTACGAACAATCGAGTTCGGTCACCGTAACTTTACGTGCGTTGACTCCGATTTTTGGTCGTTATAATCGTCCGGATAAACGGTCTGTGGTTCGTTTAGTGGCTAAATTCGAGTCGACCTACTCATTATTGGATGTTCCCGTGCCGAAAAGAGCAAGACCAACCAAGAGCGAAGAAAATATTGGCGCTATACGAGCTTCTGTAGCCGAACAACCAAAACAATCGATTTCACGCCGTTCTCAGGAGTTGGGGATCAGCCAAACAACAGAACTTGGCCTACACCCGTATAAGATCGTTCTAACCCAAGAATTGAATTGAAGCCGAATGACCATTTGCTGCGCAGAAATTTCACCAATTGGGCCTTAGACAAGATGGAGATGGATAATGATTTTCATCGAAAAATCATCCTGAGTGACGAGGCTCATTTTTGGATAACGGGTTTTGTTAATAAACAGAACTGTCGCATTTGGGCAAGGAAAAATCCTCAGGAAATCAACCAGTCACCTTTGTATCCATTAAAACTCACTGTTTGGTGTGGTTTTCATGCCGGCGGAGTCATTGGCCCTTATTTCTTTTTCAACAATGCAGGAAAAAATGCCGTCACGGTCAACGGCGATCGCTATCGGGGCATGTTAACCGATTATTTTTGGGACAAATTGGATGATTTCGATGTGGACAATATGTGGTTCCAACAAGACGGGGCCACATGCCATACAGCCGGCCAAACAATCAAACAAGACACGGCCCAACCAATTGGCCGCCTCGTTCATGCGATTTAACGTTCCTAAACTTTTTTCTCTAGGGGTACGTTAAGTCAGTGGTCTACAGCAACAAACCAACAACATTGGAGGAGCTCCAGACCAATATTAAAAGAGCCATTGCTGACATATCGCCAGATGGAAAATTGGGTCCAGCGTCTCCATTCGTGCCGGCGTTCCAGAGGTGGCCATCTGAACGATGTTCTGTTCCATTCTTAATGGTATAGTGTCACCTTCAACCCACAATAAACAGATCTTTGATATCTCATCAATTGCTCGTTTTATATACATTTCAAATGGGGGCGCTCTTAATGGAAGACCCTTTATTATGGAATCATATCAACAGCGACTTTCCATGACTTTCTGTTCTGGGCCATTTCTGTGGCCTCATGCAATGTATGACCAACCAGCCTGGTATCACCGTCTATCCACCGAGTTGGCGATCTTCCTCGTGGTCTTAATTCCATTAATTTTTCCAGAGTATCCAGTCTTCTAGATACGTGGCCAAAATAACGCAGAATTTTCCGGTTCACTCTTTAAAAGGGCCGGTCTTTGATTTTCAGATCTTCAAATATAGATGCATTGGTACGGTGCTCCGTCTACAATATTCGGAGCATTCGCCGATACATCCACATCTCAAATGCCTCTATAAGTTTAATGTTCCAGGTTTCAGATATATGTATGTTGCGATTAGAAAAATTAATGCAGAGACCAGCCTTAGCTTTGTTGATCTGCTAATTGCCGTATCCTTCCATATCTGCGTTAGTTTGGTTGTGGCTGTTCTTGGTATTTCTAGCCGGCGCCTTATCTCGTCCTCGCTGCCTGCCATTATTGGTGATTAGTGACCCAAAATATATAAATTTATCTACCACCTCAAAACCGGCCACCTGCTGGATATGTTGGGAGTTGTTTGTTTTCCGGTCAACTATCATGCCTTTCGTTTTACCTATATTCAATTCTAGATCATAGTCTTTGCTGATGTTGCTCAGCCTTGTCATGATAACTTCTAGTTCAGGCTGGTCCGATGCTATAATAAGCGCACATCTAAGGTTAGGTTAGCCTTGTTTCACCCCTGATCTGACATCGAAATTGCCCGAGTAGGTTTGGTCTATCGGACCTTGGCTACGCTGTGTTCGTATAAGCTGTATCGGATAGGGAGGTGTTTCCATTTTTTCTAGAATCTGCCAGAGGGCTTCCCATTTGATGGAATTGAAGCCTTCTAGTAGTCAACGAAACACATAACCATAGTGACATTATCACTCCATGATCTGGCGAATATTCAGTATTTGTTCATTTGTGCCCTTCTCTGGAACAAATCCACCCTGTTTATCTGATATTTGTGGCAGAAGAAACTTTAATCTCTCGTTGATTATGGTGAGCATAATTTTACTGGCGTGTGATATTAGCTAGCCATAGACGAACACATTTCTCAGCACATTTACTTGTGGCGAGCATTTTTACGACCTACACCATAAACATCCACGCCAATCAAATGATTTATCTGTCGTCCTGGTCTGTCACAAGTAAATCGGCCTGTTGATGGACGTTTCTGACAATTTACTTGACGGATTAGCGTAGCTCTCGGCTTTCTGGAAATTTCAAAAGGTCACAAGCCATGCCAACTGCACGGATTTTCTATCACTTTGGCTCGCCGCATGCAAATGTGCCGAAAAATGTGATTGTCAATGGCTTTTAAACAATGTGGCGTGCAAGTTGAGATATGTTGCCTCATATGCATGGCTCGTGATGTGGCACGCTAAGTCACCAATAAATGCACGGATTTTCCATCACTTTGGCTTGCCGTATGCAAATGTGCCCGTCTATGGCTAGCTATTAGTGCAACCGTCCTATAATTACTACATTCCGTGGAAAAGCCTTTTTAAAAAAGTAGAATATTTATCGACTCGCACCACTCAGCAGGTCATTGTCTTGAGTTCCAGACTGCGTGAGTAAATTGCCTAAACTCCTACCTTTTTGGAAGTAAGTTTTCATTATTTCCAAACTTTTTTCAAGTGTAAAGCGTTCCATTTCGTAAATGTCAAACATAAAACTACATTTCTGTCAACTCATAAATGTCATTATACCTTTGAAAAACAAAATAAACGGTAGTTCAAATTCCAAACGTTACATGGCCCACCCTTTATAAAATGGTTCTGTGCGCAAATTTTGACGGCATTTCTCATGACAAATTGATTGCGGCAAACCAGTTTTCTGTGCAAATTTCATGCAGTAGATGAAATTCCATGTAATAACAGTTTTGTGAGCGATTTAAGACGTATTTTTAGCCAGTAATTAATTTGTATGCAATTTTTAATTGGCTTATGCAATAAATAGATTTTCTGTGACAATTTTTGATGCGTTAAATATGTTTTCTGAATACATTTCATGCAGTACATAGAAATATCACAATATCAAATGGCCCTTTTAGCAATTTTTGACGTATTTTTCTAGCGACAAATTGGTTTTTTATGCAATTTTAATTATTTAATGGAGTAAATTACATATAATAAACGGTTTTGTGAACGATGTTTGACAAAAATTAATTTGCAATTTTTAATTAGTTAATACAATAAATGAGTACAATTTTTGATGACTTTCATGCAGTACGTAATTTTTCTGTGCAAATTTTTAACAGTAAATGAATATTTGGTGCAATTTTTATGCACAAGGAGATTTTGAATGCAAGTTATCTGTGCCCCAGGCTACAAGAAAACCCCACAACCCATTGTGTACATTTTTGTTTAAAATTTTGTACAAATAATTTTTTGTAGATATTTTGTTAATGTTTGAAAATGCATGCAAATTAACTACAAAATAAATGTTTAGCAAAGTTACTCAACTAGCAATAACTTGCTTAAGCAATGGTTGCCAATTTTGGAATCATTCATGGTAATATTTTGTGAAATTTTAAAAATATGTACAAATTTCAATGCAAACTAAAATTGAAATAGCTGGCTTAGCTTTCAAGTTCAGTTTTTCAAACTTTCTGGCAAAAAATTACATTTGTGAACTTATTTGATATTTTGTGAAATTTTGAAATGTTTTTTTTTTTTAATTTACTAAAACTGACATAGTTGACTTGGTTTTTAAGTTACATTTTTTAAACTTTCTGATTAACTAGAACGTCATTTTAGCAAAATAATAAATTTATAAATTTTTTGATTTTTGTGAAATTTTTAAATTGAAAATTAAATATTTTTTAAAATTCACATAGTTGACTTAGTTTTTAAGTTAAATTTTTCAAACTTTCTAATTAACTAGAGTAACTGTCTAGTTATGTTGGCAAAAATTACATTTATGAACTGATATTTAATTTTAATTTTGAAAATATATGTCAGATTGACACCTTTTATGTTTGTATTTGAGTCCCAAAAAATGTTTTGCACCTGGCCTCTTGTAAAGGCCACTTGTGATATATTCTGGCCAGAAATTAATTTTCTATGCATGTTTTAATGAATTTCTTGCAATAAACATGAATACAAAAAAATATATATAACTTTGTTCTTTCAGTATACAACAAACTGACCAGTAACATTTAAAAAAAGTTTTTAAAGAAATAAATAATTGTTGTTTCATCTGAAGACATTTATTGATATTTAAAATGCATATCAAAACATTCCATCTAATAATAAAACCTTGTATATTGTCTATTCATGGAATGGCAAGATCCTGACTAATATATGCAATCATACTAATACTCATAAATGATAAGAAAACGATTAATCATATGTAATAAAAGTTTCATGTTTATATTACTGCACTTTACAAGTAGAATATTGTATTTATATATTCTGAAAATTAAACTCAATACCCAATACAGCCTCGGCATTATCCATATTCATAGCAAAATACATTAATATTTTAAAGCAAAATAATGACATATTTAACAAGTAAAATTTTTTTTTTATGATTTTATGTTCCAATGAGAAATTGCAGTATCACTTTTCAAGTTATAATTTACTCTTAAACCATATAAAGTTAATTTAATCTATACAAGGTCTTTACAAATAAGTGTAACATGAGGGAAAAAGTTAATTTTTTCAGTTTTGAAAAATGCTTTTTATACAGGGTTAGTCAAAATTACCGGAACACCTTAATAATTCACCAATAGTTGAAAATTTCAAATAAAAGTTTTTTGGTTTTAAGCAAACTAATTTATAAAAATATTTATAATATACAGGGTGTTCAATTTATTGTGGAAATTTAGAAAACTTTTTTTTTCAAATAAAACACCCTGTATATTTTTACATTTTTTATTCTAAAATTAATTCCGAGTGTTTTATGTAAAAATAATTTTTTTATAAAATGCACCATTTTTGAGTTATAAGCAAGCAAACTTCTGAACGTCAAATAAAGAACATTTTCACACAAACATTCATATTTATTTTAACCAAACGAATAAAAAAAGTAATAACATTCAAAACAATTAATAAAACAATCATTAAAAATGTAAAAATAGTGTATTTAAAAAAAAATTAAAAAATCCAAATTTTCATAATAAAATAAACACCCTGTATGTTTTTGCATTTTTAATTTTTCTTAGAACTAATTTTAGAACAAATTTTAAAAATATGCAGTGTTTTTATTTTATTATGAAAATTTTGATTTTTTTAAATAGAACACCCTGTATATTTTTACATTTTTTAATGATTTAATGATTGTTTTGTTAATAGTTTTTAATGTTATTGCTTTTTTAACCGTTTGGTTAAAATAAATGTGTATGTTTGTGGGAAAATGTTCTTTATTTGAAGTTCAAGACTTTGCTTATAACTCAAAAATGGTGCATCTATTCTAATTTACTTCTGACAAAAGCAAAATAGAGTACGTGCAAAGATTCTTTATTAGAGAATGGTTTTGCTGACCTAATAATAAATCCTAGCGATTCTAATGCTAAGTTGACAATATTGTCTATGTGACTATTAAATGTTAATTGACTGTCGAACAGCAGACCAAGGTAGGTTGTAATTGTTGATAAAGGTTGGTTGTCAATGGTATAATCAAAAACTATATTTGATTTTTTGCGAGAGTATGTCATCGTACAGCATTTTGATTTATTTAGTTGCAAGTAGTTCGTTTTACACCACATAGATAACATTTGAATGTCAGATTGAAGGGATATGCAATCAGCCGTAGATGAAATTGTAGAAAATATTTTTAAATCGTCAGCATATAGTAGACATTGATTTTTTAAGGTTTTGCAAATATCATTAATAAAATAGATAAAAAATAATGGACCTAAGTTGGACCCTTGGGGAACACCACTAAGTGCTGGATAGATAGTGGATTTGAAGTTTAAAATCTCAACATACTGCAATCTGTCATTAAGATATGACTGTAATAGATTACAAAGATTGTTATCGCACCCAACAACACGTAGTTTATCTATTATAATCCCGTGATCTAATGTGTCAAATGCTTTACTGAAATCAGTGTATATTACATCCACTTGTTGTCGCATATCGAGCGATGTGGAAACAAATTCTATAAAACATAGCAAATTTGACGCAGTAGACCTCTTCTTAACAAAACCGTGCTGGTTATCTGATATTAGACTTTTTACTCCAAAATAAAGCCGTTCTGCTATTATCCGTTCAAAAATTTTGGCAATGTTGTTAATTAAACAATTGGACGATAGGTTGATATGTTTTCTTTGTTTTCCTTTTTGAAAATTGGGCTGATACGGGCAATTTTTAATAGTTTTGAAAAAGTTGAAGTTTTTAATATTAAGTTAAACAAATAATGCAGTGGATTGGCTAAAACAGTAGCGCAGTCTTTGACTAAGACCTGATGTGTATTTTGCTTTTAGACGTTTAGAAGCTTGCACAACTTCATCGGATGATATGGATTTAATTCCAAATGGAGTAGTGTTATTGACGCAATTAGAATTTGATGCAAGATTTGAAGTTTTGTAAACACTACTAAAAAAATTTGCAAATGAGTTAACGATTTCTTGTTATATATACAGAGTATTCTATTTGAAAAAAAAGTTTTTTCAAGTTTTCACAATAAAATGAACACCCTGTATATTAAAAATATTTTTATAAATTAGTTTGTTTAAAACCAAAAAACTTTTGTTTGAAATTTTTAACGGTTAGAGAATTATTTAGGTGTTCCGGTAATTTTGACTAACCCTGTATATAAGTTTTTTTGCTTGTTTAGAAATTACGATTTTTAAATAGTAAATTAAATAGGATGTTTAATGTAATATAAAATTTGCAACAAATTAGTCTCAATCATTTAATTTTTTTATAATTTTCTTAACACATAAAGAAGGTCTTTATATTCAAGATTTGACATTTATATCGTCAATAAAATTGTATTTTTTAGACATGCTAAAATTTCAATTATTTTATCAAAACTCAAAAATAATATATTGCTCCTTTTGTCACACATCTGTAAACATCCTGTATAATATAAAAATTAATATATCAGATAAAAAATATAACATATTATATTATCATAAGTTTTCCGATTGTTAGCTTCATTCATGATCATTTTTACTGTAAAACTTCAAACAGGGCACTCAATATCCCAATTGATTTAAAAATCAACATTACGCTTGCTGTCAATGAAATAATAATTAACTTGTTGAAAGTGAAAGTGACCAAATATTTAATTAATCAAATTATTTTCCATTATTAATAGCTCTTTCAAACTCACGCATATTGATAAAACTTTATAAATATTATAACAATATAATAAAGCTGGCCATGAATATGTATGTAAATAAAAAATAATTAAGTTGGCTTAATCATCTTTTTTTGACATTAATCATGTTAATAATATTTTCACATACGTCAATGATTCATTCATTCTATTCCCAATCAATACAGTCTGAAAATTTACATTAACACTCTAAACGCATTCCAATTAAGCTACTTTATTTAACTCATCTTCAACATTCTAAAAATATCTCAAGGACTGTTTACAATTAAAACCCATTATAAACAACCAACTCTCCAATTTCCATTATACAGCAACATTTAAACATATTAATTTAGAAAAAAAAGACTTCCAACAATAAAAAGCATTTGATAAGATAACTCACCTATGATAATGATCAATATAATGACACCAATGACACCAAGAATAATCATCATTTTCAAATTCTTCCACCAATATTTCCTCTTCAATTTTTGAGCTTGCTGCTCGAAACGTTTGCCACCTTCTTGTAAAGCATCTGCTCGACTATCCAATTCCGATAATTTTTGATCACGTTCTAATACCTTTTCAACATTAACGCGCATAATCCCGACGACTTCATTGACCTGTTGTTGGGTCTTTTCCAGCGCTGAGTTTTTGCCGGCATTCGGCTGGCTGCTTGATGGACTTTCCATGTTTTAAACTATAAAAATAATAATTAGGTAAATTTTTATCTAGCATAATTTTAATTATTATCTTATCAAACAATAGGTGACTCGTATTTGCAATGTTAATTAGCATGAATAATTTATTTTCTGGCAAAGCAACAAGTATGACCTGTTGATTTAGTTATGGGTCCATGCCCTACCCAAACATAACCCAGAAAAAAATAAGGTTTGTTTTGTATCAATGCCCTTATCTATATGTTATATTTACCAACATGTTTCCTGTTAAGCTGCTGTGCAATTATAATTAGTAATATTAGTTAAGTAATGGTTTTAAATTGAGAATATACTTACAAATTAAATTGGTAAACTGCAACCGATATTAAATGAAATTAAATAAAAATAAGGTTGAAATAATAGTAACTGCTGGAGGAACTTTGGGCTGATTAATCAAACGCCATTTGCGAATTGGACGTCAGCAGTCACCAGCTAAAAATAGATTTCGTTAATTAATGATTCAGTGGTGCCATCTAATGATGAAATGGAAATTGTATAGTGTTCCACTTTCTTAATAGATGGTGCATGTATATACATAATATGCAAATGACCAGTGCTGTAACTAATGGGGTGCAAAAAGGCTAAATTAAAAATTTAAAAAAATCTTTCTTGATAAAAGAAATTAAAAGTCTAATAAGAAATAAGAAATAATAAATTTAATAACTACAAAGCGCTAATCACTTTATTCTATTTCAACTACAGTTGTTTTTTCTGAAACATAAACCGTTTAAAAATTTACGAATGTCCTTATTCTTAATTGCGGTAGACTGTTGATTGACAAATACTAATAAACTTAATTTATAAACAACTTTTGAAGAACACAAACTTGATTCGATTAATAGTAATAAAACTACTTTAAAGTTAAGCGATTTTATACTGAAAGATAAATAAAAATAATTAAATACTCTGAAAACATTTAGAGTTTCTGAAAAGTGTACCAAGTTCTTTTATTGTAAGCTCAAATGATCTATCAAAGGTCTGAAGACCCAACATATAAAAACTAAAACAAAATAAAAATACTTTTGAGTAAATTAGTGCTAAAAATAAGGTTGTCATTAGTGGCACAGTAATAAATGGTCTCTGTTATTCGCATATCTTTACAAATTTTAAACTATAGTTTTTTATGTGAATTGCAGGTTTGTAAAAAGATATTATGCGCCTGTGATAAACGTCATTCAATTAAACCAGTGTCAAAAGATGTACAATTTAATTAAATTTGCGTGGTTAGGATAGATTGGTTTTCATAACCTCAGTAAAAAGTTTTTGAGTAACACGCAAAAAATTGTGATTATTGATACTGTTTGGATTTCAAATATCATTTTGACAAATTGAAACGGTGCCAAAAAATGCACATTTTTTTGATGAGGTTAACAGGTTAATGAAATTGCAGCTGGTAGACTTTTTTGTTGAAAGTGTTGAGATACAAAATTGACATGTAATTGTCGACTAGAAAGTTTTCTCTATTAATTTTGCTTCTGTTGCAGTTGTGTTATTTGCAATTTTTTTTTTGTAGGTGCTCTTATTTTTTTGTCGGTCTTTTATGATGCTTTTATTTTAATTCCTAAATTTTTGTAAATGTTTAGCTCGTTATAATTATAAATGCTAAAGCCTTTAGAGAGCCGGGAGAAACTTTTGATTAGCTTTTATTTGTAGTCTTCTAATTATGCTGTTGGTTTCTGGGCAGTTACGGTAGTTTTGCTGGATTTTGTTTGAGCTGTTGGAACCGTTTTATCATCTTTTTTTTTGCTAATGGCAAAGTAATTTTTTTATTGATTGTATTTTTTTAAACATCTTGTCAGCTACACGGAACCATGGTTGTGGTTGCTATCATAATTAATCAAGTTTTTGTTGGCACTTAGCTCGTTGTAATCGGTATTGCTAAATTTTTTATTGTTGTTGAATTTGATGTCAATGTCAAAATTGTTTTTAATGTCTTTCATGCTGTAGTTCATTTTACTTCTATATTCTTTGTTGGCTTCTTCTTATCCCATAAAAAAGTTTTTTTTTTATACTGGTCGCAGTTTTGTCTTTGGTTGAGCAAAATCGGCAGATGGTTGTTTAAAAAAAAGAAGAGAGCAAAGAAGTAATAATTGAAAAATTGTTTTTCACTAGAAAAATTGTAGGAGAACTAGTCAAATTAGCTGATATAACAAAAGCAGTCCTTGCAACAGTTCTTCTTCAGGTGCATATTTGATTTTGAATGTTTGCGATGAGCATGATTATTTTCACTTTATTGATTGCTATTCTAAAGAGCTCTTTCTTCGTCTTGGAACTTGCTTGCCGCGTATCTTGCCTTGAATGATGGCTTGTAATACCTTTTCTCGTTCCTCATAATGTGGCCTAGATATTGAATTTTGCGGGTTTTTGATGGTGTCCTTGATCTCAGTCTCTTTCTTTATTCTGCGGAAGACTTTTATGTTTGTTACCCTGTCTTTCTAAGGTATCCGCAGGATGCGTCAATATAGTTACATTTTAAAAGTATCTAACTTTTTTGTTGTTGCTTCATTGAGAACTTTTCCAAAGGGGTCTGACGCGGTGGGATGGAGTACCTTGCGGAAGGCCTTTTTGCCGGTCTCAAGTCCGGCTAAAAAAGGAGAGTTTCAAGGTTAGACTAGCTAGGGCTCATAGAACAAAACGACAAGCCTCGGAACCGGACAGATACACGTTGACAAACTATGCGAGAAACAAGATTAGCATTCAAAGAACAAGACCAAAACAACAACAAAACCAGCTGAGAATTGGTTGCTGGAACGTTAGATCACTTAACAGCAAATACCAAGAAATACAACTAGAACTGAAAGGTCTTAGGCGACCTAAATTCCAGAGTAGGAAACTCCATAATACCAGGGGTCAAGAACCAATTTAATAAACCAACACAAAACAGCAGAGGTGAAACACTAAATGACTTTTGTGCACACAATGAAATGCAAATATGCAATACATATTTTGAACACAAACCACAACATAAGATTACTTTCACACGAGAACGAGGAACATTAGTAATATACTATATAATCACAAACAAAAACATGAAACCCAAGCAAGTTTTTCATATACGAGCTCTAACATCCCCTAACATAAGGTCAGACCACAACTTGGTCCTAGGAAAGATACTACTGGATTGCCACACAATTATGAACAATACATAGCTATAAGAAATAGAATCACAAATCGAATCCGAAACATTAAAAGAAACCATTGGGATGAATTCAGTAGAGAGATGGAGAATGACATGTATAGTACACAAAAAATAATTTGGAAGCTCCTGAGAGGACTCAGAAAGGAGGTCAATGAAACAGCACAGATAAGTACCATTGAGTCGCAAAAACTGGTAAAATTCTTAAAGCAATTGTATTCACAAGAAGACGGTGAATTGAGCGAAATGACAACATCTACGGATGGCACTCGTATACTAGACCAGATAACGACGGAAGCAGTAGGAGCAGCTATAAAAAGTTTAAAAAACGGAAAAGCACCAGGCCCAAACAACATAAAAATCAAACTCCTAAAATATGGAGGGCAACCACTAGCAGAACAATTAACAAAGCTGTTTAATAAGATCCTTTCTACTACACATGTGCCACAAGACTGGAAACACACACACACAAGAAAGGTAGATTAGACGACTCAAATAACTACCGATGCATCACCCTGCTAGACACTTCAATGAAGATATTCATAAAACTTTTGGCGAACAATATCGGAATAAATGCAACAATGAGGGAAGAACAACAAAGGTTCAGGAGAAATCGTTCAACAACAGACGCCATAACTCGTCAAATCGCTGAGAAAGCAATCAAATTCAACAAACTTGCCTATCTCTGCTTTGTCGATCTCGAAAAGGCATTCGACAAAGTGCTCCTTTCTGACGTGTTGAAAGCCATAGAGGCGGAAAACATCCATCCAAATATAATAAAAACGGTGAAACAACTGAACACAGACAATAAAACAAAACTAAGGACTTCGAACGGGGAAGAAATAGAAATTAAAATCAAGGCAGGTATACGACAGAGCGACAGGCCCACAACTTTTCAACATGCTAATGGACAAAATAATAGGAAGCCTGGACAGAACAACCCACGGATACAAACTAGGCAGGACTGTCATAAAGATCGTGTGCTACGCTGATGATGTCAATATTATTGCAGACTCAGAAGAGGCACTGCAACGGC
Source organism: Tachinus rufipes (assembly GCA_963932245.1). NCBI lineage: Eukaryota > Metazoa > Arthropoda > Insecta > Coleoptera > Staphylinidae > Tachinus > Tachinus rufipes. The sequence goes on along the minus strand of OZ010748.1, from coordinate 73,024,314 downwards.
TGCTAAACAACATGTAATAGAGTCAATATAAAAATTGCTACAAAAAAACCAAAAACCTAATCATTTTAAAATCACCAATTAGGTGCAAAGTGGTAGTACGAGATCAAATTATCGAACAAGTGTCCGCATTCAAATATCTTGGGGTAGAGATTAACTCGTACGGAGATCTCAAAGACAGCGTTGTGAAGCAGGCCAACAAGGCGGTAAGAATATCAGGCGCCCTGTGCAAACCGATATGGAAGAATAAACACACATCAGTAGAGAGTAAGTCCAGGATATACAAATCATGTGTCAGACCAATACTTACCTATGCAGCGGAAACATGAGTTGACACCGCAAAGACAAAGAGGCGGTTGAGAACCATAGAAATGAAAACCCTACGAACAATAACTGGTCACACATTGATGGACCGCAAACCCAACAAAGAAATTAGAGACAAATGTAACACACCGGACATTGCAAGGTGGGTACAAAGCAGACGACATGGGTGGAACAAGCACATCTCACAAATGGATGATGATCGCCTAGCAAAGATTGTAAGAGATGGCAAAAAAAAAACTCTCGGCAGACCACCAAAGAGATGGAGAGACAGCTGGACGTTGATATCTCAGGAACAACAAAACTAGGATTGACAAAGCGTCACCACAAATTGATCGGCTTTTGATAAGAAGTAGAAGAAGAAGAAAAAAAAAAAGAAAAATATGAAGAAGAAGAAGAAAAAGAAGAAGAAAAACTTTATTGAGCGTCCAGAACTCAACTCCGTATAGTAGTATTAAAAATAGTAGCACCTCAACATGCGTATTTTGGTATCAAGATGGAGTTCGTGATTTTTGAAAAGATTATTCATTGTATTGAAAGCGGCTCAAGCTTTTCTAATTCTATTCTTTGTCTCTTGACTATTGTCTCAGTGTTTGTTCACAATTGTGGCTAAGTATGTTGACTGCCTCACTTTCTCTATTTGTTGATTGTGAACGTCTAGATTTACATTGGGTATTTTTTTTTTGCTTATGACTATGAACTTTGTTTTGTTGCTATTAATATTAAGTCCAAATTTTTCACTAGACGCTACAATTTTGTTCAATAGTGTTTGAAAAAAATCAGCAAGTATCAGTGAAGAAGATAAAACAGATCATAAAGAAAAAACTTAATAACAAAGCACCGAGAACAGGCAAACCTAGTGTTAATTGAAGAAAACTGATGATATGTCTAACCAACACGTTAGCAAAAATTATGGAAAAAGTTATCGTGAGCAATATGGATTTACAAAAGGAAGATCAACTCTATGAGACATTGAAGTACCACAGGGTTCCGCACTAGGATCTAAACTGTGGAATCTAGTCTATAATAAGCTACTTAGGATGCAGCTCTGATAGGTAAGAATATAAACATAGAAATTTTGAAGGAAAACTTAGAGTTGGCAATAGAAATGATAAAGAAATAGAGGAAATATAGCAAAATACAGGTAAGAAAACAAATAATAACCATAGAGAAAGCAATTAAATACCTCCAAGTTACACTTAAAGCAAAAGGTTGAAACAAACAAGTTAATGAATTGGTAAGAGAAACAAAAAAAATAGGAATGCTTATGTTAAACAAGGAAAGGCTAGGCTAATTGCACCGGCGGCTAGAAGTAAACTATTGTACGCTGCAAAAACATTTGGAGACGCCTTGAAAACAACAAAAAAAAACAGAAAAAAAAGAGCTACTAGAACAAGCTTGTTAAAGATCTGCAGGGCTTACATGACGGTATTGCAGGAGGTACTAAAGATAATTACGGTGACAGATTTAGAGAATAAACCGGCGACGTGTTATCTATACAACACAATTTCTTACCGAACATGGAGTCTTTGGAAAGTATTTACAAAAAATAAATAAGATGGAAAAAAAGAAAGATGTGTATTCTGTCAAGATGATACGCACGACAACGAAGAACATACGCTAATAGAGTGCAAAGCGTGGGAGAAAAATAGGAAAGAGTTAGAAAAGATATTAGAAAACAAATTCACAAATCTATAATCGTTAAAATACGCCTGAATGACGAAAACAAATAAAGAGCACTAAAAAACTATGCAACGACAGTATTTAAAAAAAAAAAAGAAACTGCTTCAAGTTTGTCATATCAATTATCAACTGTCAATTAATGTTGACAAATCTGTCATATAAACTGTCAGTTTGACAATGGTAAACTATTAAAAAAAAAAAATGATTTATGACTGTTAGTTTCTACAGCTCTCTTAGTTAACAAGTTTGGTAATAAATATCTGAGTTTGCAACTATATATTTAAGGCAGTTCTTACGTGAAAAGGCATAAAATATTGGCTTTTGTAATTAAAAAATATTTTTTTTAGTTATGTGAACTGTCAGCTGTATAAACTGTCAATTTTTATTTTAGACTGTCAAATATCAATTTAACAAAGCAACTGTTGACTTTTTTATAAATCTATCATACGAACTGTTAATTTGACATCTGTCAATTTTCTTACAAACCATATATATGAGTTAACTGTCATATACACTGCAAATTTTAATCTTGAAATTAAATTTGTAAAATAAACTATTTTTGATTCTTGAGAAATTTGCATTATAAATCTATTGTCAACTTTAATATTGGCAAATCAGTTAATTGAACTGATATCTGTTAATATGAAAATGCAACTGTCGACTGTTTTACAAATTTAATAATAATAATTTATTTGATAAACAGTACATACAGTTTTTGAAATAAATTATCAATTTGATAATTCAACTGTCAACTATTTCACAAATCTTTCTACTGTTAACATAATAATTCTCAACAAATTTGTCTTATAAACTGTCAATTTGATTTATGACTTGCTAAATTTATTTTTGACAAATCTATCATATAAACAGTCAACTGCTAATTTGACAAAGCAATTGTCAACTATTTTACAATTTTGTCATATAATTTTTTTTTTTTGACAAATATGGTTTACTTTAGTCCATGCGGTTTTCTTTTATGTTGTTCATTATAACTTTGAGTTTAAAAAGTTGTTTAATAGTTAATAGCTCTTTGTATGGATCATTTGAATAACTGCGTATATTTTTTATTTCTTGGTTTTGTGATTTTTGTAGTCTTTTAGTAATATAATCCGATGCTTTACCGTACACAATTATTCCATACGTAATATAGATTCTGGAAGTGCGCGATATATTGTTCTTATAGTTTGTTCTGGTATAAACTGTCTAAAGTAGTAAAAACTGTTTGGTTTTCAGTTCAGATCTTGGTCTATTCATATCCCAAGATACTTCTGCTTTTTTAAAACTTTTACTTATGGCAATCATAGTTGTCATATATTTGGACTTTCTGTAAGCATTTGGATTCATGAAAAATCAAGTTGATTTGTTCTTTCTTTTTTCGTTGATGTAGTGATACTATATAAACCAGTTTTGTTTTTTCTCTTTTTATAGTGAGTCCTTTGTTGTGAACCTATTTTTAAAACTGTTTAAAATCTCTTTGCACGTTTTTCAACGCTTGTTGTACATTTTTGTGGATCGATAAAAAAGTATTTAGAGTTTTTAAAGCATGATTCTACATATAACAAATAAAGTATTGGTCCCAAAATACTGCCTTGGGGCATACCTCTGTCAATAGTTTGCCCAGTTTCTTTTTTAATTCCATTTTTTTCTAAAGTATTTATTAGCATATTATGGTCAAGAGTATCAAATGCTTTTGAGAAGTCGACAAATAAGCACAAAGCGTGCATGTTCTTATCCAATGCTTGGTTAACTGTATTCGTAAATTTCTCAAGTAGTTGGATTGTGCTTTTTGATTTCTGATATCCATATTGATTGGTGTCTATTAATTTATTTTCTTCCAAATACACTGTTACCGTTCTTTCAATGTATCTTTCTAATACTTTTGATACAGTTGGTAGTATAGAAATCGGTCTGTAGTATTTAAGATTGTTTCTTTTTTTTCACCATCTGGTCTACTAAATCTTTTTTGTTTGTTCCCAGTGTTTTTTTCATATTTAATTTTGCCGAGTTAAATACTTTTATGTAGTGTTCTCTTTTATATCGTTTAATCATGTGTGTAGCTTTATTTCTCGATTTGTTGTAGCGTTTTCTAAGCTCATTCTTTAATACTGTTAGGTTCTGTACAACATTTCCATATTTCAAACTTACTATCTCGTTATTGCATTTCTTTCAAAATTTCTCCATTTATCCATATTTTTTATTTTAACAAAACAACTGTCAATTTTTTAAGAAAAAGTGTAAATATCTGACATAATTGCTTCACATATAAACTGTCAACTTTCTTTTTAACAAATCTTTTGTTAATTTAGATTAAAATAATCGCTGAGATTTAATTTAATTTAACAGATCATAGAAATAATCATATAATAAATACACTGCAAGGCAGAGAAAACGGGCCACCCTGATGAATACCATATATACCACATGTACAGTCTGGCCAATTTGCGCGATCGTGATGGTTAATTTAAAAAAGGCAATAAAATTAAAAAAAAAATTACCATATTGGGTAGTTTGTGAATACTGAGTCTAAGTTTTAGTTACGGATTTGAGTTGACTTTGCCAGTTTTGGGTGGCTAGAGTAGTGTTGCTTTTGGTGGCGACATTTTGTTGATTACCGGTTTATACCTATCTGCTAGAAGGTGTCTTAAGTTAATAAATTTTATGGTTTTTTGAACGTTTTTTATCAGTGATTGATTTCCAGTATTGTAGTGAAAACAACTACTTTGGCGTCATTTCTATTTCCACATATAATTTGATAATCAATTATTTCTTTTACCAGTACATTTAGAAAGGATTAAACTATATGTGTTCAGAGTATTTTAGTCAAATTATATTTGCAAATAGCATTAAAATGTGTTTAAAAGTACCTAAAAACGCATTTATTTCAATATTTGGATACATTTTTTGGCTGAAATTTGTTGGCCTTACCGGTTTTGAGAAAAGGGTTACAATTATGCACTTTATAGATTTGTGTAAAAATCTTATATGTTGGAAAATCTGTACCAAGTCAGTTAAATTTAATAAACATAAGCTGTTAAGAAACCTACTACGTCAAAAAGTTACAGTAATAATTTATGTAGGCCAAAATATAGCAGATCTGTCAAACAGTCTTCTAAACTAATAGAAAAAAACTACAAAAAAAGTTACTGAGACTACATCTGTTAAAAACTGTCATAAAATGTAAATACATGTTTGACATAAATCTGCCAAATTGTTTTTTAAACTGTCAAAAAGTTACTAAAAACTTCAAATAGTTACTAAAAGTGTCAAACAATTTAACAGCAATGTACTAAAATGCAAAAAGTTACTAAAAATTAAAAAAAACTACTTATGTTGGCAAAAATATAGCAAACTTGTCAAATAGTAATCTATACCGCTAAAAATGTCAAAAAGTAATTACTTTTGTGAAAAAGTTACTAAACTGTCAATAATATTGGAATATTTCTAAAATGTTACTAAAACTGTCAAATAATGTTCAGCATAAATTTTTGGCATAAATTTATCAAGATTTTAAACTGATAAAATTTTACTGAAAACTTAAAAAAATCACTAAAACTGTCAAATAATTTACAACAATTTAATAAAATGTTTACAATCTGCCAGATATGTCAAATTGTATTTACGTATGTCAAAAAATAGCTATATTATATTTTTAAACTTTCAAAAACGTTATTACATTTGTCAATAAGTTACTAAAAACTTTAAAAAGTTACTAAAATTGCCAAAAAATTTATAGCAACGTGTAAATATACCGTAAGATGTAAGCAATTCAGAACTGATGAATTATATTCCATACTGTTACTAAAACGTTACAAAAACTATCAAACAGTTTACAAAAACATAACATGCTAAATTGTATTTTAAACTGTCAGAAGTATTACTAAATCTGTCAAAAAACTATTTAAAATGTTAAAAATTAACAAAAATTGTTAAAACGCATACAATCTGCCAGATGTGTCAAATTTAATTCAAAACTGTCAAAAACGTTACTACATGTGCCAAAAAATTACTAAAACTGTTAAACAGTTTACAATAATATTATAGTTTACGTATCAGATCAATATTTTAAACTGTCAAACTGTTTGTAGTAATTTATTAAAACATTATAAGTTTGGAGATGTATACAAAGTGTAAAATTGTATTTTAGTCTGTCAAAAGTTACTACATCTGCCAAAAAATTTCTAAAACTGTCAAATATTTTTTATGTTTAATACATATAAAATTGGCAAAAACATAGCAAATCTGTCAAAAAAGTAATAAAAACCGTAATAGAGTTAGTCACGCATAAAAATATCATAAGTTGGGAAAAATAAACTAAATCTGCAAAATTTATTCTAAACTGTCATACAAAACAGTGACAAATAAGTCATAGTAATCTGTATAAACATTGTAAGTTAAAAAAAAAAACATCTTTTAAAAAGTTACTAATAACAAAGTGTAAAAGTATAATAAGTTAGCGCAAACGTACCAGACACGTCTTATTGCAATATAAATTGTTAAAAAAGTTACTACATTTAGCCAAAAGTTACTAGAACTATCAAACAGTTAATTGTATTTTAAAACATAAGTCACTAAAAGAATTAAAAATAATTGAAACTCTTAAAAAAAAGTTGGCAATTATGTGGCATAACTGTCAAAATATGTTCTGAAACTACTAAATTTTAAAGGAAATATTTATCAAACAATTGTCTCTAAAGCTTTGTTTTCTAACAAAATTATTATTTTCTGTTACTATATAACTGTTAAAAGCTAGCAACATTTTTAGGTTGTTAATTCAAACTGTCAAAAAGTAACTAAAATAACAAAAATACTGTTAAAATGTTAAAGTTGGAATAAATAACCACTAAACACTAAATCTTTTTTAGAAATACTAAATACCCAACAAATGGTAATTTGTAGACATTTTATCTTTAGTGTTGTTTATGTATTTTTCTTAACTTTTAATGCACAAATCCGGCTTTGTAATACACAAATCCGGCGTTTTATGCTTAAATTAAGGTTTGTTTGTCAATAGTAATTTATTTATACTTGTTCATACATTCTGTCCCACCACATATTCTGTACGTGGAGTCAACTTGAAGTTTAACGTTGCCAAGATTAAAAACAATGCCAGTAACTCTCTTAATGTTAACGTGTTAAAAATAGAATGGTTCAACAGAAAAGTACAGAATCCAGATGGAAACGGGTACAAATTTGAGCCTTCCAGCACACTATTGATCACCTTTAGAGGCGACCGTAGCACAATGGTCTAGTGCGAGGACTGTTGTGCAGGCAGCCCGGGTTCGATTCCCGGCAGCGGCAATATCTAATTTGTCGAATATATTTCGATGCAGTCGTCTCCTTTGCAAGGCAATGGCAAACCAGCAAAGTATTTGCCTAGTAAACCCCTCTAGTGGTGTGGTTCGGATTCCACGTTTAACTGTAGGTCCCGTATGTTTGTGTGGAACTATTATCGCGCACCACAAACATACGAGAGGGGCGCCGAACACTCATAGCGAGTATGGCACTATAAGAAGAAGAAGAGGGCATGTTCTTCCCAAAATGTTTATCTTCAACCTTAATTCCCTTTTTATTAGCGTGTATGTTGTTAAAGCTATTCAGTTTTAACTGTATGCGGTATGGCCACACTTCCAAAGTGTGTAAAAGCAGTATTAAATGCCCCTCGTGCTCTGATCAACACAAAATCAAAAATTGTAGCAAACTTAATGCTCCATGTTGTAATTTCTGCAAAGACCAGCATTATTTCAATGAGTTTAGGTTCTCATTGGCTAATCGAATTTGCCCTGAATACGTTCGGCAGTCCAAAATCAAACAAGCCATGGCCTTTTATAGCTACTCCTTCCATGAAACTTCACAATTCAATTTCAATTTCAATAACCCCACCACGCAATTAGATAGAGATTTTTCCCAATCTCTGCCTACAACCGAAATTCCCCGGCAAACGTCCCGTCAATATAACCCTTTAGTGTACCCTTCCTTAGATGCAAGACTCTCTACCAACGCATCGTTTGTTTATAACTTGGTAGAAATGTTAGTCAAAGCTCTTGAACAGTTTTCCATGCACAACCCCAACAAATCAATCTCGTTTAGGTTTAATCTTCTGAAGTGATTTAACAATTTAGTATAACAATTAAACGAGTCATGCGCCAATACGTCTGGTTAGTTGGAATACCCAATCTGGATATAACAAAAAACCGGAACTGTTACGCATGATGCATGAATTAAAGATTAATGCAGTTGCTCTGTGTGATACTTGGATTCGTCCAAATAAACACTTTGCAATTCCTCAGTTCAGCTATTTCCACAGTATAAGAGATAATGGCTATGGAAAAGTATTCTTGTTTTCCAAAATTCCTACGTTTAATGTTTTACCTTGTTTCCAATTTGTTTAGTCCTCTATGTCTAACTTTACCATTTTGTCATGTTATCGGTCGTTGAATAGGAGTCTTTGGAAACAAATAATCTTGTCCTTATTATCCCCTTTTATTATTGTTGGCCACTTTAATGCCCATCATCCTCTCTAGGGTCACCATTATTATAACCTCATTGGATTGGAAATAAAAACTGCAATAGATTCTTTAGGTCTTATTATTCTAAATGATGGGTCACCAACGAACATCCACATGAACGTAATCGACCTAGTCATCTAGCCTCACCGGATATTGCTTTAAAATATCATTCGGTAACATTGCAAAACAACTATGGAAGTGTTCACTTTCTTATTATCACCAAAATTAATTCAGTCTCATTATGCCCCGTACACTCATTACAAACAAATTTTTGCAAAAAAAATAGATTGGGTGTCATATAGAGAAATGTCTGAAAAACTGGAAGACATCCCATCCCGTATCCAAATTACTATCAACTTGTCACCTGGTTTGTTGATGCTGCCAAATTGTCCTCTTCAAAGCTCCTGATTTTGCTTCATAAAACCAAAAGAGCCCCTTGTCCATAATAGGACAAAAAATGTTCTGAGGCGGTCAACAAAAGGAAGCGTTTTCTTACTATATTCCGCCGTATAAAAAAACTAGTGCATCTTGACACTGCTAGAAAAGCTATGGCTCAAGCAAAAAGACTTCTGTTTCGCAAAACAAGAGAAAGTTTTATAAAATTTTGCAGTTTCAAACCTCCTCACCGTCTTACGTATAGTCAACGGTTAAAAATTTTTCAAAAATCTTCAGATTTGTCACTTCCATTAAAGATGAGATTTGAATTTCAGAATTTTTGTCAAAACTAGCTTTTCCATACGTTCCATTTGGTGCTCACCTTGCTAGATGTTGTTAATTCTCTTTTTTATACTCTGACTACACCTATACAAATAAGCAATCTCAACCTTGTTCTTGCTTACAGAAAAGATTCAACCATGGAAAATGATAACATTTTCTATTATATGTTGCAAAAAGTTCCTTTGCTCACTAAAGCTCACTTGGTGAACATATTTAATACCTTTTTTGAGTATGGAACAATTCTTGATAGTTGGAAAACTATCAAAATTGTACTTATACTAAAAGGAAAATCTTCTCCGGAGTCTATTTTCAGACCCATTGCCATATCATTCTGTGTTTGTAAAACCTTTGAAAATATCATCAAAGTGCGATTGAAAAGATGGTGTAAGATGAACTTTATATTTACAGGCTCTACCATATTTTTCAGAAAAGGCCACAGTATTTATAACAACGTTACGACTCTATACTGTAATGTTAGTATGTGTGCATAGCTTACTTAAAATCTGTTCTAACTAATTTGAATCTGCTTCTTTTCTCATCAACATTATTATCGTACCGGTGTCTGAAAAACGGGTATACTTGGCAGAAACGCGGAAAAAGGACTTGTTACTTCTTTCATCGGACTCTCATAAGGTAGCCCTCTCAGTTTTATTGCTTTTCAACATGTATATACAAGACTTAGTACACTCCTCTATTCCCTCGGTAAAAATCATCTCTTATGCAGATGATTTTGCTATTTATTCATCACGCTACTTTCCAGACAGTGTTATCCAAAATATTAATCTAGTACTAGCACAAACCTTCAGTCGCCTTGTTAGCAGAAACTTAATGTCATACCTATTAATGTTTGTCCTAGTGTTAATAACATTCTTATTGTCCGAGTACTCTTCTATAAATTTGTTCGTGCCACTTTTGACAACAAATTGTTTTGGAGTAACTAAAAAAACCTTGTGCTCAAGGTATTAACATTTTGAGAAGTGTTGCAGGCACTTACTGAAAAAGAGACCTAGAAATCCTTCTTAATTTTTACAAAACTTTTGTTAGATTTTGCCTTGACTTTGTCTCTCATCTTCTATCTTTTTGCAGTAATACAAACTTACAATTTTTGAATTGAATTCAAAACAGGGTAATGAAAATCTGTATGGGAGCTATGAATTCCACTCCTATTAACATCATGGAAGTAAAAGCCGGTATTATGCTATTTGGACTCTATTGTACAGTATCTTTTTCTTTTCTTTAATTATTAACTATTTCACAAAATTGTCAATTCTAATAATCTCAACTGTTTTACAAACTTGTCAGATAAACTGTCAAATGTCAATTTGACAAAGCAACAGTAACGGTTACAAAAATCTATCTAATAAAATGCCAACTTAACAAAGCAATTCTCAACTATTTCACAAGCTGCTAACAGACAATTCTATAAATCTGTTGTATGAGCTTTCAAGTGTTAATTCAACATTTGTCAACTGTCTGAAAAATCTATTATGTCAGCCGTTTGACAATTCAACTGTAAATTTTGAATTTTAGAGAAACAACTATATGATTCCTCTGGACAAATCTGACGACTTTAATTTGTAGATAAACTGTCAAAAATCAATTTGACAAAGCAACTGTAAACTGTTACAGAAATGTATCTAATAAAACGACAACTTCACAAAGCAATTATTTATATTAGTGCTAATCTGTCAATATAACATCTCCCAACCGTCTCAAAAGTTTGTCATATGACCTGTTTGACATATAAACTGTAAATTTTAATTTTTAAAAATCTGTCATATAGATTGTAAACTGTCAATTTGATAAACAACTGTCAACTGTTTTACAAATCTGACTTATAAACTATCAAGTTGGTTTTTGATAAACTTACATTATATATATATATATCAATAAAAACTGTTAATTGTTTTACAAATCTGTCATAAAATCCGTTTTTTTTATAAACTGTCAACTGTCAACTTAACAAAAAACTGTCAACAGTCTCACAAATTTGTCAGATAAATTGTCAACTTTATTTTTGGCAGAAGTGTCATTTAAACTGACAATTAGTAATTTAACAAAATAACTGTCAACTGTTACACAAATTTGTTAAATGAACTATATGTCATATAGACTGCCAACTGTCAGTTTAACAAAAAAAAAACTGGTAACACGTTTTGTTTTTAAGAAACCTGTCTTAAAACTGTTGATTCGGTAAAGCATAAATCAACTGTTTTAGAAATGTCTCAGTTGAGTTATTAAATGTCAATTTAATAAAGCAACTGTCAACTGTACCTCACATTTGTTTTATAAGCTAACTGACATATAAACTGCAAAATTTGTCATATAAATTATCAATTCTCAATATGATAATGCAATTGTTGTCTACGTTTCAGTTTTTTAAGTTTCTCTGATTAACTTTAAACTGTCTATGTTAGACAAAACTATCTGACTTAATATTAATAATAATAATTTTTTCTTAACTAAATTGAACTGCCACCTGTTACTTTAACAAATAAATTGCCTCACATAAAAACTGTCAGTTTGACAAATTAACTGTAACTTTTCTGAGAAAGTGTATAACTTTCTGATATATAAAAACACTTCCATATAAACTTTTAATATGCTGTATAAAGTGACAAATCATTTGTAAACGTTTTAAAAAAGTTATATCTTTTTTGTAGCTTTAAAAATATAAATTTTCACTGCCAAACTCTTCATCCGGCTTCTAAACCCAGTAAATAACGTGTTAAAATTTACTGCCAAATTAATAATCCAATTTTCAAATTATAAATGCGGCCGTTATAACTGTAAATCCGTCTTCGAAAGTGTAAACCCGGTCTTTAAAGTGTTAAATGTAACTGCTAATCAGTAAATTTGGCTTTTAAATTATAAATCCGCTAACTAATATATTAAACTATACTTATAAACTGTTAATATGACTTTTAAAGTATAAATTAGGTCTTCAAAAACAAAAACCTTGCCTACAACGTGTCTAATCAACTGCTAAACTGTTAATCCGGCTTTTAAATTATTTTGTTTAGTTAATTATAGTGTCAATAGGACTAATTAAAATTACTAGTATTTATTTATAAAATTACAAAGTCCGGCCATGTAGTATCAAAATATTGTCAAAAAACATCAAGATCAGGCCCCAAACTGTTAAAAGTTTCATAAATTTATTCATAAACTGTTAAAAATAGCAAAAATTGGCCATAAACCGTCAAAAAGTGCAAAATTCTTATTTCAAAAAGGCAAAATTAGGCTAAGAAGTGTTAACATATTGTTAGAAAAAATCGAAATTTGCCATACAAAAGTTTGTTCATGGAATGTTAAATATATCAATATTCTGTTAAAGAGTGCAAAATTCTATTTATTAAATGTCAACAATAGAAAAATCCGGCCATAAATTGTGAACAAATGCTAAATTCTATTTACGAGATGTTAAGAACAGCAAAATTTGACTATGTTAAAACGTGCAAAAATACATTCATTAAATGTCAAAATTTGGCCATAAAAAATATTATCAGAAAGCACCAAAAATGAAAAATTCTATTTATAAAATGTCAAAATACGTTCATAAACTGTCTAAAAATACAATTTTTGTATGACATGTTAATGAACAGTCAAAAAACCGGCCATAAACTGTTGAAAAATGTAAAATTCTATTCACGAAATGTTAAAAATAAGATATTTTGGAATATTGCCAGAAATATCTAAAATTTGGCCAAAAACTGTCAAAAGATGAAAAATTATGTTTATGAAATGTCAAAATAAGCAAAATCTGGCCTTGAACTGTCAAAAAATGCAAAATTCTATTCATAAAGTAGTAAAACCCGGCTATGAAGTATAAAAATGAAAAAAAGCCTTAAAAAGTTAAAAAGTACAAAATATGAAGTGTCAAAAATAAAAATATCCGGCCATTAATTGTTGAAAAATGCAAAATACTATCCATTAAATTCAAAATTAGCACAATTTGGCTATAAAATATAAAAATATTGTCAGAAACTTTTAAAAAGTGCAAAATTCTATTCATGAAATGTTAGAAAACACTAAAATCCGACCATAAACTGTCAAAACGTTCAAAAATCTATTTATAAAATATCAAAAATAGCAAAATCTGGCCATAAACTGTTAAAAACTACAAGATTCTATTTATAAAATGACAAAACAGCATGTCCGGCCATAAACTGTTAAAAAGTCCAAAATACTAGTAGTAGTAGTAAACAAATTTATTTCATATACACACATACAACTTTTATTTTTTAAAGAAAATAAACATATATAAAAGTAAGATAGAAATGAGTATGGATATGAATATGAAAAAGGCTATCGACCAAAGTCTTTCTGCCCATGAGTATGATTATAGTGGTAAGAAAGATAAAATATAGAAGTTTGGTGAATTAAAAAAAAAAAAAAAAATAGCAAGTGAAATGATCGTCAGTTAGTCTGAATTGTTAGTGATATTGGAAATTAGTAGGATATGTCAAGGATGGATTTAGATGGAAATATATATTTAGCAACTTTTCCTTGATTTCTTGGAATAGCAAGTTTAGATATTATTTTCACGTTAGCAGACCTGTTGCAGAATTTTTTTGTCAGTTCTGAGTGACGTTCGGAAAGTGGTTTAATTTGCGTTAGTTCATAAAGAGACTCATTATTGATGTTGTGTAAAGAGTTATTAGGATGACGTATTTTAGTGATACACCTAATAGCTGATCGTTCAGCAACATGCAGATTACTTAGAGTCTCTTTACAGCATTGTGAAAAAATAATTGATGCATAATCTAATAGACGTCTGCAAATAGATTTATAAATATGTGTAGCTGTTTTTATATTGATATCTTTTCCTCTATAGGTAAGACAGCGGAAGTGTTTTGCTTTAAAGGATAGTTTATTATCAAGAAGTACGCCTAAATATTTGCATGTTGGAGATGGTTGAATTGTTACATGGCTCAGATTAATATTTGGTGAGTTTTTTGATATGCGATGGTATGGAATAAGGAGTTGGGTTTTGTTAGGACTGGCATAAAGCCTCCATGTATTGAACCATGTTTCAATATGCTTGGTTAGAGATTGTAAGTGCTGAATAGAATGTGCCAGATTTTTCGCATGAGATATCAGCACAGTGTCGTCGGCATATTGTAATATGTACATTTTTGGATTAAAATGTTGACCCACGTCCAATATATTACTACAATATATATTGTACAAGAGTGGTGACAATGGAGATCCTTGCGGAACGACCTGCTTAGGAAAAAAGACGGGAGAGAAGGAATTTTTAACTTTAACACGTAGTTGTCTATTTTGAATTAAATTTTTTATTGTGCAAATTAGGTAAGGAGGAACTTGCATTAATGACAGTTTGTACAAGAGACCTTTTAACTAGACAGAGTCAAAAGCCTTGTTTATGTCAAGAAATAGTGCTGACGTCTGTCCGCCCTCAAGGTGAGTTGTTTGGATGTTGGAGGTAAGAATGCATAAAGGATGGATAGTAGATTTGTTTGAAGAAAAACCAAACTGATGGATAGGTATCTTGAGTTGTACATAGCTTAACAATTTTTGCTTAATGTGGGATTCAAGGATTTTAGCTATAAGTGGAAGAAGTGTTATAGGTCTATAGTTGGATGCAGAGGTAGTATTTGAGTTTTTTTTTTGGTATGCAAATTACTATTCCACACTTGAATTCAGTAGGAATATATTGATGGGATAGGCAGAAATTGAGGATTTTAATTATATGGATGTGGATATTATTGTGTAGGCGTTTTAGGATTTTTCGGGGAATATTATCTGCACCAGGAGATGAATTTTTACCAGTTTTTAGAATTAGAAAATATTCATCTTCAGATATTAATACATTTTGGTATGGGGTTTTAAAATAATTGTCATACCAGTTATCTACTTAAGTCCGTTTTTGTTCGTCATAGTCATCATTTTTACTAAAGCTGAACGCTTTTGTAAAATGATTAGAGAAAATGTTTGCTATGTCTTGATCAAGTTCATGTAGTTTGTTAGTGTCTGGATCAGTTATAAGCTGCATTTTTAGAGATGAGGTATATTTACTCAGTTTTTTAATTTCCGTCCAGTATGTTCGTCCCTTTTGTTTGTTAATTTTGTCACAAACTTTTGTCCATTTGCTTTCTTTGTAGTTGCATATTAACGTATGAATGTTTTTATTTAGTTCGTTAAATTTACGTTTAATAGTTGCGTCTTCTGTTTCTTTAAAATCTCTGTACAACTGTCTTTTTTGTTTTATGAGTCTAAGGATAAATGGAGGAAGTGGGTAGTTAAAATAGGTTTTCTTTTTTAGGGGCAAGTTGTTCTTAATTGAGTTGGTTAGTTTTCCCAAAAAACTTGATATTTCAGTTGGAGTAATATTAGGATTGGTTGCTATATACTTTTGCATGTCTTTGTCAACTTTTTTAATGTCGCATAGGTCATACTGCTGAATATATTCTATGGGATTGGGGATAGGAAAAGTTTGAGTATTTAATTTGAATTGAATAGCTAAATGGTCGGAACAAAGTTCGTGTATAAGTTGGATAGAGTTTATGAGCGGAATTATATTATTTGTGGCTAGTAACAGATCTGGTGTAGAGCTAGGATTGTTAGGCATGATAAAAGTAGGAGCTGTAGGAATTGCTTGAAAGTCAGAGTTATTTAGAAACTGTGATAGTTGTTTTTTTTGCCGCATTGGGATTAAAATCACCAATAATAAATGCATATTTGCATAGAGATGCTATCTTCTATATTTGAGTGGGGATGAATATAAACCAAAAAAATATTAATTTTTTGTTATGAAACGGTATGGTGAAATGTAACGTATCATTTAGTAAATTATTAATTTTTGGAGGATTGGCTTTGCCCAAGTGAACAAGTGGATTTGCTAAGACTATTGATCCGCCTCTGTAGTTTTGATTAAAAATAGTGGCAGAGTTTTGAATTGAAGACCAGTTTTGAAAGTTTATTTTTTGTTTGGATTTAGGTTAAAAAATGTTTTGCACTTAGGTTGGTCAATAATGTGGTTCATTGATGAAGGTTTACATGAAATAATAAAGTGGTTTTTTATATTTCAAATTTTGAATGAATTCAATGTATCTAATGCCACACACACACACATCATAATTATGACTGTTGGGTCATGATTTATTCAATAGCAAAGTGCATATCGACATTGTATCACTGCGCAAGATTGAGGAATAAAACGCACTTACACTTACATGACGTTGTCAAGTTTTGACATCAGTTTTCTTTTAACAGAACACGGACTTGTTGTTACTTGTAGGGCTATCATTTGAACTGACTTCTTTACAAAGCAAAAGAATCAGTGACAGCAGCTTCTTCCATTAGCAATTCAAAAAAATAATTTATAACTAAACACAAATTATTTTATCAGTAAAAATCTTTATCCACATCATTCGATAGATTTGTCTATCGCTATTTTGCAACCAAGAAATCTGTAGTTTTTAAAGCAATTATAGATTTCTTTGTTATAATATTTCTTATCTTTATACCAAAACGTATGGTAAAACTTACCAATAAATAATTGCTCAAATTTTTAACGTTCATGTACGGTTAAAAATTAAAATTAAGTGGCGGGTAAAGGTTGTTTTTAATACGTGTTAGTTTACGATCATTTTTTTGAGTTATTTGTTGCTTAGCTTTTCTAAGTTTCAAACTCTTTCATCTTAGTATAACACGTTGGCTTAATCATCTTTTAAATAAACAGTAAACACTAAAAAGGTTCTACTAAAAATTAGTAATATGTAACAATAAATACTGTATTTTACAAAAAAACTAAAAAAAAGTTTCTATAAAAATAACTCTCTTTCAACAATTGTGCTCAA
This sequence comes from Tachinus rufipes, assembly GCA_963932245.1. Taxonomy (NCBI): domain Eukaryota; kingdom Metazoa; phylum Arthropoda; class Insecta; order Coleoptera; family Staphylinidae; genus Tachinus; species Tachinus rufipes. Next base: position 73,007,264 of record OZ010748.1, on the reverse strand, counting down.
TCAATTCTCCTTAAGTTTAAAATGTGATAAACAAGTAGATAACAAAATTAAAATATAATAATACACTTAAGTGGTAACTTAATAGTTAAAGGTAGATTAGGAAAAAGTTTTGGGGATTTAGAATTCATTTGGCTACACTTAACCAATTGTAAAGCAAAACTAAAACTAACATCACAATAGAAAATAATTATAAAAATCACAATTTCATAGGTCATACACGTAACATATATACCTTCCTGTCGGTTTCAGGATGCGCAAACGCATCGTTAACTATACCAAAAACTTCTTTATTTTTCTTGCTTTTGAAAAAATCTTCTATTTCTTCAAGACTGCGATTTTTTGTTTCTGGTAAAAAGCACTTGCAAAAACCGAGTGCTATAAACGCAGCTATTGAGAAAACTGTTAATGTACCACTAAATCCTAAAAATAGAATCATGTCAGGGTAGATTTTAACGCAAACAAATATAAATGTTTGTGCTATGCATATAACAACTCCTGACATTATTGAGCGGACCCTGATTGGAAACAGTTCTCCTACTAGAATCCATGGTATTGGTAGCATCCCTATCATTGAAAACAAGACGTTAAATAGGATGCAAATTAAGGGTAGCATCGTGAATATCTTCATCTCTCCTGAATTAAATTCGTAATATTTAACGTAGCCTACTATGATTGATAGACTGAGAGCCATTCCTGCGCTTGAAAACATGCAAAGCGTCCTCCTTCCATATTTATTAATAAGAAACGCTCCGGCTATGGACATTAAGAACCGTATCACGCCTACTATGATAGAAGAAATATACTCATCAACATCTATGTTGGCTTCTTGAAAGAAACTGACAGCGTAGAATAAAATAGCATAAATTCCAGAAAGTTGTTGTAACAGGAATAAGGCAACAAGTATGAAAAACGGTTTTGCCGTTCCAGGATTTAGGTATAATGTAAGCCCTTTGTGTTCTCCTACTTCGCTTTCAGCTTGTAGATGTTTTTGGTATTCGCTTTGTGCCAGAGCATTGCTTCTTCTAAACCAAACGAGGCTGTCGAATGCTTCTTTTTTGAGTTGACGTTTGAATAGGTAACCAGGACTTTCTGGTAGAAGGTGTACGCTAAACATTGTGAAGATCGCAAATGTTATAGAGATGAAGGCGACCATTTTCCAGGAGATCATGTAGCCTAATGAATAGGTGAGGAGGATGCCAAATGACGCCATGACTGGGCCGAGAGCTTGAAAGATGCCGCGGTTTTCGGGGGTTGATATTTCTGAGACGTAGGTATAGCACGCTGTAGACATTCCTGAAATGATAAAAATATGTTAGTGATTAAGAATTGTTATGTAATATTAGGGTTTGCAACAATTTTTAAGGGCGCGGTTTAAGAAGTGTATAAAATGAAATTTTCGGTCTAATAAAATATATGAAAATTTAAAACATTTAACTCTTTGCTGTTTTTTGCTCTTGCTGAGACACCCTTTAGATATAAACGTTTATTTCTAAAACGCAAGTTTTAATTAATATTTTGATATCAACTAAATTGACATTACAAAAATTTAATTATTTATTTTATTCATTATGGCAATATAGCAAAAATAATCAGTGTTTATATTGTTTGTGTTCATTTATATTTAAGATGATTAAAAAACGTTTATTATTATTGTTTTTATCTTAAAATATGCAATTTTAACTGAAAAGAACGAAATAATAGAAAAAGCGAGTGAACCCTTTTCAACGGAAACTCAATATTATTTCCATTAAAATTTGAAAGCAAATATATTTACAGACGTTTCTATTACTTTGCAAATGTGAAAAACCTTTTAGTAGAAAAAAAGCGTTTGCATACTATTCACGGAAGAGACGACTATACAGGGAGTTAAGTTGCTTTTAAAATGTATATGTATAAAATAAATTGTATGTTAATTTGTTTATTTAGAAAAATACATATATTAATAGAGGAAATGCTCATATTATATATTTTAATACGTGCTATTTTAACCTATTTATGCACCGGAGCTATCTGAAAAGATAACCTATACATGCAGGGCCGTATTTAAAGCAAAATTTTGTAGTGGTTTGATAAAAGGTTGGTAAAACACATTTTTTGCAATAAATTTGTTTATGCCAAAAAAATCGAAATGCCAAATGTTTATGCCAAACAGATTAAGCAATCTATTTCACAAAACGGTCAATTCTATAAATTAAATGTCAACTGTCTCACAAATCTGTCAGACAAACTATCAAATGTCAATTTGACAAAGCAACTGTCAAATATTTTACAAATCGCACCCTTTTATTTAACATAAACTGTTAAGGGCGCGGTTTAGGGAGTGTCAATTTAACTCTTTTTTTTAATTGTTTTGAAATTTCTAGTCAGATTTTAAAAAGGAGTTAAATTGCGTAGTTTTATGACACTCCCTAAACTACGCCCTTAATTCAACAAAACAATTGTCTCACATATCTGTCAAATGTGTTACATAATTTGTTTTACTTATGAACTTATAAATTTTAATTTGATCAAAATGTAAACTTTCATATTTCATTAGTTCAATAACTGAGCGTGACTTGATTTATTTTGGTAACCCAGCAACCCGCCTGAGCGTTTGTGATCAAAGGAATTATATTTTTTCCCACTTTAAGCATATTTTGTCAACTGTCACCTTTACTGTCGTACTTTATGACAGCAGAAACATCAGTAGTGATTGATTAGCCAATTCCTGGATAACAAACACTCGAGTGGGTGGGTGGGTGAGCCACAGTGGTCTAATAATTGAACGTGACTCAATTTATTTTTGTAACCCACCCACCCGCCCAACTGTTTGTAATCAATGAAATTCTATTTTTTCCTACCTTGCGCATATTTTTGTCAATTGTCACCTCTACTGTCGTACTATATGGCAGCAGAAACATCAGCAATGACTAATTTGCCAATAATTGAGCGAGACTCGATTTATTTTTGTAACAAACCCACCCGCCCAAGTGTTTGTGATCAATGGATTTATATTTTCTCCCACCTTGCGCATATTTTTATCAGTTGTCACCTTTACTGTTGTACTTTATGACAGCAGAAACATCAGCAGTAATTGATTAGCCAATTCCTGGACAACAAAAACTCGGGTGGGTGGGTGGGTGGGTCACAAAAGTCCAATAATTGAGCGTAACTCGATTTATTTTTGTAACCCACCACCCGCCCAAGTGTTTGTAATCAATGGACTTATATTTTCTCCCACGTTGCGCATATTTTTATCAACTGTCATCTCTGCTGTCGTACTTTATAACATCAGAAACATCAGCAGTGATTAAAAAGCCAATCCCTGAACAACAAACACTCGGGTGGGCGGGTGAGCCACAGTAGTCTAATAATTGACCGTAACTCAATTTATTTTTGTAACTCAAACTTCCGCCCAAGCGTTTGTGATCAATGGAATTATATTTTCTTCCACAGTGGTCCAATAATTGAGCGTGATTTGATTTATTTTTGTAATCCACTAACCCGCCCAAGTATTTATGATCAATGGAATTATATTATCTCCCACCTTGCGCATATTTTTGTCAATTGCCACCTTTACTGTAGTACTTTATGACATCAGAAACATCAGCAGTGATTGATTAGCCAATTTCTTGACAACAAACACTCGGGTGTGTAGGTGGGTGGGCCACAGTGGTCCAATAATTGAGCGTGACTCGATTTATTTTTGTAACCTACTCACCCGCCCAAGTGTTTGTGAGCAATAGAATTATATTTTCTCCCACCTTGCGCATATTTTTGTCAACCTCTACTGTCGTACTTTATGACAGCAGAAACATCAACAGTGATTGATTAACCAATTTCTAGACAACAAACGCTCGGGTGGGTGGGTGTGCCACAGTGGTCCAATAATTGAGAGTAACTCAATTAATTTTTGTAACCCACCCACCCGCCCAAGTGTTTGTAATCAATAGATTTATATTTTCTACTACCTTGCTCATATTTTTGTCAATTGTCACCTTTACTGTCGTACTTTATGACAGCAGAAACATCATCAGTGCTTGATTAACCAATTTCTGGAAAACAAACACTAGGGTGGGTGGGTGGGCCACAGTAGTCCAATAATTGAGCGTGACTTGATTTGTTTTTGTAACCCAACCACCCGCCCAAGTAATTGTGATCAATCTAATTATATTTTCTTTCACCTTGCGTATATTTTTGTCAATTGTCATCTCTACTGACGTACTTTATGACAGCAGAAACATCAGCAGTGATTGATTAGCCAATTTCTGGACAACAAACACTCGGGTAAATGGGTGGGCTACCGTGGTCCAATAATTGACTCAATTTATTGTTGTAACCCACCCACCCGCCCAAGCGTTTGTGATCAACACAATTATATTTTCTCCCACCTTGCGCGTATTTTTGTCAACTGGTACCTCTACTGTCAAACTTTATAACAGCTGAAACATCATCGGTGGTTGTTTAGCCAATTTCTGGACAACAAACCGATGCGTGGGTGAGCGGGCCACAGTAGTCCAATAATTGAACGTGACTCAATTTATTTTTGATCATTTTAATGTTTATCTCAATTCTAAAGTTTGTGTGTTGAACCGTTTGTTTCTCTGTATTTGGGGTTTGTGACTTGGCTAAAGTTGGTGTATTATAGATAAATTTTTATTTTTACGGGATTAAAGTTTGCGAGTTTATAAAAACTCTGTTTTATGATATTTATATTAGTTAAATCATTGTTTGGGTTTGAGACTTGGCTAAAATTGATTTATAAAATAAATAAAATTTATGTTTATCACAGTTAATGCTTTTCAATTTGCGGTCGATTATAAATAATTTACTGTATTTGAAGTTTGCTACTTTGATTAAATTTGGTTTGAATCTTGACTAAATTATTAGAAATTCATAAAAATCACAACTGGTAATGTTGTATAATAGTTACTTAAACTGGAATTTCCTTTAACAACAACTGGGTTTGCGACTAAGATAAAATTTTGTTTGAAACTTAAATAAATTGTCAAAAAATAGAATAAATGTTAGTGATTGTTGTTAATTTTTATCTATTATAAACAATTTACTGTATTTGCGGTTTGCAACTTGGCTAAAATTGGTTTCGTACTAAGCTAAATTATGAGAATTTATTTAAAATCAATTAGTTTATTAAAGAATGAATCACTTTGCTTACTTTATTTTTACAAAATTTAAGTTTCCGACTTTGCTATTTGTTTGAGGCTTGGCTAAAATACTGGAAGTTAATAAAAATCAAAATGATTTCACTTTAATTAACAACATTTGGGTTTGCAACTTGGCTAAAATTTGATTTGAAACTTAACTAAATTGTCAAAAAATAAATAAAATATTAGTGATTTGTTGTTAATCAATTTGACCCAGATTATAAATAATTTTACAGTAATCGGGGTTTGCAACTTAGCTAAAATTGGTTTGTTACAAGGCTAAATTATGAGAAATGATTTAAAATTACAATTAATATTAGTTTATTAAACAATGAATCACTTTGCTTTCATTAAACATTGTTTTTACGAGATTTAGGTTTGCGACTTTGCTAAAATTTAGTTCGAGTCTTGGTTAAATTATTAGATACTAATAAAAATTAAAATTAATAGTAGGTTACAATACTTTAAATAGGAATTCACTTTATTTAACAAAATTGGGGTTTGCGACTTGGCTAAAATTTGGGTTTAAAATTGACTAAATTATCAGAAAATCTATAAAAAAATTGTTTGATCACTTTGCACTCAATTAAGTAATTTTATTTTGAGTTTGTGACTTCAGAAACTTATTAGAATTGTAGTAAGGAGTTTTATTGGTTGATAAGTTAATTTACGCTCAATCAGAGCTTATTTTGTAATACTTAGGTTTGTGACTTGACTAAAATTGGTTTAAATCTTTAATTGTTAACAATAATCTTTTTTAGAATCATAAATCAAAACTTATTTCAAGAGTATTTTGGTTTGTAACTCAACTGGTCATAATATTAGTTGATTTCATGACATTTGTTTTTACAATGTTTGAGTTTTTTATTTTTTTTTTATTATTTATTATAATTATAAAAAAAATTAAAAACACATTTAATATTAGTTCATTGGATAGCATTAGTTTTATTAAAATTTATTGTCACAATTTTTGGGTTTGCGATTTGGCTAAATTTGCTTTAATGCTTGATTAAATCATAAGAAATTATTTACAGTTAAATACTAGATTATCAAACAATGAATCAATTTGCTTTTAGTAAAATTTATTTTTACTGAATTTAGGTTTGCAACTTTGGTAAAATTTGGTTCGAGTCTTGGCTAAACTTTTGGAAATTAATCAAAATTAAAATTTGTAGTAACTTATGATACTTTAAATAGAATTCACTTCAATTAACTACATTTGGGTTTGCAACTTGACTAAAATTTGCTTTGAAACTTAACTAAGTTTCCAAAAAATAGATGAAATAATAGTGGTTGTTCTTTATGGATTTGTGCTCAATTATAAATTATTTTATTAGGTTTGCGGCTTGGCTTAAATTGGTTTGTAACTAAGCTATATTATAAAAATCACAATTTATATTAGTTTCAAGTTTGCATTTTGGGTAAAATTAGGATTGAAAAATTATAAGAAAATAGTTAAAACTAATCTTAATAATTGTTCTTGATTTATTTGCGCTTGATAAATAAATTGATTGTGTTTGGGTTTTGCGACTAGGCTAAAATTGGTTTGATACTAAGCTAAATTATGAAAAATGATTATATCACAGTTTATTAAACGCAAAATAGTTATGAGTTTTGGCTAAACTATTAGTAATTAATAAAAACTAAAAATAATGTTTTTAACTGTAATTTATTTTAATTAACGACATTTGGGTTTGCGACTTGGATTAAATTTGGTTTAAAACTTGACTAAACTATTAGAAAAAATATATATATATATATATATATATACCTATCATTGATTGTTGCTGATTAATTAAAGCTCAATTATAATTTTTTTGCTTTATTTGCAATTTGCACCTTGACTAAAATTCGTTTGTTACGAGCTAAATTATAAGAAATGATTGAAAATCATAGTATCAGTTTATAAACAATCAATAATTTTGCTTTCATAATTTATTTCTATAGGATTTAGGTTTGCAACTTTGCTAAAATTTGGTTGGAGTTTTAGCTAAAATATTAGAAAATATTAAAAAATTAAGTTATTAGTAATATGATATTTTAAAATAGAATTCATTTCAATTAACTACATTTAGGTTTGCATCTTGGCTAAAATTTGGATTAAAACTAAATTTTAAAAAAATAAATAAATTATTTTTACTGTATTTGGGGTTTGCGATTTAACTAAGTTGATGGTTTGCAACATGGCTAAAATTTGGTTTGAAACTCAAATAAAATTTCATAAAATAAACAAAATTAATGTCAATGACAGTTTATAGAATGCTGTTCAATTTGCACTTGATTATAAATTTTTTTACTGAACTTGAGGATTGCTACTTTGCTAAAATTCAGTTTGAATCTTGACTAAATGATTAAAAATTAATAAAAATCAAAATTGGCAATGTTGTTGTATGATATTAAACAATGAATCACTTTGCTTTCACTAAAATTTATTTTTACGGGATTAGAGTTAGCGATTTTGCTAAAATTTGTTTAAAACTTGACCAAATTGTTGGAAATTAATAAAAATAAACACTAGTAGTAATTTATGATACTCTAAATAGAATTCACTTCAACTAATAACATTTGGGTTTGAAACTTGGCTAAATTTTGCTTTGAAACTTAACTAAATTGTTTAGAAAATAGATAAAATGTTAGTGATTGTTGTTTATCAATTTGTGCTCAATTATAAATTATTGTACTGTATTAAGGGTTTGCAACATGGATAAATTTGGTGTGTTACTAAGCTAAAAAAAAATATTTAAATCATAGTTTATTAAACAATAAATTATTTTGCGCTATTAAAATTTATGTTTACTGGTTTGAGACTTAGCTAAATTTTGGTTTCAGTTTGGGCTAAATGATTAGAAATTAATAAAAACTAAAATAAATAAGTAATGGCTTTATACTTAAAATTGTTTTTTTTTATTAAGAACATTTGGTTTTGCAACTTGGATTAAATTTGGTTTAAAACTTGACTAAATCATCAAAAAATATGTTTTTTTTTTTTTTCGATTTTAAATAATTTTACTGTATTATTTAAAATCACAATTGAATTATTTTGCTTTCATTAAAATTTATTTTTACGGGATTTAGTAGTATAAAGTCTTGGCTAAATTGTTTGAAATAAAATTCATTTCTGCCATTTGTTTGTATTAAGCAGTTCGTTTTTGATTGAATTTGCAACATTTTTGATGTTTATGTCAATTCTAACGTTTGTTCCTTGTTCAATTTTGATGTTTATGTTATTTCTGACGTTTGTTCCTTATTCATTTGTTACAGTTTTGATGTTTATGTCAGTTCTGACGTTTGTGTATATTAAGCAGTTTTTTATTAAGTTTGTAACAATTTTGATATTTATGACAATTCTGACGTTTGTTTATTTTTCAATTTGTTATAGTTTTGTTTTTTATGTTAACTCAGACATTTGTTTTTCATTAAATTTGTTTATGTGTGTTAAGCAGTTTGTTTTTTATTGAATTTGTGACAATTTTGATGTTTACGTCAATTGTAAAGTTTGTTCCTTATTTAGTTTGTTACAATTTTAATGAATATGTTAATTCTGATGTTTGTTTTTCATTAAGTTTTCAACAATTTTGATGTTGATGTCAGTTCTGACGTTGTTCCTTATTTAATTTGTTACAGTTTTGATGATTAAGTTGATTCTGACGTTTTTTTTCTGTTAATAAATAAACAATTTGTTTCCTATTAAATTTGTTACAGTTTTAAATTTCATGTCAGTTCTGACGTTTGTGTAATAATCAGTTTGTTTTCCATTGAATTTGTATCAGTTTTGATGTTCATGTCAAGTCAAACGTTTGTGTGAAATTAAATTTGTGACAATTCTGATATTGATGTCAATTCTGATATTGATGTCAATTCTGACGTTTGTGTGGGTTAAGCAATTCGTTTTTTTTTTTTTTAATTTGCAACATTTTCGATGTTTATGTCAAATCTAACGTTTGTTCCTTATTCAATTTGTTACAATTTTGATGCTTACGTCATTTATGACAATTGTTCTTTATTCAATTTGTTACAATTTTGATGTTTACGTTAATTCTGACGTTTGTTTTCTAATAAATTTGTGACAATTTACATGTTTATGTCAATTCTGACGTTTGTGTGTGTTAAACAGTATGTTTTTTATTAAATTTATGACAGTTTTGATATTTATGTGAATTTTAACGTTTGTTCCTTAGTTAATTTGTTAAAATTTTGATGTTTACGTTAATTCTGACGTTTGTTTTCTATTAAATTTGTAACAATTTTAATGTTTATATCAATTATGAAGTTTGTGGTGTTAAGCAGTTTGTTTTCAAATTGAATTTGTAACAATTTTGATGTTTTATGTCAGTTCTGACGTTTATGTGTTATAAGCAGTTTGTTGCTCACTGAGTTTGCGACAAACTTGATGTTCATTTTTCATGACATTACTTGTAAGCTTCCAATGAATTTGTTACAATTTTAATGTTAACGTTAATTCTGACGTGTGTTTTCTATTAAATTTGTAACAATTTTGATGTGTATGTAAATTCTAACGTTTGTTTTTTATTTAATTTGTTACAATTTTAATGTTTATGTCAGTTATAACGTTTGTGTGTGTTAAATAGTTTGTGTTTTATTAAATTTGTGACAATTTTGATGCTTATGTCAATTGTGATGTTTGTTCTTTGTTCAATATGTTACAATTTTGATGTTTATCTTAATTCTGACGTTTGTTTTCTATTAAATTGTGACAATTTTGATTTTATGTCAATTCTGACATTTGTGTGTGTTAAACGGTTTGTTTTATATTTAATTTGTAACAATTTTGATGCTTTTGCGTTTGTTTCTTATTCAATTTGTTACAATTTTGATGTTTATGTTAATTCTGACGTTTGTAGTGTAAAGCAGTTTGTTTATTATTAAATTTGTGACAACTTTTGTTCGTTATTCAGTTTGTTACAATTTAGCTCTTTATGTCAATTCTGACATTTGTGTATGTTAAGCAGTTTGTTTTTTATTAAATTTGTTACAATTTTGAGTTTATGATAATTCTGACATTTGTTTTCCATACGCTATTTGACAGTTAAAATGTTCATGTCAATTTTGACATTTGTTTGTAATTAAGCAAGTTATTTCCCATTAAATTTGATACAATTTTAAATTTCATGTCAGTTCTGACGTTTGTGTAAGCAGTTTGTTTCTCATTGAGTTTGTAACAATGTTTATGTCAATTTTGACGTTTGTTCCTTCTTCAATTTGATACAATTTTGATGATTATGTTAATTCTGACGTTTGCTTTCTATTAAATTGTGATGTTTATGTCAATTATGACTTTTGTGAGTAATTAAGCGATCTGTTTGTGTGTAATCAGCAATTGATTTCTCATTGATTTTGTGACAATGTTTGTCAATTCTAACGTTTATTCTTTATTCAGTTTGTAACAGTTGTGATGTTTATGTTAATTTTGACGTTCGTTTTTCATAAAATGTTTGACAGTTATAATGTTTATGTCAATTTTGACATTTGACATTTGACATTTGACATTTGTGTGTACTAAACAGTTTTGACATTTTTTGTGTAATTAGGCAATTTGTTTTCTATTAAATTTGTTACAATTTTGAATTTTATGTCAGTTCTGACGTTTGTGTAAGCAGTTTGTTTCTTATTGAATTTGTTACAATGTTTATGTCAATTCTGACGATTGTTCCTTATTCAATTTGTCACAACTTTAATAACTATGTTAATTCTGATGTTTGTTTTTTATTAAATTTTTCGACAGTTTTGATGTTTATGTCAGCTCTGACGTTTGTGTGTAATCAGCAGCAATTGGTTTCCCATTGATTTTGTGACAGTGTTTATGTCTAGGTTTAAGTTGTGGGCGGTTTTTACTATGACTCACCCACCCAAGTGTTAATCAGTAAAGAATTCTATGTTTTCCTCATCTTTTGTGTTCTTGTAGCGATTATAACATACGCATGAATGTCAAATGTCACTTATACTTTAGACAATTGTTTAAATATAAATCTTTTGATAAATAACACTTGGGTGGGCGGGCGGGCACAAAGTTTGAATTGTAAGGGGGTAGTTTCTTCTGCTGTAACCCACCCGCCCACATACCAAAGTTTTCCACGACTTTAAAGTATTTTATGTTTTCCTTTCCGTCTGGGTTCTTGTAGCTATTTTGAACAAAACAATAAATGTTAGATGCCACTTAGACATCAAAGAATTGTTCAACTATTAATTCCTTGATAAGTAATGCTTAAGTGGGTGGGTAGGTGAGTGGGTACCAACTTTAAATTGTGGGCAAGTAATTTCTACTATGACCCACACACCCACCCAAGTGTTAGTTATTAAAAGATTCAATGTTTTCTCCACTTTTTGTATTCTTGTAGCTATTCTAAACAAAAGAATGAATGTTAGATGACAATTAAACATCAAAAAATTGTTTATCAATGAATCTTTTAATACATAACGCTTGGATGGACGGTTGGGCACTAAATTTAAATTGTGGGAGGAAAGTTTTTTTTATTGATTCTATCTTTCTTTATTTTTTGTATTTTTGTACGAATTATAACAAAAGTATAAACATCACAAGTCATTTAGATTTTAGAGATTTGTTTAACAATAAATCATAAATACATGTCTTTATAAGTAACGCTTGAGTGGGCGGGCGGGTACAAACTTTAAGTTGTGGGGGTAGTTTCTTCTATTGAAAATACTATGTTTTCTCCAACTTTTGTGTTCTTGTAGCATTTATAACAAAAGAATGAATGTCAGATGGGCATTAAATTTAAATTGTGGGCGGGTAACTTTTTCTAGTGTGACCCACCCACTCAAGTGTTAGTCATTGAAAGATTCTTAGTTTTCTTTACTTTTTGCGTTTTTGTAGTTATTTTGAACAAAGAATGAACGTCAAATGTTACTTAGACTTCAGAGAATTGTTTAACAATAAATCCCTTGATAAGTCATAAGGCTATCGACTTCATCAAGCCCAGTTCCAGGCACTTTACTTCAAATTCCCGGGTCCTGAGGGGACCACAGGATATGCTGGACCGTACTCCCTCTTAATTTGCTAAAATATACCCAAGGGCATTGCCATTCACACCTTTCCTTATAAGGACTCCGCATATGCTCGTGGTGGGCACGCAGCCGAATGCCTTTTGCAAGTTCAGTGTTAACACACAGTGAGGTTTGGCACTTGCTCGGTGTTCTTTAATAACGGATTGGAGGATGATAGAACTAACCATACATCTATCCAATTCCCAAAAACCGCTCTGAACCGGACTAATTTTGACTGTTTTTAACCTGTCCGCGCAGACCCGGTTGCATATACGAACCACAATAGAAAAAATTGTGATCGAGCGCCACTTACTGACCGATTCCAGGTCAGTGGTACCCTTGGGAATAAGAATTGTCCGGTTCTGTCTCCAAACGTCCGGTATGTGGCCTCAAGCCATCAGGGCATTTGCTATTATGACCAATCTAGAGATTGGCCATCGTTTCACCTTATTAATCAAAAAACCATCGACACCTTTTGCCCGCGAACGGCTATTTTTGACCGCCCTCTCGATCTCTTCTGTAGTAATAGGTTGCGAGAGATCGAGGGGAGGATTAGTGGAAGCCGGGTTTATCCCATCCAGGATTTTTCTCTCAAGATCGGCCCGGTCTCTTTGATAGCTCTGCTGAACGGCGCGGTATCTGTCCGTTCGCCTGCGACCTGTCTCATGTCTCGTTACGTTTGTCTGTTTTCTGTCTTGACGTCTGTATGTCGCACTTGTCAAACTGTCAGCGTATGAGTTTATAAGAACTCTCATGTTCTCTAATGTCCCCGTCGCCTCAGTGAAATTCTCCAGAAACAACTTGTCAGTTGCGTCTGTCACCAAGAGAATCATGTCCGTTAGATGTCTAAAGATTTGCTCGGGAGGTGAATGATGTTCTTCTTCTCCAGCTGATGGCCTCTGAGCGGCTTGGTCGATATTGCGAAAAAACGGCCGGCTTTTCGGTTCTGGCTGAGGGAATTGGTTGGGGTTGGGTCTGGAACGGGGCTTTAATAGTTTTCTATTAAATTTGTTACAGTTTTAAAGTTTATTTTAGTTCTGTTGTTTGTGTGAACTAAACAGTTGGTTTTCTATTTTTTTGTGATAATGTTTATGTCAATTCTGACGTTTGTTTCTTATTCAATTTGGAACAGTTTTGAAGTTTATGTCAATTCTGACGTTTATGTGTAATAAGTAGTTGCTCTCTCATTAATTTTGTAACAAAATTTATGTCAATTTTGACGTTAGTGTGTGTTAAACAAAGTTTTTTATTAAATTTTTGACAATTGTGATGATTATGTCAAATCTGACATTTGTTCCTTATTTAATTTGTTATAATTTTGATGTTCATGTTAATTTTGACGTTTGTTTTCCAGTAAATTTGTGACAAATTGATGTTTATGTCAATTCTAACGTTTGTGTGTATTAAGCAGTGATGGAACTAGAACGTTTTGCCGCAAAGCATTAAAAAAGCCCTTTGTGCTAGTGAGTTCTTCTGCATTGTAAACCCTTGCTGGTAGCTCCGCCTCTATTAAAAAATCTGTTATACGTTCCATTTATTATATAAACTGTCAATTTGACAAATCAACTGTCACAAATCTAGCATGTGAACTATCTGTATCTTAACATAATCTGTTAACATTATTCAATTTAACAAAGCATTTGTCAGCTGTTTCAAAATCTGTCAAATAAATTGTCAACAAATTTTATAACATTCAACTTTTATAAACCTTTTAGCTGTTTGACATATGAGTTATAAACAGGGTGTTTAAAAAAGAATGTAAAATATTTAAGGGAGTAGTACTACGAACCACAACAAACAAAAAAGTCTTAATAAACATGAGATGTCATAACAATTTAACTCAGTGTTTCCCAACCTTTTTTGTACCATGCCCCACCTAAGCTTTTCTAAAATTCTTATGCCCCCTTATATTAATTTAATATTTTAATTTAGTGAGATCCTTGCGCTTGATGCTTGCTGCATAGAGATTTTATGTTGTGTTGTATCCAAACGATTTCTTTTTTTTACCAGTAATCATTTACAGCACTAAATCCACATTCAGTTAAATATGAAGATGGAAATGGTAACAATAGTTTTCGTGCACAATTGGTTGAATTTGGGTATTTGATTTCTGTTTCCTCACAAAGCCATGCCATCGCTTCTTTTATATTAAATAAAGTTTTAACTGACTCATCATTTTGCATTTTTGCGAGTTCTTCTCGATACTGCATATTTGATATGTCAGACAAATCTACTAACATTGGCTACATCATTCATGTTGGAAAATCAATTTGTTTGAAATCAGAAAATCTTTTTTTTAAATCAGCCGATAGAATTTTCAGATGATTGACAATAACAAGTATAGCGGTATCATTTACTTCACATTTTTGGAGCCAATAAAACTGTTCAAAGTTTTTTTTTTTGTTGTTAATATATTTCTGACATAACTCAATAAGGGTAATGAAACCTTATATCTTCACTTTTGCATCGACAAGAGTTTTATTTGTTCCTTAAAAGTGTCCGTGGAGCCTGCCCTCTGCCGCAGGGAGGTTAACTTGACGACGCGAAAAACCCAGTTGATATTTTGATCTGGTCAAACAAATTTATAATATTTATTGGCCTCAATTATTTAAGAATTTGCTTTGTTCTTTCATTTTTGGCACCGAAATCTAACATTGCATTTAAATGGCCCGGAGCAAAAGGATTAAACTCGTGTTGAGTCCATTTTTGAATTGCCCCCCTTAACAATCAAATTGCTCCTCTGTGGGGCGTAGGCCCCACGTTGGGAAACACCGATTTAACTGATCATTAGGCACGCTTGGTTTTTTGTTGCTAGTTTCTACGCAAGGATGCAGAAGACCCGCAGTTTCTTGCCAAAATTCTTATTACGGATAAAGCCAAGTTCACACGAAATGGAGTTGTTAACTTTCATAATGCACATCATTGGGCCGACAAAAATCCCTATGTTGTCTTTTTTAAATACCCTGTATACAGGATTGAGTAAATGTATGGAAATGCCCGATTATTGGCTGGATTTTTAGTTTATGAAAAAAATGACCTTAATAGAAGTTTTTGTATAAATTTTAATCTATGTAGTGCTGTATTTTAGTTTTTAATACAAACCCTGTTTCACGAGATATAACGTCATCATCAGTTTTTTTTAAATAGAACACCCTGTATTTTCTTTTAATTTTAGAATTTTTTTTTTTTAACTTTACAATGATATTTGGTTTTATGTATCTACTACTTGGGTTTTTGAAATATTCATTAAAATATTAAAACAAAATGTAGTAGATTATGTTCCAATTACCATAGCAACAAGTAGAAAAAATGATTATTTTTTTGTTATTCTCAATACAATAAAAAAAGAACGTAAAAATAAGTGAATATTTGAATCAAAAAGTCAACTATAATTAAATATTATTATTATTATTACTATAAACATTTAAAACGTACTAAATTTTGTTTTATTATTTTAATGAATAGTTCGTAGACCCATAATATCTTATATCATTGTATATGTTGAAAAATTCTTATAAAATTTTTAAAAAATACTGGGTGTTCCATTTAAAAATACTGATGATGACTTTATATCACGCGAAACAAGGCATGCATTGAAAATCAAAATACGTCACTATATAGATTAAAAAATATACAAGAACTTCTATTAAGGTTAATTTTTAAATAAATAAAATCAAATTAATGTGATTCACAATTTATTAATAACTCATTAATAGTTGTGCCAAAAATAAATGGTGATTGACTCATGACCTTCGCAAACATTTATATAATTTTAGTATAGTAGCGGCAACAAACCATCAAACTTATCAATGAAGCAATTAAACAATTTCGTTCCCGTGTTTATCAAACGTGAAACGTGTCCTACTACACATCACATTCGCCTCGTTAATCGCAAAGGTTGTTAATAACAAAATTATTGTCGCTTTTTTATTGTTACGTGCCAACGATAAATTTTCGCAAACATGTACAAAACTGCTAATCAGTGAGTAATTTGATAAAATGCATTTTTACTTCATCGCTGAAATTTTTTATAGGACATTGAAATTTTTTTAATTTTAAATTTATTTAATCAGTTTAATTAATACATACCTGCTGCTATGCCTGTAATCAATCGTCCCAAATACAACCACCGGATGTCTGTGGCGAAGGCTATGCACAGCCAGCCCAGTATGAAAGGAAAACAGCTGAACTGTATTGACTTCTTTCTGCCTAACCATTCTGCCAAGAGGCCGGATAGTATTGAACCAATAGGATTTGTAATTGCACCTAAACTAGCTGAAAGGAAATAGAAAAATAGTATCAAATTAAATATAAAGAACATAATAGCAATATAATAAAGTTTTAGAAAATATTTGCTTTATTAAAAATTTAATTAATTTTATGCGATCTCTGGGCTGCTATCTTTAGTGGTTCATTTCACATTGCATGCTCTAAAATACTGTTAAATTTATATAACAAATCAGTTGTCAAACTGACATTGATTGAATAATAGCTTAAAAAAATTCAATAACAACTTGAGAATAAATTAAAATAGCTGGAGAGTTTATTTATGTCAGATCTGTAAACGCTTTCGTATATTTTTTGAAATGTTTTATGATTGCTTCCATAAAGATATATAATATTTCTTGTGCCAAATATGTTTTATTTAAGGAACATTCAGAAATATTTCCAAATGGTATATATAAATATATTAACAACAACAGGATAAATAAAATACAAACGGAAAAATAATTCTATACACAGGGTGTTTCCTAACTGGAGCCAAAATTTTATTTTTTTTAAATATCAAACAGAAAATCTAAATAACTTTTTTGTCTATCTCGCTTCGTTTTCAAGATAATAAAAAATACACATTATTTAGAAAACTGCAGCTTACAGCTAATAAACATGACAAAATGATTGAAAGATGTCATTAAATTTGAAGAAGGAGTTGACGTAATCAATTTCTTGAAAACAAACAGTAGAGCTGGTGGGCGGGAAAACAGTTTATGAATATTGTGCCGGTAGTTTGATACAGTTTTCCCGCTCACTCGCCCAAGTGTTTGTCATAAAGAAATTGACAGTTACTACCATCTCTTGTGTTCCTACAGCTATCAAACATGACAGAAAGACTGACAGATGTCATTCAATTTGAAGAGGGAGATGACGTAATTAATTTCTTGATAACAAACACTAGGGTGGGTGGGTGGGAACATAGTTTGTGAGTATTGGACCAGTAGTTTTATACAGTGTTATTGCAAACCCGCCCTAGTGCCAGTCATAAAAAAATTTACAGCTACTAACACCTCTTGTGTTCATTCCCACAGCTAACAAACAAAATGTCTAACAGATGTCATTAAACTTGAAGAGGGAGTTGACGTAATCAATTTCTAAATAACAAACACTAAGACACGTGGGCGGGAACACCAATTATGAATATTGAGCTGGTAGTTTGATACAGTGTTTCCGCCCACCAGCCCAAGTGTTTGTCATAAAGAAATTGATAGTTATTACCACCTCTCGTATTCCTACAGCTAACAAACAAGACCGTATGAGTGACAGATGTCATTAAATTTGAAGAGGGAGTTGACTTAATTAATTTTTTGATAACAAACATTAGGGAGAGTAGGCGGAAACAAAATTTAAAAATATAAAGCCGGTAGTTTAATACAGTGTTCTCGCCCACTCGCCCAAGTGTTTGTCATAAAAGAATTGACAGTTACTACCACTTTTCGTGTTCCTACACCTAACAAACATGACAGAATGATTGCCAGATATCATTAAACTTAAAGAGGGAGTTGACGTAATTAATTTCTTAATAACAAACACTAGGGCGGGTAGGCGGAAACACAGTTTTTGCATATTGGGCCGGTAGTTTGATACAGTGTTCTCGCCCACCCGCCCAAGTGTTTGTCGTAAAGGAATTGATAATTACTACTACTAAATGACCGACAGATGTCATTAAACTTGAAGAAGGAATTGACGTAATCAATTTCTTGACTTTAGTTTATAAATATTGGTCCGGTAGTTTGATATAGTGTTTTTGCCTACCTGCCTAAATGTTTGTCATGAAAAAATTGTCAGTTACTACAGCTAACAAACATGACAGAATGATTGACAGATGTCATTAAATTTAAAAAGGAAATTGACGTAATCAATTTTATGATTACAAACACTAGGTAGAAACACAGTTTATAAATATTGAGCGGGTGGTTTGATACATTGTTGGGTCTCTGAAAATGTCATTGTAATTTTTTTAATATTTTTTGCGATATATAAGGTTTTTATGCGATTTTTGATCATTTTGTTGCAATAAATGGACTTTTTTGTTAATTTTTATAAAATTATTGCGGTAAATGAGTTTTCTAGAAAAAAATTGTCAGTTTCAAGACAAAAAATATTTTATGGATAATTTTTGATGTACGATTTTTGATATTTTTTTTGCAATAAAAGGGAAAATAATTTGTATGGACATTTTTCGATCAAATTCATGCGATAAATAAGGTTTTTATGTGATTTCTTGCAATAAAAGAACTTTTTTTTCAAATTTTAATGGATTCCTTGCGGATAATAAGTTTTTTTTACAAGGTTTTGTTCAGTTTAAGGTAGAAAACAGTTTTCATGGACCATTTTTGATAAATTTTATGCGATAAATGAGGTTTTTACGCATTTTTTATCATTTTCTTGCAATAAAAGAACTTTTTGTAAATTTTTATCGCTTTTTTGCTATAAATGGGTTTCTTAGAAAATTTTTGGTCAGTTTAAGACGGAAAATAATTTTTATGGGCAATTTTTGATAAATTTCATGCGATAAAAGAAGTTTTTATGCCATTTTTGACCTTTTTCTTGCAATGAACGACTCTTTTTTTAAGTTTTCATGGTTTCCTTGCAGTAAATAAGTTTTCTATAAAATTTTTAGTCAATTTAAGACAAAAAAAATTTTATGGACAATTTTTGATTAATTGTATGCGATAATAGAAGTTTTTATGCAATTTTTTATCTATTTTTTTGGAATTATAAGAAGTTTTTCAAGTTTTTGTGGATTTCTTGCAGTAAAAGTTTATTTTTTTTTAATTTGATGTATTTTTTGCAATAAATGAGGTTTTTATACGATTTTCTAGCATTGAAAAGGCATTTTAGTTTTGTGGATTCTTTGCTGTTAATGAATTATCTACGAGGTTTGCTCAGTTTAAGTTGAAGACAGAAAGGTTTTTTTTGTTATAAAGGAATTGACCGTTACTACCACCTTTAGTGTTCCTACAGCTAACAAACATGACAAAATGATTGACAGATGTCATTAAACTTGAAGAGGGTGTTGACGTAATCAATTTCTTGATAAAAAAAACTAAAGCGGGTGGGCGGGAACAGAGTTTATGAATATTAAACCGGTAGTTAGATACAGTGTTGATAAAGATCGGTTATTTGTGTTTGTTTTGTACTCTGGCGACAGCTGCAAACGCAGGGTAAAAGTTATAGTAACCTCGGTGTATCCAGAGAACAACTACTACTAGGTTTTTGACGACACTAAGGTAGTGGTGGTCACCTGGTGGCAATAAACACAATTTTCCCGTCTATATCTGTCCTCAAATAATTTCTTGTCGGGAACAAAGAAGTGTAATGGTTGAGGTTAGGGTATTTTAAACTGTGCAATAATCAGAAACAAATACTATAAGTGTAATGGTGTTGGTGGAGTAAGGCTCAGCTCATTTGCGGCATCACCGATGCTTTGATATGGAGTTCTTGCCTGCTGCAGGCACGTGTCTCTAACCACCGAATGCAAAGTTTTTCACCAAAATCCGGTACAAAGATCACCTGTCGACTTTCTAAAGACTTGACCAAACTCGCCTTGATAAAACAGCGGAGCTAGTCAAAAGTTCACCTGGATTGCACGAGACCAACTATGTTGTCCACTAAGCTAACCCCACAACAAATTTGCCGTTACCGGGGAAACAACCATTTCTAATCTTCCGTTATTGTTGCAAACTTTATTTTTCTAAAACGTAATACAAAAAACTGTCAAAAGATAGCGTTTCATTTTTTTAAACTTAAACTCAACAAATTTTCAATAGGTGGCAATAATTTGCTGAAAACATTAGTCTGAATGGGAAAGAAAGCTCAGGAGTTTTGCGCTCTTTGTAAATAGTACATGTGATGCCAAGAAAAAAATTGTTCAAAATTGTTCAGAACAGTGAAAAAAAAGCATATTTTATTGTTCTAAATTTAAATTCAACAAAACTTCCAAAAAGTGTTAGAAGTCAAAGACAACTATTTTTGATTTACGTTTGAATTGTAAAGTGTAGATTTTGTCTCTAATTTAGACAAACATAGAGAAAATTTTGCAGTAGCTCTAGACATGGGTATGGCATCCTAATCTTATGAACAAGCTCCATTGTATAGGTCTTGATCATAAGTCTGGTAATTGTATCAATAGTTTTCTTGACAATAGACAAAATATAGTTAAAACTGATGGTTTTAACTCTGACCCCAAAATTAAAAATGCTGGTGTTCCTCAAGTTTCTGCTCTTTAGCCAATTTTATTTTTGATTTACATTAATAAACTTTTTCAAATAACTAAAAGTCCTATTCATAGTTTTGCAGATGATAGCACCCTTCATACTTTATACTCTCCAAAGACCATATTGACAAATATAGCAGAGCGTCTAGAATCTTTTAGGTTAAAATCTATAAACAAAGACCTCAAATCAATATCTGAATGGAGCATTCTCAACATGGTCAATTTTAACTCTAAAAAAACTCAACTTCTAACTGTTTCAAAATCATAATCTGAGATATCATCAGTACCTAATATTAAACTAAACAATAAATCCATATCTAAATCTTCTTCAATTTGTCTTCTATGGGTTACAATCCAGCATAATTTTCTCTGGAACGACCATGTTGTTGACATAGCTTTGAAAGTATTTAGAAAACTAAGATTTCTTAATAGATGTAATAATAAACTTTTTACTTTTGTTTAACTTTGCATATATTCAAAACTTATATTTGTTTTTGCATTGAATATTGTTGTCAAGTGTGGCGAGGGGCATCAAAAACTATACTATTTCTTCTAAACTCTATTCAAAAACAAGCTATTTGGATCACTGCGAACTAAAATTGACTAATGACTTATATGCTTTACAGCACAGGCGTAATGTTACAGATCTTTGCATTTTTTATAGATATTTCTATGGACATTGTTCAAACAAAATAAAAGACAAATATTTGCTCGTAGTATAAGGCTTGCTAGGAATTCTAACAAATATTCACTGACAAATCAGAGATGTACAACCAAAACTTTAAAAAGAGATTTTTTAACCGTACTCTTAACACATAGAATAAACTTCTAAATTCAATATTTCCCAAGACTTATAAGCCACAAATGTTCAAAGTCAAGACTGCTTAAATCTAGTCTTCAATGTAATAGTTTCAACAAGTGTTGTTTTACTTTAAGCTTCTATGAATACAGGTTAATTCTATAATTCCAATTAACACAAAGTATGATTCAAAAATAGCGCACAAAATTATCTCACTATAGAAGAAAATAATTTAATCATATTAATAGAAAAACTAAATCAATAATTAATTATCTTTATAAATCGTAATTTAACAAAATACGTTTTTTTCATACTTTTTTTAACGACGGAAAACATAATATAAAAATAATTTGTAGAGTAAGTGTGGCCTAATTACAACCGACTCAGCAATAATTCAATTAATATGATTAACCACTTTGAGACATTGTTTTGTACGGAACCGCCGCGGAGCTCCGGACAAGGTCGGCTAATAAATAATTTCGATTCCGTGAAACGTAATTAATTTTAAAAATTGTAAATGTACGACATTAAAAAATTATTATTATTAATTTGCTCGACATTTCCTTCCGTTCATTTCAACTACTCTACACCGTGTAGCTATGCTTCAATGGCAGAACAATTCACTTCTGGGAATAATCAAGGGCCCTACCTTTTTACCGCCTTGGGTTTATTGTCGTTATTTTAAATGCATTTCCGGAAATCGTGATTGCTTTTATATTATAAAAATAGTTAGATGGTAGGTTACACAAATTGGGCCTGTCAAAATGTTTAAAAAAACTGTCATGTTTGATCATATCATCTCGACGTCTATTGAGATGAACAAACATGCTATGCAAACATGCTTAAAACTAAAACGAGTAAGGTAACTGGAGAGTATAAAATACCTACACTTTGCCTATTATATAAGTATATTAGAATAATCTAAATAAATCAATTAATTTATTTTCACAATTTGAGAATAAACCACTTACAAATTAATAAATGTTTAGTTTTCAAATTTAGTCAAACTCATTACACCCTGTTTTGTGAATACAATAAAATTATTTGCAATATAAGGATATAAATTCAAATTAACTTAATACTAACTTATGATAAAATCATATCCGTTTATAAATAATTTACATTTATTGATATCAAATTAAACAAAACAAATACAATAAATGGTCAATAACATGAACCATTTAGCAGTATTTACATTAATTATTGCGCACTAGTTAAATATAATTCATAATAAACGATAAGCATTAATGAATCGAGAATTTTGAAAACAAGCGTAATATTGTTGAAATGAACAAAATTATATTAAATTAATTTTTTTTATATATTCGTTTATAAGTAAATTAATATTAACATTATCAATTAATTTGATTAAAATAACAACTCAAAATAGGGAATCTGAGAAAATTATCAGAAAATTACTATAAAACTTCTTAGATCAATTCCGTTTCAATGGCCAATACTTTAGATTTTAAATCAGTGACTGTATATGCGTTAAGTACAATAAAGTCAGATTAGTATTTTTGCTTTTATACAGGGTGTTTCTTACCTAAAGGCAAAACTTTAGATACATTTTTTAATTTCAAACAGAAAATTTAATTAACTTTATTGTCTATCTCGCATCGTTTTTGAGATAATTAAAAAATACACATTATTTAGAAAACTTTTTATTTAACAAACCTAACCTAAACCTAATAAATCAATTAATTATTGAGTTAAGATTATTTATAAAAAAATGTGTAAATTTGTATCTGTGACCAAGTTATTGTTCCCTTGGCATAGATAGTTGCTTTATCATTTTAGACTTGTTTCGTAGATAGCTTTCTGGCTCAATGATGGTTAGACTTTGTTGTTAGTTTCTTGTTTAATGTTTTGAACATTAGGAGCACATTTGGTAATCTGTATTCTAAATTATTAGAGTATATGAAGGTAACAGGGCAAAGTAAGAATCTATAAAATTTGTGTGCGGCCGATCCTAACCTACGCCGCTAAAACTAATGCAGAAACTTTTAAAATTAAAAGACTAAGGAGGAGCACAAAAATGAAAAGAAGAACTAGATAGTAAGATTGGTCAGAATGAACTACAACAGACTTGCCAAATGAGGTAAAGACCAAAGATTTCAAAGTAAAAAACTTCTAAGCAGATTACTCAAAAGATGGAAAGCTGGACGTTAGCATCAATAGAAGGCTAGAAGGCAGATAACAGAACTTAGTTCTTAATTTAAAACAAGAAAAAGAAGAAGTTAGCCTTGAAGCGGACTAGCAAATAAAAAACCACAGAAATGCTTAATGGACTGAACCTGCTTTTGATAACTATGGTAATGCATCTACCAAAAGAGTAACAATCAAAGATGCACAATTGAAAGAATGGATTGCTGTGCAGGGACGTTAGACCACTTCAAGAAAAAAAAAACAATTTTAAGAGATTGAAGAAAATAACATTTTTGACTAAAAACCTTATAGAACATGCTTTTTAAACCAAAAATTAATAAAATAATGTAATTTTGTGCAAGAAAATAATAGAAAAACACTCAACAAAAAATACTGTTTAAGCAATTTTGGATTAAATTTTTAGAAAACTTTGTTTTTGACTACAAATTTAATAAAAATTGCTTTCTAAACTAAAAAGTAATTAAAAATGTGATTTTATACAAGAAAGGCACAAAAAATTCATTAGAAAATATTGTTTTGAACTCAAAATTAAACAAAAAAACAATTTTGGACTAAGTTGTCTAGAAAATGTTGTTTTCTTAATAGAATAGCTTTCTAGACCAAAAGTTAATGAAATAATGTAATTTTGTGAAAGAAAGTTAAAAAAGCTTATCAGAAATAATGTTTTGAACTAAAAATTAAACAAAAGAAGCAATTTTGTACTAAAATGTTTAGAAAACGTTGTTTTTGACTAAAAATTAATAGAAAATGCTTTCTAAATTAAAAAATAATTAAAAATGTGATTTTGTATAAGAAAACTCATATAAAATACTGGTTTGAACTATAAATTAAACAAAAAAAAAAACAAAAATTTGGATTAAAGTGTTCAGAACATGCTGTTTCTGACTACAAACTTAATAACAAATGATTTTTAATAAAAATAAAAAATAATGAAATGTGATTTTGTGCAAAGAAGTTATAGAAAACTCTTAAAAAATACTGTTTTCAACTAAATCAAGCAATTTTGGACTAAAATGTTTTCAGAAAATGCTGTTTTTGAGTAAAACTTTCTTCTTAGACTAGAAAGTAATAACTTTTTAGACCAACAAGTGATAATAATTGTAATTTTGTGCAAAAAGAGTTACACAAAACATAAAGAAGGCTTTAAGACTAAAAATTAAAGTAAAAAAAGCAATCTTCTACTAAATTGTGTTAAAAATATGCTGTTTCTGAATAAAAACTACATTTTAAAACAAAAAGTAATTAAAAAATGTGATTTTGTGCAAAAAAGTTACAGAAAAAGTAAAAAGGACTAAAAATTAAACAAAAAATTAATCTTGGACTAAATAGTGTTAAAAAAATTATGCTTTTGATTAAAATCTTAATAAAAACTGCATTTTAAAACAAAAAATAACAAAAAAATGTTATTTTTTGGAAAAAATTAAACGAAAAACAATTTTATACTACAAACTGTTAAAAAAATGTTGTTTTTGACAAAATTCTTTAAAGAAAATGCTTTTTAAACCAAAAAATAATAAAAAATGTAATTTTTGCAAAATAGTTAAAAAAAAGAAAATACGCTAAAAGATACTGTTTTAGACTAACATTTAAACAAAAAAAGTAATTTTGGATTAAAGTGATAAAAAAATGCTGTTTTTTAGACCAAAAAGTAATAAAAATGTGATGAAAAAAAGTTACAGAAAACTTATGATAAAGACTTCAAGTTTTAGCTGTTTTTAGGGACAGGTTCTCAAACTTTTGTTAATATAGATCCTACACATTTTCCCAACAAGTTTAAACTAAGCATCAAGTGTCTAGATTTGTTACGGTAACACATATTTGTAAACATAACTAAAACGTTGTATATATGCTGGTGATTACATCTTTGAACATATATGTTTGTCTATAGGCATTTTTAGAGTTTTTAAGTTTATTATGTAGGGGGAGGGGGAGGGCTAGTTAGATAGTATATTCAATTGTAAGATAAAGCAGTGATGGAATTGTATGCTCTGAATACTTTGCGGTGAGTCTCAAAAACTCCAAAAAAAATTTGAATCATCTTAGCAACACCTATGAGCTTTATTTTATATGCTATAAAAAGCGGCATATTTATGTTTTGCACACAGGCAGCCAAACTTCTTGCAACGGCTTTCACCATAGTGTTTACTTGCCTTTATTCATTTTAGAGTCTTGCCAAATACCCAAATATCTGTATAAATTTACTACTTCTAATCTACTGTAGTTAAGGTAGATGTTTGGCAAATATGGAGTTTTTCTTCTTGAAAAGATCATAGCTTTACAATTGCTTCTCGACAGTGTCAAGCCCATCTTCCACACAAACATGTTCAGCAGCCTCATAGCAGCTTTTAATTGAACTGACTGGCTGGTGTGGGTCCCTACCAAATTGTACGCGTAATAGAGTAGCTTTACACTAGCCGGAAAGTATATATTAATACTGGCCATATATGTGTTAAATAAAAATAATCTTAATGGACTACCCTGTGGAAGCCCAGCATAAGAAGTTTAGTCCCAATTTTCATTTTAAATACTTTGCATTTCAACACATTGTACAACGCCCTAATTATGTAAGAAACTTCTTTGCTCTAAGAAATTTAGCCAGAATATCTATTTCTACCCGATCATACGCCGCTTCTAAATCCAAAAACGTTGCAATTAGGTTTCTTTTTTTAGCTAATGCGCAGCATATGTCAGAGCACAGGATAACTACGTTGTCCATAACACTCTGCCTCTTCCTAAAGCCAAAAAAGTCGTCCGGTATTACACATTTTATTTTTGCCCATTCTGCAATACGGTGTTTTATCATATTCTCTATAGTTTTTTTCGCCACCGAGATTAGAAAGATCGGCCTGTACGCATTCGAATTGGATGCTGCCAAATCTTATGACCACTAATTTTATTAGTTTCCAAAAGTCTTCTTCTGTCCAAGTTCAGTTAACATAATATATGCTATATTATTCTCACCAGGAGCAGTGTTTTTAGTTGTTTTAAGACACATCTTTAATTCATACTTAGAAAAACTTAAAGACTTTGTGTCGGTATTATTTTGTGAGTAAGGCGGGCTGTGTCTGGAGCAATCTTTTGGATGAATATGTCTATTACTCCAAAACCACCTTTTTTCATGCGTGCGCTAGGTAAAAATAGTTTTTAGACAGTCCAAATACACCTAAGTATACAGGTCGCTAAGCTGTGGGAAGACGCTATGGGCTTTTGGAGTTTCACCCGACTGACGCCTACTGATTTTGAAGATCTGCTTTTAATGATTGTTTCCCCTCTGTGTATTATCCAAGTCTGTGTTTCAGCTACCCTTTGACTCGTTTGCTGATAGCAACTGGAACTGTAAATACTCTTAAGCAAACCATGTGGACTTTTTGAGAGAGGCCCCACTAGTCGGAGTATTTTTTGTTTGTTTTTAAATTATGGATTTTTTTTTTCTATCTCGGCCACTGTCGCATTGTGCTTTGCAACCAGAGATTTCATAGCCACTTATTTTAATCTGTTTTTTGAAGTTAGGACTTGGCATGGTAATCTCCAATTAGTTTTAAAACTTTTTTGTTAAACCACGTTTTCAAAAGAAGTGTAAAACTTTGGGAAATAATTTTAAACAGCCAAACCACATTACTTGGTAACTAAAGACAAAATGGGACGTGTTTTGCCTCTAGACGCCGAGTGACGTCCACACTGTCAAAATGTTGCGCAACATGTTTAACATTGCATGGCGTTTCCCATTCCGATCGAAAAGACCTGCAATTTTTGGTATCGCAACAGGCCCGTAATTAGGGATCGGTTTATATACATGTCTACGTAGACAACCTGAGACACGTCTCAAAGACCAAAATTGCGCAACATGTCTACTAGTGTGTACTAGGCTTTAGCTGTGATTTTCAATACAATTTACAGTGATCATTATTCATGATTCACATAATTTTAATAAAATAAGAAATAAACATTTTAGTTAAATAACAAAAACTACTGCCAATTGCATAAAAGCTAAATGATACCAATTAATGCGAATATTTTAGTTGCAACTAGATGGCCGCGAAATGACTGCGAATTGCATAAATGCTAAATGATACCGATTAATGCAGACGTTTTAGTATTAAATTGCACCTAAATAGCGATATTAGTCTTTTGTTTCATTATTTATATTATCAATTGTGTTCATAAGGACAGAAATATTTATTCAAAACTGTTTTTGCTATCATGCGATGTTGTAGTCGTACAAGGCATACTGACGAGGTTCGTAGAACCAAAACAATTGTTTATGCTTGACCCTTGTCCGCTGCGATTCGTTAGACTGAATTTGAATAAATTATTCATTCATTTTATAAATGAGTAGTTTTCTCCAAAATGTCTGAGTCATTTCTAAAAAAGTATTTTGTTAAAAAACATTACAGATGTCTTTGAAGTTGGGTGGGTTTTTATGTTGAAGTTCAATTTTATATGTATGATGTAGGTGAGCCGCATAATTATGTTTCAGGTATTAAAAATACGTTGGGCGCCAACTGATACAAGTTGTTTGCTAGAATAGCCTTTGCAATTTGCTCAAAAATATTCCAGATTATGATTACCAACAAATAGATTGATCTGGAGTGACCACCTACCCGCCCGAGTATTTATTATCAAAGAGTTGAAAATGTTTTTTTTGTGCAAGTGTTAATTTAATCTCTTAATAACCAACATTTAGGCGGGTGGGTGGGTTAGTCCAGATTATGATTACTAGCGAGTATTTTGATCTGAAGTAATCCACCCCATCCGCCCAAGTGTCTGTATTCAAAAACTTAAAAGTTTTTACATTCTGTAAGTGTTAGAGGTTTTTTAATCTGAGAGGAGGTGATGTCCAATTTCTTGATGACCAACACCTTACTTCAGATTATAATTATCAACGAGTAATTTGATCTGGAGTGACCCACCCACCCGGCCAAGTGTTAGTTATCAAAGAATTAAAAGCTTTTCTCTCTGCAAGTGTTCGATGTCCCTAAGCCAGAGGAGGAGGTGGTGTTATCCAATTTCTTGACGACCAACACTTGGGCGGGTGTTTGAATCACTCCAAATTATGATTTTCAGCAAATATTTTGATCTAGAGTGACCCACCCACTCGCCCGAGTGTTTGTTATCAAAAAGTTAAAACTATTTACTCTCTGCAAGTGATAGAAGTCCCTTAGTCAGAAGAGGAGGAGGTGATATACAATTTCTTAATGACTAACACTTGGGCAGGTGGGTGGGTCACTCCATATTATAATTACCAGCGAGTATTTGATCTGAAATGACCCATCCACACACCCAAGTTTTTGTTATTATAGAGTTGGAAATTTTTCTTTTCTGTAAGTGTTAAAGATCCTTTAACACCTTAACTGCCATGAGACACGGCGTGTCTCAGGTTTTCGTGCGTTTAGGCCGCAAGGCACGGGAGCCGTGTCTCACGCACATTACATTAAATTGTGGCAGCTAACGTGTTAATCAGAGGAGGAAAAGGTGATTTTCAATTTTTTGGCAACCAACACTTGGGCTGGTGGGTGGGTCACTTTAGATTATGATTACCAGCAAGTTATTTAATCTGGAGTGAACCACCCACCTGCCCAAGTGTTTGTTATCAAATAATTAGAAGTTTTTCCTGTCTGCAAGTGTTACAAGTTTTTTAGTCAAAAGAGGAGGTAATATGCAATTCTTTGATGACCAACACTTGGGTAGATGGGTGGTTCACTCCAGATTATGATTACCACCAAGTAGTTTGATGCGGAGACTACCGCATGATTAGCATAATGAGCCATAGGCTAAAGATTTTCCTCAAAATAATACATGGTCGATTATATCGTAAATGCAAGAATACTCAATTTGGATTTTAGAACGAGCTTGGAACCAGAGAGGCCCTATTTGGCTTACAGGTTTTAATACAGAGATGCCGCAACATATCCACCGATGTATACGCGTGTTTTATCAATTACCAGAAAGCGTTTGACTGTGTTGACCACGGGAAACTTATCAATCTTTTTTAGAATATAAACTTAGATGGTAGAGACGCCCGCATTATAAAAAATCTGTATTACAACCAAATTGTTGCTGTCAAAGTTGAAGACATAACTACCGAGTATGTTCCCATTCAGCAAGGTATAAGGAACGGCTATGTCCTCTCTCTACTGCTCTTAACTTACTTACTGCTTAATAAGTTAAATATTAGCAAGAAAAAAGTTTGGTGAGCTTTCAGCAAACCTGAGTACAGGCAACCAACAGATTCAGCAAATCTCCAGCTTTAGATATCTTGTTGAGAGCCAACAACTCACTACGTCCCAAAAAAAAAAAAAAAAAAATAAAAAAAAAAGATATCTGGGAAGCAGTAAGTTGGATAGCATGCAGGAAATAAGGTCCCGCATCGAGCAGGCCAGAGCAGCATTTAGCAACATAAAGAAGGTGCTTACATCTTGTGACTTGTCAACACCCTTACGTATTTATTTACTACGGTGCTACGTCTTTTCAATTCTGTACTACGAACTAGAAGGGTAGACTTTAACAAAGGTAATGTGTAGCCAACTTAAAGCGTTCGAAACGTGGTGCTACCAAAGCCTTCTTAAAATATCATGGGTAGACAGAGTCCAAAACACCGAGGTGCTTGCCCGTCTCCAGAAGCAACCAGAGGTCATGTTTACCATCAAGAAACGCAAGCTGGAATACTTTGGACATGTTATGAGAGGTGTAAAGTACCGTTTCTTGCAAAACATTATGCAAGGCAAAATCCAAGGCAGACGATATGAAACGTAAAGAAGAAGAAGTTTGATTTGGAGTGACCCATCCACCCGCCCAAGTATTTGTCATTAAAGAATTTGACATTTTTCTTTTCTACAAGTGTTAGGAGTTCCTTAATTAGAAAAGGAGGAGATGATATTTAACCTCTTAATAACCAAAATTTTGGCGGGTAAATGGGTCACTCCATATTATGATTACCAGCAAGTAGTTTGAACTGGAGTGACCCACTTACCTGCCCAAATGTTTGTTATCAAAAAGTTGAAAGTTTTTCCTCTGTGCAAGTGTTAGAAGTCCCTTAGTCAAAAGAGGAGAAGGTGATATTTAATCACTTAATGACCAACACTTGGGCGGGTGAGTGAGTCACTACAGATTATGATTACAAAAGGCTAGCTTGATCTGGAGTGACCCACCCACCTTTCCGAGTGTTTGTGAAGAAGTTTTAAAGTAGTCCAGCTAAATAACATTTTCTACTCAACTTTATAAACTGATATTTTTCCAAAACTTTTTAAATTGTTTGGGCCTGTAATGTACCATTATTGGTTATATGAATCACAAACACAGCATCAGTACAAGTCAAAAACTACTCAACAAATTCTAGTTAGATAGGTTTGCATCTTAACTAGACGGTATATTTTATAGTCTCAACTACAATGACAACTATTGCAAGCTTTATATTTTTGTTGTAGAGTAGTTCTATAGAAACGTCTTGCATTGTGATACATGTACAGTCGTAATCAAATAAATCTGAGACAATTATATTTTTAATGTATTTTGTTAAAAAGTAAACTATATTTCTATGGATACCATGTTATAAAACATATAAAATGTCAGTAGGTAGTTCAAAATTAATTATATTTTCAAAAAAGTGCAAAAAATGGTTTACTTTTAAGTATATTTGGCATAATAATTTTTTTTTTGTAAAAACCCAACAATAATATTATCGCAATATTTATGTATTCTGAGAAAATTGAGAGTTAATTATTGAAGTTGTTCCAGATTTATTTACCTATAAGTGTACATCTACAAAAATGAGCAAATGATACGTTAGCACTGCTTTTTATCTTTACTTTCCGTTTAATACTAAGAAAGTTTTAAGACATGCTTATAATTTATTATACAACTTAGGCAATCCTCTTACGGGAATTAAGTTTCCTAATTTAAGAGTCTGTAATCTAACTACATAATAATTTATTCTTTCATAAACGCGTTTAATATGTGCGGCCGTGTAAACTTCCTTCATATGAACTTAATTGATCCAATTACACCGATAAAAACAATCTTAAACTAATTAACTAATATTGATCACATCTGTTATAATTTTTATAACGCACTATTGAAATATATTTTTAACTTGATGAAATATTTAATGACCCGATAATTGCGCTCCAATTAATATTATTTGTTCATGAGAAAGTGCAAATCCTCCGGTTCTTCGGCTTTTGTGTGCAAGCGAATAATAAATCATTCGTTACCTAACAATCTTCACAGAAACCGATCGCAACTGTTCCATATACCCAAAAACAAACAAAAGCAAAACAGTTCTTACCTAACCAGGAACTTTCTTCTGTGCTTATATCGAACTCCTGAGATCTGTTCAGTTGCGGTATTAGGATGGCGCTGTATCCTTGGCATATTCCTATTGAAATCGACACGGAATGTGCACAAACTGCAGCCAGAGCCTGCAATTAAAATAATTTATTATGAGAACATTTAACAAAACAATGCAAAATAATTATTAACTAGATTTTATCGGCACGTGCAGTCATCCTGTGTTTAGAAAATTAAATTAGAAGGCTCTCATAAATTATACTGAA
The DNA here is from genome assembly GCA_963932245.1 of Tachinus rufipes. Taxonomy (NCBI): domain Eukaryota; kingdom Metazoa; phylum Arthropoda; class Insecta; order Coleoptera; family Staphylinidae; genus Tachinus; species Tachinus rufipes. The sequence continues at coordinate 72,975,083 of OZ010748.1, read as the reverse complement.
AAAAGCGGTGTTTAGTTTGTTTGTTTATTCGAGCTTGTATAATCATGTTATTGACACGGTAATGTAGCCTTGATCTTGACTCCCGTGGCTAGGCCGGGAGACGCACGATTTGTGTGGCGTGCGCTTAACAGCCGTGCAATTATATGCAATTTGTTGCATTATGTCTTGCATAAAAACGCATTGGGCGGTGTTATTAATTATTTTACATAATCTAGTTGGCTAGAGAGTTGTTAGATTATGTTAACATACTTAACATAGATTTGTGCACGTGATATCAATTAATTAATGAAACATGCGCTAAAATTAAATTAAAATATTTTTTTTTTAATGTTATAGTTGAAAGATTATTTATTTTAATTTAAAACATTAAGATTTTGACAGTTCATTGTTAATTTGACTTAAAAAATAAATGTCAAATTTGTAGAATAAATGTAATGCTTTTATACAAATGTTTTTTTTTGTTTTTTGTCAAACCCTTTTTTTATGTTAAAGTTTCTTAAATAGAAAAAATCAAAGCGGTTATGTATATTCAATACAATCAAGCAGACTTCTAGAGTACTTTTTGCAAGAATAGCATAAGCAATAAAAAAAAAATCTGACGGGGTCAAATCACAGCTGCTAGGCGGCCAATTGACATCAGCATTTTGGCTGATTATTCGATTTCCAAAAACAGTGCGTAAAAGTTGTATGGTAAGAGGCTCCATCCTGTTGAAACCAAATGTCATCCATTTCATACTCAAAAATTTGTTTACCATGGCACAGTAACGTTCGCTATTGACGATAACGGCAGCTCTTTGCTCATTTTCAAAGAAAAATGGCCCAAAACGCAGCCGGACCAAAAACCACACCAAACGGTTACTAGTTGTGGATGCATAGGCTGTTCAATAGTCATTGTTGATTCTCTGATTCCCAAATGCGACAGTTTTGCTTATTTTATTATACAATTTTTTGATTAAAATGCTTATCTTTGGCCAAACAATCTTTAGCCCATTGGGCAAACTGAAAACGCATTAGATGGTCATGAGGCTTAACTTCTAGGACTAATTGAACTTTGTAAGCCTTCAAACCAGGTCTTGATGCAAAATTCTCAACTCATAAAGGTCATTATATTAGTTTGTTTAGTCAACACTCTATCACTACGCTATTTTATCGTTAAAATAGTAAGTTCTAAGCAAAAAAACCTCTGACCCAGAAGGACTTCTGAATATACATTGAAAATCATAACAAAGCACCACTCAGATAACCAACTAAAACTCTAACACAAAAACTTGCAGCATGTTAGCTACTGTTAGTCCAAATTCCAATTCATAAAAACTGCAAAAATGCAAAGCTACTACTGTTATACCATCTACTGCTAAAACATTGTTAGAAATAAGCAGTAGGGAATATAAATATTAGAAAAAACGATTGACAGTTGATGCAATTAGCGTTGCAAAACTGGCAAACAGTCATGACATGCAAAATGCGTTCAAAACCTTTTCCAACTTTGGTGTTATAGTGTGCAATTGACTTGTTAGTAGTCAAGTACAATGGATAAACTAATTATAAACATCAACAAAGTTGCAAAAACCGTATATTAGCTAGCAAAAAGTGATTTATAAATAAACTTTGTAGGATTTTCTAGAAATGAATAAAATCAAATAATTTGTTGTTATCTAAACCTGGTGGTGGTCTATAGAACTTGAAATGTTTAGTAGATGATTTATATGTAGTGCACTATCCGCTATGTGTGTCGCAATAATATTGTGAGCAGTCACAATTAACTCTTGCGTGTGTTTTTAAGTTCCTTTAAGGTTATAGTAAAGTGGTTGTTAAGCTTTTGCCTTGTGACAAACGTACCTCAAGATTTTTGGTGTGGAGTTGCTTAACGGAAAATGCGAAGTAATTGTTCACAGTGTTTGTGTGCGTTATTGCTTTGAGCGTCAGGTTGAGTTTGAAAATTATAGTGCAACTTAGAATTGCGGAGTTAAACGGCGTTGAGTTAGTCCGGACGTCAACCAAATGGTTGTTTTGAATTGCGTTAGCGATAAATGATGCAATGCCACTAAACGCATGCAAATTATTGACAGTTGAACATGTCACCGTCTTTATAATATGAAAGCAATCCGTTTAGGAGAAAACACCTCAAAAGTGGTGCTGTTGATACGCCAATCCGGCCAATAAGTCTCCGCTTTGATGCCAGATACGTCCTTAAATTTTTTGTGTTTTTTTGTTTCAGGTGGAAGTTTCCACCGGGTCTTAGGTACCTCTTGGAGAAAAGCTCTAGATGTGGTTAAGTTTTGGGGTTGTTGTAGTGGTGTGTTTCTTAATGCCAGTGTGTGTTAAAAGCTTCGGTTCAGTTGATAGTAACTTGTTGGTTAAACCCCTTGTGGTTTAATGACTTTTAGCTGCAATCTGGGGTTGCTTTGTAGATTGGCGTTAAGATGGCAATAGGTTTGTTCAAATAATTGTTTTGAAATGCGTCTTCAGGAAAAATGTATGGAACACTTCTGAACGCGTGTTTTTATGTAGGGTGGTAAACCAATTTACTGGCGTAAGGAACATTGGTGTACAAGTATTTTTCAGTACTTTTGTTAACAGTTTATTGCGTATTTTGTCATTGTATTTTGATTTAGTTGTTGTGTAAATGACATAGCTCAATGTTTACTATGTAGTTTTTGTCTTTATTCACTGGAGACCTTTGCTTAGATTTTCTCTGCGGGCTTTTTTTTGTAATTCTGTCCCAAAAAATAACCCCGTAAATACTTTTTGGTGGTTCCCGCTTTCTTCTTTTTCTGTGATTAGCCAATGTGGTTGCCAATAAAAAATTTTGGGTTACTATAAAAAATCTTGTTTTTATAGTAATTTGTTTGGTAAGACATTTTGGTGTTCTAACGTTTGTTTTGGGCATATCTACGGGAAGTTACTTAGAGAGTGTTAAAACCAACACGTTTTTGGCAAAAGGTTGCAGTGTGTCAATCTAAAAAAGCTGTATGTTTTATAGCAAAGTTGTATGTATGTGCTTTTGTGTGAAACTTGCTGAGAAACTTTTCCAGATGCATTAGGTTTTACGTGATTTTGGGTATTAGTGCTAGACCAGGAACCGATTTGGATGTGTGTGTGCTTTTGTAGATTCTCTGAGAGGTGTTCTCAAGGTGCAATAAACCTCCGATTAACTTTAGACTATGATGTAAGGTCTTGGATTGCAAACCGTGGAGTTAGCGTATTAGGTGTTTGTGTTAGTTGGTTTAAAATAATATTATGAACGTGGTATGGTTGCTTCCATGCTGTTGTTATTGTCTTCTAAGTTTTGTGTGTTTTTTTAATGAGAAATTATAGTACTTTTTAGTATTGCTGCAGTACTTTATGTATTGCTATAGTAACGTGTAATTTTTTTTTTCGGGTAATCTTTATCATTATGCAAAAGAACCATTTTTTACATTTATTTTTTAAAAATTATTTTTTTCAAATGTTGGCCGTAACTGCGGCTAATCTAAAACTACAATTTTTGATGACGCGTTTCGAGTGGTACTTGGCAAATGACGCGAGTAATAGTGGTTTCCAATTCTTCAATCGTAGCCGGTTTATTCATGTAAAATTTGAACTTTACTAAACACTAAAGAAAAAAATTAGAAAAAAACAATTATGATCTTGGCGGCCAATTCACAATTCAGAAGCATGAAATTAACTGTTCGCCACGATGTTTTCGCAATAAAGCTATAGTTTCACGGGTTGTGCGACAAGTAGCATTGTTTTGTTAAAACCAAATGTCGTCAAGTTTACGAGCTTCAATTTTAGGCAGCAAACAGTTCGTCTTGCCGTAATAATAGACACCATTTACAGTTACGTTCTGGCCAGTCTCATTTTTTAAGAAATAGGAATCAATGTTTCCACTAGCCCACATCAAGCCGTTAATTTCTGTCTAGATGTAATTGCAACTCTTGAACCTTTTCTGGTTGCTCTTTAACTTAAATACGTCAATTTTGCTTATTGACATAGCCATTAAACCAGAAATGGGCCTCATTGCTGAACAAAATTTTGTTTAAAAACATCTTCTTCAAGCTTTTCAACAGCCTAAAATACTAAAACGGTAACATGGAAAGTCGGCCGGCTTTAATTCTTACATGACATAAATTTTGTATGCTTTTAAAACAAGATTCTTACGTAAAATATGCTAAGTTCCATACGACAAACCAAGCTGTTGAGAACGGCGGCAAAATTATTTATCACGGTTATTGCGTACACTTGCAGCTACCTATTTAGTTTAGACTATTTAGTCGCGTATTATTCAATTTTACAAATTGGCATTCAAATTTCTTGATGGTACAGCAAAAAGTGAGTTCGGTACAAAGTTTATGTAGACCATACGTTGCTCTAAGCGCACGAAACATATTCCACGCAGATCGTTGAGTTTTGTAATACAGATAAATTATTTGTAGACGTTGCACCGCGTTAAGATTTGGACAACAAAATAAAAAAAAATTGCTTTAATTTATTACCAAATGTAACAGACGTCTAAACATAAAAAAGTAGATTAGATTGCAAACAAAACATGTTAAAGTTAACTTTTACTTTACGCAGTTGTTTACAAGTCATGGTTGCTGCTACAACTATTTAAATAATAAGTCAAAAGATGAAACCTCCAAATACTATATCAAAAATGGCGTATATTACGTGCAGCTATTTAAATATGTTTTTTATATTACTGGCAATAAACACTCAGCCGCCCAACCACCACACCGTGCGTCCACGTAGTATGTTAATTATTTAATTAATTAATTACTACATCACTTTAAAGTTGCCAAACCCTCGTCTGCTGATAATTTAATCGACCGCATAACTTTACTACAAAAAATGAAACTAACGACATATTTTTTTGCCCCCTTCATGGCCACCATAATTTTAATTTTTTTTATCTCATGGTTTATGATTGGCAAAACACTTCACAGTTCTGGTTGCCAGTTTTTCAACACTCATTTGACAAGATACGGCATTTCAATTGTTCATCTTGTTGGAAGTTTTTGAGTTAATTGACCTTTCTTTAAAATTCTTTCTAAACTGCTTGTCAAAATGCTAATTGCTGCAAACAATGGTAAATTAATGTGTCTGGATTCTCACCTATCCTTGCACTAAGAAAGTATTTTCAATAGACCGACTTGCCATAATGAACGACATTTTATTCATTTTATAAATTAATTTCTTAACTGTTGAACAATTTGGTGCATTTTTTCTACCTTGATTTGTAGGCAAATTTGGCGTCATTACTGTTTCTACAAATAATTTGATAATTGATTTATTTTTTTACCAGTACATTCAGAAAAGATTAAACTATGATACGGAGTCTTTTTTGTGAAATTATATTTGCAAGTAGCAACAAAATGCATTAAAAAACACAGAAAAACGCAATAATTTCTATATTTGATTTTTTCGGCTATTTTCTAACTATTATTTGACTAAAATACTCTGACATATCACAGTTTTTGAATGTACTAATGAAAAAACAAATTGTTTATCAAATTATATGTTTAAACTGCAATGATGCCAAAGTTGCAGTTTTTGTTAAAATACTACAAATCAAGGTAGCGGTCGGAATAGTCTTAAGAAATAATGTAAAAAAAGTTTCATTCATTTCAACAAAAAGTAATAGTGTCTTCTTAATTTCTTTAAAATTAGTTATAATACCTTATAGATAGATTTTAAAAATGGCAAAGTTGCATTCAGGTCAAGGTCATTACAAAAGATTTCTAATAATAAATTATAAAGTTTTACAAAAACTTTTTATCTTGCTCTTTACAGCATTTATATATTTTTTTATTTGAAAATTGAATTACGATCTTTTGGATTTTGGATTTTGAACGCGTTTTAATGACACTGAAGAACTGTCCAACATAGGCACGGTGGAAGGCAAAATTACAGTACAACAGTCAGGGAAGACGGGTTTATTACAATTCAGTGCAGAAGGAATAGATTTATTACTGCAACAACATCCATCCAAGTTAATTTATTAAATGCAACAGGTACTCAAGTATCCACTCAAACAGTAAAAAAAAGGCTCCATGCGGTAAATTTAAGATTCAGATTTTCAGAAAAATGTTTATTGTTGATCAAAACTCACAAAAAAAAAGATAGAGTGGGCACACCAACATGCAAATTAGAGTATTGAAGATTGGGGGTCGTTGTTTATTCAGTGACAAAATTAGAGTGCGTCTCCATAGCTCCGATGGAAGAGTGAAAGTTTGGAAAAGCAGAGGAAAACGCTATATTGAGAACAACGTAACTTACCATCAAGCTTATAAAGACGGTTCAATTACCATTTGGAGAGGAATTTCTGCGACTCGTCATACTGAATTGGTTATGCTTGGAAATGCTACAATAAATAGTGTCAGGTATCTTAATAAAGTATTAGAAACTGTAGTGTTGCCATTTTCCAATAAAATAGGCAATGGTTTTGTGTTTGTTGATAATAATGCGCGTCTTCATAGAACAAAGCAAATCAATGCATTTTTTGAAAAAAAAAAAACAATATTACGCCTTGGATTGGCCTGCAAACTCTCCAAATCTTAATCCCATAGAGACCAAATGGGATTACCTAAAAAAGTTGATAAGGTTACGAGGAGTGGATCCAAACAATCACTTGCCGTTTTGAAAGAATGGCTAAATATTCCTCAGCATTACATTCGGTATTTAATTACCAGCATGCCAAGACGTTGCCAAGGGGTCATAAGAGCTAGAGGAAGTCCCACGCATTATTAATTTTTTAGTGTTTTTTTATTATTTCTTTCCAGAGCAAGCTTTTTTGTAATACTAAAATAAAGATTTTGTTATTTTTTTATTAAAACATTTGAAATTTGTTATTAAAGTTTTATTCTTTTAATTCCTTGTCCTAAAAGTGTTTCCAGAACCATATATTATCAACTAAACAAGAAGCCGTTCCTCAAAAAGTAGTCAATTGTTTTTTATATATGTTCTTGTAAGTGTACCAGTTCAAATTTTAAGCAGTGTACTATAGAGGCACGCACAAAGGCGGGCAAAACTTTATTTGCGGATAGTTACATTAGAGGCTTTCTGCAAAACCATGTGGTACCTTTCGCCTTACACATTAGGAAAAATTTTGTCTCAATGCAAAACAATGCACTTCTGCATGTCGCTCTCTGTGTAATTGTATTTTTAAATCAATTGGGTATAACAGAATTAAATTGGCTACTATGTTCTTCTGACCTGAATCCAATTGAACATGTTTGGGACATGCTAAGAAGACGTCTTAGATTAAGAATTCTTGCTGCACAAACTTCAGAAGAACTGAAAGCTGTTTTAGTTAAAGAATGGAATAATTTGTCTCAAGAAATGATCGACGGCGTCATTGAAAGTATGGGAAGACGGATGACTGCTCGTGGAAGCAACACATGTTCTTGAAATAATACTAACTCCTTTAAAAATCTTTAAATTTTGCCGATGTGTGTTTATACATCATTTGAAATAATATTGACGTTGTTTACATGAACATTGTTTAACCAACTTGTTGCGGTATTTGGTCTATAGACATCCCACCGTTTATCGTAATCCGTGTACTTATTAGGTTTGTATAAGTTCAGGAAAAGTGCAATTTGAAACTAGAAGGTCATTATAAAAGTTTGGGAATATGTAACCTTCTGGTGTACGTTTGTGCCACTCTAGTGAAATAGTGAATTTAATTTTGGTGTGCGTAAATGCAGTTGAAGTTGAACTGTCAAAACAAAGTTAATACTTTGGTGAACAATTTAAAAAAACCGGCATTTATAAAGTGATTACATCATCCCAGACCGTATGAATATAGGTTTAATGGGCATTAGTGAAATGAGATGGAGGGGAGCCGGTAAATGCGTAATAGAAGGACAAGCAATATTCCACTCAGGTGATGATACCAAACAACATCAATATGCAGTAGGAATGATTATCACAAAGAATATCGCAAAATGTGTATACAACTTCATACCCGTATCCGACAGAGTGCTTGTACAACTAACAGCAACTTCAGTCAATATAAATCTCATACAAGTATACGCACCAACTTCAGATAAAGACGACAACAAAATTGAGACTTTTTACAGCGAGATTTTGGAAGAACTGAAGAGCAAAAAACGCATAAAATAACTATTAATGCGAAAACTGGGTCTAACAGATGTGCGGAATGTGTGGGACCATTTAGATTAGGTGAAAGAAATGACAGAGGGGACAGATTATGCAAGTTTAGTACTAATGAATCAAACTTCCAGCTCAAAGACTCTATACCTGGAAATCTTCAACCGACAACTCAGAAAAGATAGTAAGAAATCAAATTGATTATATTATAGTTAACGAAAGATACAGAAACAGTTTTAATATGGTCAAAACCTATCCTGAGACAGACATTAATTCGGATCATAATCCAGGTCAAAGTTTGCCTGAGAAAACGCCTGAAAACAACCTGCAGAAAGCTTGACATGACTAAGTTAAAAATCGAGTCGGTAAAAGAGCAAGTACGAGAATGTCTAGACGAGAAAATGCAGATAATAACAAGAACGGATAATATTGATGTTCAAGCGACATGGCAAACAATAAAAGAAGCAATAACCTATAGCAGCAAAAGACATCTAAAACAGAAAACAAGAATAGGACGAAAACCTTGGATGAACGAAGAGATCTTAAAACTAATGGACCAGAGAAGGAAATTTAAGAACAACAAAATAAGGTATAAGGAAATACAGACAGAGTTACGGCGCAAAATCAGAATTGCTAAAAACACCCATCTAACTAATCAATGTGAAGAGATTGAAACATTACAGCTTAAGCATGACGCTTTCAATATGCATAGGAAGATAAAGGAAGCAGCTGGGTGCAGCAGAAGAAAAACTACGGGATGCTTAATGAACAACCAAAGGCAGCTTATAATTGAGATAGAAGATAAACTAAAAACCTGCCAAGAGTACATTACAGAACTATTCAGCAATGAAAGACCGGAAATACTTAACACAAATAATGCAGAATCGGGTTCCACTATCACTAAAAAGAAGGTAAGAAAAGCCATCCAGCAAACCAAAGACGAGAAAGTAGTAGGCCCAGATAATACTCACTCAGAAGTGTTAAAAATACTAAGCGAGAAAGGTATAGACATTATGACATCATTTTTGAACCTCATATATGACAGTGGTACCATACCAGAGGATTGGCTCCACTCCACGTTTGTGACAATTTTAAAGACACAGAATGCAAAAACATGCAGCAATTATAGAACGATCAGCTTAATGAGTCATATTTTGAAGGTATTCTTAAAGATCATCCATAACAGAATATATAGACGATGTGAAGATACTATTAACCCAACGCAGTTTGGTTTTAGAAATGAACTCGGTAACAGAGAAGCTTTGTTTAGCGTCCAGGTTTTATTTTAAAAATGTAGAGACGTAATCTGTGATGTGTTTGCATGCTTTATTGATTATCAAAAAGCGTTTGATAAGGTTTAACACCCAAAACTTATCAAAATTCTACAAAATATAGGACTGGACGAGAAAGATATTAGAGTGATTAGTAACCTATACTGGAATCAGCTGGCGTCCGTAAAAGTCGACGTACAGAATACCGAGTACATACTATCGCCAATGTTCTTCAATCTATACTCTGAGGAAATATTTAAGGAAGCGTTCTATGAGGTAAATACTGGCATTTGGTTAAACGGTGTATATATCAATAATATCAGAAATGCTGATGATACTGTGATGTGTGCGGATAGCATAGAGGGACTGCAAGAACTAATGAATAATGTCGTGGGCGCAAGTAAAAACTACGGATTGACCCTGAGTCCCAAAAAAAAACAAAGTTTATGGTCATCAGCAAAGTGCCAATTCAAAACATCCAGCTCAAAGCAGAAGGTCAGGCAATACACCGGGTTTCAAAGTACCTACTTACCTAGTTACCACAATTAACGATCAGTAAGACCATTTGGTAGAAATAAAATGCCGCATTGAAAAAGCCAGAGGAGCTTACATAAAAATAAAAGATGTGTTCCCTAGTCATGACTTAAATATAAAAACTTGTTAGATGTTACGTGTATCCGGTTCTCTTATATGAAATGGAAGCATGGACCATGTCCGAAGATACTTGCAAAAAACTATCAGCTTTCAAACTGTGGATATACCGGAAAATCCTAAGAATTTCGTGGAAGGACCATATCACCAACGCTAGGGTCCTTGAACGTTTCGGAAAAGAGCTGGAGGTAGTTAGTACTATTAAGGCGCGCAAGTTGCAGTATTTCGGACACATTATGAGGAATGAAGAAAGATATGAATTATTACAACTGATTCTGCAAGGAAAAGTGTTCGGAAAAAGAGGTCCTAGCAGAAGACGTATATCCTGGTTCAAGAACCTAAGACAATAAACAAAATAAAAATAGCTATATTGATCGCCAACATTCGGTAATCGGACAGGCACCTGAAGAAGAAGAATTCCAGATATTTATAAAGACACTTTCTCTTATTAAAACGCATAAAGACACAATCTGTACTTACATTTTAAGAGCGCAATGACAAATAATTCTTAACTAGCCCAACTTAGGGTATTCCATTACTGTCAACAACAGTAAAACGCCGAGCCAAATTTTTTAACTTTGAAAAATAGATATTTTTGTTTAAAAATTGAAGTTGTAACCTAAAAATTTTTTACTTTTATGAAATTATTAAGCTTATATCTTTTTTTAAGATTATTTTGAAAGTTTGACAATGATATTTTTAGTTGCTTGAACCAATTTTGCGCAATTTTACTCTTTGTTTGATAGTTTTTGCGCTTGCGGAACCATTTACAATCAAAATTTGTAAATATTTTTATTTTTGGCTTTCAAACATAATTCCACCTGGCGCTCTAGAAAAATTTGCCCCACCCTAGTGTGTATATAAAAGGTGGGTTATCTAACTTTTGGAATTTGAGTACCCCGTTCAATTAACCCAATTTTCAATTGTTTGGGCTCCAATCGTATGAATGGCAGCTTTGTTTTTGTGTTTAAAGACATCAATCGTCTCTGAATAGTTAGCGTAACACTTATCCTTAAGGTTTTCCCACAAAAACATTGGTCCACAAACTGCGTTGAAGGCACTTCTTTCCTATCAAATTTGTTTTGTAACTTTCTTAGCGTTTGAGAAGAAGATTCACCACTTTGGAAGCAAGTTTTCATTATTTCCCAACTTTGTTTAAGTGTAAAGCGTCCTATTTTGTAAATGTCAAACATAAAATTAAATTTCGGTCAACTCATAAATTTTGAAAAACAAAATAAACGGTAGTTCAAATTCCAAACGTTACATGGAAACGTCACTTGGAAAATAAATTAGTTTTATGGCTTTTGCAGCCTAGACTTAAAATTAATTACTGATCGATTTCACTAGACATTTTTTTTTGCCAAAATTGCAATTTTTTTGCAAAAATGCGATTTTTCAAAATCAAAGTTAAGAAACAAAAAAAACTCAAAAAATCGTAGAATGTTTTTTAAGGGTTTTATACCATCATCAACCTATCACAAAAAATAAATTTAGAAAAAAAAAAAAAAAAAAATTTAAGCAAATTTCTTGATGCACCCCTCCTGTTCTGGTCCGTTTGAAATGGAATTGCCCATATAAATTTTGTTAATAAAAAATTTATATCCTACCTACCTGTTTTATTTTATGTAAAATAAAACAGGTAGGGTCGCGGGCTTTAAATATATTTATATTTTGGCTCGCCAGACAAAAAGGTTAAGAACCGCTGCATTAATATAAAAAGAATCAGAAAATAGTAAAAAAACCTAAGTTGAATATGATAACTAGATTAAATAGCTATAATTAGCATTTCAAAATGCAAAATTTAAAAAATTCTGTTGTTTTACAGTTTGACATTTATAGTTAAATTATAAATACAAATTGGCAGATCCTATAACATAAATATTTTCTATATATAGCAATAAAATTACAACCAAATCATTTAAAAATTAAGAAATTAATTTAATCTTTACATGAACAATAACAACAACATTTGATTTATCGCCCAATAACAAAATATATTAACAATAATTATTAAATAATACGAAACATATCGAGTATTGTTTACAGAAATTACAACCTCAATTAAATATAATAATTCCATTTATTTTAATATCAAACAGTCCATGATTCCGACATTTTTTGCTATCACGTAGTCTTGGCACTGGCTTTTGTTTATTTATTTTTCAAGTATCCGAATGTCTGCCAAATTACGTCGGCTTTATCTCAAGTTTATGCTTAGCAATAACAAGGTCGGTTATTACTGCACAAAACACACATGGAATTAAATTTTCATTGCGTGCTGAATACGTGAAAAGTCCATATCATCAAATTTTCCACTGATGAATTGTTTTGACCTTGCATTTTCCTTATATCAAATTACATTGTATAATTCAGAATTAATAGATATTTTTTTTTCCAATTCAACGAGGGTAATTTTCATTTGATATTTACATAACAAATCCGGTATAGAAATGTTTTGTGCGCTTTGTAGTAATAATAATAAAATAGATAATTTATGGATATTACTGACGCAAAATTATATTTCATATTTCAAAAGCGTATAAAGTAACATGTGCTCTTTATACAGATCAAAATTCATACTTTGTCCTTCAAAAATTATAAATTTATTTAGACAGTTATTTTGCATTGCATATATGCTAATCGATTAGATAGTAATTATTATTATTTTACTATTTTAATTTAAAATAAAAATATATTATTACAAAATTATTTAAATTAACTAAATAATTTGCATACAACATTGATATTTATGATATTTTTTGTGGCGGTGCGTGCCCTCATCAGTTTTGTCTCGTAATTGTTGCCGGATATCATAGTTTATCGTGTTAAAAATTGCAATTTGAGTCACTTAACGCGCGCGCCGCTCCATAATTTAATTCACTATCTGCTTATTATGACTAAGTCTCATTTCATCTCACGGAAATTAATCCTTCAACAATTCCTAATCGTAGTAGTTATTGCATTTAAATTAAAATGTATGCATTGTTGTGTAATGGAGACGATATAAAAAGAAATAATAACTTGTTTTTAATTTGCAAGAATTTAATAATTGGTGTTCTTATTATTGACATTTGCAACTTTTATTACTATCCATAAAAATTTGCCAAAATGTATCCTTGTCAACATATTCTAAACTTTATACTCTATATTCCCATCACCTTCAGAACAGTATAAAACGGAATAAAGGTCGGGGGAGAAAGAGGGGAGATTTTAATCACATCTAAGAAAATTATTATATATTTAATTGCGACAGCCATAATTCCTTTATAGCTGCTTATATTCAAGCTAAAAAACCTTTCTATAAAGATTTTATCACTTTGAGAAAATAATTTATATCATAAGGCGTATAAGCCAATCAATCAAAATAAGCCTTTTCGTATTAACAACTGAAAACATGCTACATGCGTGTTGTCACTTATAAAGACAATGCTGATAAAATATATGTACGTCATTAACGAAGAACAGACCAAAAACGTTCTACTATAATACAACTCAACAGAAAAAAAGAAATAAAAAATAATAAAAAAAAAACTGGGTTAGATTAAGATAGGTTAGGTTAAGCTAAGTTAGGTTAGGTTAGGTTAGGTTAGGTTAGGTTAGGTTAGGTTAGATAGGTAAAAATGTAAAAAAATCACAACAATTTATAAAAAACTTAATATATGTATATACATATATAAAAATAATAAATAAAAATTTAAAAAAAAGCAAAAAAGAAAAAAAAAATATAACCTAGGTTAGGTTAGGTAAAGTTAGGTTAAGTTAGGCGCATCTTCTGGACTTAGGAAGGGTAAACGTAGGGTGGGCGCGTTGCTGAAATAGACCGCTGCTTCAATTGCCAAGAGCTCGCGGAAGAAACGGGTGGAAAGAGAGGCGCCGTCTGTGTCGGGATGCTGACCGTCGTCCAAATAAATCTGAACAGGTCGGTCGCATCTAGCGATTTTGCGATGCAGCTGTGAGCGGAGATCAGGGCGGACATCGCGTTGATCTCCAAGCCCAACGTACGCACGGCAAAGGGAAACGCCTGGTTTATGAACGACAAAAAGGACGCAGCGCTGGCGGTGCTAAACAGTGGGTTGGGAATCGGAAAACGCCGGAAAAAGGAAAACTTTTTGTGGGCTTAAGTGGGTGGGAGATTTTACGTGTCCTGCTATGTCTCGCCCAATAAAGCACTGCAAAACCTGGAGGACATACTGAGATGCGTAAGGTCTCAACTGGGTGTGGGGATCAGGGATAGGGGGAGATTTGAATGCAAAGTGCCCCATCTGGGGAGGGAACGTGGAAGACGGGAGGGGTCGTTTGCTGGTGGAATGAACCGCGTGTAACGATTTGACACTAATAAACGATGGGGTGGCGCCCACTTTCTGGAAGGGAGAGGCACGATCATATATCGACGTAACTTTTTACGTGACTAGAGTAGTGGGTTTGGCGTCGGGGTGGGAGGTGATGGAAGAAAAGTGCTTCATTGTCCCATCAGGTTTGGCGTTGGCAGAACGGCATCGTCGCGCGCAAAGGACGCGGATCAAAGCGGGTGGCTTATAACGTCAGAAGGGTTAAAAAAGATTTGTAGGGATTTTGGAGAGATCGGGGTTGGGGAGGTTGAAAATGCGGCGCAGTTGTGCGAGAGCATAAGACATCTTTGCGATCTTCATCTCATCAGAAAAAGGCGTCAAATCGGAAGACGTATAAAATACTGGTGGAATGAGGAGATTGCGGAAGCAAGAATGCTTTGCAACAAGGCCTGTAGAGAGCTCACTAGAGCCAACGCCACGGGAAGGTGTAATGGGGTTTTAGTCGGGGAATATAAGGAGTTAAGGAAGAAGCTGGGGGGTCTCATCAAGTCAACCAAGAAAAAGAAGTGGAAGCTCCCGGTCGATAAAGTTGATGCTGACGTATGGGGCAGGGGATTTTTAAATTGTGATAGGGAAAGTAGGCAGAAAACCGCCGAAGGTAAACACGGAGATTCTGAGGGTGGTAGCAGAAAAGCTTTTTCCGTGGCCAGTAGAGACAGGAGTCCGACTCTTCACGGAAAGAGAGCTTTTGGAACCCACGGCAAAGATTAGACCGGGGAAGGCACCGGGGCCTGACGGGTTTCCTACAAAACTTGTCAAAGCCTTAATCGGACGGTGCTCTGAAGCCTGGCTTAGAGTCTACAATCGGTATCTGGTTGAAAAAAGTTTTCCGGAAGTGTAGAAGAGCAAACCTGGTCCTGCTGGATAAGGGGAAGGGGGTATAGTGGCTAGGGCGTATCGTTCAATAAGTCTCATAAACGTGAAAAAAAAATCCTCGAACATTTGGTGGTGGGAAGACTTTTGGAGGCGCTCCAAGGTGACGCGGCCCTCTGCAAGCTTTAGGAAAAGCCTTTCAACCCTGATCGCGCTTACAAAGGTAAAGGCGGCGGTAGTTGCTGTAAAACGTTTCAGCTACACGCACAGAAAGGCGTGCGTGTTGATCTCCTTGGACGTGATAAACGCCTTTAACACAGGATTTTGGAGGCGCTAGAAAGCAGGGAGTAACAGAATACCTGCTGAATATAATCAGCAGTTACCTGTGGGGTAGGATTTTGTTGCTGGGCAAGGGGGGTCAGAGGGAAGAGGTAAAGCTGTCGGGGGGTGTGCCACAGGGGTCGGTTCTGGGACCCACGCTGTGGAACGTCCTGTATGACAGCGTGGTGAGCCTGGAGATGGCGGAAGGGGTTAAAGTAGTAGCATACGCGGACGATCAGGCGGTGGTGGTCACAAAACGCTCTAGGCTCGAGGTAAAAGAGGCAGGTAACTACGTCGTCCACCTAATTGAACTTAGGATGTGCGAGCTAGGGCTGAAATTAGCGCCGGAGAAGACAGAGCTTGTGGTACTCTCGTGCTCAAGAAGGGTACCACAAGTACAACTAAATGTCACGAGGAACACCGTCAGGTCAAAATAGCAGATAAATTACCTTGGGATTGCACTGTCCAGCAACATGGCATGGGGCGGGCAGGTACGGGAGGTGTGCATGAGAGGAGAGAAGGCCGGCCGTTGGCGGGTCTGATGCCAAATCTAGGGGGAGCAAGGGCTTCCTACAAGCGCCTGCTGTGTTCGGTTGTTTCGTCCATAATGCTGTACGATTCAGAGATATGGGGGGACACCTTGCGCAGCAACGGGATGCGACGGCGTCGACTACAGTTCTTTTGGTGGTTGCGGGAATGAGGCCACTGGACTTCGTAATCCGTAAAGACGGAAGTGTGCGAAAGCCGTCGCTTGAGGAGAAAAGGTGATGAATAGGTGTGGAGAAAATGGCAGAGAAGGTGGGAAGAGTGCGAGTCGTTTGAAGGTAGTAGTGAACTTAGGTGGTCCAGGCGGCTCATTGCAAACGTAAAGCGGTGGGTTGGCAGAGGGCACGGCAAGGTAAAGTACTACCTCACGCAGGTACTAACGGGACACGGGCGTTTCCGGGCGTACCTGCAGTAGGCGAGAGCAATGAGTGTTTGTATTGCGGGCAGCGGGACACCGTTGAGCACATTGCGTTTTGTTGCAAGCGGTGGACGGAAATGAGGGAGAGAATGATGGTGAGAATGGGCGGAGCAAGCGTGAACCCTGACAACATGGTGGAAACAATGATGGCCTCTCAAACCGGCTGGGATGATGTGTCCACCATGATAAGGATTATTCTTCGGAAGAAGGAGGAGGAGGAGAAAGAGCTTGCTCCGGTAGAAGTATGGGGGTGGGGGTCTTACCTTGGGGGCCCGTAGCTGGTTTTTGTTTGCTTATTTTTTGTTAAAGTGTGAATGATAAAATTTTGTAAAAATTGTGTTTCTAACCTTTGAATTGTATGTTTTGTAAAAATTTGTTTAAAAAAAAAAAAGACTGCGGCAGAAAAAATTAACTGTCGTCCGGGTTTTCCACCCCAAAGTAATGTTTTAATGCAATCCCGGGGTGGATTAAAAACAGATATATCTCAATGGGAGGAAGGTTTTAGCCAGTAGAAACCTGGCGCAGCATAAGCTGCCGGTGTCTTTGCTAAAGATTTTACTCTTTCCAAAAAAAAAGGCTAGGCGCACAGAAATGTACTGGAAGAAGTATTTAGGCAGGCAGTACTAAAGATAAGCTTACACTTGGCGACCAAGAGGCTGGACCAGAAAGAGAGCGGCAAAGGTAACGACAATACCAGTGAATTAAGAAGAAAGGTGGAAACTATTATCCTTAAGCATAAGGACGGAGTGACATACGCCAAGGTTATAAAGGACATGAAAAGCCAAGTAGCCTTTGAAGAAGTTTTGGTGGACAGTGTCACCAGGACAGAAGATGGCAGCGTACAGCTAAAGATTAAGGGCAAGAGAGGCGAATCTACAAAAACCTTTAAAAAACCGCTGAACCTGAAGGTAGGCAGTATTGCAAGCGTAGAGGTTAGAAGCAAACAATCGACCTTCATGTTGATGTACATTGATGAACACACCACGGAAGAGGAAGTAAAGAACGTCCTAATAGAAGAACTGAGAAAGGGAGCTAAGAGCCTCGGCAAAATAACACTGGCGGAGAAAACTCAGAATGCGCCCAAGATCTTGTCAACTTAAAAAGGGTCGGCAAAGGATGAAACAGGTAGAAGACAAAAGAGATGGTGGATCCTCCGCGGTGTTACAAGTGCAGGCAGATTAGACACAGAGCGGTTGAGTGTAAGGAAAAATAATTCAACGAAATTTGCCACAACTGTGGAGGGACAGGACACCTCCGGATACAGTGTCTAAATTAAGAAGAGTGCTACCTGTGCAAAAAAAAGGAAAACAGAGCTGAAAGCCTAAAATGTCCAAGGTACAAAGATATCAGCGCTAAGCTAAATAATGAAGGTGCTTCAGAATCTGGGAAGGGGCAAGACGGCGATGAACCTTTTGTCCAAAACCCTGGTAGAGGAAAACATTGACCTGGCTATAATTGCGGAGCCGAACAAAGCTGCTGTCCAAAACCCAAAGTGGATAACCGACGTAGAATCTGATGTTGCCATGCTAGTCAAGAAAGGTTTGCATGGATAAAGGTAGGAGGCTACGTCATTTACGGATGTTACATCTCGCCCAACAAGCCACCGGAAAATTTTGACGATTTTCACGTAATTGTAGCCGGAGATCTGAATGCCAAAGCCATGCTATGGGTGCCAACATTAATAACAGCAGAGGCGAAAAGGTTCTGAATTGGATGGCTGGATCTTAGTTCATAGCGGCAAACATTGGAATCGAGCCGACTTTTGTAAGAAAGGAGTCCCGATCGCATATAGACGTGACTCTCTGTAGTGAGCATACCGCAGGAAGCATCTCCGAGTGAAGGGTAAGTGACAAAGTAAACCTCAGCCTTCATAGAAATATCCACTTTACACTCAAATCTAGAAGCAAGAAAACAATGCTAGTGGCAAGCGTGGGATGGAAAATAAACGGAAAAGCAAATCCCAAAATTCCGTGAGAGGGTAAAGACGGAACTGGAACAATTGCAAAACTCAAACGTCAACGGTCTGATGAAAGCCATCGAAAGAGCGATGGGCTTATCCTTCACAACACAAAAAAAAATAACAAAAAAAATAGAATTAACTAAAAATTAAAAAGTTCCAGAAGGTTAAACATCTAATGAATCTTAAAAAACTATCTTTCTGAAGACTTTTTTTTTTCAAACTTTAACAGTTTGTGTAAATAAGAAATAATCCAATGTAAACAAAAAATTGTTACAAAATATAAAAAATTAAAGAAGTTAATTAAAAAAAAAAAAAATTTGTTAACTTTAAAAAGCTATAAATCCAAATTTATAAAAAATAATATATTACTTTATTATGTCTTATTATACTCAATTTGCTTGTAGTTTCTGGCATTCATTTTATGACTTTTTAATTTGGGACACCCTGTATATATATATAACATAAGTTAGGTTAGAATAATTTTTAATTTAAGTGTTCTACAGACATTGCAATAAAGACCACAAGTTAGTTAGTTCTACAGCCTGCCCAAAGATTAAAAAGCTTTTAGACCGCTGCAGGAGAGAACAAGCCAAGACTCGTCAAAATAAATAAATTGTTGCAGATAAACGTTGGCACCGGTGGGCTGCCCAGAAGTGACACAGGCAAGGCATATGGGACTAAATTTTATTTTGATTCAAAAACCAAACAAGTCCATGGAAAAAAATCAAGGTCTGCTGACGTACAACAGAGCAAATGGGGTAGTTTAGGTAATAATCAAGAAAGGAGTCAAAATTTTTGATAACCATGCAAAAAATAATTTCCAAATTATTTGTTTGACAGACTATGGTATTATAAATGCATACGTCTAGCCAAATATAACTTTTTTTACTATTGAGCTGGTAGGCAATTTTAACTTAAAATCACCAGCATAGGGCTCATTAAAGGAAGACAATAAGCGCGATCACATTAAACAATAGCTGACAGTTTTAAACGTAGATTTAAAAATATGATGGACTTACGCCAACTTTTGTAAGGAAGGGAAGCGTATTCTTCATCAACCTAAGAATCTCCACAAACAACATCTCGGTGAAAAGACGGAGGGTAGATGAACAATCTCCAAGCTTGCATCGATACCTCTCTTTTGAAATCGGCAAACAAAGTAACAAACAAGGCTAAATATAGGAATAGGCATGGGGGACAGTTATAAACAATTATCTCAACCGTCTCGACGCATTTCAAAATAAGATCTTGCATTGGATAGTCGGAGCGTTATGACCTAGGCATCTCATTGCTGACGGAACCACACAACAAAAACACTCCATCAGGTTCTAAAGGGCTACTTATCCCCCTTCTTTATCTTAATAAAGAAAAGCATGTGTCAAAAGACACAAACTTCTAAAAGCAATTCAACGGGCGGTTTTTAGTCTGTAGGCGCAAATCTGTCATTCTGCTAATCTTTAAAGATTTTAACACCCAACTCAAAAACAAACAAACAAAAAAAGCAAAGGACGCCAAAAAAGCTAGGAACGCACTTACAAGTCTTAGGTACAACCAGAGATTTTTAATTGGGCCAGCTACAAAATCCGTAATTAAAAAAATAGCATGTCTTATTAGTAAAACATCAATTCACAAAGAAGGGCTGCACCTCAATTCAAAGGTTTCTGACAAGGTCCAGCGCAAAAAAAAACCTAAAAATGCTACAAACCTTGAAGCGCGGTATAAGGTTGCTAGGAAAGAATACGTAACAAGTATCCGCTGAAACAAAATATAAAAGTGGAGGAACCTGTTAGATGACTTCAAGAGCAATCTTTGTAGACAGTATTATCAGATACTGGTAAAACAACTTGCAATAAAGACAAAACACATAATTCTGGAAGACAGCAGAACGAAAAAGATTATTAAAAAGCTTTTTCCGCACGTTATTAAACAAGTTGCTTTCCTACAATTAAAGAAATAGAAACCATAACCCTTAAAGAAGCTTCGGGATCCAACGGCATTTACTGCCAAATCACCAAGCTTGCTCACAAGGTAATTCCCAATGTATTGCTTGAGGCGTGCAACAAGTACTTGGCGGAGAATATCTTTTTCAAACCGTGAAAGAAAGCAAAGATGGCGTTGATCTCTAAAGGTAAAGCCAAACTTCGGGCCATTAATCTGTTGAGCGTGTCCGGTAAGCTGTACAAAGATCTACTGATGAACTAACAGTTGACGCAATTATAAGGGCAAAAAATCTTTTAAACCGTTATAATTTTGTTGGACCTAAGAAAAGCGTTCAAAACTGCTAGCTTGAGATAATTAAATTAGAAAACAAATGTTAGAGTTAGGAGTGGGTTAGTTTCTCTTAGACATAATAGTTAGCTACATAGGTAAAAAAATTAATCTGACTCTAGGTGTTCCGCAGGGCTCTATTCTAAGACCTACCCTGTGAAACGTCGTGTATAGCCCCGTGCTAAAACTAGGGACTACGCCGGAATGCAACGTCCAAAACACCATCAGCAAAACAGAAAAAACCATGACGGCCTTGATCAACTTAAAAGTTGACGATTTAGCAGAAAAGTGTCGGGCCAGAGAAAAAGGCTACTGGCAACATCAAAGAGTAGTGGCAGGTGTGATGGCCTTACAAGAACACCGACTACTTCCTGACACAATTTTTGACAAAATTACGGGAGTTTTGTCACTTATACCAAAAGGATTGGGAAGACCCGTAGCAACAAATGTTATTACTGTGAAAAAACTTACTCGAATCAAAGATAGCAGTAGTCAAAGTAATGCAGGTGGATAACCTAATAGATCTTATGCTTAAAAGCAGATACAACTGGACACCGATGCATTCATTTACGATATCTAAGATAAGTAGACAAAAAAGAAGAAATTGTCTATGCAAAAGACAAAAAACCAAAGACAACTAGAAGAATCCAGATGGGTAGGCAATGAAAACCCTCATTGGGGTGTTCCACGGGTCCTTTGAGAAAAACTGAGGTTTTTTAGTAAAAACAAGTTTTACACTTTTGGGCACTTTAAATGAAGCGCTCGGGGAGCAGTAGCTTTTTTCTTACCAAAAAAACAAGGTTATTGTAAGTGAGGTTAGGTTAGATAGGTAATAATGTTTAAAAAAGAAATACTACGATAGTTAATAAAAAACATTATTAAAATTTAAAAAAAAAATATAGCTTGGGTTAGGTTAGGATACTTTCTTAATCTGGCACAACGTCTATGAAAGTGCTTTTTTCCTTTTTTGTACAAAAACAAGATTAAGTTAGGTTAGGTTAGATATGAAAAAATTATTGAAAAAAATGCTACTATAATTAATAAAAAATAAATATATATATACCTTGCGTTAGGTTAGGTTAGGTAAAAATGTTTAAAAAATTATTAATAAAAAAAAATTAAAAAAATATACACATAACTTGGATTAGGTTAGGTTAGGTTAGATTAAGTTCTCAATACGTCACAACGTCTATAAAGGTTTTTTCCTCTTTTATACAAAAAAAAGTTACATTAGTGTAAATTAGATAGATAAAAATGATTGAAAAAAATACCACAATAATTAATGAAAATTAACAACTCCATTTTGTGTGAACCCGGTTTCATCCGTAAAAAGAATGTTGGCAAGAAACTGCGAGATTTCAGCATCCTTGCGTAGAAACTAGCAACAAAAAACCAAATTTGCCTGATGATCAGTTAAATTTAAGGCCTGTACTCGTTGTACATGGTATGGATAGAGCAGCTGCTCGTGGAGGGTTCTCCAAACAAGAGTAGCACCAATTCCTACCTCGGCTGATATTCTCCGCAGTCTCATTCCTGAATTATACTCTATCCGTGCTATAATTTTGTTGTTCTGCTCTAGGAGTAGATACCGACCTTGGTCTGCCGGAAAGATAGCACTGTTTTTGAAGTGAACCGGTATCTCTCAATCTCTGGTTCTTTCAAACATACCATGTGAAGGAATCTGGCAATTTGGATAAGTTTCTACATAAAAACTTCGCGCTTTGGTGGCAATCCCATTAGCACGACCATACATAAAATGCATGTCGGCTAATTCTGCATTAGAGTAATCAGCCATAGCAATGAAAATTTGTGCACTAACAACAACTGTCAAATACTGAATGTTTATTTCACAAAACAACAGCCAACTATGATAAGAAAATGCATGTTTTTGCAGATTAAAAAATGGATTTAAAAAAAATAATAAAAGTTAATATTGTTCCAATCTCCAAAATCGTTGCTATGACAACCCATGTTTTATAAAACTTTTTTGTTTGTTGTGGTTCATACTACCACCCCTTTAAATATTTTACTTTCTTTTTTGTATCATGTTTTATTTTGTAGTAACATTTGACAAACGTCTACTTATGGTTTAATTTTGACAATTTGAAACTTTGATAAACAATATTTGACATTTCACAGCTGTCACTTTTATAATATTTTATATTATCAATTCATGATATTTGAAAATGGTTGCAGTAAATAATATTAGTAAATTATTTTAATTTATAGAAGTCACTAACATGGTTTACAATAAATTATAGTAATGAGTAATACAAAATCAATATTTGCATCTTATGAATGCATTTCACTTTAAGCACATTTTCTCGACTAAATGTTAAATTGATATAATAAACAATGTGAAAAATAAATAAAATTATCCCGGAAACAAAGTAATTCCCTTGAAATTTTACGGAATACACAAAGCAGACTATACATTAGGGAAAACCAGCAAGCATGTCATCCCTCTAATAATAATTGTACATCATTCTTAATTATTTAGGTTTATTAATAATATAAACTGAAAAATGTATCATTTAAATATGTTAATAAACTAATTACTTATGTATACAAGTTAACTAAATTTGTTTTTTTTTAGATTCCAATTACTTATGCAGCAAAACGTGTACAAAATAATTAGTCGTAACCTAAACGGAAGTGATCAAAATACTACGGAACTATTCAAGAACAGTGACAAATGACCATGGAGTATGTATATTATTAATATTCACACAATACTTTTACTCAGAAACATCACACCTTTCATAATCACATTTTTTATTTGCAATAAAGTTTCCACTGAACAACAAATTAATAATAAGCAGCTACGCACAAATTTAATCGATTTTTTATTAAGCTAGTCATTAATAAATTAGTAAATACTTCATTACTGACACTAATAATAATGATTATATCCGTGGCGTGCTGATATAAATTAATTAATTGATATAAGTTTAATAGAAATAAATTCTATATTATTATTTATAGTGATAATATTACATTAAAAAACAAGTTTATTAAAAATTATTCATATTCCTACAAATTATCAATGAAAAAATATTGTAATTATATGTAAACATGTGTATTGTTAGCATTGTTACATATGTTATACTAGGAAATAACATTATTGATAAATACATGAAATGTTTTTAAATTGTCACACGATTAGAAATTCCATGTGTTTCTAAATGAATGATTTCAGTTGGAAAAAAAAATCAGTTTTAATGTATTCACAAAACATATACACAGTTGATGAAATGTTTTTAAAATGATCAATCATTAAAAATATTATTTAAGTATCGAATAAAATGGGTTCGTAATTGTATCAAACTTTGTTTTAACATTTTAAAATAACAAATAATGTTCCATATCTCCGAAACCGTTGCTATGACAACCCATTTTTATTAAGGCTTTTTTGTTTGTTGTAGTTCGTACTACCACTTCCTTAAATATTTTACTTTTTTTTAACACCTTGTATTGAAGTTGTGCGGTTGAAGGTTTATCTGTCATTTATAAAATCTAATACAATAGAGTGAACAAATAATTTGTTTTTCTTAAATATAAATATTATTTATTGTCTAAAATAAGCTCTAAATATAATGTTTACAAACGTCTCTAAAAGTTTGTTATATGTTTAAAAAATCTTCATAAATCTGATAAGTTTTTTAAAATCTTCTTATACAACGAAGTTGTTGTTAAATCGTTTTGTAAAACACATCATGTTTTCAAAATTTTTCTGAAAAAATGTTGTTGAATTTTTTGGTTTTCAGTACCTTTATTTTTATCGCTCTCAAAGCTAGATTTATTGTTTCTACAATCAAGTAGAAGTACAAGTACAAAACAGTTTTTAAACAAACCTTAAGTTCTAAAAGGTAATTTGGGCGGCGTATTTAAATCAGTAGTCCAAAACCCAAGCCATTTTATTAGCCCTGTTTAAAAAACTTACAAAATTGTAAAAATGAAAAAAGTTATTTTGTTTAAGATGATACTTAGTTTACACATATTAACACGGCGCGCGGCAAATTGATCAAAAAGTTTTCCATAAACTTCCTCAAAAGATTTTCATTTTTTTTTAATTAAAAGTTAAAAAACTAGTTTTGTTACGTTTATGCGCAAGTCTTGGTTACATTTAAACTAAATCCCTACCTTTAATATTAAATCCTTGATAATTCTTTTAGTCGAGAAACAACTTTTTTGTAAAAATTGATTTTCTTTTGAGCGACAAATGCAAAAAGAAAAATATAAACAGTTTTTCAAAATGCAAACTTTTTAAAAATTTAAATTGGGTTGCTTGTAGCAACATTTTGAACCCAAAAACTGGCATATTTTTAAACTCCTTTGTATTCGTATCTCGGGAGCAAATTATCAGTTTTTTGCTTAGACCTACCAAATTTCTGTGATTTTTTTTTCAAATTGTGTTAATTTTGGTTTTGGTATGCAACAAAACAACTTTTTTGTAAACATTTTGTAATCAAAAATTTATCCAGAGAAATAGCAACAAATTACAAATAAACATAAAGTGCAATAAAGAACGATAAAAACACCTCTTCAAAAACAAAATTTAAAAAAAATTAAAATAAAGCCTTTAAAAAAAAGAACAAAATGGACAAAAAGGATAGAGATGCCATCTCAAAACCAAAATTTTTAAAAAACTGGAACAAAGCCGCTTGATAGTAAAGCTTTTACTTTGTAACTAACCTTGAAAAGAAATTCAAAACTTTTTGTTTCATGTATTTGCGTTTTTGTAATAAACTCAATTTTTGCGTGCAAAAAATTGTTTGAATTATTACGGTGCCTATTCTGGGAGAATAAGAAACCTGTCGAAATGATCATATTAGCAATTTGCTTTGGTTTTTTTTAATTTACCCGTGCCAAATAAGGTTAGGTTAAGCTATTTTTGATCTATCATGTCAAAAAAGCAAAAAAAATGACCGGGCACTGCTTTGTAATCGTATCTTAGAAAGCAAGTTATCAATTTTTTGCTTGGACCTATTGCATTCTCGTAGGTCTGTTTACAAATTTAAAACTGTGGGTTGGTGTGCAACAAATTAAATTAATAAACTTTCCCGAACTTATTCGGAGAAATAGCAACAAACTACAAATAAACAAATTGCAAAGGAAACCTTCTCAAAATGCATTTTTTTTAAATTAAAACAAAACCGTCAAGTCAAACAAGTGTCTGGTTTACACCTGTTGGTCGGGACCCAAAAAACAATCTTACACTCATTTGTGTTGCAAATTGAGTATTTGCAAAACCGGAAATGCACATATTTTGTAAAAAAACAATTTTTTGACAAAACGGTTTGGCTTCAAGACCAAATGTTTTGGCACATCCTAAATTTCTAAATAAAAATTGCAATCAATTTGTTTCTCTTTATTAGTTGGTGCACAACTTACATATTTGGTTGCAGAGACTTCTGTTTATAATAATTTGTTTCGTATGGTTTTTATAAATAAATGAAGATTGATAAAAATTTTGTCAAAATAAATTTTACAAGGTCTTATCAAAAGTTTTTAATTGGCGTTAAAGCTTTCTGATCACCTAAAAAAAACTCTTAATGTTTATTACAACATTTTTTAAGACTTTTTATAGTCTTTATATGCGTAAAATTATTCTATGACTTGTTATCATTAATTTATTGTTGCTAAACTTGACCATTTTTAGAATCTTTTCACCAAAAACTGACTTAGGCAAGTCGATGCGCAAATTTCTACATTGTGGCCAAATTTTTTTAATTTTAATATCAAAAACTGAACTCTTTTTGGACACAAAATGGTTTTTGTTTTAACTTAATTTTGGCTATAATGTGCAACAATACAATTTCTTTGTAAAATACAATTTTTTTATTACCAACAAATTTTCCAGTTTATCTAAAAATTAAAGCAATAAATCAAAGTGAAACAAGATGCAAAAATAAAGATAGAGACATTTTTTTTAAAACGCAAACTTTTCAAGTACTGACACAAGGCGGCTTGATTGCAAAACCTTGAATCTAAAATTGACATATTCTTAGCATTGCTTTGTTGTGTATATTTATAGTTTTTTTTTCTTAGAAGATATACAAAAATTATTCAAAAATTTACGATTTCAAGGTAAACTAAGTTTTGGCTTAGTGTTCAAAAAGTTTGCAAGAATTTTTAGAAGAAAGATTTATTTATTTATTTACTAGTCAACGGAAGCCATTACAAAATAAGTATATATTTACAATTTAAAAAACATAAATTAAACATAAAACAACTAATATTAAAAATAAGAATAAAACTTAAATAGTTACAAAATATAAAAAAGGTCACGTATGGGTGACATGTGCATGTCGCAGGGTATTAAAAGAATCTTTAAAAAAATCCACTTTAACTTCGTTGGCATGCCGCAAAATACGTGTAGATGCAGAGTGCACCGCATAATCAGTGCGTTTGAACGGTATATGAAATAAATAGTCATTGCGTAAAACTCGAGCTGGGACATGAATACCTATAGAGCTGAGCAAGTCAGGACAGTCAATAATCCCACGAAGCACTTTAAAAACTAGTGTCACGTCAAAATTAAAACTTCTTTTTTCAAGACTAGTCATGTTAAATGTAGAGAGCAGTTCCGTGTAGCTGCCTGCAATGTTGCATTTATACGCCAAAAAACAAACAAACTTTTTTTGAATCTGTTCAATTTTTCCTTTACTGACGGCGGTGTATGGTGACCACACATTGGAACAATATTCAAGATGGGGACGTACTAGAGCCCAAAAAGTTGATAAGCTTTAACCACAACAGTATCGATATGTAGTGTAAATGAAAGGCTTGAATCAAACGTAATCCCTAATTAACAAATAGTGTTAACTCTTAACAACATTACATTCATGAGAGAGTAACCATACATCACCGTAGACTGACGTCTAGAAAAAGTCATCACTTTGCATTTATTTAAATTAAGTAGTAAGTTATTAGTCTGACACCAACTAGAAAAAATCTGTACTTCTTCATTAAGTAGAACAGCATCATCTAAAGACTAAATTTTCATAGAGATTTTTATATCGTCCGCAAATAATAAACAACCCGCATTAGAAAAACAATGTACCACATCATTGATAAAGATATTGAACAGTAAAGGTCCAAGATGTGACCCCTGTGGAACACCCGACGTAACATTCATATTACGAGAAACGCACTGACCAATGCGCACGAATTGAGATCTGTTAGATAAATAGGATTGAATCCACATTAACAAGGTGCCATTAACTCCAATACCACGTAGTTTCATAATTAGTATCTTGTGGTCAACGGTATCAAAAGCTTTTGAAAAGTCAGTGTAAACTGAATCTACCTGGAATCTGTTTTTGAGCGCATCTGTTATATAAGATTCATACAACAAAAGGTTGGAAGATGTCGATTTGCCAGTTCAAAAACCGTGTTGATTGAGAGCAATTTTAGATTGCAGAATGGCAGTCAATTGACAGGTAACTAACTTTTCAAAAACTTTTGGAATAACTGATAAAATAGATATAGGTCTATAGTTTGTTACATCATTTATAGCACCGGACTTATGAATCGGAGTGACATAAGCTTGTTTCCAGAAAGTAGGAAAAGTACCCATAACCAAAGATAAGTTAAATAAAAACCATAAGGGCCGACAAAGGGCAAACGCACATTTGTTGAGAAAAAAAGCCGTTAATCTATCAGGCTCTGGACAGTTATTGGGTTTTAATAGTGATAGTTCGTTGACAACTTCTGATATATTTAAACAAGATGCGATTCATTTATATGGGTAGGAACAGATGGTAGAGAATATGTGCTGTGTGGACTCATAGATGCCGTCAGCGGACTGTAAACTTATCAAGATGGTCATTTTGACAATTCCTAACAATGATCGACAGCCAACAATAATGCAGATTGACTGTTTAGTTAATTTGCTCGTAGTATCAAATAATCCCCTAAACGCAAAGATTTTGTAAATCCAGTTGTTCTTTTTTTTTTATTATACCAAAAATGTAACAAAAACCAAGCAAATTTTTATAAAAATTGCAAAGTTGAGTGTGATTACAAAACTAAAAATGCACAGATAGGTTAAAAAAAACATAAAATTTGAAGCAGTAAGAAGTTAAGTTTAAAGTTAAAATTGACCAAATTAGTTGTACCCCATTCAGATATTGTTTCAAAGTCTTTGTTTATAGATTCTACAGATAACTCAGTAATTTCAAGACGTTTTATCATTTATTTAGTCTTTAGAAAGTATGGATGGTGCTACCGTTTGAATAAAACTTTTGGTTGTTTGAAATTTTTTATTAAAAGCCGAACTTTGAGGAACACCAGCGTTTATTATAAATCTCTTAATACTTTTAACAAAGATGTTACTTGGAGACACTAGACTAGGCATGGCCAAAAATAAGCTTTAAATCTAATAAAGGTCTAAAACCTTTTGTAAAGATTTGCTATAATTTTTAAAACTCTTCATATACCTTTTAAAATCTTTTTAAAAAACTGTTTTAGAGTTGTTGACATCTCTAGTACCTTGCAAAATGTTCTTATTTTTTTATTCTTATTATCAAAATTTTATTCTTCACACAATCAAAGCCGTTGCTGACTTGCAAAGTGGTATTGTGCAAAACTTGTTAAAGTTGATATTTTTAAATACATCAGTTTTAAACAAAATTTGAATCTTACATTGCGCGACGAGTTTAAAAGGTTCATTAAAATGCAAAAAAAATATTCCGATTAAAATGGCACTTATTTTTTACAAGTAAGTTGATGCAGCGGATTAAAAAACCTGTAAAACGTTTTTCTTTTGCAAAATTTGTTGCAAAATTTATTCGTTTAGATTTTTTTAACAATATTTTAAAAACCGGTTTTTTATGAACGTTGATATGCAAGTTCTTAGCTACATTGCAAGCAAATTTCTATTCTTAATATTAAATTGCTGATGATTTTGCTATAAAATTGATTTTTATGCAATCATTAAATTTATTCTAAAAAATAGCAGCAAAACAAAAAGCAGAAGAAAAATAGAAATAAAGAAAAATTACAAAGATCTAAAATTAGCTAATCTTTAACACTTCTTTTTAGCTTTTTTTTAATGCAATTTTTTTGTTTTTGGTCAGTATGCAATTTTGTATTTGGAATAATATATATTTACAAGTTTGGAATAAACGCGGTTTTTGGGAGAAGAAGAACCAGTCAAATCCCCAACCTTTGTCAGTAAAACTTGATGTAGAAATAGTTTATATTAAAAATGTTTGAAGTTTGTTGCGGTTTTTGGAAATTCAGTTTGGGCAATAAAGGCTTTAGACGCAAAGATTCCTCAAATCCAATTGCCCCTCCTGACCTATCATGCAAAAAAGGCAAACAAATAACCGACTCTTGATTTATTTCTGCAAATTTTTTTTTGACAAACACATGCTCCTTTTTGCCCAGCTCCTCTGAGAACAAAAACATGGTTTTATGGCTTTTGCGGCTTATAGACAGGGTATAGACTTGAAATGGCACCAGATTTGGATTCTACGAAAAATTTCTGATTGATTTCATTAGTAAATTTATATTTTTGAGTTAAAATTGCGGTTTTTAAACAAAAAATGCAATTAAGTTAAAAAACGACAAAAAAACTTAAAAAAAATGTAGAATTTTTTTTTAGGGGTTTCATACCTTCATATACCGATCATCAGACTACTAATAAGTTATAGAAACTAACAAAAAACACATGAGCAAGTTTCTCAATGCACCCCCCCCCCTCCCAGCTCTGGTCCGTTTGAAATGGAATTGCCCATAATGTTTTTTTAAAACACCAAAGGCAGTGCAACACGTGTTCTTTTGATTAAAGGCATGGATTTTTTTTGCATCACTTTCTAAAGGTGCACTAAAGAAATTCTACAAAAAAAAATTTAAGAACCAGTCTAATATACACACCTCACAACAAATCTAATAGAAAAGTGTCACGCGTTAAAATTGACAAAAAACTTTAGAGTTGTTTGCAACGTTTTTCTTGAATTAGTTATAGTCATCCTGGTAATGACTGCGTAGACTATTCCAATAGCTAACATTGAATCCAACTGAGCAACTAGATTATGATACACCAAAATGATAAATGACTGTGGAGGTTAATTACCACTACGTACCGGTGGTGTTACTAGATAAAAAACCACTCACTTTGGCTTCAATAATAAAATGTATGTTGTCTTAATATTTTAATATACTTTTTAGGGCAAATTTTAACTTAGTTACAAACGGGTGAACTGCGTTTTACATTCACTTTAGCATTATTATAGTATCATCTTATCATTGAATCCGTATTAACTAAAAATAATTGCCAATACAGATACATGCATTAAAATTAATCAAAATTATATAATTATCAAAACAAAACAAAATTTAAGGTCTTTTAAGCAAATCCAATACACATTTGGATAATTTACGGTTTCCTAAAAGACATACACTACTAACTCTAACAAAGACTAGGGTGATGCTACCTGTAAACAAAGGTTTGCACTAGCAGAAGCCCCCTGGACGTTTATTTCAAAATCAAAAAGTTTTTGTTTTGGAGTGGGCCCTTTTCAGTATTTTTCGGTGGAGCTCAAAAAACCTAGCTCCGCCACTGCGTGACATGACTACGATTATCTTGTTTAACTTTACCTAAGACCTGGATGCAATTTACAGGAGCGGAAAACCTTTTCAGTAACACAACTATAATCGGATGAGATTCTATCAAAAGTAACTTGACGCTGTAAGACTAAGATAATATTTCCGGTTTAGTTTTAAATTAAATTAAAGTTTATTTGTTAATAATTTTAGTAACTTATTAGTTTTAGGTTAGAACCTATCAATTTTGCTGCTAACTTTAGTACACAAATCAGTTTTTTTTTTTAATAAATGGTTTGAATAGTTTATGTTATAAAATACAAACAAATGCATTACTGTAAACTTTTGGATGGTTTTAGGTTAACTTTTTTGACAACAGGTTCAACTTTGACAGATTTTGACTAATTATTTCAACTTTAACATTTTAACAGTTTTTTTGTTATTCATATTATTGAAGTAATGATTTTATTTTATTTATTTATTTTGTTTTATTTTTACATACATGTTTCGATGAGTTATCATCATTTTCAATGTATTTATATTATATAATATTTCAAACTGATCCGTTTTATTTATTTAAATTTCTATATTCCCGCTGACTTGAATTTTGATATTGTCATTTATTAGACGTTACAAATTTAAAGGTTAGATAATCTATCAAATAAATATAAATATTTACATTATAATTTAAAATTTCTATTTAACTAAAATTTATTTTTATTAACATATCTAATAGTGGTGAATTATATATATCTAATTGTTCATTTATTACTGTATAATTTTGATTTTTTAAATGTTTTTTAATTTCTAAGCTTTCCAAAAATGTTAAATTTTTATCCGAAATGTGTAGAATATTTAATGATGTTTTTTGATTCGAAATATTATGTTTATTCAGAATTAAATGTAGCAAAATTTGACTTTTCTATATCTTTATATTTTAAAGCTCTTATGTGATCTTTATATCTAATATCAAAATTTCTCATGGTTTGTCCAATATACGTTCCGTTGCAATTACTACAATTTAGTTTATAAATTCCACTTTTATTGAAAATTTCTGTTTTTTCTTTAGCATTTATTAATTTTGTTTTTAAATTCATATGTGTTTTAAATGCAACAGTAATTTGAAATTTTTTGTTTAAATATTTTGAAATTTTTTCAGATAAATTGCCAAAATATGTTATCGAGCAATATTTCTTATTTACTTCTTTTCTAAATGGATATATTTCATTTATGCAAATTTTAAACTGTTTTTTACTGAGAATTTTATAAATAGTTGATTCATTATAACCATTGTTTTTTGCAATTTGTTTAATTATATTAATTTCATCTTTAAAATTTTGATTATTTAGTGGAATTGAAATAGCTCTATGTATTAAACTATTAAAAACTGATAATTTATGATTAATTGGATGAAACGAATCTTTTGGTATAATTGTATCTGAAAAAGTTGGTTTTCTATAAATTTTGAAATTGAATTATTCTTCTTCTAAATTTTGTGAAATAGTTATGTCTATAAAGTTTATTTGTTTATTTTCTTCAACTTCTAATTTAAATTTTATTGTTTTATGAATATTAATAACATAAGTCAATAAATTTTCTAAATCATTTGTATTTCCTTTGAAGTAAATAAGAATATCATCTACATAGCGGTACCAGAATTTAATATTATGTTTAAAAATAGAATTAAATATTTGTTCTTCTAAGTTTTCCATAAAAATATTAGCCAAAATAGGTGATATTGGACTCCCCATTGGTAAACCATAATTTTGTCGATAAAATTTATTATTATAAACAAAATAATTTTGTTTTATGCATGTTTCAAATAAATTTATAATTTCATTTATTTTAAAAGGACATATTTCTTTTTTATATATAAACTTTTTAATTAAATCTAAACATTCATTTGCTGGAATTTTGGAAAACATGTTACAGACGTCCAAACTTATTTACTTACAGTCAATTTTAGTTTTATGGTTTTCTAATTTTTTTGTTAATTCTAATGTATTTTTAATGCTAAATTTTGGTGTATAAATATATGATTTAATTAATTTGTTTAAATATTTAGATAACTTATAATTTGGACAATTTATATATGAAACAACTGGTCGAATAGGATTTCCTTCTTTATGGATTTTTATAAGACCATATAATTTAGGATTTTGTAAAAAATAAAATAAAATCATTACTTCAATAATATGAATAATATAAAAGGATTTTATAAAATAAAAATAGAAAATATAAAATATAAAAAAGTTTTTTTGTTATTTTAGTAATTTACTAATAGTTTCAATTAACAACGTAACAGTTTTGCCAACTTTTAATAGTTATGTAGTAATAAAATATGAACATTTTGTCCATTTTTTGAAATTTTCTACTGAAGGTTAACATATTGTTGAGTTTTTTGGAAAAATGATCAAAACCTGATTTTTGGCATCTGGATACGATGACTATACAATTTTTGTTCCATTTTTTTGCAAAATATACTTTCTAAATAAATTAATCTACAAATTTTTATAGTTCTTGTGATATCTTATTGGTTTAATAATATATTTACATGCTTTAAAAGTTGTTTTATTTTTTTATAGTTTTTTACTTAATTTTGGATATATTTTATTAGTTATTGTTGGATTGTTATACTTTATTGCCGGATTTATATCATATTATATCAAAATCCGCTTAAGAAACCTAAAAACACAAGAAAAAAAATTAAACTTCCGGCTAAAACCAACTAAACATGATTGAATTTTAGTACCTAGTTCAAAAATTTTGCCGTAAATTCACAAATTCAATATAATATAATACTGACTATGAAGTACTAAAGCCGCAAACTATTATTTTATATCAAAATCCGGCCATGAAGTTATAAAAACACGTAAAAACTAATGAAAATAAAAAATGTAACCAAAAAAACTACAATTTTTTACTAAAATTAGGCAAAAAAATATAAAAAAATCGGTTAAAATTAACAAATAAAAATCAAATTTTGACATCTACCACAAAAATAGGTAGGCGGCACACAGTTTATTGATTACGCGACAGTAGTTTCGACTAAAGTTCCCACCTACCTACCCAAATGTTTGTGATCTAATTTCTTAACACTTGGGCGGGCACGCAGTTCATTGATTACGCGGCAGTAGTTTTGACTAGAGTTTTCCCCACCCACCAAAGTATTTGTAGTCCAATTCCATGCTAACAAACACTAGTAGGTGCGCGGGGCATTCAGTTCATTAATTGAGCGACAGTAAAGTTTCCGTCTACCTACCCAACTGTTTGTGATCCAATCTCTTGGCTACAAACACTTGGGTGGGTGGGCGGGCACACAGTTTATTGAATGCGCGACGATAGTTTTTATACTGAAGTTCCGCCCACCCACGCAACTGTTTGTGATCTAATCTCTTGGCTACAAACACTTGAGTGGGTGGGCAGGCACACAGTTCATAGAATGCGCGACAGTAGTATCAACAAATTTTGAAGTAATTTAAGAATATACAGCTTTTTTTTTGAGGTTTAGTTATTTTTTATGCTTTTAGTGACATATCTTATAAAATACAATCAACTTCAATACCGTTTGAAAGTTTTAGTGACTTTTTGCTAAATAAAATAACTCTTTTGACAATTAATATTGCATATTATTTGACAGTAACAAATGTTAAC
This sequence comes from Tachinus rufipes, assembly GCA_963932245.1. Taxonomy (NCBI): domain Eukaryota; kingdom Metazoa; phylum Arthropoda; class Insecta; order Coleoptera; family Staphylinidae; genus Tachinus; species Tachinus rufipes. The sequence continues at coordinate 72,940,181 of OZ010748.1, read as the reverse complement.
TTTTTTTGACAAATCAGGTAAATTTATACACTGTTTATACTTATTACTATGACTTATTTGACAGTTAATAAGTCACTAAGACTTATTGACAGATGTAGTCACTTTTTTATAGTTTAATAATAGTTATTAGTAGCTCTTGGCAATCAATCTCAGACATCATTAGTCCACTTAAAAATGGTAAATCGGCTTTTTTCTCCGAATTTTCAGTGGCGGAAGATAATATTGCAATTCAATGATGTTAAAATTGTAATTTTCGGATAAAATGCCTAATTTGTACAATAATAAACAAAAAAATTTGTTTTGAATGCGTTCTATATTGCATATATGAACGCTGTAAAATGAGCACCAAACTGACGGAGCGTACTCTAAATGAGAGCGCACCAAGGCTTAATAAAGTAGTTTGAGTGTGCTTGGAGATACTTCAGTTGACATTCTGTATACAAACCCTGACATTTTCATAGCACCGTTGCACATATAGTTTATATGCTCAACAAAAGTTAGTTTTGGGTCAAAAAATACGCCCAAATCTTTTATTTGTGTAACATGTTCTAAAACATTATTATCAATAGTTATTAATAAGACACCATGAATGAACAGAATCCAAATTATTTTGCAAACTAACGCAATCATCGTTTTTTTATAACTTTTAACATTGTTAGCAAATAAAAGATAAGAGAAAGAATTAATAGAATAAACATGATCAATAATAAACAGTAAAAACTGAATTGGTCTACAATGAGATCCTTGAGGAACCCCAAATTAGACAATAATTGTGATTGTGCAAACAGAATTTTGTTCACACTTTCAAAGAAAAACGCGTCGTAGAATTTTAATGTTGTTTATTCTAAATCATAAACTAACCACAAATTAATATTCAATCTATATACTTAAAAATTAAGGGCTAAAAGAGAGAGAACATCTATAAAGATTATAGGAAATACCAAATGGATTTGCGAAACGCTAATCCCATCGTTAACGCGATGTAAAAACCCAGTACATATCATAAATACAAACAGTTTTACAATCCCATTAAGCAGCTGTTGCAATTAATGTTTTATAATCCGGTTAATTCTAGGTAGTCTCGTTTTTCCCAGGTATAATTCTTTACATACCGCCCCCTTGAAATACTATTTCAAGATTGAATTTCCTCTAAGAATACGCATAGTTTGTGCACTGGACGTTTTATAACACCATCCGTAGTTCGGATGGATGCAACTCTAATTATTTTGTCTTTTCCGGGATAGATCTCCTCAATCCTTCCTTTCTTCCATTTTAAAGGTGGCAAATTGTCTTTCTGTATTATTGCCAGCTGCCCAGGTTTAATTGAGCATCCTTTAGAATGTTTCCATTTGATTCGTTTTTGGAGTTCAACGAGATACTCATCTTTCCATCATTTCCAGAAGTGGTCATGCATTTGTTGTAGGTGTTGCCATCTACTTAATTTATTTACCCGTAGATGCATTAAACCAGGTTCGGGTATGGAGTTCATTGGCTCTCCTATCAGAAAGTGTCATGGTGTAAGAACACTATAATCGTTTGGATCATCACTCATTGGCGTTAATGGGCACGAATTTAGGATTCCTTCTATTTGGGTGAGCATCGTCCACATTTCTTCGTATGTTAAAAGCGTTTCTCCAACTACTATCCGAAGATGGTGCTTGGCTGATTTAACTGCTGCTTCCCAAATTCCTCAAAAATGCGGGGATTCAGGTGGAATAAAGTGCCACTGCATTTTTACATTCGAGATGTTTGTCATCAGTTCTTGATTTTTACGGAAAATAGATGACCCAAATTTTTCAGTTGGTTATCAGCACCTTTAAAGTTTGTGGCGTTGTCCAAATACAACTCCTTTACTGAGCCTCTTCGTGCCATAAATCTACGGAGTGCACTGAGGAAGCAGTCGGTGGTAAGGTCAGTGACTAACTCTATATGCACCGTCTTTGTTACCATGCATACAAATATAGCCGCGTGAACCTTTATGGTCCTTTTGCTTTTTCGGGAACCCTCTTTAATGTTGAATGGACCCCAGTAATCTACTTCGCTCTTTAAGAATGGGCGTGCTGGCTCAGTACCCTATTGCCGTACTGCAACTCTCCCATGATAGGTTGTGCAGGTTTTGGTTTATTCTTCAAGCAGACAACGCACTTACGAAGAATTGTCCTTATTGCACTTCGTGCTGATATGATCCAATATTGATTTCTTATAGCTACTAACGTTATAGCTTTCTTACGTGCTCTTCACGAATGATTAGCTTGGTGAGAGCATGAGATTTTAGTAGAAGAATTGGATGCTTTTTCACATATTGCAGCGAGGAATTTCGAAGTCTTCCATCTGCACGAATTAACCCATTTACATCCAGAAACGGATTTAAACACAACAGTCTGCTTGCATTGCTCAGTGGTCTTGCTGTCTGTAGGTCTTGGAGTTCTTTACCAAATTCAGCTTCCTCACTAGTCGAATTAATCGTACTCTCGCTTCATTTTGACATTTGTAGTCATCCATTACTAGATTATGCAATCTTTGTGATCTTCTTTTTATGCATTGAATTTTTTTAATAAATTTTAAACACAATGCGGTAACTCGTATTAACTTTTGAAGCGATGAATAACGCAACATCAAGAAATCAACAAATGCTTGTCGTTCTCTGTTGAGAATAGATATTTTTTTTACTTCTGGTGTATCATTCGATAAGTTATATGACAATAACGTCGCCGTATTGGCTATCAGGACGTCTGGTCCTTTCCACCACAATTTATTGTTCAATAATAACGAAGGTGATGTCCCCCTTGAAATGATATCTGCCGGGTTAGACTTTGTATCTATATGGTACCAGTCGTTAGGGTCCGTTAATTCTTGTATCTCGCTTACCCGGTTTGCTACAAAGGTTTTCCACTTGCTAGAATCTGTCTTTATCCAAGATAATGCTATTGTTAAATCAGTATAATAGCAGCATTTTCTGAATTTTAGCTCCATTGTTTCCGTTACGTTTTTTGCAAACTGGGCGAGTAGCATTGCTGCGCACAATTCCAATCTAGGGATACTGGAGACTTTGAGAGGTGCCACTCTTGATTTTGCGCAAAGCAGGGTGCTAGTAGTTTCTTTGGTATGTTTGTCCGTGGTTCTAATATATATGCAGCACCCGTACGCTGCTTGACTTGCATCGCTAAATCCGTGGAGTTCAACGTAGTCACTTTCCATGTTGAACGAGATACTTCTGGGAATGAGAAATTCATTAATGATCCCTAATTGGCTTATAAAGTTGTTCCATTCAGTGTGTATGCCATTCGGGACTAATTCATCCCAGTGCAATTTCTCCTTTCATAACCGTTGCATAAATATTTTTGCAACAATTATTATAGGGCCCATCAAGCCAAGTGGATCAAAAATCTGCGCGATTTGTGATAGCATTACTTTTTTAGTAATTTGCCTTGTGGGTTTCAGTATGCTAGTTGAGTAGCCAAACATATATGTTTTCATGTTCCACTGTACTCCTAATGTTTTGATTGTTTCCGTCTTATCCCAAGAAAGGACATTTTGTTCATGCGACGCCAAACCACACAATGTCTTCTTGCAATTGGATGCCCATTTGTGTAACTCCAACCCGCTTTCCTTTAGCATTTTGCTTATTTCACTACGTATGCGTCCCAACTTTTCAATTGATTGTGCGCCTGTCAACAAATCATCTACGTAATGTCTCGTTTAATTATGTTTGAAGCGACGGGGTATTTCTCTTGGTTTAGATTTGCTATTTCTGTCAAGCATCTTGTCGTCAAAAACGACGCCGTATTAGTGCCGTATGTTATTGTCTTCAGCTTGTATGTGACAATTGGTTGGTCGATGTGCTCTCTCCACAGGATTCGTTGATACTTAGCATCATTTTCAGTTACAAGTATCTGACGATACATTTTTTTTATATCGGCTGTTAAAACGTACTTGTGTGACCTGAAACGGCACAATATTGAAAATAAATTTTCTTGAATTGTTGGACCAGTTCGTAGCACATCGTTTAATGATTTTCCATTTGTAGTTTTCATAGATGCATCGAACACTACTCTTAATCGTGTGCTTATGCTCGATTCTTTCAGCACGGCATGATGCGGCAAATAATATCCTGCGTATTGCTCTTCCACATCGGACATTTCTTCCATATGGCCTAAATCTAAATACTCCTTTATAAAGTCCTGATATTGGATCTTCATTTGTGAGTCTTTATTTAAACGTTTTTCTAAGAACAAAAAACGTTTAACTGCTATTTCTTTTGATTCTCCTAGGTTGATTGGGTTCTCCTTCCAGGGCAGTAACACTATAAAACGGCCAGATGGGTTTCTAGTGTGCGTGGTAATGAAATGGGCTTTGCATAATTTTTCTTCTATGGACCGCGTAACACCAGGCATTTTCTCATTTTTTCAGAATAATGACATTGTTTATTCTAAGTTCGCAATTGTACTTAAGTTACAAGTCTTTGCTTGGGGCGTATGTAGTACGCATCCTGTCACTATCCAGCCAAATCGCGTTTTTTGCAAGCAAATGTTGCCTTCACATGTGTGTATCTGTCCCACGCATAGAAGTTTGTAAAAAATCTCCGCTCCAATCAACAATTCAACTTCCCGAGATTCGTTAAAGTTTATGTCAGAAAGTTTTATATTTTTAGGAATATCAAGGATATTCTTGTCGAATGATTGATCCGGCACTCGCGAAGTGATGGTATCCAATAGGTAAAAGTTTAGTTCCGATTCGTATTCGCTGGCTTTAGACGACACAATAGTCGACACGCGAGTTGTTATTTTAACTTTGGATTCTCCTAATCCTGTTATTGGAACTGAAGTCTGCTGGTACTTTAGGCCTAATCGTTTTGCTAAACTTGCTATCATGAGGTTTACTTGGGAACCTGAGTCAAGTAGTGCTCTAGCAACGTGTTGATTTCCCCATATTTCGTTGACGTTGACTAGGCATGTTGATAGAATCACTGCTGCTGTTATTTCCAACATTGCTAGACATGCCGGGTACTTCAGAATCTAGTTCATCTTCTAAATGAAGAACTGTATTATGTTTCTTTCCGCATTTACGGCAATTGCTTGATGTGCAATCCTTAGCAAGATGACCAGGTCGCAAACAATTTATACACAATTTTTTTGTTCTGATTATTTTGATTCGCTCCAATGGTGTTTTTCTACAAAGCGTTTGGCACTCATAAATATAGTGCGCTTTGTTGCACAAATAACATCTTATGTTCTTTCCGCTGGTTACATGGAATGATCTGGCCGGTTTATTCGCCTTAGTGTGAAAATCAATAGTATTTTCACTGCATATGCTGCGTAGTGTTCTGCATTTTCTGGTAAGAAACTCATGTAGTTCGTTATACGTTGGGATTTCATTCGATTTTATGGATTCTTCCCATGTTCGTCGTGTTTTACTGTCCAATTTTGTGGCTATCATATGAACTAATAGATCGCTCCATTGCTCAACTGGGCGCTGTAATACTTTTAATGCTTGAGTGTGCTGTACCACGTGGTCTATGAATCTGAATCTCAACGAATCAAATGATTCTTTTTGCATTATTGAAGTATTAAATAATGCCTTTACATGACAGTTAATCATTGCTGCCTTGTTCTCAAAACGCTCCTTCAATACACTCCAAGCTACCTCATAATTTTGTGCAATTATATTTAAAGCACTGATTGCTTGGGCTGCTTCTTTTTTCACAGCTGCCTTTAAATAGTGAAATTTTTGCACTTCTGTTAACTCACTATTCTCGTGTATTAACGACATGAAAGTATTGTAAAATTCCATCCAATTTTTATATTTGCCGGAAAATTCCGGCAGGTTTATTGATGGCAGCTTCACTTGAGTAATCTTTGTGTTACCAAAGCTTTCCAAGTTTGTTGATGTACTGTCCGTATTTATGGTGTCCAAATAATCTGCAGCACTTGCCAAAACTTTGTGGTAATACGCGTCGGTTACGACGTCCGCCTCATATGTATCGCTTTCACAAAATGCTTTGTCTTCCAATGCCGAGTTCATTGTACATATCGATGCACTTATTGACACGCTTGTCAATTTGTCCAGCAGTTACTGCCTTTGAAATGTCATTGGATAATTGTGTTAAATTACTCTTAAGATTTTTGCACTTTCCTTTGATTTCTTTAATCAACGCGTCCATGCTGATTGATTAAACTTGTCTATTGTACTTGAAAATGTGTATTTTGTGGAATAGTGTGCTTGTATCACGGATTGCCAAGCACTCGCTAATACCAGAAGTTCCGTATCCGGTTCGAAGGACCAATGTTTTAAAGTGCAAACAGAATTTTGTTCACACTATCAAAGAAAAACGCGTCGTAGAATTTTAATGTTGTCTATTCTAAATCATAAACCTTACTAACTAAACACAAATTAATTTACAATATATATACTTAAAAATTATGGGCTAAAAGAGAGAGAACATCTATAAAGATTATAGAAAATACCAAATGGATTTGCGAGACGCTAATCCCATCGTTAACGCGATGTAAAACCCCAGTACAGATCATAAATACAAATAGTTTTATAATCCCATTAAGCAGCAGTTGCAATTAATGTTTTATAATCCGGTTAATTCTAGGTAGTCCCGTTTTTCCCAGGCATAATTCTTTACAAATTGGTTGTGATAAAAAGTTATTAATTTTCACACACTGAGTACGATTTTCCAAAAAAGCTCGCCAATCACGCAACAACAGATTCATGAAAACTCAAAGCCCAAAGCTTAGCAATCAAAAATCTATGATTAACGCGATTAAAAGCCTTTGAAAAATTTATGTAAATAGAATCAACTTGAACTCTTGATTAAAAGGCATTTAAAAGATCATTTTCGTAACAAAAAAGATTTGTAAGAGTAGAACGACCCTCACCAAACCCATGTTGCTGCTCCACTAAAATGTTTTTGCACATCCATTGTATTTGACCAGTTACAATTTGATCAAATAACTTAGGAATAGTAAACTGGATGCAACACCGTCCGGTCCAGTGCTAAAGTTTCATTTAAAGTTCTCAATTGCTTTAAATATATAACTAATTGAAAATGCTTCATGTAATACGTTTTTCTTAAAGTCAAACATTGGAGTTGGAAAAATTTGTGTAACGTAAACAGAAGAAAAGAATTCAGCAAAACTATTAACATAGTCATCTCTATTACTGCAAGTTTTTTGTTTATAGTACATTGTAGCTGGAAAATCATTAGTTTTTCTAGTGTCACTAACTAATTTCCAAAAGTGTTTAGGATTACTTTGAATGTTGATTTCTGTTGGAGTAATATATTGCTTGTATAGATATGTACTGACACTTTTACACGAAATACAAATTTATTGAAACTTGTTATAATCGGACAAAAGTCTTGAAGATATATAACGTATATAAACAGTTTTTTTGAGTCTAGTAAGTAAAATCAATTTTTTATTAAACCAAACTAGAAAATTGTTTTCACGTCACAGTTTTTTGGGAACAAAACAGTCAATAGCAAAATGCAACAAAGAGTAAAATAAATTAACGTAATTATTAACATCACAATTATAAAAAAGGGCAAACTAATCAGATATATTTATTAAAATTAGTTGATAACCATCTGATATAATTATTTAATAATTTTTTTTTTCTAATTTGAAATTGAGCACAGTTAAATATTTTTTTAAATTTTAATTTAATTAACTTTAACATAATTAACTTTATATGAAAACCTAAACCCTTTAAACAAATCTTTGAAATCGAAACGCTTTCAATTTTTACAATACATATTACTGTAACATAATATTGCGACAAATAAACAGGAAGCATTAAATATGTGGGCTCCTCTTATACAACAGCACACATATTCATATTTTCAGTGCAATTATGAATACAGGTAGCTACTGGTAGTGAACAAACACATTCATAATAAACAAACTCTCTTTGTGCTTGTTTTTGTATGCACGGATGCTTCCTCAATTATCATCGATTAGTAATATCTCGATTATTATGTAAAAAAGCGATTCGGGAGAGGAATAAAAATGTTCGAAGGTTGTATTTACAACATACAATCGGGGATGATAATAGACAATGAAAATGTACAATGAGAACACGCGATTGGAATGGTAAACATGAAAGATAAGAGACGATTAAAAGTCAAGGATGAGATGGGCAATGAGAAGATGTTCTTTTTGTTCGTGACTTTGTAATATTTTTTCCGTAATTGATAAGAGCGTGTAAAATAATAATAATAATAAACGGTTTCAAGTTCATAATTACTGATCATTTCAATAAAAATTGTTATTGTTTAAAAATATTATTGGTGATGACGCCGAGTCGTATGTTTTTTTATAAAGAGAAATTATTGGATTTCTTTATTTATTGGTTGACTTGATCTATTTTGTTATTTGTTTCGGGTGACTACATTGAAACATTTCTATTGTTTAATTGACTAAATCAAATGAAAGTTTGCCAATTAGTTTTTTATTTGCAAAAATTATGTGACCTGAATCTGTAAACTGATTTTTGATGTAAAGGTTTTTTTTAGAGGTAGCAAACTTTAAATTGGCAACACTCTTATCTGTGACAGCTGATTTGACAGTTCGCGGTTCTTTTGAGGTTAGTTTGGTTTGGCAATTTATCATAAATAAACTTACGCCGGAGCAACGTTTGCAAATTATTCAAATATATTTTGAAAAACATGGTTCAGTTCGAGAAACTCATCAGGCATTATGTGCTTTGTATGGTGCTCATAATTGTCTATTAGAGCAATTAATTTGATAAACTGTGCATCGGTTTTGTAATACGTTTAATGTAAACGATAATAAGCATCCAGTACGACGTACAAGTGCGCACACAAAAAGCAATTGATAGTGTGCAGCGTAGTGTTAATGATGATCCAATTGTGTCAATTTGTCATCGTGCTCAACAATTAAACTTGTGTCCATCCAGTTTATGGAAAATTTTGCAAAAAGATCTTGGTTTACAAGATTCAATTTGTACAAGAATTGAAGCCACACAATCATCGTTCGCGTCGTACATTTAATAAATGAGCCGAGGAAAACATTGCCAATGATCCACAATTTCATTTGAAAATTTTGTTCAATAATAAAGCTTTGGTTAAATGGCTATGTTAATAAACAAAATTGTCGCATTTGGAGCGATAATAATCAACAAAACAAGCCATTGTCGAAACACCATAACATCCAGAAAAATTTACCGTTTATGGGCAAGTGGAATCATTGGTTCATATGTCTTCAAAAATAGTGATGGTCGAAACGTTACAGTCAACCGTGAGCGGTACAACGACATGATTACCAACTTTTTCGTGCTTCAATTGGGCAGCATTAAAGTTGCAGACATGTGGTTTCAGCAGGACGACGCCACATGCACGCGAAACAATTAGTTTATTGAAAGAAACATTTCACAAACTAATAATTTCACGAAATGGACCTGTTAACTGGCTACCTTATTTGTGCAATTTGGCGCTATTAGATTATTTTCTCTATGCATATGTAAAACCGATAAACCAGAAACAATTGAGCACTTACTTAGAAGTCAACATTTTGACGCATTATTGCCAAAATACAGCTTGAATTACTACAAACAGTGTGTGAAAATTGGACCTCCAGATTACGCCATGTACGCTCCAGCCGCGGCGATCACATGCCCGAAATCATATTCATACATTAATGCCATAAAATTATCTGTCAAATAAAGCCAATTTCATGGATATTAAAAACATTTTTCTGTGCTTTATTTTTATTTAAAGTTTTCCGCCTGAAACTGAAAAAACTACCTTTATAATCCGATTTTTAATATTTTGCATACAGGAGTAACGAAAAGTAAATAAACACTCTGTAGGTAGGTTCGTCAAATTCTTGTATGATTAGTTGCGCACGATGTAATTCTGTTGCATATTGACCATGGAAAAATTATAATTTTCACACGACCGCATCTGACATGTGTCAATTTATAGGTTAAGCATATTCAAACTAAAACTTTTAAATTTAACTAAGAAATATTTGCATATTAATTATATTCTGCTGCATTCACTCTTTAATACAATTGCTTGCACTGATTTTTAAAACATTCAATCACGTTCTCATTCGAGACTGTTCACGCGAGTTCAATCATGCACGATCAATTTTAAAATTATTAATACTGACAAATTTAAAAATATAATTTAAAAAAATTGTGGTTATGCGGTATGCGTTAAATCTGCAATAATTGCTTACAATTTTATGTAACGCTTTAGGCCTAGACTTACGGTTTATTAATCCGGTGCAAAAAAAATTAATAACTTAAAAGGCCTTAGAGATCTTTAGTGAATTTTTAAAACTTTGGAAACTATAGAATAATAAGAAGTTCCATTTTAAATTTTGCAGTTTTTTTTATCTGATGAATAGCAAGTTTAAATCGTTGACATATGTCATTAAAAACTATACAATTTAAAAAATGGTACAATATACACTTCAACAAATTTATTGTAGACACAACAAAATTTTTTTTTGAGACAGTTGGCTGAGTTTATGCTGTTTTTGGTCACAAAATTGAGCAAAATGGTTAAGTTGCCGATTTAAAATTGCTAGTTCAAATTCGTACTGACGGTCAGCCCAAAACGTTGCTGTTATCGCTAACAATGTTGCAGAAAACCCAGGTTTGTCTATCTCAAAACATTCACAGCAAACAAGAATCTCACAGTCTAGCCTTCATGCATAAAAATCTTAGCCTATATGTTTTTAAAGTGCAACTGATGCAGAACTTGAAACCGGTTGATCATGAACAAGGTTAAACTTTTGTTTCTTGAGTGCTGAAAATGCAGGCAAAAAACTTGATTTACAAAAAATATCTTTAGCAACAAAATCCATTTTCATCTCAGTAGGTTTGTCAATAGACAACATTTTTGCATCAGGAGTTCTAAAAATTTTAGAACAATCCCCAAAGAGTTAGTGTTTAGTGCGGTTTTTGGGTCGGTAGAGTCATAGGACTTTACTTTTTTGAAAACAACAAAAAAGCTGCGTTTTATTTCCAACAGGGTGGAGCTTTAAGCCACACAAGCCATAAAGCAGTTGCAGTGATGCATAAAAAAAAATTTGAACTGATTATTTTGCAAAACTCGGACATAATTGGCTTACCAGATTATGCAATTAACTCCGTTAGACTTTTTTGGGAAAAAAAAAAGTTTACGCTAATGCCCTACAAACAATTCCAGCTCTCAAAGACAATATTTAAGCTGTTATTTGCCAGATAACGCCTCAGTTGTGTCTCAAAGGTTAAAGTATTTTGAAAATTGTAGAGAACTTTAAAAGCTAACAAACTTTCAACAGCTTTCTAAAGATTTTGAAACGTTTAAGCCAAGTTAATAAAAAAAAACTTTTACTGAACCACCAGAGTATAATACAATACAAACAAAAACCGATATAGAAAAAGCCTCCTCCGCCAAGCAACTTTGTTTTCAAGAGCTAACACAACGTTTATAAGTACATACATAGCTACACCATTACCACCTAAGGGAATGAAGTCGGTAAGAAATGGCGCCCAACGTGGGGTTTTAAAAAGTATAGTGCCATTACGATCCCACAAGAGAAAAAATAAGAAGAAACATGTCCAAGCATACATTCCGGACAAACCCCAGACAGGTTCAAAAAATCCAAATAAAGTTCTGCAACGTCAATAGGTACCTGGCGCTATACAAGGTGTTAAAAAAAAGTAAAATATTTAAGGGGGTGGTAGGACAAACCACAACACACAAAAAAGTCTTAATAAACATGGTATTAAAACTTTTTTGTTTGTTGTGGTTTGTACTACCACTCCCTTCAATATTTTACATTATTTTTTAAACACCTTGTATTTTTCCATTATTATACTAAAGTACGGAGGCACGATAGCACATAAAAACAACCTAAGCATGTAAGTTATCAACCCGACAATTCTTCCAACATGACGGGACACCTGGTCTACCTGGCCAACGCCTTTCAGATAGATGCAAAATTTTACAGAAATAAGTTACTACGTGATACATTGGTTTTTAAAAAGAACAACAGATCTAGTGACATTTGACGCGGGAACTCAACCGTTGACTTGGAGCGCAATTTGATTACTCTTAAAAGTAAAATATTATTTACTAAATACAAACAAGCAAACAACCTAAAATTTATTTTACCGCTGAGTAAAATGATCAACTGTTGGTTGTCAAGATATAGTCAAGGCATTTGTTTATCAACCATTGAAAAGTAAACATTTGGCAACCGTTGCCAACAGTTGTTAACGTTTGCGTTCCTTAAACGCGCTCAATGACTGTAAACCTCCATTACATCAGCAAACTACATGGACGACCAATAAAAATAACTGCCAGTGCAAAGTCAGATACAATAAGCTAACCTGAATGTAATTATCAAAGAGAGCAAAGTAAACGTCATTGAGGTCACACATCAAATGCCACCAGAACTCACAACACTTCAGGTAACAGCCAGTTTTTTAATTATTGCCAAAACTCGGAATTTAGAATAATTACGGACTAACTTGGCCGCAAGTCTTGTCAACAATTGGAACCCGTAACACTCAAACTTATAGTAAAATCTACTATCGTCAAAACCAGGAATTTAGAACAATTACAAACTAACCCGGCCGCAATTGTTGCCAACAATTAGAACCCGCCTTAACCCCACCTTAACTTATAGTAGAACCTCAGTGAACACTTTTTATTATTAAACATAAACTACTCCCATCTCAACCATAATGCAGTTACTAAACATTGATAATTCCTAGACTTCATCTCTAAATTTAAAAAATTAAAAGCATTCAGCTATCCATCAACTTAACCTTGTGACGGACCTTACAGTAAAAGGATTTAGATTAAAGCAGGTCACGGAGGTAGTCTTCTTTGACGTTGAAAAAGCCTTTGACAAGGTTTGGCTTCTATAAACTGTACAGAGATAACTTTCCTCTGCGTCTTGTAAGGCTAATAGCCTCATATCTAAATTGCAAAACTCTAGCAGTAAAGCTCAAAAGGCACATATCTACATCACGTAAATATAAGTTATACGTTCCTCAAGGCTCCATTCTCTTTCCGCTTCTATTTAACTTATACGTTGATGACTTGCCTTCAGGATTGATGCGCGGGGTTAAAATGGCACAATATCTTGATGACAAAGCACTTCTATACTTTTTAAGGTCACTAAAGATGGTTACCTTAAGCTTAGCTACAGAAGGCCACCACCAACCTTGAAGAATAGTTAGACAAATGGCAAGTCAAAATGTATCATGAGAAAAGCAAATCTGTTTTCTTTACTCAGCAACAAATCACCCTTGTTAAGAACGTTCATCCTAACAACGTTCCAATACTGTAATCCGATGCTGCCAAGTATTTGGGGATTAATGAGAATGGCAAAAAACCTTTACCAAAATAGCATTTTGAGGATGCCAGGAGCTTTATGGTTTGACCAAAATAGGAAAATTTATATAGACCTTGGAATACCCTTTTGGCCGTAAAGTATTTTAATGATCTTGCAAGTCATCCCAATCTTGATCTTTTACAAACGACCGGTGAATCAAGTAACTAAATCTTAACCTAAAATGGGTAAAACACTACATCCTACCCTATAGCCTATTGGTCAAAATCTTAACCATGTCCTAAAATCCCCATCTACAAACGTACATGAGCCGTAAGGTTTCAAACTTCTAGGCACTCATAGTTGCGTGGAGTTTAGTCGGTAGGCGCTTTTTTATGGGCAACTCAAACACGTGCGAGGTTTTTATAAAATTCTCAACCTACGCGACAAAAAGTAAAACAGTCTGAGAGAGTGAGCAGATTTAATGCCATTTTGTAAGCGGAGCCTCACTTCACCAATGGCATTACATTTCTTTGTTCTTCAGTTTTATAAATACTTAATTTTTACAATTGCTCTTCAGTTGAGTACAAAAGCCTAAGCAGGCAACATGGAAAAAAGTATTACTCTAACTAAAATATAGAATGAAACTCCATCTAGTGCCATCAAGTGCCAAACTCACAACCAAACTGTAACTTTCTCATAACCACCTACATGGTGTGCAATAGGCTTTTTCTGAATAGTCCAAGGCTATTGCAATCCCGTCCTCTGCGTTTGCACCCTTGTCAGAGTTCAAACAATATAAACAAGAACCGATATGAGAAAAACAACCCCGTATCAATCTAAAAAGCTTCCTCCAAAACTTTGATGCAACAATCAACATCAACGCTTTTAAAGGCATATACTGCCACACTCTTACCACTTAGAAAAATGCAGCCGGCAACAGTATCAGTTGTAAACAAGACACAGGTAAAAGATGTAACAATGAATAGATAACAAATGCTTTGATTGGTGGGTGGAGACAATGATTGAATTGTAGGCCGGCAGTATTTATTACAGTGTTTTATCTACCCGCACAAGTGTTGATCATTAAGTAAAACGTAATTTATTTCATATTTTTTATTCATATGTTGCGGCCATCAGGCAAACACAAGCCTATTCAGGAGTATACAATGCTAATGTAAGTCTACAGTATAAAATAAATTGATTCAAAAATTTCTAGTCAGTCGATTGCCACTTTTGCAACTATATAGTTCTCTTTGATTGGAATTACACCGTCAAGTTAACTGAAAACCAAGACAATAAATTGTCATTCCAACAAACCGTTTATCAAAAGTTACTTTATGCAAAAATTTTGATACGTCCCCAGTACACTGTAATGAAACCCTAATGACTTCCGTTATGCTATATGTACACTCTACCAAGATGATTCCAACCCACGCTATGACCAATAACTACTCCTACGATATCACACTTGCTCCATACGAATACCGCACGACAACGACCTCCAACACTAGCACCGCTCCCGGCCCTATACCGCCGTGTTGGAGCTATACCAACACAAAACGATGATTGTTTACTCCAAGCCTTCATGTCTACACATGAGGAAGCCCCAAACTCTGGGACACCTTACCATAAATCAATACCTGAAGTGGCTACCTGTGTCACAGACATTGTCTGGCTCCCTCTCTACGTTGAAGATAAAACTAGTAACAAATGGCGCCCAACTAGAAGGCAGAATTAGAAGCACAGCGCTTCTAAACTACAATACTTTGAAAGAGAGAAAAAGAAAAGAAGTAAATTACCACGGTTTCTAGACGGAATACAAAGAGACGTGCACGCACAATTCAGTCAAGACATTTAAGCCCAGACAAAGATATGTATATCCCGTACAAGGACTAACTTGGTTGTCAACAGCTACAAATAATCTACGACTAGACTTATCTTGAACAAAACTTTGACAGTCGGTTTCCCAACCGCACGATTGCTTGTAGAACGTGTGAAGACCAGCACTGCACTCCGTCTTAAAACTGACGTGACAAACATGATTTGCGGTCAGATGAACTGGGTACACAAACAAATAACCTAAGCAAATGCTAGTTTGCCAAACTCAGAGTTTCTGGACAAAATCAACGCAGAATGTGGTAGTCTTTGAAGCATTTATGAAACGCAACCGGTACTGCAAACATGATGTAGTCGTTGATGTAAAGCATTATTAAGTTAATATTACAAGTACAATCATCAAGAAGTACGTCACCTTGGAAATCTATTGGCAAGATACCGGAATATGTACAATACATAACCACCTACCCGCCAGATTGTATCATTGACATTTACGACAACGAGAAACGCGCTCACTCAATCTAAACTTAGTTCCCGCCCGCTCACCCAAGTGTTTGTGTTCAAGAATTTGGATCACAAACACTTGAGCGGGTGGTTGGGGCACTCTAATCCAAACCACACGCCCACTCAATTTTAACTTAAATACCGCCCACACACCTAAGTGTTATTCTTTTCACACGGCCACTTAGTTTAAACTTAGTTCCCGCCCACTCACACAAACTACAATCCAAACCTTACGCTCACTCAGTTTTAACTTAAATCTTGATGACCTACCCAAGTGTAGTAGTGAGTGAGGCACTCTAATCCAAACCACACGTCCACTCAGTTTAAACTTAGTTCCCGCCCACCCACCTAAATCTTTGTGTTTAGGAAATCAAATCACAAACACTTGGGCGGCTGGATGGGGCGCTCCAGTACATACAACACACGCCCACTCAGTTTAAAATTACCCACCCACCCAAGTGTTTGTGATCCAATCTTTTGTTTACAAACACTTAGGTATATGGGCGGGGCACTCCAATCCAAACCACGCGCCCACTTAGTTTACACTTAGTTTCAGCTCACCCCCCCCCCCCAAGTGTTTATGTTCATGAATTTGAATCACAAATACTTGGGCGGGTAGTTCAGCACTACAATCCAAACCACACGCCTATATTATTTACACTTAATTCCCGCCTACCCACTACACGCCCGCATAATTTGAAGTTAGTTCCCGCTTACCCACCCAAGTTATTGCGGTCAAGTAATTAGATCACAAACACTCAAGCGGGAAACACCAATCCAAACCACACGCCCACAAACTTCAAATTCAGTTGCCCACCTAAGTGTTAGTTATCAAAAAATTGGATTACAAACACTTGGGCGGGTGGGTAGGGCACTCCAATCCAAACTACACGCTCACTCAGTTTAAGCTTAGTTACAGCATACCCACCCAAGTGGTAGTGTTTAAAAAATTGGATCACAAACACTTGGACGTCCCCATTCCAATCTAAACAACCCGCCCAAAACATTGCAATTTTTATTTAAAAAAAAAACGGCAAATATTAGATGAAAAAAATAAAAATAAAATGAAAATTATAAAAAACAACAAAAAAATACTATTAGGCATATACAAATAATAAAAAACGGCAAAAAAATAGACAAAAAAGTTAAAAACAACGCAAATAATTAAAAATGTTTCACAAACTACAAAATGTAGATGAAAATAAACAAACCTAATCCAAAATTTGTTACTAAACTGGTAAAAGACTGATGAAAAACATTTTAAATATAACAAAAAAAATAAATAAAAAATAATGAAAATGAAAATGATTAAAACATTAGAAAAATTAACAAAAATCGACAAAAACCAGATAAAAACGTAAAAATAAATAAAAAAAGGTCAGAAATTAATAAAAATGAGTAAAAACAGATAAAAATTAAAAAAAAATTTTTTTATTAAAAAACAATTAAAGTTAATGAAAAATGACACAAACGACTGAAAATATACATAACAATTTTATTATAAAATGCAAACAAAAATAGTCAAAACATTATAAAAATTACATGAAAAATAAAGCAAATTTAATGAAAATATATAAAAAACACAAAATGCAGATAACTAGTCAAAATATTGCAAAAATTAGGCAAATATAATTTTTCATTTGTTGAAAATGTAATGAAAATTAATGAAAAACAAAACAAATTGAATAAAAACAAATGAAAAACCACAAAACGCAAATGGAAATCGTCTAAACATTACAAAAATTTATAAATAACTAAAAAAAAAAGTTTAAAATAAAATTAAAATTAATGAAAATTGATAAAAGTTTATTAAAAACACTACGCTTGCGAGTTATCTAACGTAGACGCTGTGGGATACAAAGAGGCTGAAGAGTTGTGCGTGCAAGTGATACCGACGGAGATGGCAGAAGAAGAGGATTGTCGAGTTATGCACAACTTCACCACAACAAGTGACACCCCGACCGGACACTTATCGTTGGTGGACGAACCCCAAGTGTTTCAAAATTGTGACATAAATATAGACAATAGTGCAAAGAATAAGAAGAGGATCAACACGACAAGTGCGAGTTATTCGTTTGCCAGGCTTAAGCGCAACGCTACCGGCTACATTGACCTACAATGAAGATAATATCATAGATGGATTTTTACAGCATACTTGGTATTGCAAAACAAAAATTTGTAACTTTTTTTTAACAAAAGTTAGTCATTTTTTCTTACCTAATATCAAACATAAAAATTGGCTAATATGAGGTCAGAATTGTATATTATACATCTAGCAGGTAATGATATCTATTTCCCACGAGTATAAATGTTACTGCACAAGTCTTTGGCAAGTGCTGCAATTTATACGAGTACAAAATGGGCATTACGTGCAAGTTATACACTACATTTTATCTACGACTACAATAAAAAATATAAGAACAGTTAACAATGCTCCGTGTAACTTTTCTTTAGCAACAACTTTGGAGTACTAGTGCACTAAAGTCCAATGTTACCAGATTCATATTATTCCAGAGAAATTAACTAATAAAAAAAAATTATATTAAAAAGTAAGTAAAAAAATTAAAAAAATAAATTTCCAATTTTTTTAGTTTAATTTTTTTTTTAACTTTAAAAACACTTGAAAAAAAATGTTATTTTTTTTTCCAATTTTTTTTTTTTTTTTATAAAGTTTTCCATAAGATAAGAAAAGTCAATCGTTAATTTATTACTCTTTAATTTCTATTAATTTTATCTGCATCGGGAGTGAATTTTGCAATAAATCTATATAATTCAAAATTAATTAAATTTGACAAAAACATAAAAAAGCACAGAAAAATATTCGCTTCAATAATAACAATTTAACCTCACATTATAAATCAGTACTAATTTAATTTATTATCCATAAATAACGTTCAATATACATAATATACGATGTATTTAATTATACCGACATTAAATCTCACGAACTCCTAGAGTTTATTGTACTACGCCTTATTATATCGCCCTATAAATTCAACATTCTTCCGGAAATAAATCACTCACCGTTCGTCCAAATCCGTAATCCCATATCTTCCTGAGTCGCTTATATAAATTCGACATGGTAACACCTGCAATAAAAGAAAATAATCAATAAAAACAACAAAGTGAAATGTAGGAAGTCTTCCTGCTTTAACTTGGAAAAATTTAACCAGTTCAATGTTACCTGGCGGAAACGAAATCGTTTATAATAATCGGAAGGTCTTGCGCCGACAACATTTGCATAACCGATTGCAAATCAATCAAAACAATGCAATAACTATAAAAATTATGGTAATTATGAAAAGTGTCAATTTGCACGCATGAGAAGCGATTGATTAATCGACTCGTAACGTTCAGTGGTCCCCCGACCTGGTCCACAAAAAATATTTGCCAAGAATAAATATCAGACGAGAATAGATGTAGTTTTTTTTAGACACCCGCGATGCGCAGTTAGTGTTTTGGTAAACATACATACGCGTCTGCTTTATATATTACGATGAAACAATGGAATTTAAATTAAAATTGATTAGATTGGTTGCTGATAAAAACAACAGTTTATTAAATTAAATTGGTATTTTTATAACATTTAGAGTTAAATTAAAAAAAAATTATCGTCTATATGGCATTATGCCGCCGTAGCGGCCGTAACCTCCCCAACCCATGCCTTCGTAACTCATGTTGTCAAACCATCCAGGGGCTGCTTCGATGGTTTTCATCAATACTACGGCTAAGGCGATTAATAACAGCAAAGTCTACAACATGATTCTGATTTCGGGTAAAACTAACAATTTAAGGTTTATATTTGCCGTAGAAAATGATATAAATTTGAAACAATACTTTTATAGGTTTTAATTACAAACTATAATAAATTTTATTACGACAATTAACAATTGTCTTTAAATTATTAATTTGCTATAAAAAATATTGTATTGTTAAGCGTGTGGATAGATTGTTTGGGTTAATTTTGAATAATAGCAAAAATTACGTTTGTGTAAATCTTGATTATTAAAAAAATATGACAAATATACTGTTTTAGTTTTGTTGATTAGAACAAATCTGAGGATTGATACAATGGGGCAATTAGCAAAATAGAAAAAGTACACATGACCTACAAGTTTTTTTTTTCTTTCTTGTTTGAAAGAAGACGTGCTCATAATAAAATTACAAAACAAAAAATGTTAAGTAGACTTTTGTGAAGCGACAGATAAGATGTAAATATATTTTTAGGCTAGGTTAAGTTACACTTTGTACGTGGTGTTTTAAATTAAAACATTTTTTTTTTTAATTTTTTTTAGGCTCTACAGAGCCCTATGTATTTGTTTCTCTTAATAATAAAATGCGGCATAACAATCAAGATTTTATTGTTTTTACAATCACTGCTATTAACATGTTATGATTAATTAGATTGGTTTGTGATATATACAAAAATATAAGGTTAACAGTTTATTAAATTAAATTCTTAAGTTGACATTTCGAATTAGATACAAAAAATTATCGTCGTCCATAAGGATAAGGTGGTCCAAAAAGTGAGTAACCCATGCCTCCGAAACCCATGTTTCCGTAGCCCATGTTGTCATAGTATTGAGGGGCTGCTTCGATGGTTTTCATCAATACTACGGCTAAGGCAATTAATAACCACAAAGTCTGCAACATGATTTTGATTTCGGTCGAAACTAACAACGCACGCTAAAATTTAAGGTTTATATTTGACGTAGAAAATGATATAAATTTGAAACAATACTTTCATTGATTTTAATTACAAAGGATAATAAATTTTATTACAACAATTAACAATTGTATTGTTTTTAAATTATTAATTTGCTATCAAAAATTGATTTTTAGTATTGTAGTGAAATCAGCTACTTTGATAATTTGATAATTTATTTATTTTTTCATCAGTACATTCAGAAAGGATTAAACTATATTTTGTCAGAGTATTTGACTCCTGTCTGTATATATTACTTTAATACCAACTGTCAACAAAAAAAATATAAAGACAAACATTGTTTTGACATTTTAAGCCAAAGAACACTTTTCAACATTACTCAGATATAGTTTTCACTTATTTGACAGTTTTAAACATACTTTACGCATTCAATATTTTTAAGACAATCTTTTAATTTTTTTTGACATGTTGTTCAATGACATTTTAACAACTAATACAAATAAAAAGGTCACGTATGGGTGACAAGTGCACGTCGCAGGGTATCAAGAAAATCTTTAAAAAATCCACTTTAACTTTGTTGGCATGCCGCAAAATACGTGTAGATGCAGAGTGCACCGCATAATCAGTACGTTTGAACGGTATATGAAATAAATAGTCATTGCGTAAAACTCGAGGTGAGACATAAATACCTATAGAGCTGAGCAAGTCAAGACAGTCAATAATCCCACAAAGCACTTTAAAAACTAGTGTGACGTCAAAATTATAACGTCTATTTTCAAGATTAATCATGTTAAATGTAGAGAGCAGTTTTGTGTAGCTGCCTGCAATGTTGCATTTATACGCCAAAAATAAAACAACATTTTTTTGAATCTGTTCGATTTTTTTTTACTGACGGCGGTGTATGGAGACCACACATTTAAACAATACTCGAGATGGGGGCGTACTATAGCGTTGTAAAGGATAATTTGAGTACAAGGGTCACAAAATTTCTTAGAGTTACGCTTGACAAATCCTAAAAGTTGATAAGCTTTAGCCACGACAGTATCGATATGTAGTGTAAATGAAAGACTTGAATTAAACGTAATGCCTAAATCACAAATAGTTTTAACTCTCAACAACATTACATTTATGAGAGAGTAACCATACATCACCGTAGATTGACGTCTAGAAAATGTCATCACTTTGCAATTATTTAAATTAAGTAGTAAGTTATTAGCTTGACACCAACTTGAAAAAATTTGTACTTCTTCATTAAGTAGCACAACATCATCCAAATACTGAATTTTTATAAAGATTTTTATATCATCCGCAAATAATAAACAACGCTCATTAGAAAAAAAAGTACCACATCATTGATAAAGCTATTGAACAATAGAGGTCTAAGATGTGACCCCTGTGGAACATCCGACGTAACATCAATATTACAAGGAACGCACTGACCGATGCGCACAAATTGAGATCTGTTAGATAAATAGAATTAAATCCACAGTAACAAGGTGAGATTAACTCTAATACTGCGTAATTTTATAATTAGTATCTAGTGATCAACGGTATCAAAAGCTTTTGAAAAGTCAGTGTAAACTGAATCTACTTAGAATCTGTTTTCATGCGAATTATTTTACAGCGTTAAGACAATTTTTTGACAGATTTTGGCAACATTTTGATATTTATTGGACATGAAACATATTTACTCAAAAATAATTTGACTGTTTTAGAAAAAAAATTGACACTTATTTGTCAGTTTTACACAAGTAAACTGTCTTAAACATTTTTTACACATTACTATTCTTTTTTAGAGTTTTAAAACAATCTTATTGATAGTTGAAGATATTTGACATTTATAAATAAGACACTTTTAGACATTCTTTAGAGATTTGGTTCTTAGACAATTTGAAAGTTTTTGAAATTATTTGACAATTTGATATACATTTTTTTGACATAATTTACAGTTTTAAAACAAACTTTAACAGATTTTATCAATATTTAAACTCTCATAGGATATGCTTAGCTATTTTTTTAAACGAATTTTGAATATTTTAGGGAATTATTTGACAATCTATTAGCACCAAGATACTCATTTGATAGCTTATAGATATTCTTTACAAATAGTTTAGCTCTAAGACAGTTCAAGAACAGTTTGACAAATTACAAACATGTTATGACATCTATGATAGTTTGAAAACATTTTATGGCTTTTATGTTAGTTGACTAATATCTTGATACATTTTTGAAGGTTTGGGATTATTTTTACATTTGGAAACATTTTAAGACATTTGTGACACTTTAGAAACATTTCGACAGTTTGGAAAACATTTTATGACTTCTATGATAATTGACAAACATCTTAAAACATTTCTGACAGTTGAAATTTTTTTGACATTTTAGAATATTTTATGATAGTTATGTGAGGAACATTTTAAGACATTTGTGACTACAGAATTAATATGTTAAGGCATAGCTGATGAACATTTTATAACGTTTGAGACAACTTACAAATATGTCATGTCATATGGCGTTTTGGAAACAATTTTGACAATTTGGAAACTATTTTTAACTTCTTTGTGACAGCTAAAAAAAAGTTTAAGAACATTTTATGATGTTTTTGACAGTTTATGAACATCTTAGGACATTTTTAATAGTACTATAAACTTTTGATGACTAAAGTTAAAACTACTGACACTCAATCAATGAACTTTGTGTTTCACCCACCTACTCAAGTGTTTGTGATCCAACTTTTTGATCACAAACATTTGGGCTTCTGAGCGAAAACTAAAATTAAAAATACTGACACGCAATCAATGAATTTTGTGCCCTACCCACCCACCCAAGTGTTTGTGATCCAATTTCTTGATCACAAAATATTTGGGCGGAAACTAAAGTTAAAACTACTGACTTGCAATCAATGATTTTTGTGCCCCACCTACCCACCTAAGTATTTGTGATCCAATTTCTTGATCACAAACTTTTAGGCGAGTGGACAAGAACTAAAGTTGAAACTAATGACGCGCAATCAATAAATTTTATGCCCCAACCACCCACCCGAGTATTTGTTTGTAATCCAATTTTTTGATCACAAACACTTGAGTGGATGGGCGGAAACTAAAGTTGAAACTACAGACGGCCAATCAATAAACTTTGTGCACTACTCACCCACCCAAGTGTTTACGATTTAATTTCTTGATCACAAACACTTGGGCGGAAACTAAAGTTGAAACTACTGACGCGCAATCAATGTACTTTATGCCCTAAACACCCACTCAAGTATTTGTTTGTAATCCAATTTTTTGATCACAAACACTTGAGTGGATGGGCGGAAACTAAAGTTGAAACTACTCACACGCAATCAATGAACTTTGTGCTCAATCTGCCCACCCAAGTGTTTGTGATCTAATTTATTGATTACTTGGGCGAGTGGGCAGGGACTGAAGTTGAAACAATAAAAGCACAATCAATAAACTTTGTGCTTCTTTCACCCTCTCAAGTGTTTATGATCCAATTTCTTGATCACAAACACTTGGGCGAGAACTAAAGTTAAAACTACTGACGCGCAATCAATGAACTTTGTGCTTTACCGACAACCCAATTATTTGTTATCTAATTTTTTGATCACAAACACTTGGGCGGGAACTAAAGTTAGGGCAAGTGAGCGGGAACTATAGTTGAACCTACTGACGCCCATACAATGAACTTTATGTCCCCCTTTCCCACTCTAGTGTTTGTGATGCAATTTCTTTATCACAAACACTTGGGCTAAAAAAAAAGTTGAAACTACTGACGCGCAATCAATGAACTTTGTGGCTTACCCTTCCACTCGAGTATTTGTGATCCAATTTCTTGATTACAAACACTTAAGACGGAACTAAACTTGAAACTACTGACGGCCAATCAATGAATTTTGTGCCTTACCCACCCACCCAAGTATTTGCTATCCAATTTCTTAATCACAAATACTTGAGCGGGAACTAAAGTTAAAACTACAGACGCGTAATCAATAAACTTTGTGCCCCATCCACCTACCTAAGTGTTTGTGATTCAACTTCTTGATCACAAACACTTGGGCGGGAACTAAAGTTGCTACTACTGACGCGCAATCAATAAACTTGTACCCCACCCCCCCATCAACGTGTTTGTGATTCAATTTCTTGATTACAAACAATTTTGCTCTAAGAATTTTGTCTAAAACACTCATTTAATAATTTTAGATTTTTTTACAAATTTGACAGTTTAAAGACAATTTTTTTAACAGATTTGGCTGACATTTTGACATTTATAGGGCACTTTTAAGAATGTTTTAAACATAATTTAACCCAAAAACAGTTTGATTTTTTGACATTTTTTTGGCACCTAGATACTCATTTGTTTTAGATATTTTTTAAACATTTGACAGTTTTAAAACAGTTTAAAAAAAATTATTTTATACATAATTTAGACTATTTTGACAGTTGACTGTTGACTTGGACATTTATTTTATGGTTTTATACATTTTGTAAATATAATAGATTTTTAAAAATTTCTTACATAATTAAAAGTTAAAAAAAAAATTGGCAAATTTTGTTGCCATTTTGACATTTATAGAGCATATTTAACTACAAAGTACTCGCGCTGCGAACACACATTTTGTTACGGCCGACAAACAACTCGTAAATACGAGACTTATCGCCAAAACAAAACGGGATAAATCAATTTGATACTAACTCGAGTGTAAATGAAGTGCAGTGAGTAAACAAAATTTAAGTAAAAGTGATAATAATAATAAACACCAAAAAATACCAATAAAATTGCCAGTCAGTGTGGAAGAGAGACCGACCCACAGCATGCGCGCCGCGCTAGAAAGAGTGAAAAGCGACTAGGGAACAGCTGCGACTCAACCAGACGACAAAAAAAAAAAGAAATCTGCTAAGTAAAAAATTATATTAAAACAAGAAATAAAAGTGAAATAAATTATATTAAATTTATTTAATTAATGGAAATAAGAAAACTAAATAAATAAAATAATAAGGATTATAAAATAGTAAGGTAACAAAGAACAGGCCCGTATTAAATAAAATTAAATAAATTAAATATATTTAAATATAAAAATAAATATACTCTGAATAACAAACAAATGAAGGAAGTTGAAGAAGATATAACTAAAAGGAAAAGAGAGGAAGAAATAATGAACAAAGAGGGAGAAAATCACTTTAGAAAATCTAAAAAGATACTGAGATCACCAGAGCAAAGAAATAGAGAAGAGAATAAAAGTGTGGATTTTGGAAAGGATAATAAAGAAGTAAAAGTGGAAAATACAAATAAGGAAATGGATGAACTTAAAGAAATGATGAAAGAAATGATAAAGGAAGTCAAAAAAGGGACAGAAGAACTAAAAGAAGAGATACAAAGCGTGAAAAACGAGTTAAAACAAATGAAAAAAGAACATGAAGAGAAGGAAGAGGAATGGAAAACGGTGAAGATGGAAATGATGAGAAGAATTGATTTATTAGAAACAAAAGAAAACGAAAAAGAGAAAAGAGAGAGGAAGAATAATATAATAATAACAGGAAGAGAAGAACAGACAGAAAACACGATTGAAGACATTGAAAAGTTCATAAAAGAAGAGTTGAAAGTGAACGTGAAAATTAAGAAGGCATACAAGATAAATAAAGAAGGGAAGGTAAAAGTAGTGGTAGCTGAAATTGAAACATGGGAAAAAAAACAAGAAATCATGACAGCAAAAAGCAACTTAAGAGGGAAAAAAATCTACATAGATAACGACCTAACAATAGAAGAAAGAAATGTTCAAAAACAAATAAGAAATATTGCCAAAGAAGAGAGAGAAAAGGGAAATAGAGTAAAAGCAGGATACAGAAAAATGGAAATAAATGGAATACAATACACATGGGACGAGAAAGGAAAAAGATTGATAGAAAGGGGGGAACAGGGTGCAAAAAATTCAAAAAACTATTAGAAGAAAAAAAGAAAAATATCGGCCAAAGAAAAAAGAAACAGAGGAAATGCTATGGAAAAGGAAACGAAAAAGGATACTGAATACGAAAACAAAATTAGAATAGGAACATGGAATGTAAGAAGCGTAAAAGGAAAAGAGGAAGAAATAGTCGAAGAAATGATAAAACATAAAACAACAATACTAGGAATTACGGAAACAAAAAAGAAAGGAAGGGGGATAAATACGATACACAAGGGTTACATGCTGATATGGTCAGGGACAGAAGATAAAAATAGAGCAAAAGGAGGAAGAATGAGTGAAGAAAGAAATACTAAGAAAATTTATGAGACAAGAGTAACAGGAGAACAAAAAAGAGGAAGACCCAGAAAAGAATGGAACAGCGCAA
The DNA here is from genome assembly GCA_963932245.1 of Tachinus rufipes. NCBI lineage: Eukaryota > Metazoa > Arthropoda > Insecta > Coleoptera > Staphylinidae > Tachinus > Tachinus rufipes. The sequence continues at coordinate 72,913,536 of OZ010748.1, read as the reverse complement.
TAAAGGAAGAAGCTACAAGAAAAGGAAACACGTGGGAAGAAATAAAAGAGATAGCCAAGGATAGGAAGAAATGGAGAAAATATTACACAAACTAATAATGTATACGCCTGACACCGAAAGGTAAAAAAGGCAATTGAATAAATAAAATAAAATAAATAAAATTTAACTACAAGATAGTTTTGACTGTTTTAAAAAAATTTTGACACTTGTGGTACTATGGCAGTAATAGGGTACTTTTAGACATTTTTTTTATATAATTTAGCTTTAAGATAATTTTTACTGTTTACTTAGTATTTTTTTGCAATTTTTTGAGCACTTTTTTTTTAAAACTCATTTGATAGTTTTACACAATTTTTACACATTTGACAGTCTTAAAACATTTTTTTGACATGTTTGGTCGACATTTTGACACTCATAAAACACTTTTAAATATTTTTTTTAAATTATTTAGCTCTAAAACAATTTTGACTTGTTTTAGAATTTATTTGTAATTGTGACACTGAAACTGTGAGCTAGACAATTTTTTGACTGTTTTAGGACTATTTTTTTAATACTTTTAGACTTTCTTTAGACATAGTTTGGTTTTAAGCAGTTTTGAAAATTTTAAAGATTTTTTTTACAATTTACATTAATTTGACAGTTTTGTCAGTAAAATGAAGCAAAATGCTACATAGATTTTACTGAATTGTCATAATTTTTATCACATGATCGGTCTCTGGAATGTTTTAAGATAAATCCGCGCAACGGTTTAAACACTCAAACTCTCCTCGATAATAATGCCAACTGTACACACAAAGGATATAAAAACAATAAATACTACAGTTTACAAAAAAATCTTTTAGCATTTTCAAATAATACTTTTAAACATTTTCCAAACAGTATTGAAGTTTTTTTTTACCACGTAGCAATGTATGCACTTATTTGACAGATTTAAAAATAGATAGATAGTTTTAGACAATATTTTAAAATTTTTTTTACACATTTAAATGTTTTTGACAGTTTCAAATTCATTTTTTTCATTTCATTCATTCATTTTTTAACATTTAGAACACCTATTGACAATTTCAAACATTTTCAGATAGTAGTTGGCTGTTTTAAACAATCTTTAAACAAATTTAATTTGTTTAATAGTTTAGGCCATTTTTGACATTTTTAAGTATTGTTTGGTAATTTACGCATGCATTACCAAATTAAATATGCAATGTTAGACACTTTTAGAAAATCGTTTGACACAATTTAAAAAAATTGACAATCTTTTGATAGTTTTGTATATTAACTTATTTATTCAACACCCAATTAGATAATACCTAAAAACCTAACCTAACATAACCTAACCTAATTACAAAGCATAAAAAAAACGTGAAGTAAATAACATTTTTGACGTTTGATATTGACGTTAGTATTAACACTTCAATAGTTATAATTGTTTTTAGCACTTAGACACTTAGAAATAAAAATACTTAAACTTAGAAATAAACTAGTAAAAAAAATATTGTGGGCAATTCCCAAAAGACTATTATAGAGGCAGTTGATGATATTGACATACATTTTGGTTAATGCTAAGACATGTGACAGTCAAGTTTGTCCAAAATTGTTGAATTTTTGAATTAAAACGTTTAATAATAATTAAAATTAAATATATAAAAATAAAATTGCAAAAAAGCTAAGTCACCTTAGCTCCCACAAATAAATCTTTGCGCGCTAAAAATGTCAAAAAACAGCAGATAAAGGTTTTCATTGGTTTTTTTGCAAAATTTGTTGTACAAATTTTTAAAGTTTTTTCAATTGGTTGCAAAAAAAGAGTTTCTTTGTCGCAAGACTCTTATGTAAAAATTAATTCCAGATAATATTTGGCAATACAATTTGTCACTAAGCCAGGTTAAAACTTTTAAACAGACAGACAAACACATTGAAAACAGAGAACCCATCGTATACATAAAAACAGTGAATTTTGTGTATTGTCATGACCAAACTAATAAATTAAATTAAGCAATGACTATCAAATCTACTATATTTTTCATACTTTGCCTCCTGCAACTAATTTATTGATTTTAATTGATATAGGTAATTCCACGATAGTTTGGACAAACGTCTCCACATTAACATCTCCAATTTTGATCAAATTTTGTACATACTTTGGTACCCTAAACATGGGTATATACTTAAAATTTTAGATCTTTATGTGCAATACAGTGTAAATGGCGGCCTTTTTAATTTTTTAGTAATATTTTGTCTCTATTCAGTTTTTGTGCAGTAAATATGCAAAAAATAGTCAACAATTATATTCAAAAGGGAGGACCTTATAGGATTTTTTGTAGAACACGATCCCGCCTTTGGTTTTCCAAAATTTTTCTCAAAACCTTCTGAATGGCATTAAGGCATTCCAAGTCACCTTTACCTTTTAAATTATTATAGATTTTTTTGTAAATACGTATTATTATTTATAGAGGTAAAAATTTGCAGTTTTGCAAAAAAATTCAATAAAAAAAATGTTTTTTTTGGATCATTTTTAGCAGACTGCAAACAATCTTTTACCTCTAGTAGTTCTCTTTTAAGTTATTATTATTTTTCAAAAAGCTTTATATGTTTTCTAGAATTTTCTCAGGCGCCAAAACCTCTGTTTTCTATGCAAAGTTTTGTGTTTTTTAGTAGTATATTAAATATGAAAGGCAGGAAATTACGCCGATGTTTGGCTGCAGTAGCAAAGCAATTGTGGTACACAGCAAAGTACTGGAAACGCCATTTTACTTGTAATGCTTACGCTGCTACTCTGTAAAGAATTATTAAAAAACAATGTTGATTGTTTTTGTTCTTTTATTTTGAAATCATTCATGTTTTTGTGAGTTGTTCTAAAAGATTTTTACTCTAAAATTGCTGCAAATTCTTATTTTATAAAAATTTTATTAATACATTTATTGTCATTGTAAACCTTAGTGGTTGCAAAAAGTAATTTGTCAATATATTGAATAAATAAGCCAATTTGGGATTCTTCTTGTTTTCATCAGTTGTTTACTATCCACTCTTGGACATAAACTTCTTCTAATTCTTTTCATTTGTTTTTGTATTGGACTTTCTAAAACTACACCTTTTCTGCTACCTTTTGATGTCGTTAATCCATTCTAAGCTCGTTTTCGTTTCATTGAGGGCCAAGTTGTTATTTTTGTCGTCCGTCTGTTTTTGTGTTGTCTTGTGAGATGGCGTACGCATTGTTATTTAAGCACGCTTATCACAATGTCAGGACAGTTAGTAACTTGTTGGTAAGCAAGAAAGATGCATTTTAATTTGTATTTACAAATTTGCAAAAATATGTTTAATGTATCTAAATAGTGAGTCAGAAAGGGCATATATAGAAAAAAAAAGTTTTCTTTGTCTTAAAACAATATTATAGCAACAGGTAGATATACATTTCAAAGAAATAACCCATGACGCCAAAATATGGTAATATTGATCACAAACTTTTGTTGAAAAATTTGATGCAAAAAGTGGCAGTTTTATCACAACAACTGTTAAAGCAAAGAAAGACAACAACCTAAAATTAGAGGAAATAAGCTACGTATATAAAACAAAATAAAAAGTTTTTGAACAATTTACCGCGTCAGTCATAAAACAACAACACAGAACTAGCTAACAAGACCAAGAACCTTTAAACAATATATTTCGTGTTTTAAAAAGCAACAAACAAGCCAAACATCTTTAGACATTGTATCATGTTGCCAAAAAACAACAAAAACTCAGAATTGATTAACTTAACGCAGAACTTCTGAGCAAGGTACCGCATTTGCCAATAACAACAACAAACCACTAAACAAGATATCGAGTGTACCAAAAAGTAAGAGAAACTCTAAGATTAGCTAACAAAAACAAACAATAATTAACTCATGCTAAAAAACAAAATCAGCTAACAAAAGCAATATCGTTTAAACAAGGAACCGTGTGTGCCAAAAAGCAGGATATCGACTAAAAACAAAAACAAAAAAGTTTGAAAAACGTAAAAATCCCTAGTTTGAAACTTTTAGTATGCATATAAAGTACAACAATACTACTAACTATTTTAAACTGGCTTACAAATGTTACTTAGTTTTCAACTAATCTGTATTGTATTTACTAGTTTTTTGACTACTTTTTAGTGTCGCTTGTTCTAAAGCCAAATGTTGACTAAATCATTATTAATTTATACAAAGTATTTTTAAACGCTACGTTTTTACAATATTACAATCACTGCCCCAGCAAATTTTATTGTCAGATGTTATTATAACAAACTGTAAACAATTTAAATTTTATTTTGAACTTCTAATTGAGTTATTGGAGGCGGGTGGTGCGTTTCTAAAAATCCGGCTCCAGATGGGTGTGTCGGTTTTTATTTGAATTTGCATCGTTTCCCCCCAGACATTTGCGACTACTAAGAATCAATCTTTTTGTTGATGGTTTTGGTTGTCCAGCAGAAGAATTTGGATGCAGGTTCTTGAATTTGTCTAAAGCGTAAACAAAATCGACAAACCAACAATTGTAAATATATGCTTGAATAACAAAAACAAATGTAGAGCTTTAAGAAAGTATGTAACAAAGTATAAAACTTCAAGATTTAGATAAACCAAAATGGAAGGAAACACACAGATTAAAAGCTACAGAAGACAAACAAAGAAAAAGTTAAATAGTAGCAAAAGAACATGGAAAAAAGCAATGAAGAGAAAAAAACTATAACTACCAATGAATGAAAGGTAAAAGGATAGATAAAAAAAGAACATTTACTAAAACATTAGTACTAACCAAAATTGAAGAGATAAGGAAAAGAAGAAAAAAACTGACGGAATTGATTAAAGAGTTTTTAAACGGTAGAAAATCCACCTTATGGTTGACAGACAATGTAACTTTTGAAATGGTCAGTGTATATTAAGCAACCAGAAAACTCGAAGAACTAACCCCAAATAAACATTCAAATTTTTTTTACTAGAAATAAAACTGGCAAATCTAAGACTACCAACTTCACCTAATGGAGCTGCACAAAATATGTATGAAAGAAAAAAGAAAAAGTTAATAAAGATATAGAAAAATTGAGAAAATACCTAAGGACAACGCAGATAACTAAGCCAAATATTACAAGAATGGGAAAAAGGAGAAATAAATGTCAGTGTTGGAAGTACAACACAAAAATTTCCGCATCAGACTGTGTGAATTCCACAAAGCCGAACCAGCCTACCTCAAACTAGTGACACATTAGTGACAATAACAAAGACAAATTAACAGCCAGACTAACGCAGAGAAAAAAAAACCAAGGAGCCATGCGTCATTTTCAAGCGCCACTTGATTAGGCCAATACCTTACTACGTCTTTTAAAAATGTGTAGTCGGACACCTGATTTTTGGATAAAGTAATCTATGTTAACTTATTTACAAGTGTATTAGTTTGCTGCCATCTAGGCTATAATTGTTGATTTGTCGGGGTAAGCTGTAACACATAACTTACTTTGATTCTTTTAAAGTTTTATCATTTGACACAATAACCCAAAATGTGTGGCAGATAAATTGTTAATCACTTGTGGCTCAGTTAACTTGCATTTTGCTGTACGCCACTTTGTCGTGGTAGTAAGAGTCAGCTTTATCTTTATATTGCCGGTGCTTGTGGTAGTGGTGAGGCACTACTTTGGTTTTTTGTCTGGTCATTGTTGACTTATTGGTCTTTGTCAACAAGGTTTTAATTTTTTTATGATTTAATAAAATACTCCTATACTAGCACATTATCAATGGGGTTCTTGTAAAAAAATGCGGTTAATATTGCAACGTTTCTTTTCACTTTAAGTTTTGCTTGAATTTAATCTTGGTTTTCAGTTGTTAGTTGACGGTTGGCGAGTTACAACTTTTATTGCTTATCTTTACCAAAATCATCTGGATTGGCCTTAAAATGCGGGCCGGAACAACAATTTAGAGGCCAAAGAGCTAAAAAGATGTTATCTTAGTGGCAGTAAATCACAATTAAAATTAGACAGTAGTGACAGATTATAATAAACTTTAAAATTTTTTGGTTCTTGATACTATACTCTATAACTATTGATTGTCGACGCATCTCTCGTCGAGCCTTGGTCAAGATTATTTGAAAATGTTTGGTTGGATTAGCAAAACTTTTTTTTTGGTTTAGATTTTTTACATAGTTTGGAATGTTGTTTTCCAACAGTTTTACAAAAACATTTAACAATAATTTTTATTTGTTTAAGAAATTAATGTATTTTTTTAATTTTTTTTTAATGTTTTTTGGACATTTTTTAACTCCTGAGACGTTTATTAGATATTTGATGGTTTTTGGTGAGTCTGCAGAGATTCTGCGCGGTTGACAGGAACACACAGTTTTTGCCGGTTTTGCTAACAACAAACACAACAAAAATTACCGGTTGTCAACAAACACTTGGGTAGGTGGGTAAGTTACTCCATACTATGATAACAAGCCAGTAGTTTGTTGGTTGGAGTTGCTTACTTATCCACCCAAGTGTTAGTTATCAAGAGGTTAGATTACAATCTTTTTTTTAAGACAAAATGACTTCTGACGTTTGTAGAGAGATCAAATATTAAATCTCTTAATAACAAACACTTGGGTAGGTAGGTGGGTTACTCCATACTATGATAATAAGTTAGTAGTTTGGATTGGAAAAGCTCAACCACATACCCACCCACCCAAGTGTTACTTATCAAAAGGTTAGATCACAACCTTTTCTTGTGAGTAAATGACTTCTGACGTTTGTAGAGAGGTCAAATATTAAACTTCTTGATAACAAATATTTGGATGAGTAAGTAGGTTACTCCATTCTATGATAACAAGTCAGTAGTTTATATTGGAGTAGCCCACTCATCCACCCAAGTGTTAGTTATCAAGAGGTTAGATCACAATTTTTTCTTATGACAAAATGACTTTTGACGTTTGTAGAGAGATCAAACATTAAATCTCTTGATAACAAACACTTGGATGGGTAGGTGGGTTACTCCATACTATGATAATAAGTCAGTAGTTTGGATTGGAGAAGCTCAACCACATACCCACCCACACACTCATCAAGAGGTTACATCACAACCTTCTTTTGTGACTAAATGACTTCTGACGTTTGTAGAGAGGTCAAATATTAAACTTCTTGATAACTAATATTTGGATGGGTAGATAGGTCACTCCATGCTATGATAACAAGTCAGTAGTTTATATTGGAGTAGCCCACCATCCCAGCTAAGTGTTAGATATTAAGAGCTTGATAACAAACATTTGGGTGGGTGGGTGGGTTACTCCATACTATGATAACAAGTCACCCAGTAAACACAGTTACGTTTAAGATACGTTTATTTTTGGTATTACACCTAAGTGTAATATTTGTTTATTTGTTAAGTATATTATACGGAAAAATGTCCGGCGACTAAACGGATATATTTCGTATATTTAGTGTGTAATATCTGTACCGGTTATATGTATTTTAAACGTGTAATTTATACGTATTATCAACGTAAAAAATGCGTTAATATATAATAAAGATATTTGTATATTCTTTAATTATAGTACACGTGTATTATAGGTTAAACTTTATCCAGCAAGATGACATGTGTATGTTTGGATGCCTATACAAGGTAACGGACTTACGTTGGGAAGAATTGGGTCACCCATCCAAGTCGTGACCGGAGCGGACGTTGCTTAACTTTTGTTAACGCTGGTAATCGTACATGCCCACTCTGCCATACTGCCTACTCTCTTGTATATATAATAATGTAAAATATGTATATTATTCTAACATAAAATACAAATTATTACATATAAATAAATAAAACATTATATTATTTAACATAAGTATTTAAGAAAATAACAATTAAATTGAAAATCCATTTTGTTTTTTCAACCAGTTTTTTGGTGACATCTGAAAAATATACTGTGTATATTTCCACAGCCTCATATAAGACACATATGGTAATTTTTATTTCAAATAACTTGAATAGTTTGCTATTTGTATTTATAATACTATATATAACAACAGCAATCAATAATATTAAATTTAAATTTTAAAATAATAAATTGATAAATTGATATTAATGTTACTGTAATGGTTATGATTGCATTGTACAAGAAAAAATAGTGCTCCTGACAAGTTATTTGAAACAAAGATGTCATTGCTTATTTTCAGACCTACCACAAATTAGGTATTTGATCTTAGTACTCCTAAACCTACGCTTCCAGTTCAATTAAACAACACTTCAACACTGTTGTGTAACAACAAACAACTAAAAACTGTATCGGATATTACAACTATTAACATTATGGTTGATAAAAAATAAATAAAATGATGAATCATGCATCTCAACATACACTTTGCAAACTATACTCACGAGTTCGGGTAGCCTCGGACGTACAAACATTGAAGACAAAATTGATCGGCAAACTAAACCCAGAAATTATAAACGTTAAATATACGTAGATATATTATGCAGGTTATTTATACGAGTATTCTAATGGTTAATATACGTATATTAATCAACAGTGGAAATAAAAGAAAAAATTAACGTATAATATACAAATATACATATCTTACGTGTACAAGAAATGTATATTACACAAATACACATATACCATATACGCTTTTTACACCATATATACGTGTAATAAACTTATATTATCTAAACCTGTGTTTACTGGGCAGTTGTTTGGATTGGAGTAACCCACCCACCTGCCCAAATGCTTGTTATCAAAAGATTTAATGTTTGACTTCTCTACGAACGTCGGAAATCATTTTGTCACAAGAAAGGGTTGTGATCCAACCTCTTGATAACTAACACTAGAGTGGGTGGGTGGGCTACTCCAATCTAAGCTATTTTATTAACCCACCGACCCACCCAAGTGTTAGTTACCAAGAGATTGGATCACAACCTTTTCTAGTGACAAAATGACTTCTGACGTTTGTAGAGAGGTGAAATATTAAATCTCTTGCTAACAAACACTTGGGTGGGTGGGTGGGTGGGTTATTCTATATTATGATAACAAATTAGTAGTTTGGATTGGAGTAGAACACTCACCCAAGTGTTAGTTATTAAGAGGTTAAATCACAACTTTTGTTTATGACAAAACAACATTAAATTTCTTGATAACAAACACTTAGGTGGGTCGGTGGGTTACTTTATACTATGATAACAAGTCAATAGCTTAGATTGGAGTAGCTCACCCACCCACTCTTGTGTTAGTTGTCAAGAGGTTGGATCACAAACTTTTCTTGTGACAAAATGATTTCCGACGTTCGTAGAGAGATCAAACATTAAATCTTTTAATAACAAGCATTTGGGCGGGTGGGTGGGTTACTCTATACAATAACAAGTCAGTAGTTTGGATTGGAATAGCCCACTAACCCACCCAAGTGTTAGTTATCAAGAGATTGGATCACAACCTATTCTTGTGACAAAATGACTTCTAACGTTTGTAGAAAGGTCAAATATTAATTACCGTATTCATAAAAGTCAGTTACAGTAACGGATCGTTAAATTTGACAACCGCAAAATTATTTATACTTGTTCTACCATAAAAACAAGTTTGGCATAATAAATAACTATCAGAAATGAATGAAAAATAATATTTAATAACAACGCAAAATAAATAACATGTATTTCTATCACATTTATAAAAATAGTTTTGACGTTTTATCAAATTGTGAGGTTATGTTGTCACATTTAATAGTCAATAAATTTAATCAGCTTTTATGAATACGGGCACAAATCTCTTAATAAAAAACAATTGGGTGAGTGGGTGTATTACTCTATACTAAGTTGCCAGCATTTACAAGCAGAGAAGAGGCTTATGTCCTGCAGTGGACAGACCAAGGCTGAAAGTCGATGAAAACAAGTCAGTAATTTGGATTGGAAGTAACCCACCCACCCACTCAAATGTCAGTTATCAAAAAATTGGATCACAACCGTTTCTTGTGACAAAATGACTTCTGACGTTTGTTGATAGGTCAAACATTGAATCTCTCAATAACAAACACTAAGGTGGATGGGTGGGTGGGTTACTCCATACTATGATAACAAGTCATTAGCATAAATTGGAATAGCCTACCCAGCCACCCAAGTGTTATCTATCAAGAGGATTGTGACTAAATAACTTTTGACGTTCGTAGAGAAGACAAACATAGAATTTTTTGATAAGAAACATTTGGGTGGGTAGGTTACTTTATACTATGATAACAAGTCATTAGCTTAGTTTGGAATAGCCCACCCACCCACCCAAGACTTAGCTACCAAGAGGTTTGTGACAAAATGACTTTTGACGTTTGTAGAGAGGACAAACATAAAATTTTTTGATAAGAAACATTTGGGTGGGTGGGTTACTTCATACCATGATAAGAAGTCATTAGCTTAGATTGGAATAGCCCAACCACCCACCCAAGTGTTAGCTATCAAGAGGTTTGTGACAAAATGACTTTTGACGTTTGTAGAGAGGACAAACATAGAATTTTTTAATAAGAAACATTTAAGTGGGTGGGGTATTTGGTTGAGTATTATCCAATAATAATAAATAAGTTTTACAAATTTCAATTGTGCGTTTAGTTACGTGAACCATAAGTTGCTCTAAGCGCACAAAATACATTCTTTGCAGAGCGTTGATATATGTAATAAAGCTGAATAATGTATAGACATTGTGCCGATGTAAGTTTTTTTTTTTTCTTTATTTTTCATTTTTCATTTCATTGTTATTTTTTTTAATTATAATATATTTATATTTTATTGTTTATTTTTCATAATGAAATGTCAAACAATACTAAACAAAAATACCATGACAGTTTGACTCGGCGCATGCTTGATCTGTCATAAGATCGCTACTGAAAAAAGTACCTTTAAATTATTTATTAATTAATTTTTTTTTTAATTGCAGTTTTAATATGTTTTTCCACTTTTTACTGTAACATTAATAGTAAGAGTAATATAATTTTTATTGTCAAAACATAACCTTAAAATTTATATATTATATTTGACGTTTATATCAAAATTTTCTATTACCAACCTTTAAAAATCAAATGTTCTGTATTGTAATGACTTTATTACAATACGCGTTAAATAATGAAAAGCCGTTTTTATCTCATTTCTATTCAGTACTAAACAGCATATCGTGATGACATGATTATAAACGCAAAACATAAAAAAATGTACAATTCATTTACAATTTATATAAAACGTTTATGTTAGTATTTCCATTTAATGTTTGAAAAACAATTAGATATAAAACTCTTAATTAAAATGAGTTTAACAATTAACAATAGGAGTATCGCATATAAATAGCAACAAGTAGAGCTGATCAACAGTTTATAGCATAAAAATATAAGAATGATTATGTCAAAAATGTTGCTATAACAGCAAAGAAACGACTAAAGCTTTGATAATAAAATTGTAATGCAATGTTAATATAAACGAAGCAAGAAGTATAAAAAAAATGATTAAAGTAAGCCTTTTACTGCTGAAAAATTGAATAATTTATTAAAACAATTTAAATTAAAAAAAAAACTCTTTGTTTATCAATTAAAATTATTGAGTTGATTTTACTTGGTTTCACAAATCTAAGAATATTATGCAATCTTTCGTTATATAAAAGAAAACAAAGAAAAGATTTTACACACGCATTTCTTTGAACATGTAGTTAATCTAAAAGTTAACCAGAGTTTATTGATTTTAGTTTTTATCTGACTTTTGAATACTTTTATTAAATTATTTGAGGTTAGGTTATGTTATAATAAATAAATTTTATACTTTAGTGTGATGTGTTTTTTATGTTTTTATTTCAAGACCGGTTTTGGCTGTTACACCATCATCAGTTTGTTAATATATTACACAGGTGTTTTTTTTTATGATGGCTTAACGGTCTTAAATTAAAAAAAATATAAACATAAAATTTATTTTATTATAACAAGTTTTAATTTTGGAATTTCCTTATAATAGAATTGTTTGTAAAAACAATTAGATATAAAAATTTGAAATAAATTCAACAATTAACAATAGGAATGCTATATATAAAAAGCGACAACTAAAACTGATCAGCAGTTTACATAAGATGTTTATGTCCCTGCTATTGCTTTGCCTAGCAGCAACAGCTCAATGTCAAAGTGATGATGAGGCTGAGGACCAATCGTTGATTGAGTTATTGGAGTCAGCACAAAAAATATTGCAAAATCAGCATTTTGGCCATATTGGTCCATACGGCGTACAACCACAAAATGCACGATTCGGTTTTAGAAGACCAATTAACAGTAGGCCGCAACGACCATTAGGAAATTCTGGTATCAACAGTGGGACAAATCCATTAGGAAATTTGGGTATTAACAATAGGCCGCAACAATTTGGAAATCCGGGTATTAACAATGGGGCGCAACCAATTGAAAATCCGGGTGTTAACAATGGGGTGCAATTAGGAAATCCGGGTGTTAACAATGGGGCGCAATTGGGATATCCGGGTGTTAACAATGGGCCGCAACAATTAGGTAATCCGGGTGTTAACAATGGGGCGCAACCAATTGTAAATCCGGGTCTTAACAATGGGGCGCAACCAATTGGAAATCCGGATGTTAACTATGGGCCGCAACCAATTGGAAATCCGGGTGTAAACTTTGGGGCGCAACTATTTGGAAATGCGGATATTAATAATGGAGCGCAACCATTCGAAAATCAGGGAATTAACAATGGAGCCCAACCATTCGAAAATCCGGGTATCAACATTGAGGTCCTACCATTAGAAAACCCAGATATTAACAATGGGGTCCTACCATTAGAAAACCCAGATATTAACAATGGGGTGCAACCATTAGAAACTCCGGGTATCAACATTGGGGCCCAACCATTAGAAAATCCAGGTATCAACAATGGGGCCCAACCATTAGAAAATCCGGTTGTCAACAATGGAGCCCAACCATTAGAAAATCCGGGTATCAACAATGGTGTCCAACCATTAGAAAATCCGGGTATTAATAATGAAGCTCAACTATTTGGAAATTCTGGCATCTATAGTAAGCCGAAACCAGTAGGAAATATGGTTATGAACTAAGCCACAACCAGTAGAAAATTTGACAAGAATGATTTCAAGGCAGTTATGAGAGTGGAGAAAAATTTCAAACTCATGAAAATGCACAGGAGATCTTCCTCTTATAGTTTTGATTTACAACTTTATTTATAAATTTAAATGAATAAATAAAATATATCGTTACTATGTACAAATAATTTTTTTTTACAAATAAACATAATTTTATAAATACTGATTTATTAATTGGTTTTATATTTTGTTTGCAAATATACACAATCAGTCCAAACATACAATAGCCAATAATTTTATATTATATAAAAATATATTCAATTAGTAAAACAATAACTAAAACGCAATTGTATTAAGAACAATTAGATATAACAAATGAATTCAATTAACAATAAAAATAGTTTGTATAAATAGCAGCAACTAGAACTTATCAGTAGTTCATATAAGCATTAACCATGTTTATATCTAGAGCCTTGCTATTATTATGCCTTGTAGCAACAGTTTTATGCAAACCTGTTGATGAAACTCAGGCCAAAACGTTGTTGGGTTTATTGCAGGCAGCAGAAGGAGTATTATCGGGTTCAGGTACTACTACTTCAACAATAAGCGGTGATTTCAATTTATCAGGTACAATAGAAAGTCAAGGAACTACAGTAGGGAGCGGAGTAGGTAGTTTTGGCAAAGTGTTTAAATAATTCAAATAAATTTTATTGCAAAAATATTAAATATTTAATATTTTAAAATTAAAAATAAAACCCAAAAAAAAACTATTGTTATTTTTAGTACAAGATTTTATTTAAAAATTGTGAATATATAAATAAATTGTAAATATGTGCAGCGGAAATAGAGCCTCTACTTGAAAGAGTAGAGGGAATAAAGAAGCAATTGTCTTTTCTATTTTATTAGTTGTTGTCTTATACAACGTTCCATCCACCTTGAAATAATAAACTTCAATGATTCTAGATAGATTATAAACACACTTTTCTGGATACACACTTTATATATTCTCTAAAAGTTCTTACTAATGTTGTGTGAATAATTTTATCTGATTCTAAATAAACTTTTTCAATTTAACTTAATTTTGATGAGGATATATTATTTTTTAGTTATATACTATCCACTGAGTTTTTGTAACATTAACAGCCGTTGAGAGCATGCTGTGCACTGGCATTTTAAGCATTAAAGTTGCACAACTGCAGAAAGTTATTTAAACTGGTTTGTAAAGCCTTGAGTACAATCAAATAGTAACAAACAGTTAAATGTACACGGACAAAAGTATTGTGTCAATTAAATATCTAAGAAGATTTTTATATAAATACTTTTGTGTTATATTACATTATGTATTGGTGTTGTGATGGGAATTTTGGTATTAAAGCCTATTAGTTTTATGTTACAGGAAGATACTATAATTACTAATTGAGTTGTATTTAATAATCACGCGGCAACGATGATGGGCCGTAGCAATAACGCGCTGATACAAGATGCAGCTGATTGACTCACAGACAAAGAGCTGTATGGCAAGTAGAAACAGTTCTTGTAATAGAAAAAAACAGTTGCGGGAGCATAAGTTTGCATTAAGCTAAAATGGCTGTTCTAAATAAATTATTGTTTAACTAATTAATATACAATATAGATGCTCGGTTGAGTGGTTGGGAAGCAGAGCATTCGGTTGCGTCAGTTATAAATACATGTTTTTAAATAAAATTAAGTTATTTAAAACAAATTTTGTCCAAGGCCAATTTAAGTCCTTCAAAATAAGACAAAAAACTGACAGTACAACAGATTTGCTAAAAAAAAAGGTGACAATTTATATGTAAAGCTTTTATTTATCAGATTGTTCTACGCTTTTTTAGAATATTGACAGTTGTTTTGTCAAACTGACAGTAGACAGTTTATATAATAGATTTGTAGACAAAATTTATATTTTAGCTGACAGTTGACAGTTTATCTAATAAATTTGTTGTAGAAGAAATTGACAATTTATTGATAAGACAGACTTGTTCTTAAAAAATACATTTTTAATTTAAAAATTCATATGACAGATTTGTCAAGAATAATGTTGACAGTTACTATGTTAGACAGTTCACATGCTAGATTAGTAAAATAATTAACAGTTGTTTTGTCAAATTGACAATTCATCTCATAGTCAACACATATAATAGTTAAACGTTGCTTTATCAAATTAAAAGTTGACATTTTATCTAAAAGATTGTTAAATCAATTCTTTTGTCAAATTAAAAATTAACAGTTTGTATGACATATTTGTGATGATAATTTTTTGTTAATTAATAGTTAACATATCATGGAAATCTAATTGATATATTGTACGTCAAAATTGTGAAATTGAAGTTTGTATTCTTATTTTGGCAGTTTATATGACAAATTTGTCAAAATTCAAGTTTTGATGTAAAATGACAGTTCTTCTTCTTCTTCTTTACGTGCCTTGTCCTCCACGAACGTTGGCGATCTTAACATTATTTGGGTTTTGTTGACAGCTCTACGAAAAAGAGTTGTAGTGCTGACCCCAAACCACTGTCGTAAGTTTTTCAACCAGGACGTCTTTCTGCAACCTGGCCCTCGCCTACCAGCTATCTTTCCCTGCATTATATTTTGAAATGACAGTTGACAGATGTTTTGTCAAATCAACAGTTTATGTGACAAATTTCTTAAAAATAAAAATTGACAGTTGTGAAACAGTTAATAGCTGTTAAATGTGTGGTAAATCAATAGTTAACAGTTCATATAATAAGATCATAAAACAAATTTGTGTGAGAGTTGACAGTTACTGTGTTTTAAACTACAAGCAACACTTAGTTTATAAAAATCCACAAATTGTTGTTTATAACAATAATAATAATTTATGTTGTTGGTGTATATGTCATGTTGTTGACATTTTAAAATGGTTTGATGTCAACATATTTCACTTTTGTTATTGACTATTGTGTGTTGATATATATGATTTGTGTACTTGACATTTATATTTATAAAATTTGTCAATAAATAGCATTTAATTAATTGGCAATTGTGTCATTTATGTTATTACATAATTAATTAAAAATTTGAAAATTATATTGTTGACATATGTCAATTTTGTTGTTTGAGTAAATTGTCACTCATGTTGTTGACATTTTATTGGTTTTTATTGATTGTTGACTTTTTAGTTTAGATTAGTTTTTGATTTTGTTGTTAATTTGCGTCTTATATGTTGTTGGTTTGCGTCATTTATGTTGTTGACATATTATGTTACTGATATTTTCAACTGCCATTAAATATTATTAAACATAAACAAAAATTTTGTTGTTGACATATGTTATTTTTGTTGCTTAAGTAAATTGTCACTCAAGTTGTTGACATATTGTTGATTGGTGATTTTTTAGTTTATTTTTTTTAAATTTTAATTTTGTTGTTAATATGCATCTCATGTGTTGTTGGTTTGCGTCACTCATGTTGTTGACATATTATATTACTAATATTTTGAAAACTGTCATTAAAGTTATTTTTGTTGATTTGCGCCATTCATGTTGTTGACTTACGCTATTTATGTTGTTGACGTATTATGTCACTCATATTTTGAGAACTGTCACAAATGTCACTTTTGTTGTTAAGTTGTTATGTGTCTCATATATTGAATTTCATGTTGTTGACATATGTCATTGATGTTTTAAAATCTGTAATTAAATATTATAAAACATAATTAAAAATGTTTTTGTTGACATGTGTCATTTTGATTGCTTAAGTAAATTGTGACTCATTGAGGTTGATTTGCGTCACTCATGTTGTTGACTTACACCACTTATGTTGTTGACATATTATGTTACTAATATTTTAAAAACTGTCATTAAAGTTACTTTATTGATTTGCGTCATTTATGTTGTTAACTTACGCCATTATATTGTTGACATATTATGTCACTTATATTTTGAAAATTATTACAAATGTCATTTTTGTTGCTAACTTATATCACGTATGTTATTAACCTACGTCAAAAAAGACGTTTTAATTTTGACATGACACTAGTTTTTAAAGTGCTTTGTAGGATTATTAATAGTCCTGACGTGCTTAGCTCTATTAATAAATAAATCCTAGATTGAGTTTTACCCAATGACTATTTATTTTATATACCGTATAAATGTACTGATTATGCACAGCACTCTGTAGTTCAACACGAATTTTGCGGCATGCTAACAAATCTACGTCATTTGTGTTGTTAACATTTTTTTAAAATAAAATTTGTCAACAAATAACATTTTTTAATTGACAATTATGTCATTTATGTTGTTGAAATAGCTCATTTATGTTTTAAAATTTGTAATTTTTGTTGTTTAAGCAAGTTGTCACTTATGTTGTTGACATATATTAATTTCATTTATAGATTGTTGATTTTTCAATTTAGTTTTTTTACAAAAATTTCTAACTGACATACGTCATTGATGTTTTAAAATTTTTTATTAAATATTATTAAACATATTTAAAAATTCTGTTGTTGACATATGCTATTTTTGTTGTTTGTGTAAGTTGTCACTCATGTTGTTGGCATATTGGCTTTTATTGATTGTTGATTTGTTAGTTAAATTTTTTGAACAGATTTTGATTTTGTTGTTAATTGCCTTTCTTATGTTGTTGGTTTGCGTCACTCATGTTGTTGACATTCTATGTTACTTATATTTTCAAACTGACATATGTCATTGATGTTTTAAAAACTGTCATTAAGTATTAATAAATATAGTTAAGAAATTTGTTGTTGAAGTATGTTATTGTTGTTGTTTGAGTAAATTGTTGCTCATGTTGTTGACATATTATTTGCTTTTATTGATTGTTAATTTTTTAGTTTGACTTTTTGAACAATTTTTTTTACTTTGTTGTTAATTTGCGTTTCATATGTTGTTGGTTTGCGTCATTTATGTTGTTGACATATTATGTTCCTCAAATTTTTACTGACATATGTCATTGATGTTTAAAAAACTGTCATTAAATATAATTAAAAATTTGGTTGTTGACATATGTCATTTTTGTAGTTTGAGTAAGTTGTCACTTACGTTGTTGACATATTATTTGGTTCTATTGATTGTTGTTTTTTCAGTTTACTTTTTTGAACAAATTTTGATTTTGTTGTTAATTTGCGTTTCTTATGATGTTGGTTTGAGTCACTCATGTTGTTGACATATTATGTTACTCATATTTTTAAACTGACATATGTATGTCATTAATGTTTTAAAAATTGTCATTAAATATTATTAAACATAGTTCAAAGTTTTGTTGTTGACATGCTATTTTTGTTGTTTGGGTAAGTTGTCATTGATGTTGTTGACATATTGGCTTTTATTGATTGTTGATTTTTAGTTTAATTTTTTGAATGTTGTTGGTTTAAGTCACTCATGTTGTTGACATAAGTTACTCATATTTTCAAACTGACATATGTCATTGATGTTTTAAAAACTGTCATTGTTAAAAATGTTGTTGTTGACATATGATATTTTTGATGTTGACACAATGGTTGTTGATTTTTTAGTTTAATTTTTTGAAATGATTTAATTCTGTTGCTGATTTGCGTTTTTTATGTTGTTGGTTCACTCATGTTGTTGACATGTTATGTTACTGATATTTAAAAAACTGATACTAATACATCAATAACATGATGTTTTAAAAACTATTCTTAAATATTATTAAACATAGTTAAAATTTGTTGTTGACATGTTATTTTTGTTGTTTGTGTAAGTTGACACTCATGTTGTTGGCATATTGGCTTTTATTGTTTGTTGATTTTTTAGTTTAACTTTTTGAACAGACTTTAATTTTGTTGTTAATTTGCGTCTCATATGTTGTTGGTGTGCGTCACTCATGTTGTTGACGTATTATGTTACTCATATTGAAAAAATTGTCATTAGAGTTACTTTTGTTGGTTTGCGCCATTCATGTTGTTGACTTACTCTACTTATGTTGATCATGTATGACCTACGTCAGTTGTTTTGTTGAAAATTGTCACAAAAATGCTGCACATTCAGTTCCTTTTTACTGTTGATGTCAATATATGTACGTAATTTATTATAAAAATTTGTTATCAAATAGCATTTATTTAATTGACAACTGTGTCAATCATCTGTCATTAAATATTATAAAACAAATTTAAAAATTTTGTTGTTGACATATGTCATTTTTGTTGATTAATTGAGATGTCACTCATGTTGTTGATTATTTGATTTACGCCACATATGTTATTGACAATTTATGTTACTTTAATTTTAAAAACTGTCACAAATGTCACTTTTGTTGATGACTTTAATCGGTCGTGTTGTTGACTTATTATGTCGTTCATATTTTGAAAACCATCCCAAATATGTTTTTGATGTTGATTTGCATTACTCATGTTGTTGACTTGCGTTATTTATGTTGTTCATTTACACAACTTATGTTGTTGACATGTAATGTTACTCATATTTTGAAAACTGTTACAAACGTCACTTTTGTTGTTAACTCAGACCAAGTATATTATTGACCTACGTCATTTGTGTTGTTGATTTATTATGTCACTCATATTTTAAAAACTGTCACAAAAATTACAAAATTGTTGCACATTCTGTTCCTGTCACTTTTGTTGTTGTAGTATTGCGTGTTGATATATGTCATTTGTGTTGTTGACATTTTAAATTAAAGTTTGTCAACAAATAACACTTATTTAATTGACAATTATGTCATCATGTTGTTGACATAAGTCATTGATGTTTAAAAACTGCCATTAAATGTTATTAGATATAGTTTAAAAAAATGTTGTTGGCATATGTCATTTTTGTTGCTTAATAAGTTGTCACTTATGTTGATGACATATTGGCTTTTATTGATTGATGAATTTTTTGCATATTCTGTTCCTGTCACTTTTGTTGTTGACGTATTGCGTGTTGATATATGTCATTTGTCTTGTTGACATTCTTTTTAATTAAAATTTGTCAACAAATAACACTTATTTAATTGACAATTATGTCATCATGTTGTTGGCATAAGTCATTGATGTTTAAAAACTGCCATTAAATGTTATTAGATATAGTTTAAAAAAATGTTGTTGGCATATGTCATTTTTGTTGCTTAAGTAAGTTGTCACTTATGTTGTTGACATATTGGCTTTTATTGATTGATGAATTTTTGATTCAATTTTTTGTACAAATTTTGATTTTGTTCTTAATTTGCGTCTCATATGTTGTTGGTATGCGTCATTTATGTTGTTGACATTTTATGTTACTAATATTTACAAACTGACATATGTCATTGATGCTTTAAAAACTGTCATCAAATATTAATAAATATAGTTAAAAAATTTGTTGTTGACAAATGTTATTTTTGTTGTTTGAGTGAGTTGTTACTCATGTTGTTGACATATTATTTGCTTTTATTGATTGTTGGTTTTTTAGTTTAGTGTTTTGAACAAATTTAGATTTTGAAGTTAATTTGCGTCGCTCATGTTGTTGACATATTATGTTACTCGTATTTTGAAAATTATCATTAAAGTTACTTTTGTTGGTTTGCGTCATTTATATTGTTGACATATTATGTCACTCATATTTTAAAAATTGTTACAAATGTCACTCTTGTTGTTAACTTAGATTATGTATGTTATTGACCTAAGTAGACTTGTGTTGTTGACTTATTATGTCTCTTATATATTGTGACAAATTTGTTGCACATTTTGTTCCTTTTTACTTTTTATGTCAATATACGTCACTTTACTTTTATTAAAATTTAAAATAAATAGCATTTATTTAATTAAGTGTGTCATTCATGTTGTTGACATGTCATTAACGTTTTAAAAACTGGTCATTAAATGATATTACATAAGTTAAATAAATTGTTGTTGGCATATGTCATTTTTGTTGTTTAAGTAAGTTGTCACTTATGTTGTTGACATTTGTAAATTTTATTTATTCATTGTTGATTTTTCAGTTTAGGTTAATTACAAATTTTAATTTTGTTGTTGTCACTCATGTTTTTGACTTACGTTACTTATGTTGTTGACATTTTATGTTATTTTAATTTTTACAAATACCACTTTTGTTGATGACTTTGATCAGACGTGTTGTTAACTTATTATGTTGTTGATTTGCACCACTTATGTTGTTGACATAAAATGTTTCTTATATTTTGAAATCTGTCATTAAAGTTACTTTTGTATATTTGCGTCACTCATATTGTTGACTTGCGTCATTCATGTTGTTGTTTTACGCCACTCACGTTGTTGACTTGCGTCATTCATGTTATTGATTACACTTATGTTGTTGACATGTAATGTCACTCATATTTTAAATACTGTCACAAATGTTACTTTTGTTGTTAAATTAGATCAAGTATGTTATTGACCTTCACTCATGTTGTTGACTTAATATTTACTCATATTTTAAAAATTGTCACAAAAGTTACAAAAATGTTGCACATTCTGTTCCTGTCACTTTTGTTGTTGACGTATTGCGTGTTGATATATGTCATTTATGTTGTTAACATAAGTCATTGATGTTTAAAAACTGCCATTAAATGTTATTACATATAGTTAAAAAAGTTGTTGTTAGCATATGTCATTTTTGTTGTTTAAGTAACTTATGTTGTTGACATATCAAGTGTTGATATATGTCATTTGTGTTGTTAATATTCTTTTTAATTAAAATTTGTCAACAAATTTCATTTATTTAATTGACAATTATGTCATTGATGTTGTTGACATAAGTCATTAATGTTTTAAAAACTGTTATTACATTTAGATAAAAAATTGTTGTTGGCATATGTCATTTGTGTTGTTTAATTAAGTTATCACTCCCGTTGTTTATTTCTACGTCATTTATGTTGTTGATATTTTATGTTACTTTAATTTAAAAAATTGTCACTTTTGTTGATGACTTTGATCAGTCGTGTGGTTGACTTATTATGTAATTCAAATTTTGAAAACAGTCCCAACAAAGTTTTTGTTGTTGGTTTGCTTTACTCACGTTGTTAAAATTAAAAAAACGTTATTTTTGTTGTTAGTCACTCGTGTTGTTAAAAACTGTCACAAAACTAACCTTTGATTTGATTTTTGATTTGCGTTAATTAAATTTTTGACTTATGCTGTTAGTTTGCGTCAATTTTGTTGTTAACTTACGTCACTTTTGTGGTTGAGTTATATCATTTATTTTGTTGATCTACCTCACTTATATTTTGAAAACTGTCATCATTTTTCTTGTTGATTTGCGTCACGCATGTTATTGACTTTAGTTACGCATGTTGTTGACTTAAGTCACTCATGTTGTTGGCAAACTGTTTTGCTCTTATTTTGAAAACTGTATCTAGTTTTGGCTTTAAAAAGCCTCAAGCAAAGCCCGTACTAGAAAAAGATAGAATCGGTCAAAGGCACTCTAGAAAAGCTGCTGCAGACGTATCTTGACGGAAGATTAAGAAGCCATAAAATTACCCAACAAAAAACAAACAAAAGGGACTGAGAAAAGACAAAAACCATAATTAATCAAGGTAACCTAAAATATGAGATCAACATATTTGAACCAGGACACTCACTTATTCTCCAGGGTAAATCCACATAAAGGAAGTGTCTCCAAAAACCCAACCACTGCACCAGCACTAATATGCTTAACAAGAGAAACCTGCAAAACTAGCTATACTCCAGCTAGTCACCAAGTGCAAAAATAATACCCAATGCAAAGAAATAGTGTTTGATGCTTTTCTGGACATTGAAAGGGCATTTGACAATACTACCTATAAATCTTTTGCAAAAGCATTAGAGAACCAAGGAATAGACTTTCTCGTCTAACATTGGGTCAGCTCTATGCTTAAGAACTAGCTAGTAACTATAACATAATATTGAAAAACTCTAGAAGCCAAAGTCACAGGAAAGCAAGGCCGTATCTGAGAAGGGGTTTTAGGGTTCAAATACCTCTCCCCCCCCTCACCCCAAAATGATACATAACGTAATTTTCGGTGGTTTCAACCGTACACGGTACAACATTTTTAGCCATAAAATATTATTTTATGGACAATTAAAAAAAAAGTTTTCTAAAAGTGCAGCCCTAAGAAGTTACAAAAAAAGATTTTTTTAAATTTTAATCGCTTATTACTCGGAAAAGGCTAACTGAAAAAAATCACATGATCAGTATTTATGCAAAGAAATGCATTTTCAGTCGTTTGGTCAAAAAAATTTCATTTTTTATCTAAACCTCTCCCCACCCGCAATTTTCCTCTGCCGGAAAGTGCTTACAAAATAGTGTACTTACTACCCTTAATGTGGTGGTCATACATGATACAGAGTGCACTGAATACTGTAGAAAAGTGGTAAAAAAATAAATGTTATCAGTCTTCCAGTGCATTTTCCTCACAGGAAGTTGGCGACCATATGTCTGAATTCGTCTCGGTTTTGTGCTTGTCGTATTAGTGTAGAAGCCTTTCTGATTCCAAATCATTGTCGCAGGTTTAGCAACCTTCTTTCTTCCGATACCCAGTTTACCTTCTATTTTTCCTTCCATGATTAATTGCAGGAATTGGTGTTTATTATTTTGGAATATGTGTCCAAAGTATCCTGCCTTTCTACGTTTCACCATCGTGAGTAGTTCTGAATCTTTGTCCATTCGTTTAAGTACTTTGTTGTTTGCTACTTTGTCTGTTTATGGAGTTTTTAGCATCCACCAATACAGCCACATTTTGAAGGCTTTAATTTTATTCATAGATAATACCTTAGTTATCAGTAAAACCAAGCAAAACAATTGTAGCGTTTACAAAACGGCAAAACACCACAGACTTAAAAAAACCTGAAGATGTATGGAGACACGTTTCCGATGACAAAAAAAGTAAAATATCTGGATTAACGCTTAATACTAGGCTAAACTACAACACACACCTGACTAATATAACAGCAAAAGCCATTCGGGTGCTTTTTGCAACCAAAAGGAGAGTTGGGCTCATTTACTATCATTTGGACTAACTAATCTAATATTGATCAGATAGTTATACACGATAGTGGTAAGACCTATGATTACACATGGAACAAAAAACTACCCTCAAAGGTACGCCCAAAAAAATATACAAAGTTTAAAGGCTAGCATATCTGCTGATAACAAAAGCAACATAACAAATGTGTTGCATAAAGAAGAAACTCTAATGATGAGGTCAAATTCCATAAAGGGCCAGTGCATCAGTAAAAAATTTGATGTGATAATACCACACCAAACAAACGGATAAACAATAGATACCTAGGAATAGTCAAAGGAACTATCTGGTACCAAAATGAGACTAAAGACCAAAAGATTACCAGGGCTGAAATCTAAAAGTACAAAAAAACAAGAAAATTTTGCAACTTTTGAGCAAATATGCTTCAATTTTTCAGGCAGAGGTTGCTGCCATCGAGTAGATCAAAACCTAAGAGACTGATAACTATCATGTCAAACTACTATTGTAGGTCCTGCAATATAAAAAATCAAGAGATAAAAGAAAACCTTTTGAGAAATCAGCTCGCCAAACAAAGAACATTTATTTGAGCCACAATGCTCTGGGATTACTGTAGGTTCAAGTCATTAAGATTTTAGTAATCATCAGTTTTTGAGTTTTGAAATAAATCATAAATCTTATATTATTACATAAATTTAATCAATTGACTACAATCACAAAAACACAATCGGTTGTTAAAAAAATCTAATCAATTGAAATAAAATCGATAAAATGTACAATAAAAAAATATTGTATATATAGTTGCAATTTGTATCAAAAAGTCACTTTTGTAACAAAAATGCTGTCCAAAATACTTCTTTTGCTCTGTCTTGTCGCCGTAGCTCTATGCCAAATTATTGATAAAAAAATAGCGGCAGAATCACAAAGAAAAATGTTTGCTAGTGGGTATGGGGAAGTATCCGGTGGAATAGGATTTAGTGGCGGAATAGGTGGCGGAATTGGTGGTACAGCATATGGAGGTGTAGGTGGTACAGCATATGGAGGTGCAGCTGGGTATCCAGTATACGGATAATGTATTTACAAAATAAATTATATTTTCTTTATAAAAGTTGTGTATGTCTATTATCAATATATGTTTAACAAATATTAATTACTTGGGATAAATAAGTTTTTTTTTGTGAAAGTTGTTTTATGTGTTGTTAACATACTGTAAAAAATAATATTAATTCACTATTTTATTTGTTATAAGTTATTAGTTCTTAGTATATTTTTACAATTTAATTGGTATCTAATGTTATCTAAATAAATCGATATGTATAGATGAATTCGAATATCTTGATTTTACAACATTGTTGCACATATAGTTTATATGCTCAACAAAAGTTAGTTTTGAGTCAAAAATTACGCCTAAATCTTTTATTTGTGTAACATGTTCCAAAACATTATTATCAATATTATAGTTATTCAATACTTTACTTAAAGTTTATTAAAAAACAATTATTTGCGTTAAACTACAAGTTATTAATAAGACACCATGAATAAACAAAATTCAAATCATTTTGCAAACTAATGCAATCATCAATAGATGATATACTTTTATAAATTTTTAGATCGTCAGCAAATAAAAGATAAGACAAAGAATTAATAGAATAAACAAGATCATTAATAAAGAGCCAAAACAGAATTGGTCTACAATAAGATCCTTGAGGAACCCCAGATAGAACAACAATTGGTTTTGATAAAAAGTCATTAATGTTCACACACTGAGCACGGTTTTCTAAAAAGCTCGACAACCACGCAACAACAGATTCTTAAAAACCTAAAGCCCAAAGCTTAGCAATCAAAAATTTTTGATTAACTCGTTCAAAAGTTTTTGGAAAAATTGTGTAAATAAAATAAACTTGAACTCTTGATTGAAAGGCATTTAAAAGATCATTTTTGTAACAAAGAAGATTTGTAAGAGTAGAACATCCCACACAGATGAGATACCGTCCAGTTCAGTTGAAAAGTTACATTTAAGGTTTTCAATCTCTTTAAATATATCTAAAAGCATGTTGTAAACAAATAAAAGATGAGGAAATCGAAATAATCGTTGACCTATACAATACCATATATAGAACAGGCGTAATACCAAAAGAATGGCTCCAATTTACATTTATTACGATTCCGAAGAAGTTAAATGCCCGAGAATGCGGTGACTACAGAACAATAAGTCTTATGAGCCATACCTTGAAAGCATTCTTAAATATAATACATAAAAGACTTTACACCAAACTTGAGCAAGATATTAACGACACTCAATTCGGATTCAGGAATGGCTTAGGAACTTGAAAAGCATTATTTGGCATTAACGTACTACTACAAAGATGGATATAAATGTTAAGGTACAAGCTTGTTTTATAAACTACGAAAAGGCATTCGATAAAGTACGCTATGAACTCCTAAAAAGCAAACGTATTGACTCTGAGGACATACAAATAATTGAAAACCTGTACTGGAACTAAACAGCAACGGTGAGAGTCAACAATGATTCCACGGAAAGCATAAACATCAAACGGGGAGTGAAGCAAAGCTGTATACTGTCACCGATGTTATTCAAAGAAGCCTTATCTGAAAAACTATGTGGGCTTGTTGTTAATGAGCGACCAATTAACAACATTAGATACGCTGATGGCACGGTGATAGTAGCAAACAACATTGTAGACCTGCAAAGAATGGTAAAACGCAAAACAACTGTCCGCTCAAAATATGGATTAAATATGAACCTTATTGATAACACCTATATTCAAAAGGTAACCAAGTACAAATACCTAGGTACGTGGATAACAAATACAAACGAATATACAGTAGAAATCAAGTCCAGAATAGAGATGCTTTTCTCAAAATAAGAGATCTCTTCTGTGATTGCAATCTAACGCTAGAGCTTCGTGTTAGAATGGTAAGATGCTACATATTTCCAAGTATACTGTATGGTATGAAAGCATGAACACTGAACCAACACCTCAACAACAAACTCCAAGCTTTTGAGATGTGGACGTATCGGAGAATTCTGAAGATTTCATGGACGGACAAAACCCCGAATGCCGAAGTTCTTACAAGAATGGGAAAAGACCTAGAAACCTTTCACATGATAAAGATCAGAAAACTAAAATATTTGGGACATACCATGGGAGGAGATAAATAAATTTAATGTACTGCAGCTTATTATGCAAAAAAAAAATAGCAGACAAAAGAAGTGTAGAAGGACGCAGAATGTCCCGGATGCGGAACCTAAGACTGGTTTGGCTACACCTCTAAAAATTTTTTCCGAGCTGCTGTTTTAAAGATCAGAATAGCGACAATGATAGCTAACCTCCAAATTGAAGATGGCACGTGAAAAAGAAGAAGAAAAGCATATTGTACACTGGTAGTTAAAGCATTGAGGTAGCACAATAACTTCAAAAGATTGTTAAGTTTACACAGGCCAGTTAGACGTTGAAGTTGTATGCATGGTTTATTAATTTAATATGAAGCAGTTGTAAATTCACTGATATTAGAGAATAGTTTGAGATTGAGTTAATTGAGTGACTAGTATTATAGTATACTTTGTATTAATGTTATCATGGAGATTTTTGCATTACGATTTATTGTGTCCTATCCCAGAGAGATTCTATGTTTGTCAATTTTACAGAATATATTGGGAATTGTGTGTAGGTTTAATTTATGGATAAACGCGCGTGCATAATAGCTAGTCAAAGCGTTGCAAAGCTGATGTAAAAGGATAAGATAAACTAGACCTGCACAATTGAAAAGCAGTAGGGCTTAAGCAGCTTAGAGCTTAGTAAATTTTACTCAGTACAGTGATGCGGTTAAATGATTTGACGGCATTAGCCGTTCCTTGAATGTTTAATAAATTAATGTTAATTTAATTAATATACAACGTAAATGCACGGTGTGGTGGATGAGAAGTTTAGCGTTGCATCAATTATATAAAAAAAAAACAAACTTATAAAGGGTGGACCATGTTTTAATTGAATTTTAAATCACTGGTTTTTACCAACGCTGTCAATTTTTTGTCACAATTACATAAGAAAAGTGTGGTTAGATACCTCCGTAGACAGAAAATGCATTGTTTTACTTTGGAGCAATCTTTTGAAATACTAAATTTTTTTTTTTTATATGAATCTTATTTGTAAATGCTGGTAGAAAATGCGTACATCAAGCATGCTCATCCAAAGCGTTCTGCTAAAATTGTTGCTTTTGTGGCTCGAAGTGTACGCGAGCACTCAAGAATATCAACTTGGCGCAGAAGTTAGCAACTTGATACTCGGCAAACCACTTTGAGGCGGATTCTTCACAAAGATTTCGGTATATCTGCGTACAAAGTGCAAGTCGTTCAAGAAATTAAAATAGCCAACCTTGGTGCCCGTTTTTGCTTTGCTCAGTGGGCTTAAACAAATTAAATGTTGACTCTAATTTTAACCAAAAAAATAATTTTTATTTCTTACTAAAATACCAATCATTGAGGAATGGTATCTCACCATTTAGATCGGAAAATACTTTACAAAACGTTGAACTGTTTGTGTGTTAATGAGAGTAGTACAGTTAAATCCTACACCGACAGGCAAAAAAAGTTAGCTCGTATTATTCCCATTCCTATCATTAAAGGCAAGAAGCAGTGCACCAGAACACCAAATCGTAAAATATATTATTATTAAATTGGAACAATAAAAATATAATCGCTTATAATAATAAAACTACAATTGAATATAAAAACCAATAGAAATAAAATCAATAAAACTAACAAAAGAAAATTAGTGTATATATAGCTGTAAAACAATTAGAAATATACATTTCCAATAAACATGCTGTTAAAAATTCTTCTTTTAACCTGTCTTGTAACGGTAGCCTTGTGCCAATATGCGGATGTACAGGCAAAAGCAGAAGTAGGAGAAGAAGCAAAACAATTTGGTGGTGCTGCGTATGGCACAGCTAGTATAGGTGGAGGAATCGGTGGTTCAATTGGTGGATATGGTAGTGCATATGGTACTGCATATGGTGGTGCATATGGTGGTGCATATGGTGGTCCATATGGATAACGTATTTATTAAATAAATAGTAACATTTTTTGAAAAGTTATGACAAAAAAATTATTAATTATTTGTTTGTATTGTATTATTTTACCAATATAATAAAAAAAATTAATGATAAATTAGATTTTATTAATTGTAATAATTTTATGTATAGTATACCCATAGATATAGTGTCTTTAGTGTCAATTATGTTTGTATTATATAGAGTGTAGGACAAACTTGCGGCAAAAGTTATTCCTTGGCCTATTTTAAGAATATTTTGTCTTATAATGATTTCTGAAAAACCCATTTGTTTCAAAGATACAGGGTAAACAAAATTTGCGACAACCATATTTGATGTTTGTTGAAATCATTAATGTAAATGAAAGTATGGCGTACGCCAATAAGTATATCAAGTACAAAAAATTGTTAACGATAACTTGGAACGGCTGTTTTATCTACTAATGTACAAGTGGATTTTTTTTTAATACGTTTTGTCATTGATCATCACTAGTATTGGTTGCAGTTGTTTAGATTGAGTGACATTTGGCTGTTTGAGGTGTCTTTAATAGTTGGTGAATTTCTCTACCTTGAATTACTAAACAAATGCCAAGATTACTGACATGCATCTTGTGTATGGACTTGCTGATGGCAATTCATTACAAGCTAGACGATTATACATTAAACAGTTTTTTGGCCGTAATATACCCGACCAAAAAACTTCATCGACGTCTTCGTAAAACAGGCACATTGAAACAAAATGGAAGCCCAGAAAAATTAATAACAGTAAAAACAATACAACTGGAACAGAATGAGCTAGACATGATAGAGGAACATTTAAGTTTTCTTTTTCTTTACGTGCCATCTCCTACTCGGAGGTTAGCTATCATCGTGGCTATTCTGATCTTTGAAACAGCAGCTCGGAAAAGATCTTTAGAGGTGCAGCCAAACCAGTTTCTTAGGTTTCGCATCCAGGACATTCTGCGTCCTCCCACACTTATCTTGCTTGCTATTTTCCTCTGCATAATCAGCTGCAGTACATTATATTTATCTCCTTGCATGGGTATGTCCCAAATATTTCAGCTTACTGATCTTTATCATGTGAAGGATTTCTAGGTATTTTCCCATTCTTGTGAAGACCTCGGCATTCGGGGTTTTGTCCGTCCAAGAGATTTTCAGGATTCCCCGATACGTCCACATCTCAAAAGCTTAGAGTTTGTCGCTGAGGTGTTGGTTCAGTGTTCATGCTTTCATACCATACAGTATAATTGGAAATATGTAGCATCTTACCATTCTAACACGAAGCTTTAGCGTTAGATCGCGATCACAGAAGAGATCTTTCATTTTGAGGAAAGCAGTTATAGGCATCTCTATTCTGGACTTGATTTCTACTGTCTGTTCGTTTGTATTTGTTATCCACGTACCTAGGTATTTGTACTTGGTTACCTTTTGAATATAGGTGTTATTAATAAGAAAACTTGCGTTTGGTGGTATACGTGCTTTTGAAATGATCATGTATTTTATTTTCTTGAGGTTCATATTTAATCCATATTTTGAGCTGACAGTTTTTGTGCGTTCCATCATTTTTTGCAGGTCTACAATGTTGTCTGCTACTATCACCGTGTCATTAGCGTATCTAATTTTGTTAATTGGTCGCCTATTAACAAAAAGCTTACATAGTTCTTCAGATAAGGCTTTTTTGAATATAGCTTCTGAGTATAGATTGAATAACATCGGTGACAGTATACAGCTTTGCCTCACTCCCCGTTCAATGTTTATGCTTTTTGTGGAATCATTGTCGACTCTCACCGTCGCTGTTTGGTTCCAGTACAGGTTTTCAATTATTTGTATGTCCTTGGAGTCAATACGTTTGCTTTTTAGAAGTGTTAAAAGTAGTTCATGGCGTACTTTATCGAACGCTTTCTCGTAGTCTATAAAACAAGCGTGTACCTCGACATTCATATCCATACATCTTTGTAGTAGTTCGTTAATGCCAAATAATGCTTCTTGTGTTCCTAAGCCATTCCTGAATCCTAAATGAGTGACGCTAATATCATGCTCAAGTTTGGTGTAAAGTCTTTTATGTATTATTTTTAGGAGTGCTTTCAAGGTATGGCTCATAAGACTTATTGTTCTGTAGTCATTGCATTCTCGGGCATTTAACTTCTTTGGAATCGTAATAAATGTAGATTCAAGCCATTCTTTTGGTATTACGCCTGTTCTATATATGGTATTGTATAGGTCAACGATTATTTCGATTTCCTCATCTTCTATTAGTTTTAATAATTTTATGGGCATTTTATCTAGGTCTACAGTTTTCCCCTCTTTCACGCTCCTTATTGCTTCCTCTACTTCGTGTTTTGTTATTTCAGAGCTAGGGCTATGCAGATGTTGTTGCGTTTTACATCCAGGGCATCTCGTATCGTTGAATAGCTCTTCAATGTATTCTTTCCATCGTATGAGTTTTTGGGCTTGGTCTGTTATTATTTTGCCGAATTTTGTTTTTATAATCACTCGTTTCCTATTAGTTCCTGTTAGTTCTCTAATTTTCTTATGTAGATTAAAACTGTCGTATTGACTTTGCAGCTTTTCGATATCTTTGCACTTCTCAGACATCCAGTTTTCTTTTGCTTCACGAATTTTTTTTTTTTTGATGGTTTTGTGAAACTCTTTATATTTTATTTAGTTCCCTTTATTTCTCCGTTTTTCATTCATAAGGTCTAAAATTTTTTGTTTTGTTTTGGTATAACTTTTTCTAGTGTTAGCATATCTCGTTTCCTTCCAGTAGCGCTCTTTTGATGCTTCCTCATTTCTCATTGGGATTACCTGTGTTTGATGTGCCTATTTTCTGGATATTTGTTTTTGTGTTTTGTTTGATTTGCTTTCTTATCTCAGCATCCTTTAACTTTTCGATTGCAATTCTTACAGGTTTTCTTTTTGACTCTAGTTTTTTAAGCCTCACTTTAACATTGGGTACGACTGGATTGTGGTCTGATGAAGCATTGGCTCCTGGGTAGGTTTTGACTAAGGTGCTGCTATTCCTATATCGTTTTCTAATTAGGATATAGTTTATTTAATTTCTAACTATTTTTTCTTTAGTATGAACTCGAGACGTCCACGTATATAGACGTCTTAGTGGTAGTTTATAGTGTGTGTTTGTCACTACTAAATTTTCAGTTTGACAGAATTCTATTAACCTATCTCCTCTATCGTTTCTCATGCTTAGTCCGTAGTCTTTGACAAGGTCTTCTACTCGTCCTTCTCCTATTTTTGAATTGAAGTTTCCCATAACAATTGTGACGACGTGCTTATTAGTGGACTTTAAAACGGTATCCACTTGTAGATAGAATTTTTCCATTTTATCATCTGGTTTATCACTAGTGGGTGCATACACTTGGATGAGATTTATCTTGCCAGTTGTAGATTGTATTTGCAACAACATTACTTGGTCTGAATATGGTACGAAGCTTGTTACAGACTTTTGTACTTTTCTATCGACTATAATTGCGGTGCCGTATTTATTTTTGCTGTCTGTGCTACCTGAATAGTACATTATTCTATTATTGGTTGAGTGTGTTCCCAAACCTGGCCATTGTAGGTCATTAATTCCCAATATATGTTTACGCATTCTATGCATTTCATTTACTGTGTTATCAAGTTTCCCTTCTTGAAACATGCTCTTATGTTCCAAGTTCCTATTTTTATGTTTGGTGTCAATTTTGTAACTTTGTTCAATACTGTTTCGCCCGGAGATCCGATTGGGGAACTTTTGGCTCCGGATTATTTTGTTTTAAATATTGTCATACTGATGATTTACTAGGGATACCCTTACGGGTCTTTAATGCGGTAGTTTCCCGTTTCTTTCCGCATCTTTATGACATTGACCAGTTTGTCGGTTCATCCGCCTTTGGGAGGATTTCTCTCCACTCCTGCCAGCTCTTTTACCCAAAGCTGTTAGCTGACAAGAGGGACTACTTATACCGGTAGTTATTCGGTCGACAGAGTCTTGTTGGTTATCTAACAGGGTGTACCACGTGCAGGTGAGGTTGTTATTTGAGTTGACGTATCAATGTCAGTGTTGTCACCCCTTACACCATCCAAGTAGTTCTACGCAAAACATGCCAATACTTTGAATATAAGTCATTGGACAATTTGAAAAAATTTTAAGAGCATTTTGTTGTATCCATACTACATTCAGCGTATTTAGGCACAACTAACTGCGGGGTTGCGTTATGGCTTTTACAAACATTAGTTCTACTGCCTCAATTCCTGACACATATTCTTTTTACCGATAAAATCAGTTTTTTAAGAAATGCAATAAAAAAATTTCAGTCCAACCATGTGTGAGCAGATAAAAATCCGCATCAGGTATGTGAAGATTGTCTTATAATAATAATAATAATAATATATCTTTAATATCCCAAGATGTACATACACAGCTTATACTAAAACAAAACATAGTTGCACATAATAGAAAATTTGTCAAAATACAAAATAAATAAATATCATTGTTACAGATTGGTAAATTGATAGATACTGTAAGGCTCTAGTTGAAATAATATTTTCTTTATTTCCTTTTTGAAAATGTTTAAAGAGTTTAGTTTCTTAATTTTTGTGGGTAATTCGTTAAAAAGTTTTAAACATGCGTAGTGTGGAGCTTTTTTAACCGTTTCTAACTTATGTATTGGATAAGCATACAGTGTCGATACATTTCTGGTACCTATATTGTGCATTGAAAGGTATTGTTGAAATAGATGTTTGTTTTTAAAAATAAATAATAATTACTCTAGAAGATATATTACGTACGGTTAATAGCTCATTTCTTTTAAATATACCCCTGCATGACTCTCTATAAGGTAACTTGAGAAGTACACGTAGCGCTTTCTTTTGCGTTTTAAATATTTTTTGGCTATATGTTGAAGATCCCCAAAATATTATGTCATATCTCACTAATGAATAAAATTCTGCATAATACAGTGTTTTAAGTGTATTTAAACTTACATGGTTTCGAATTGCTCTTAGTTTATAGATCACTCTATTCAATTTGAGATTTAGTTTATCAATATGAAGTTTCCAGTCAAGTGTGTTATCCAATTGCAAACCTAGAAAACTGCAGTTTTCGATTAGTTGTAACCCATTGTTGTTTAAAACGAATTCTATTTCTTCATTTCTTGAACGATTGTTTTTTGTTTTAAATTGAATGCAATTTGTTTTGTCTTTATTTAGTAGTAACTTGTTACCACTTAATCAATTTTGAATTTCATTTAGCCTGTCAACAGCTTCGTTACCGACGCCTATTGGGGTTTTTCCCGTAATTAACAGGTTTGTGTCATCGGCATAGTTGATTAATTGACTATTTGGGTTATTGGGTAACACACTTGGTAGGTCGTTTATGTAAACAATAAATAAAAGTGAACCAAGTATACTCCCTTGTGGCACACCGACGTTTGTTTCTAGAACAGCTGATTCTTCACTGATCAATTTTCCCGTTCTTACCATTTGCTTTTGTTTAGTAAGATAGCTTTTAATAATATTGTAACAAGGTCCCCTAACGCCGTACATGTAAAGTTTATTCAATAGAATATTGTGGTTTAGAGTATCAAATGCCTTAGACAGATCTAAGAATATACCCAATGAAATCTCACCTCTATCTAAAGCATTTAAAATCCCTTCACAAGATCAAAAGTGGCTGTGCAAGTTGATTTGCTTTTAAGAAAGCCGTGCTGATAATTATTAAATATGTTATGTTTATTAAAAAAGTTTGTAATTCTAGACATTATTGCAAGTTCAAATATTTTTGAGAAACTTGTTAATATTGAGATAGGTCGATAATTTGATATAATTGTTGCATCTCCTTTTTTAAATATTGGTCTTATTACTGAAAATTTAAGCTGTTCTGGAAAAATACCATCTGACATCATTTGATTGATGACGTGGCATAGAGGTACTGAGATTTCATGAATGCACTGCTTTAAAACATATATCGATATTTCATCAATACCTACAGAATGTTTATTTTTCATGCTTTGTACTATGTTAAATAATTCCGAATTTGTGATGGGTTTAAGAAATATTGAATGATTGTTGAACTGTATGGTGTTTGTATTACATGGTATTTGTGGGATCTTTTTTAGACATTCTTCAATGCCAGAAATAAAGTTGAATTCGTCAGCCGTGTGAGATGATTCAAGTTTGTTATTATGTTTTTTTAATTTAGCGCTGTTTATAATATTCCAAGTTGCCTTGTTTGTATTATCACTATTTTGTATCTGTTTATCATAATATTCTTTTTTTAAATTTTGAAGAAGCTCGTTGTAGTGTTTCTTTTGTTTCCGGTAATCTTGGTGAAATTCAGAATTGTATTTTGACAGTACTTCTAACATGTTTAGGTGATTTTTACAATTGTTTAAATTTATATTATTATACATGCAGTTTAACTTTGAATTTAATTGGATTTGCATTTAACTTTTGGAAACGCTTCATTATACAACAACAAAAATTTATTTAGAAATTATTCCCATTTTAGGTTTACGTTGTCTGCTTCTAGCATATTTGCCCAATTCTGTTTAGATAAGTTATTTACAAAATTTAAAATTGATTCATTGTTTATATTTCTTTTAAAATAAAAGTTTGGTATTTTATGTTCTTCTATTTTAAATATTACTTTTTGACCATAGTGATCAGACATATGAGAGTTTAGTATGTGTGAGCTATGTATTTGTGGAATATTTGTAATGATGTTATCAATACACGTTTTTGAGTACTGTGTTACTCTCGTGTAAGTTTTAATAGTAGGGTCTAGACAGTAACTCTGTAGCAATGATATAAATTCATCAGCATTTGTGCTATTAGATAGAATGTCAATATTAAAAACGCCGCCAATATCAAAATACTTATTTTCCAATCTTAGTTTATCAAGTACACTGTTAAAATTATTAAAGAATATATCAAGAGCTCCCGAAGGAGGTCTATAAATACATACAAGTGTTATGTTAATTTTATCAATAGTTATATTAGCTCCTGTACATTCAAATATACAGTCTTCGGATAGCTGGTTGATGTCGTTTCGTTCTTTAAAGTTGATATGCTCACGAGTGTAGATAGCTGAGCCTCCGTGTGGGTCCGTTTTCCTGGTGTAGAACGATATTAATTTAAAGTTATGAACATTGTATTCCATTAACTCATTATTGGTTTTTCAGTGTTCAGTCATAAAAAGTATTTTACAGTTTTTATGCTCTGATATAAGCGCATTTAAAGCATCTATTGATGTGTTAATTGATTGAAGGTTCTGATGGATTACACTTATATGTGATTTTTGGCTATTAATCATTTTATTTGGCTTTATTGATTTTTTTTGGATAGTCTCCCTAAAAAAGGATCTATAGAAACATTTTGTGGCCATATTTCTGGGTTTTTTAGGTGTTCAGACTAATTAATTGGAGCAGTCACTTTGAATGAGGAGTAAATATCTAGAAAATTTGATTGTTGTTTTTTGCAGATAGCACTTTTTATGTTTTTAGAAGCCAAATACGATTCCAGCTGTTCCTTGGTGGTAGTAGGGCTTAATCTTGAAACATATAATTGGATGGGTTTTGCTACACCCATTATTTCAGTGTTTGTAGATTGGCCATAGATGCTTTGCCGTTGTCTATTAGGCCTGATTAGTTTATTTGATGTATTTATTGTTCTATTACTATTTTTGTTTACATTTTTATTTTTATTTTCATTGTTTTTATTCACATCTATATCATTTGACCGTGAGTTGTTTCTTGTGATTTCTCTGTTTCTATTTGATTTATCTGCTTGAGTCATTGAACCCTGATTTTCAATTTCATGCGGTTTTGTTTCATTTGCTTGAATGGGAAGTTGTAAGACCTGCTCCCCCTTTTGTTTCTGGTAGGAACTGCAAGGAATTGATACAGGTTTCCTACTATATTGTTCTAACCTTTCTTCAACATCAGTTCTCCTTAAATGTTTGAGTTAGAATTGTGGGCGACTGTCTAAATGCACTAGTATTTCTACTAGGAAGACTTGACAGCAAGTTGTATTGCAACTTTTTAGAACACATGCTTCATCAGTTTCTGGATGATGTACTATTAGCAATAAGGCATGGCCTGCTCGATCCCCAGATTTAAACCCCTGGATTATTTGTTATGGGGCTATCTGAAGTCATTGGTTTACGCTATTCTAGTGGACAACTTTCAAAATCGGATAATTGCTGAAGTGTATCTCAATTAAAAACAACCCTGGTGTGTTTAAAAAAGTTTGGCACCCAATGACGAGAAGATTGAATGCTTGTATCCGGGCTGGAAGAACTCATTTTGAACATTTATTGTAGATTCAGCAACTTTACATGTACTTTTTGATAATAAAATTGTTGCAAATTTTGTTCACTCTGTATCTTCAAAACAAAAGGGTTTTTCAGAAATCATCATAAGACAAAATATTCTTAGATTAGGCCAAGGAATAACATCTTGACGCATGTTTTCCTAACTTCCTGTATATCTTGCTTACTTCTAATTTTGATTATCAGGACTAAGTATTAAACTAAACAACAAATCTATATCTAAAGTTTTTAAATTTGCCTGCTCTAGAACAACCATATTGTTGACTTAGTTTGAGAGGTATTTAGAAAACTAGGATTTTTTGATAGATGTAAATAGTTTTTTACTTCTGTACAACTCCATAATTATCATATCAAGTACTGCCTGTATTGCCAGCGTTTTGCGATTGTCATATTCGTAGAATTTGAGGTTTTTCACCTATAATTTAGTTGACAGTTCGATTTCAATCTGCTCGGTTTTGTTTCAACAAAACTTAACGATAGTAATAATTGTGTGAAAAATTAAAATTTTGAATCGTGACTTCCGAGTAATGATTTTTAATGATTTTCAAGACAGTTTTACACCGCAGCAATGTGTGGAAAAATTTAGTTTGTTATTTGGGGATGAAGCACTATCCAAAACTATGGTTTACAAATGATTTGCAGAATTCAAGCGTAAAAGACCAACGTTTGATGAAGATCTTCGCAAAGATCGTCTATGCACCTCTGTTGTTGCAAAAAATATTGATGTTGTGCAAGAAATGATTTTGTCAGATTGGCATGTGACCTATAGTGAGATAGAAGCATTTTTAGGTATTGCAGCAAAACAAACACATACAATTTTGCACTATCATTTGCATGTCAGAAAGCTTTGCAGTCGTTGGATCCCACACAATTTAAAAGAAAAACAAAAACAGGCACGTGTCAAGTGGTGCAAGAAAATGCAAAAGAAATTTGAAGGTGGTTGTTCAAATTCGGTAAATAACATCGTAACAGGCAACAAATCTTGGATATATTCATATGAGCCTGAAACTAAACAGCAATCGACTGTATACGTGTTTCAAAATAAACCTAAACCCACAAAAGTGGTGCGTTCAAGAAGCGTTTTAAAAAGAATGATTGCTTGTTTTTTCGGAAAAACGGGTCATGATGCAATTGTTGCATTAAAGGATCAAAGGACAGTTAATGCTGACTGGTATACTTTAATTTGTTTGCCGGAAGTTATCGCTGAAATCAGAAGGAACAACATAAACGGGCAAATCATTGTTCATCATGACAATGCAAGCGCTCACACAGCACAACAAACTGTAGAGTTTTTGGCCAGTAACAACTTCCAATTAATGACTCATTGCCCATATTTGCCTGATTCATCGCCCAATAACTTCTTCCTATCTAGACATATCAAAAATAAAATGCGTGGCAAGCTTTTTCATCGCCTGAAGAGGCCGTTGAAGCATTTAAATCATTTGTTTTGGAGGTACTTTGTTCAAAGTGGCAAAATTGCTTTAAAGATTAGTTTCATCGGATGCAAAAGTGTATAGATTTTAAAGAAGAATATTTTGAGAAGCAATAAAGCGGTTTAAATTTTCCGCAAACTTTAGCTCTCGTATAAGTCACAAATATTCACAGGCAATGTTCACAGATTGCTTAAATTTTGTCTTGAATGTAATAATTTCAAAGAGTGTTTCACTCTTTATGTTGTACTGACGTATTAAGTAATTCTTTAATAACATATTTTGAAAAAAAACCTACAAATGTTTTGTATGCAGTTACTGGTATATTAACCAAGACGTAAAAAAATATTGTTATATTATTTACAATAATAAAAATATAATTGCTTATAATAATAAAAATACAATTGGTTATAAAAACCAATTGAAATAAAATCAATAAAACTAACAAAAGAAAATTAGTGTATATATATAGCTGTACCTTAAAACAATTAGAAGTTTACATTTTCAACAAATATGTTGTTAAAAATTTTCTTTATTATCTGTCTTGTTACGGTAGCATCTTGCCAATTTTTTGATGCAAAGGCACAAAAATATCAAGGTGCCCCAGTTGGTGGGATTTAGGGACAATAATAACTTTTTTGGTAAAAAAATAAATTATGTATCTTGTATCATTTTACCAATATAATTTAAAAAATTAATGATAAATAAGTAATCTGTTTTATTAACTTGTTCCACTCAGCATTTATTCTTGCTGCCTCGCTCAGACTTTAAATGGTTTTGGATCAAGAAAGAAAAGTTTAAAAACTTTAAATTGAAATTAAAAAAAAAATATTTTTAATATCGATGAAATTGGCTTTATATGATAGATAATTTTATAGCATTAATGTTTGAATAAAATTTCGAGCATGTGACCGCAGCGGCTGGAGTGTACATGGCGTAATCTGGAGGTTCAATTTTCACACACTGTTTGCAGTAATTCAGGCTGTATTTTGGCAATAATGCGTCAAATGTTGGCTTCTAAATGCTTAATTGTTTCTGGTTTATCGGTTTAGACATGAGACTTTACATATCCCAAAAGAAAATAATCTAATGGCGTCAAATTGCACAAACGAGGTGACCAGTAACAGGTCCATTTTGTGAAATTAATTGTTTGTAAAATGTTTCTTTCGGTAAATTAATTGTATCGCGCGCTGTGTTGCATGTGGCGTCGTCCTACTGAAACCACATGTCTGCAACATTAATGCTGTCCAATTGAGGCACAAAAAAGTTGGCAATCAAGTCTCTGTACCGCTCATCGTTGACTGTAACGTTCCGACCATCACCATTTTTAAAAATATATTAACCAATAATTCCACCGGCTCATAAAGCGCACCAAACGGTAATTTTTTCTGGATGTAATGGTGATTCAACAATGGCTTGTGGATTATTATTGCTCCAAATGCAACAAATTTGTTTGTTGACATAGTCATTTAACCAAAAGTTTGCTTTATTGTATAATTGTGTTGTCCGTTACTGGTTAGTGTTAAATGTTGAGTTTCTAGTTATTGTATTTCTTTAAAAATTGCAATAGGAACTGAAAAGGCTGTTCTTCTAGGAAATTGTGTCCTGAAGTTAAGGACAACGTTTACCTTCTTAAGTACCACTAGGTCTTGGCGAAAGTTGTCGGAGATACCCTTTAGGGTTAGGCGTCTTGAATCGGGTAGTCTCTATCTATTTTTAGTAGACTGGTGATTCAGAATTGCATGTAGTGGCCTTGAAGCTGACAACGGAACTAATTGTGGAGTTCTGGCATGGCGGGGTTTTGTTAATGAAACGGGTTTTTTTGTTGAAGAAGATCCCGATCGTCACAAGCCTAGAAGTCGATGTGATTAATTGCTGGATTGTTAAACTCAGTCGAGATCAAGGTATGTAGCTTACTGTAATTGATTTCCAGCCTCTATGTGCTAGGTAGTAGTATCAAAAGTGCAAACCAGGTTTAATACTTTCCAGAAAGCATCAAGTGTCATGCAAGATGACGAAGCAGTTAACGTTGATATTTGTTGCAACTTGTATATGGCGTGACATTAGACCGGTGTGACTCTCAGGACCAATTAGCCGTCAACGTAACGGAGTTTAATGTAACAACGTTGTCTTTTTGTATATATGAATAGTTACAGAAGTACCGCGTTGGTTTTAATAGACTTCAGTCTCTAACAACAATGTGTATGCGTCTGTTACTGCCATAGGACTGGCTGCAGAATTCTGGAACCGCCTGGCGGTCATAACAATTCCTGCATGTCAACAGGGGTCTTGAGACGTGGTTTTACATTTTCTGGTTAATTATTGTATCACCTCACAGCCAACCACGCGGTAAATTGTACTGGCTGTCATAGTACGGTTCTGGATATCTTAGGTCGTATATTATCCGCAGTTGCGTCCAGAAGCCATGCTATTCTTTTCTTCTCAAGGTATACGTAGTTTTTAAGTACAATCGTTTTAAATTCTGCTCTCTAATTAGACGCCATTTGTTACTAAAACGCGGTTTTGTTGAGAAACATCCTAACCGTCATAAGTCTAGGAGTCGGTGTGATTGCTTGCTAGATGGTAAAGATTAGAGTTGCTACTGTATGCAGCTTACTGTAATTGATTTCCAACCTTTATAGTTAAATTTGTGCACCAGGTATAATACTTCTAAGGAGAACAAGGTGACCTTGGACCGGTGTGACTTTTGATGTCAGGATGCTATGGACGTAGCAAGGTTTGTCGTGGTAACTTTATTCTTCCGTAGAAGTTTTGCTGTAAGCGGTTGCAGCGGTACCTCATTGGTAAGAGCGCATTTTTAGTCTTTAACAACAATGTGACTGCGTCTACTGCTGCTGCAGGACTGACTGCAGAATTCTGGAACAAACTCCTTTTATGCACTTTGGTATAGTGTGTTGCGGAATGGGCATGTGTTATGGATGTCAGTGCCTCTTGGCAACCGTAACAACTTTGTTGATTTTAAAGCTACACCCCTAGCGGATTCTGTGCTTGCAATACTTATAAGGCAGATTTGGAACCCTATAAGACATTCTCATAGGATTCTAGATTCTTGTCTAGATGGAACTATGTTGATCAGTATTTGTGGCTTATTTCAGCTAAGTTTGGGTTTTGTTTCCGGGTGCTCTTCTGGGTTATCTAAATCGATCAGATCTAACTGGATCAGATTTTTTTACTGTGAGAGTTCTTATTTGAATTGAAGACGTTCCTTAGATAGTAGAAGCGTATGGAAGTTAGTTTCCCTAAAAATCCGTACAATTTCTTGGAGAAGTTTTTTTAGGTATCAGAAGTTCTTTATGGTAGCGAGTCCGTAGAGTTGGAGCGCTTTTACTTCAAGTCGCCTTACAGTGGGCGCCAATTGTTGC
Organism: Tachinus rufipes; assembly: GCA_963932245.1. Lineage (NCBI taxonomy): Eukaryota > Metazoa > Arthropoda > Insecta > Coleoptera > Staphylinidae > Tachinus > Tachinus rufipes. The sequence goes on along the minus strand of OZ010748.1, from coordinate 72,871,403 downwards.
GGTCTAGTTTTGTCAGAGGTGGTTGCTAGCAACGGTTCTAGGCTCAAAGCTGTTAGTTCTTTCCAAAAACAGTCACAAAAAGTGAAAAAGATTGCGGGGGTGTTTGTCTCTTTAAAGAGTTACGTCTTAAAAATAGAGACGCCGGTTGCCTTTTAAGGTATCACAAAGTCACATCACAGACTGTTATATAGTTTTAGATTTTTGGCTTATCAACCTAAAAAGACTAGTAATATACATCATAGACTAGATTTACTATCTTGTGCTACTTTAAGTTACAATGCCCATACAACGTTGCAGCTTCAATAAAATAGTCTAATTTTGTCAATCCCTATACCAGTTCAAACCTTCCGATAGATAAACCAAGAACTAAATACTCAAATGTATGCTGTATTTGCACATCACGTCAAGATGTTTTTGCACGACTATTGTTGCATGTTTCAAGCGGCATCAATCGTGCAAAACAGTTACAAATATTGTACAAGATTTTAAAATGCAGGAAGAATTGCTACGCTGCTTAACTGTTCCTCGGTTTGTGAGGCGGTCGCTTTGCTACCTCCATATTAATCTCATATTTTACTAGTCATAGTCATATTATGACTAGTTATATTTTTATCTTGGGTTACGGCGCCCTTTGATGTATTGCGCCCTGAAGCGGCGCTTACCTTGCTTACCGCTTAGCCGCCGTCCTTGAATACATTAGTTTGCTACAAGAGCGGAGCTACCTGTAAGCTTGGTTTTGTAATGCAAAAAAACTCACTAGCATAAGGGATCACTGGAGTTAATTTTAAAACTGGAAAAGAAACAAAATTGTACTTTTTTTATATTTTGCGTTAAGGCTCACAAATCTTAGCTCCGCCACTAAATCATCAAAAAGCAATTATGACTAAAAACTAAATTCAGTTAAGTAATCATCTGTCATTGTTTGATAGCTAAATAATCATTTGACAATTGAGTTTAAGTTTGCCAAATGCTTATTATTGCAGTTGCGTTTTGGGTTCAGTTCAGGTATATATTGGTATTTGACTTTTTTGTAATAATTTGACAGTTGTAGTTTGACATAGTTTGACAAAGTTGACAGTTACTAAAATTTATTAACTGTTTTGCAGTTTTTGTTACTTTTTTGATAGATTATCTACATTTTTGTAAGCTATTTGACAGTTTAAAATACAGTTTGACAAATCTTGTATAAATCCGCAAACGTTTTTATACACTTACTGTAACAGTTTGACAGTTTAAAATATTATTTGACAGATTTGATACATTTCTGCCAAATTATGATATTATTGTAAACTGTTTAACAGTTTTAATATTTTTTTGACAGATGTAGTAACGTTTTTGACAATTTTGGATAATGTTTGACGCATCTGGCATATTGTATGCGTATTGCTGTAAACTATTTGACAGTTTTAGTATTTTTTTAATATTTTGAATTGTTTTTTGACAAACTTAGTATTGTTGTTGGCAGTTTAAAATTCATTTTAGCAAATCATTTTGCTGTAAACAGTTTGATAGTTTTTATAACAGTTTAGAATACAATTTTACAATTTTTTTTTTAATTTATGGTATATTTGCACAATGTTGTAAACTGCTTGACAATTTTAGTAACTTTTTGAAATTTTTAGAAATTTGTTGACAAATATAGTAGTTTTTGATGATGAGGTATTAATTTTTTGACAGATTGAAATGCAATTTGACATACCTGGCATTGTATGCATTTTATTACATTTTTGTAAATTGTTGGACAGTTTTAGTAGCTTTTTGAAGTTTTCAGTAACTTTTTGACAGTTGTAGTAATATTTTAATCAGTTTCTGCAAAACTTGTCGTTCACACGGTGTAACGTACTTAACAGGTCATAATGCCTTTAAGCCTTATTGTTGTGGCAAAAACCCCGTGCGGGGTTGTTAGTCCCTCTTCGGGCGCCTACCCAAGTGACAAATATGGAAATGCTTCCCAGATATGGGTGGTACTGGGGAAATCAAATACCCGGGGCGACCCAAAAGTAGCATGGAAGGCTGATAACCAACTCTTGCCAGCTAACAAATTGGTAAACGGCGTGGAAATGCGGAAGAAAACGGGAATCTACCGCATTAAAGGTCGCTAAGCCATTTTAAGAGAACATTATGGAAAAATTTAATGTTAAATATTAAATATACTGGAGATTATAGCTGCCCAATCGGATCTCCGGCGGCAGCAACTTTAAATGAACCCAACCAAACAAATGAAATTACAAAATGTCCGCGGACTTTTGCAGACAGGCAAGCTGAACATCATCAAAAGAGAAGTTGACATACACATGTTGGGAATTATCGACTTTAGTGAAACGCGAGTACTGCACATACCACATACTTCTTAGGAAACACAGAGAAAAGTTGCAATGGAGTGGCTTTTCTGTTAGACAAAACCGCCAACAAAGCAGTTTTGCGGTACCAATGCATCAGTGATCAAACTATAGTACTAAAGATCAAGCCCCAACCCATCAACATAAACCTCATTCAAGTCTACGCACCAATATCAGAGGCATCGGATGAAATAATGAAAGCATTCTACAAACAGCTAAAACACTCTAAGCAATCTACTAAAAAAAGAAATACTTGTCCTGCTTTGAGACATGAACGCAAAAGTGAGGCAAAACTTGCACAAAGAAAAACAACTCTGCAGCACAAAAGGGCGCTACGGCTTAAAAAAACAAAATTTAACCATTGCAAACATGCTATTCCAGCACCATAGCGGACGCCAAGAGATAGGTATAGAAACCAGATCAAGTATTTCATGGTCAATTCGCGTTGGAGATCTTCCATCATGAACTGCAAAACGTTCCCTGGAGCAGATTGCGGATTAGACCACCAACTTCTTATAATGCAATTTAGACTACAATTAAAAAAAATGCACGATAAGAAAAAAGAACCAGAATGACTGACGCTACCAGTAAGCAATACAAACAAACTTGTTAAAGAAAAAGAAGTAATATTAAACATCGCAGACGCGGACCTGAAATGGAAAAAAAACTAATAAAAAGAATGGAAGAAATAGCATTCAACAATAGACCAAACTAATGAATCTCACAAGAAACGCTAGACACGATCAAGGAAAAGAAAATCTTAAAACAAACAGGATTAGTGACTCAGGAAGACATCGATAGATACAAAAGACTATCAAAAAAGATCCAAAAATAATGTGGACAAAATAAGAACAACCACGTCCAAAAAATCTGCAGGGAAATAGAAGAACACCAGAACAAAAACGACACCCGCAATCTATATAAAAAAGTAAAAGAACTAACATAGAAACCCAAAACCAAAAACACTTACCATAGATGTTAAAAACGGAAAAACACTATAGGAAAGTGATAAAGTTGCAGAAAAATGAAAGCAATACTGCAAAGAATTATACAAAGACGAGCTAATGATAACAACTAAACAACCCATAAGTATGGCAACATAACATACTGAGAACGGATATAGAGGAAGCCATAAAACATCTGAAAATAAACAAATCACCAGTCATCAACGGCATCACTGCCGAAATGTTGAAGCATATCTGGCAAAGTGGCCATTGGCCCAACGATTGGCGTACATCAATAGTGGTCCCAATCTACAAAAAAGATTTCACAAAAAGATCTTACTGCAAATAATTGGCCAAAAGCTAAAAAGATTCTTGGAATTCTAAATAAAACCTGAACAGGCAAGATTTGTAAAGAGTCGAGGCACAAGAGATCAGATATTTAACACGCGGCAACTAATAGAAAAATCAAAAGAGTTAAATACGCCTATGTTTTTGTGTTTTGTGGATTATAGCATATTAAAGTATTTAACTGCGTCAGATGGAATGATTTATGGGAAGCACTGAAAGAAATAGAACCTAACCTAACCTAACCTAACATCAATGGTCGGTAAGTTGTACACCAACAGCAAAGCTATCGTTAAACTTGAACAAATAACTTTGAGTCGCTTTAAAACACAGAAAGACGCCAGAGGTGCATCTTCTTACCTAGACTTTTCAACGCATACGGAGAACACATAATGAGACAAGGACTAGAGAACTTTGAAGGAAAGGTCGCAATCAACGGTAAAAAAATAAAGAATCTAAGATATGCCGACGACACCACCTTAATAGCCAAGAACAAAGACAAAATGATTGCTCTACTGAACTTGGTCACACATGAGAGTCGTGAGGTAAGGCTACAAATCAATCTGGACAAAACCAAACTCATAGTAGTGGACAGAGCCCATACACTACAACTCACAAATCAAATTCAAATCAAAACTGTTGAGAACTTCACATACCTAGGGTTGCGAATTACCATTCAGGGAGAATGCAAACCTGAAATTAGGAAACGCATTGCAATTGCACGGGCGCCTTTAACAAATTTAGCAAAGATCTGGAAAGACAGAGAAATCACCAACAAAACAAAATTACCTTAGTCAGAACTTTAACATTCTCCATATTTTTATAAGACACAGAACCATACGACGCCTTCAAAATGTGGTGCTTAAAGAAGATCATAGACAGCATGCAGAACTAATACATCAATACTTAACAAACTTGGTATTAAAAAAAGGCTATTCATTACATGCCGTAAACGCATTTTAAAAAACTTTGGCCACATTGCAAGAAGGGAACAGGTAAACCTCAAAAAACTAATAGTTTATGAAGAAACTGAGAGGAAAAGGGCAAGAAGAAAATCTCCGACGCGCTGGCTGGACCAAGTTAAGAACTTTACAAGACAATCAAGATACACCAATCTCAAAGAAGCAGCAGACCGACAACAATGGAAAACTCGGGTCCACCAAACAACCTGGAAATATCAGTAAAGCCACGATACTTCAGTTATGAAACTACGATCAAGAAGAGAAAGAAGATGAGCGAGAAAAACGTAAAACTGCAAGAATTGTTGGTAAAAGCCTATGTGCTGTACAAAAGGTGTATCAGAATTACTTGGATACTGGCCTGATAACCAGAAACCGGGCAAAAAAAGTCACCGTTTTTTGGTGTCCACAAGTTTGCGAAATAGAACAGCTTCTGCAGTTTATCTACAAAATCAACTCCATGAAGTTAGAAATGTAAATGTTAGTGAATGGATTGTTAAGAAAAGGCTTTGGGCTGAAAAATCTTGTAGAAAGATAGTTACAAGTCCACTTTTACAACGCCGACATTAAGTTGCAAGATTGGCTTTTGCCCCAAATTACCAGGCATGGAATAATGAAGACTGGAGCAGGGTACTGTTTTTAGATAAGTTGCGTTTTTGCCTCAATGGATCAGACGGACGTCAAAAAGTGTGGAAAAAACGCTGAGAAAGATACGTTTTAGTTTGTATTTATTAAGAACTTCCATTTGGCGGTGGGTCGGTTATGGTTTGGGAAAGAATTTCTACCAAAGCACACACAGACTTAGTCTTTATAGAAAATGGCTCCCTTGACAGTTCACAGATACATTATGGAGGTTATCATAGATCATGTTATGCCCTTCATGAGAACTATGGGCAAGCGCGGCATTTTCATGCAAAGTTATGCTAGACCTCACGTAGCCAGAGTTGTCAGAGATTACCTGGATGAAGTGGAAATTTTGCGGTTTTATTGGCCAGTTCTTAGCCCGGACATGAATCCCTTAGATCATGTCTTGGATGAGTTAGGACGTTGTATCCAAAAGCATACACCTGTTCCAAAAACTGCTCAGGAGTTATTGCAGGAATAGAATAATATCGACCAAAATGTAATCTTTAGTTTATTTCAAAGTGTTTTTTGTCGAGACTTCAGGCAGTCATTAATGCAAGAGGGGATAATACTTGTTATTAGTGATAAGTTTTTTTTTCATATTTTTTGTTCCATAAAAGTCCTAGGAACAAAAATTCATCTTTGTCTCAACTCTAAATTAGTGATATTTCCAAAATACGCAATCAAAACAATAAATATGCTTTACGATTCATTATTAAATTTTTAATTTAGTGTGCAAAATACAGTACAATTGTTTACAATTTGCTAACATAAAGTTAAAACAAAAAATAAAAAATAAAAAATAAAATTATATTTACTGTTTTTGCAATCTTATGTTTTATGTCGTTATGATATCAATACGTAGCACACAATAAAACCGCAAATTAAATAAGAAACACATTGCATGGTACAAATTACTTTTGTTATCAAACTAATTATGAACTACCAACACACACGAATAACAATTATATAAAATTAATAGACTATTTAAAACTATTAAAAACTGACATTGGGTCGAAGCACGAATAAATGAGTATTTACTCGCCATTAGTATAAGCAGTAAATGACTAGACAGTGATAATTAATCGTGTCATGAATGATATTTAATTGTTACAATTTATAAATAAAATATATTTTATAAAAAAATGTTATTTATTTTAAAATCAAAATTTGTCAGATAACTGTCAGAATAGTATAATTCTACGATTTTTTTTTGTCGTTTTTTAACTTAACCGTATTTTTTGTTTACAAATAGCAAATTTAACAAAAAAAAATTACTAGTGAAATCAATCAGAAATTTTCCGTAGAATCTATATCTGGAGCCATTTCAAGTCTACACTCTGTCTATAAGCCTCAGAAGCCATCTTTTAATTTTTTTTAACCGCTAAAGTTGACATATTTTGATGTAAATTAACTGGAAATTATAAATTTGTTCTGTGTATTTGGGTTTTAAGGGTTTAAAACTCAAAAAATCTGCAAAGTAGGCTTATTCTTTAACATATACTCTTACAAGTACACGTTTAGCCGCGCTCAGAGGAACAATACACCAAAAATTATTAAAAAATTGAATTTAGGGGACAATTTTACATGGAAAATAGTCAGTGTTGTACTCATCGGCCGTAGAAAAGTTCATTTAGAAAGAAATGTTTACAAAATTTTCAGGAAAAAATGCGTTAAAAATTAATTATTTTTTCATATTTACAAAAAATATTATTATTCCGGTAGTAATGAATTATGTTCTTCAGAGCGTCTCATGCTCCGGTTTCGCAATGTTCGTCGTTGGTAAATTACGTACGAGCACTAATAAAATCAGTTCTGGGTGTTACTGCCAAATCAGGTTAAAAAATCAAGCAAATTATAAGCTTGGCAATACTCCTTCTTGGTAAAACTTCACATAAAGTGAGGTTAATAGTAGCAATAATCCAGTGTTGGTTTGTCAAACTTTACAATTTTTTTTAAACCCCACCTGACGTCTGGTTTAGCTTGCTAGTAGAGATCATTGAGTGTAGTGGCAACATTTCCACTTAGCAATAATTTTTTGGAAATGTCAGCTGACAAATAAGAAATCATTGCTACACATCAGTATCTAAAGAAAAAAACTGCTGCTCCAGCAGATTGGTTATAATTTTATTCGTAACGTTGCAGTTGGCAAAATTTTTCATTAACTTTAAGAAAATTATAAACTCCCGTTTCCAAACACACCTGTCAGAACTTTATTTGCGTTCTAAGAGGCAAGTAGCCAGATTTTTATAAGATGTTTTTGTTGTGTTTTATTTTTAATTTTTGAACACCATCCTTCCTCACTATCGCCATTTTTTCCTTTATCATTATAGCTCCCCGTAGTCCAACAAATTCAAAATTTTGTCGCAAAGTCTGCTTTTTTTTTTCTTGGGTTTTGAGGTCATGCTGCATAAGCCGTTTTTCTTTCTGTTGTAATGTTTTCAAGATATCGTTGTTTTTCCGAATTGCTGAAACTAAATCGGTCTCCGATCGGATAATTAAGACCGGACTTGCACCGCCTGGACTGTTAAAAACTGCAAAATCCAAATTAGGGCTCCAAATTGCGTCTGCAAGCCACAGGAGCGCAAAACAAAATTGTTTCGGGACAACTCCCGTAGTATTTAGATAGTCACCTTTGCAATTGTTAATTACAGTGTTAAAAAAAAGATAGTGGAAGAATTGAATGTTACGCATACTTTCTTTGACATAGAAATTTTTAACGTATCCAGAGATGGCAAATACTTAGGCAAGTGGATGGGTTACTCCAAAACATAAATACAAACAAACGGTTTAAATTTAAGTTCCCATCTATCAGTTCAAATATTAGTTATCAAAAAATTAATTTTTTCTTCTCTGCCAACTCTATATCAAAAGTGGTAACAGTAACATTCAATGCCAAGATACAAACATTTGAACAGGTAGGTACATCACTCCAGCACATGAGTTGGACGGAAGATTTAAATTTAGATTCCCTCCCGCCTACCCAAGTGCTATCATAAAATTGAAAATTTCTTTTAAAAGAAGTGATGGTGATAACTAATTTTTTGATAACGGATACTTGGGCGGACGGTCCGGGATGGGATACTCCAGAAAATAAGTATGGTAAGATGGTTTAAATTTTCGCCGTAGTATTAGTTATCAAGATAGAAGTGATATTAAATCTTTTGATAACAAACACTTGGGCAAGTAAATGAGGCACTCCAAAACATGAGTACAAAAGGATAGTAACATCCAAACCATTAATAACAAACGCTTGGTGGGTGAGCAAAGCATAATTATAAACAAATAATTTAAATTAGGATTTTGGCCCACCCACCCAAGTGTTTGTCATCAACAGATTGGAAGCTACTCATCTTTTCAAGTGTTAAAAGTCAGAGAAAGCCATAGTAATACCAATCTCGTAAAGACCAACATTTGGGTGAACAAATGGGATGCTTCAAGTATTTAAAAACAAAAAACTAAAAATTTCTTCTCTTTGCAAGTTAAAAATCTCTAAAGTTAAAAAGAAAATAGTGATACCAACCTCCGATGACCAACACTTGGGTTAGTGAGTAGTTTAGTCCAATTTATAATAACTACAAACTAGTTTAAATTAAAGTGCACATCCTCTAGCCCAAGTGTTTGTATCAAAAGATTAGAAATTACTTCTCTCTGCAAGAGAAGATTACAGAGAAGTAGTTTGAACGAGAGTAAAGTTGTTTTAAATCTAATTTAATCATTTTTTTTTTAATAAATCAATTTTTTTTTATATAAAATGTTTTTAGAATACAATTTTTCTAAATAAGAATCTGATATTAGTATTGTCTAAAATGTTTATTAATAAATTTAACCTGCAGAATGTTAATTTCTTAAATTTAACAAAAAACAGGCTAAACCTGATTTATATCAAAATTTCTTTAAAAGAACTATTTTACAGACAATTTTTCAAAAAAACCGAGCGTCAAAGCAGATTGAACCAGGAACAAAATCATATTTTTATTTTGCCGGTTTTTCATTACACCGTATTCTCAGGGTTGATATACGGAGACGTTGTGTTTTAGGTAATAAAGCTGTTTCTAATAAGCTTAGCGTTATTGTTGTAAACTATGGCTTTTAATTCGTCACGCGCTCTCGGTTTGGCAATATTTGTCCTTAATAAGGTTTTATATAAGACAAGGTTCAGACATCACAAAAGATTCTTCAATCTTACATGACGTTAGGTTAGGTTAGGTTAGGTTTTCTACTTAACAATTATTTTTTGAAAATGTTAGCTGACCAATTGGATACCATCTCCTTAACAAAATCTTGGAAACAAACAAAATTGCGGAAAGTTGATAATGACTTTACTTTCCATCTAACATAAGTAAGATATAAGTTATTTTCAAGAGGTTTACTGAGTCAATTAAAACTTTAAAGCTTCAATTTTCATCCAAGCGCACTGGAAAACCCAGCAGCATTTCAAGTGGCGTCGTTGTTGATAAACAATAAAAATCGTGACTTTCAATGCATTCTATATTCTTGATTAAGCAAAATTTGTTCCTAGCAGGGCTTCACATAAGATCAGACATTACAAAGCCTTTTTCAACCCTGAATTATTCTACTGACAAAGCTGCTTGCAGCGTGTATGATTTTAAAATTGTCAAATCAAATAAAAACAAAACTGCTTTATATTTTCCGGAGATAAATAACTAAATTTAGAAAAAAAACACAAACTAAAAAAAAAAACAATGTTTGTTGATTTCTAAACAATTTGGTTTAAGCTGCGGCCTCCTCCTGTCAAAAATAATAAAGTTGTGTTGAAAATTATCAAAATATAAAAATACCTTCGGTCCTAGTAATAGCATAAAGTCGGTTTTTGAAAAAAAAAGCACTAGGGGGTGGTTTAAATTTTTTTTTATCAAAATTTGATAAGCGCTGGGCGGATTTTTGTTTGAATGTCAAAAATAATATAATTCTCAAATTTTGGCGTCAATAGATCGAGTCTCAATTTGTGCCGCAATCGCAAAAACTATCAAACAAAGAGTAAAATAGCCCAAAATTGGTTCAAGCAACAAAAGATGTCTTTGTTAAATTTTTGAAATGAGCAAAAAAAAATTAAGCCAAACAATCTTTAAAAAAAAAATTTAAAAATATTTTTTAAGTAAAGAAAAAATGTTGTACAATTTTTTTTTAGATGAGATTTTCTACGCTAGATAAGCACGACAGTGACTATTTTCCATGTAGAATTGTTTACAAAACTCAAATTTTCAATAATATTTGGTGTATAGTTTTTTCTGAAAACTGATAAATGTGTATTTGTAAGAGTTTATGTTAAAAAAAAGGCCTATTTTTGCAGTTTTTTCAAGTTTTAGACCCCTAAAATCCAAATACACAAAACAAATTTTATGTTTTTTAATTGATTTACATCAAAATATATCAACTTTAGTAGTTTTATTTTTATGTTCTTTTTTGCCCAGCCCACTAAGAACAAAAACATGGTTTTATGGCTTTTGGGGCTTATAAACAAAATATAGATTTGAAATGGCGCCAGATTTGAATTCTAGGGAAAATTTTTGATTGATTTCACTAGTAAATTAATTTTTTTGAAGTAAATTTGCAATTTTGAAACAAAAAAATGCGATTAAGTTAAAAAACTGGTAAAAAATACTAAAACCAATTTCTCAATGCACCCCCCCCCCTCTTCACCTTCCTCTGGTCTGTTTGAAATGGAATTGCCCATTGGTATTTTTGCAATTGACAGTTTAAGATAACCCCACAGAAAATAATCCGTTGCGGTTAGGTTTGGAGACCGAGCTGGTCAGTGAATCGGTCCATTGCAACCCATCCAATTTGAAATATGTTCATTAAACCAATTTGTAACAATTAATGCATTATGCGCTAGGCAGTCATCCTACTGGAATATCAAATTTCTTATAAATTTTTAATTTTCTTTTTTTCAATTGAGGCCAAAAGTATTCACTAAGAATTTCCAAATAATAATTTGCGTTCAGCTTTCCTTTCAAAAAAATTGACCAATTACTTTATTGTAGGTTAACGCACCATACGTTAACTTTCTTACATTTCTAACTGTTTGTACAAATACTAAAGTGTGGCCTTTCTTTGCCCTAAAGCGACAATTTTGACTAGAAGGTATCTCATTTGTTGTAAACGTAGATTTGTCATCGAATATGATATGATAAAAATTACAGCCAGGGGCGGAGCTACCTGTAAGCATGGGTCTGCAATGCGAAGGGCCCACAAGCATAGAGGGGCCCTCCGACAATTATTTCAAAACCTGCCCCCCCTCAAAATTCAAAAATTACAAAATAAAACTTTAATAAATAACAAATCTGTACTTTTTTCAAAATTGTCTATGTCTATGAGTCTTTACAATGTTTTGCGGTAGGGCTCAAAAATCCTAGCTCCGCAACAAGTATGCGTTCACCCATTAATAAAGAGAATTCTAGTCGGTATGAATCATCGCCTTTTTGAAGTTTATGAATAACCTTTATTGTTTGAATACGGGAAATTTATTTGTAGACAGAATATTACATACGTGACTCAGCTGATTTGTTCTTGTTTTCAAAGGATGTCGGTGATTATTGTTAACTGATTCTAACACTAATATTGTTGGTACATCATTTTTATTATAAGTCTTTTTTGTTTTTTTACGTACTAAACTTCTTAAAGGATTTACGGATACTTGCACACCGGAAAATTTACACAGTACAATACAGTAACATTTGATCAAATAAATGTTGTAAGGTCAGCATCTTTCTAGAGATATTAGTTCAAATGCACTGCGGAGCATAAAACTAGGGTCACTCCGTAATTTGATTTTTTTAGAAATTTTTAGTTTTTTAGGTGTTTAAGTTTAGGTTTTTTGGTTGTAAAACTAATTAATTGCTTGAACAAAAAAAAATTTTTGTTGTTCAAAGTTTATTGAAAGTAATGAAAATGAACAATTTCAATTTGATATGCTAAATAATAAAAATGAACAAGTTTACTTTTATATGCTTTTTTTGAAACAAACAAAACTGGCTCTGGCAGTGATAACAGCTTGCAAACGAAGAAGCATGCTCTAAATCAGATTTTGAATCACATTTTGCAAAAGATTGTTTTATTTTTGCACCAGTGTGTTGCAAAACTCTCTAAAATTTGTAGGGGCCGAAACTTGTCTTCGTAAACGTTCTCGAATCTTAACCCAAACACGCTCAATTAGATTTAAATCTGGACTGCAAGCAGGCCAAACAAATTGCGTGATTTGACACTAGTCAAGATACTCAGTAACTATTTGAGCAATGTAGGGCCGTGCGTTATCATGCATAAATGTTGCGTTGTCGCCAAGAATAATTATGAACGGTAAAACATGGTCTTCTAGAACCTATGTCAGATACCTATGCGCAGTCAACGTCTCATTCTCGATAAAGACTAACTCTGTGCGAGTGTCAAAAGATATGCCTCCCCATGCCATAACTGACTCTCCACCAAATGAAAGTCACTTGACAATACATGCTTGAATATATCTCTCGCCTTGTCGTCGCCCCACTTTTACACGTCTATCTGAAACCATAAAACAGAATCGCAATTCATCGAAAAAGAATACGCGACTCCAATCCGCTATTGTCCAAGCCAAGGTTCTTGTGCAAAATTTAACCTCGCAATCCGGTGTTCACGGAAAAGCGGCGGTCCAGTAGCTTTAGTTCAAGAAGATAATCTAGCACCATAAAATCGCCTCCTAACTGTCCACTCACTTATGTTTACATTTCTAACTTCTTGCACATGATTTCGAAGAAAAACTGCCGAGACCGTTTGGTTTCTCAAAGCACTAGAAACGAGAAAGTGGTCCTCTCTAGCTGTTGTAGTCTTGACTCGCCCTGAACCAGGTTTTTGAGTGAGCAGACCAGTCTTTTTGTACCGCCGCCATACTCGTTGCACATTCGAGCGACTTACATCAACGTTTCGCGCTGACCGCGGCCGTCTTCTAAAGCCGCCACAATTCGTGCCACAACAACAGGATTTATGCTCATTGCAAAACACTAACAATGACAACAATACACAAACAATTTGCAACAGACAGATATCATTACAGAAACAAAAACTATGCTTGTTTGTTTCAACAAAAACATATGAAAGTAAACTTGATCATTTTCATTACTTACCACATCAAATTAAATCTGTTCATTTTTATTACTTTTAATAAACTTTGAACAAATTTTCTTTTTAATTCAAGCAATCAGTAAGTAAACTTTTACAACCAAAAAAAAAAACGTAAAAAAATAATAATTGTAGTAATGTTACATAAGCATTACTTGACATCAACAATCTTGATTTCCAATTACAAAATGAGATATTCTTAATATCAAATATAACTCCCTAACAAAAACTCCCATGAACAAAAAAATTTAGCATGTTGATATCTCCTTCTGAGCTCTTTCTTACAATTTGGATTTACAAAATTTTAGTTTTTCTATATTGCATTTTTATATTTTTTAAGCAACAACAAAATTTATTGTATTACGTTTTCAACTATTGTTTACTACAAAATGACGCACTAATAACTCCCTGGTATGCAAAAAGATTCACAACATATCAATTCATTCACCTAGAATGTCCGATTTGGTTAATATGAAACAATTTTATTGAGCTAACTTTTTTATTAAATAAATAAATAAATAAATTATTACATTACAACAGACTTTCATTTAAATTCAAAAGTACTAAATATGAATTCAACCAAATATAGTATAAATTTGCAACTAACAATTATTTTAGCAAATTGTCACGCAATGAATTTTAAAATAATACTTTTCAAACATTTACGATTGTGTAAAAATCGCAATTATCAACGCATCATTAGACCACATAATACTAGTCGGCAATTTCATACCTTGTTTAATGCATTTAGCTTCGCTCAATACATTTTTTACTGAAAGTAATGAATTAATTAGAAAGTTTTACCAAAAAATAATCTAATTCTTACATAATTTGCATTTTACTCAATCTGACCTTGATCTCTGCAATTTCATTTCATCACCATTATATAATAGAATTGTTAATGAAATTAATTTAAAATATATTAAAAAAAAGATATATTCATTCATGCTTTTATTGTTATTAATTTTTATGAGCATTCTTAAAGGCGCGCCTCTTTAATAACAACATCAATGGTGATTAAAGTATTTACGATTAATAATATTTTTATGCATGTGAATGTGTATTGATATAATAATTGTCGATTGGTAATCACGTTGAGTGGAAAAAATTGTTTTATAAATAGAATTGAATATACACTAAGTGATTATTATTTTTAGATTAAATAAGCACAATTAAAACATTAATGTTTGGATGATATTGAAAAAAGAACTTTTGGCTGATATAAATTTTATGATTTGCAATAAAATAAACAACTCTCACTTATGAGAAGATGCATCACTTAATAGAAAGTGATGATGTACTTGCATAATAATTAACGGATTCAGTAATGAAGTTAACATACAAACGGCCGGTTTACAAGAGAGCCCCTAATAATGTCAAAGTGTACATTTTTGTATTAATTAAAAAGTTCCAGAAGGTTCAACATCTAAAGAATCTTAAAAAACTATCTTTTCAAAAACTTTTTTTATTCAAACTTTAACAGTTTGTGTAAGTAAAAAATAAACTAATGTAAACAAAAAATTATTACAAAATATTAAAAATTAAAGCTGATAAGTAAAAAAAACAAAAATTTCTATAAACTTTAAAAGAGCTATAACTCCAAATTTATTAAATATAATATACTACCTTATTAGGTCAATATTACTCAATTTGCTTGTAGTTTCTGGCATTCATTTTATGACTAGTTAATTTGGGACACCTGTTTATTTATTTAGAACTTATATCTTATCAACATAACGTTTTCATTTTACAAATTAGAAATTCAAAATAGAAACGATAATTACAATAAAAATTTGCATATATTGTTTAAAAAAATTGCATTTGGTTTGTTTCTTAAACTTAATATGCTATACAAATGTGACATTTCACAATAATATTTTAGTTAAAAAATAGATAAGATGACATTGTCATAAATAAAATAAATATTAATATTACGTTTTCTTGTGAAATCTAAAATATTGTAAACAATTAAAATCCTCAATTTTTGCCTATCCCACCAATATATTCCTACTGAATTCAAGTGTGGAATAGTAATTTGCATACCAAATAAAAACTCAAATACTACCTCCGCATCCAAGTATAGACCTATAACACTTCTTCCAGTTATAGCTAAAATCCTTGAATCCCACATTAAGCAAAAATTGTTAAGCCATGTACAACCCAAGATACCTAATCATCAGTTTGGTTTTTCCTCAAACAAATCTACTATCCATCCTTTATGTATTCTTACCTCCAACATCCAAACAACTCACCTTGAGGGCGGACAGACGTCAGCATTATTTCTTGACATAAACAAGGCTTTTGACTTTGTCTGGTTAAAAGGTCTCTTGTACAAACTGTCATTAATGCAAGTTCCTCCTTACCTAATTTCCACAAAAAAAAAATTAATTCAAAATAAACAACTACGTGTTAAAGTTTGAAATTCCTTCTCTCCCGTCTTTTTTCCTAAGCAGGACGTTCCGCAAGGATCTTCATTGTCACCACTCTTGTACAATATATATTGTAGTGATATATTGGACGTGGGTCAACATTTTAATCCAAAAATGTACATATTACAATATGCCGACGACACTGTGCTGATATCTCATGCAAAAAATCTGGCACATTCTATTCAGCACTTACAATCTCTAACCAAACATATTGAAACATGGTTCAATACATGGAGGCTTTATGCCAATCCTAACAAAACTCAACTCCTTAATCCATACCATCGCATATCAAGAAACTCACCGAATATTAATCTGAGCCATGTAACAATTCAACCATCTCCAACATGCAAATATCTAGGCGTGCTTCTTGATAATAAACTATCCTTTAAACCCCACTCTCGTTCTATAAAATCCAAATGCACAACTCGAGCAAAACATTTCCGCTGTCTTACCTATAGAGGAAAAGGTATCAATATAAAAACAGCTACACATATTTATAAATCTATTTGCAGACCTCTATTAGATTATGCATCAATTATTTTTTCATAATGCTGTAAAGAGACTCTAAGTAATCTGCATGTCGCTGAACGATCAGCTATTAGGAGTATCACTAAAACACGTCATCCTAATAACTCTTTACACAACATCAATAATGAGTCTCTTTATGAACTAACGCAAATTAAACCACTTTCCGAACGTCACTCAGAACTGACAAAAAAAATTTGCAACAGGTCTGCTAACGTGAAAATAATATCTAAACTTGCTATTCTAAGAAATCAAGAAAAAATTGCTAAATATAAATTTCCATCTAAATCCATCCTTGAACATATCCTACTAATTTCCAATATCACTGACAATTCAGACTCATCCGACTAACTGAGATCATTTCTCTTGATATTTTTTTTTTTTTTTTGTAATTCACCAAACTTCTATATTTTATCTTTCTTACCACTATAATCATACTCATGGGCAAAAAGACTTTAGTCAATAGCTTTTTTCATATTCATATTCATACTCATTTTTATCTTATTTTTATATATGTTTATTTTCTTAAAAAAAAAAAAAAATTCTATGTGTGTATATGAAATAAATTTGTTTACTACTTCTTGTATGCACTGTGACTTTAATCCCTCGGGCTATTGGCTTTGGGCATTATAATCATTGGTATAAGCCTCGCCATAACAAATTATTATTTTTAAAATTGTAATAAAATTATTGGATCATTCCTCTCGTTACCAACTTTAAATTTTTATAGCTTTATTAATAAAGACACAAAAATTGTTTAAAGCAAAAAAATACAAAGTTTAGATTGTTTTTGGAAAACTTAAATAATCTAACAAGTTTTGATTTGGGGATCTAGGAAGCCATGTTATTGGTCTACCTCTTGCAATCCGCTTTCCTGGGAATTTTTAATTTAGGGTATTTCTAAAAGGTGAGCCATGTAACGTTTGGAATTTGAACTACAGTTTATTTTGTTATTCCAAGGTATAATGACATTTATGAGTTGAGAAAAATTTAGTTTTATGTTTGACATTTACAAAATGGGACGCTTTACACTTGAACAAAGTTCGGAAATAATGAAAACTTACTTCCAAAGTAGTGAGTCTTCTACTCAAACGGTAAAAAATTTACAAAACAAATTTGATAAAAATGAAGTGCCTTCAACGAAGTTTGTGGACCAATTTGCAAAGCAAATTTGCAAAACTGGATCGTTAGTGGATAAAATACGTTTACTTTCTCGTCTAGTGTCCTCAGCCAAAAAAAATATTGTTGTTGCTCAGAGTGTGCGTGAACATGCATAAACATCAATTTGTCATCGTTCTCAGAAACTAAACATTTCTCGCATTTCTCTGAGAAGAATTTTGCATAAAATCCTCGGTTTGAAAACCTACAAAGTTCAATTAGTCCACAAAATGAAGCCTCATGACCATCCGATGCGTTTTCAGTTCGCCCAATGAGCTAAAGATTGTTTGGCCAAAGATGGGCATTCTTATCCAAAAATTGTGTTTTCCGGTTAAGCTAATTTTCATCTTGGAGGCTATGTCAATAAGCAAAATTTTTGCATTTGGGGATCAGAGAATCCACACATGACTAATGAACAGCCTATGCATCCACAACAAGTAACCGTTTGGTGTGGTTTTTGGTTCGGTGACATAACTGAACTATTTTTCTTTGAAAATGAGCAAGGAGTCGCCGTTACCGTCAATAGCCAACGTTATTGTGCCATGCTAAACAAATTTTTGTATCCAAAAATTGAAGAGTATGAAATGGATGACATTTGGTTTCAACAGGGCCACTTGCCCCGCTGCACCATCATGTTAAAACTAACAATTTAATCTACCCGCTAATGGAAGTGGTAAATTTTTATTTAAAAATTGTAGTTACAAAGCTGAATTAAGTTGGTTTAGTAAAATGCGTAGACCAATTACATTATTATTATTAGTGGTCGTAGAAAAAGTTATTATATGCATTTTTATCAATAAGTCTATAACAAAAGACAAATAGAAAACTTTCTACTTTTAATTTACAATTTGTTTTAGCTTTCTGAGTTAAATCTCAAAAACCTGGGCGTCAATTTTGAGACACTCTGTATATTCAAAGGCAGTTGTCAATGAGTGGCCTTTGTCTGTAAAAAAAACTCAATTTTTATTTATTTTTAAGTTACAGCGTAATTAAAAATAAACAAAATTTTATACATTAACGTTTTGGTTATCATAGCGATCTTATAATAAATGTTTAGCATTTCTAATACGTAGAATTAGTCCATCCCGAGTGTCTACTTTTACTTTGTACTCTTCATCTTTGAACCAGACTCATAAACAATAATCTAATGCTGTGAGGTCTTGGAGACCAACTAATTGGACCACAGCGACCAATCCAACGCCCTGGAAACCTTTCGTCCAAATGTTGCTTGACCTGAGGAGCAAAATGTGCAAAAGCTCCATTGTGCTGATAGTACATTTGCATTCTGATGTTTAAAGGAACATCCTCTAGTAGTTTGTGTAATTTATTTTGTAAAAAATTTAAGTAGTTGGATCCTGTGAGGCGATTCTCCAAAATAAAAGAGCCAATTAATTAACCATCGACCATACCACACCACACGTTTACCGAAAACGTATGTTGAAAATTACTTTCGACTCTTGCGTGGGGATTTTTATCTGACCATACATGACAGTTGTGTGCCGTCACAAGTCAATGTTGCTTTATCTGTAAAAAGTATGCGCGATACAACACGAGGATTACTATTTATCCAACGACAAAATTCCATACGTTAAGGATAATTTTCCGATTGTAGGTGCTGTATTCTCTGTACATGGTATGAATGCCTTGCTTGTGGAGTGTGTTTATTACTCTTGTTTGTGAAATACCTAATTAAATACTTATTTTTCGTGAGCTGGTCGTTGCATCTTCTGCTACTACATCCAGAATATTTTCTACCTCTTCTAAATCTTCTCGAGTAGCTCGTTATGTTAACACTGGGAAGCTTTCCGGTCTCGCACAGTTTGTTAAAAAATCTGATAAATACCATTTTATTCGGATGTCTCTGATGTGGAAACCGTTAACGATATTCTTCAACAGCTGCTGCAGCATTCTCATTACAAAAACCATAAACAAACAACATATTTTCATATTCTAAATTTGAATAAGAGTGTGGCATTTTGTAACACTTTAATCGTACAAACAAAATAAACATTAAATTGCCGTCACGCTGACACATTATCAGAACAAAAAAGCTATCAAATGTTTTAAAACGCCAAACATGGCATACTAGATATAAAAAATTAATTATGCTATAACTTGAAAACAAATAAAAACTGAATAACAACATTTGAGTTTTTTTACATTATTTTTACGTGTAGAATACACTCCTGGAGTTTGGTCCGTTCCTCCCGACTTATAGGGTTATTCTTAACCTATGCGCATAAACTCGAGGAATTATAGTTTACAATCAATATTATTGATAAATGTTAAAGAAATGTAGTAAAAGTTTTATAATAAGCGAGATAATGAATTATAAAGTTTCTGGAAAATTAAAATTTATTACTTGAAAAAAATTGATTTAACACCTTTAAAAAAAATATTTTTAAATGTTGCCCTTTATTGTCAATACAATGATTAGATCAACAATTGGTCGTGATTATGTTTATAGTGTATCCGCCCACCCTCCCCGCGCATATTAGTGATAAGTCACTTTTCATCTCTTGTGTTTTTTTGACAGAAATAACATTATCGGTGTTTATTATCCAATCACTAAATTACTAACAGTCGGGCAGGTGGGCGAGCAACAGTATTTCAATAGCTGAGCGTGATTACATTTATAGTGTTCCCGCCCATCCGCCCAAGTGTTGGTTATTAAAGAATTAGTTTGTTCCCTCTCCGCGTATATTAGTGATAAGTGACGTTTAATCTTTTCTGTTTTTTTGACAGAAGCAACATCAGCGGTGGTTTAATATCAAATCACTAAATCACTAACATTTGGGGGAGTGGGTGAAGCATAGTATATTAACAATTGGGCGTGATTCTATTTATAGTGTTCCCGCCCACCCGCCCAAGAGTTAGTTATCAAGGAATAAGTTTGTTCCCTCTTCCCTCTTCCCACGCATATTAGTGATAAATGACGTTTGATCTTTTGTGTTTTTTTTGACAGAAGTAACATCAACTGTGGTTTAATATCAAATCACTAGATCACTAACAATTGTGTGGGTAGGAGAGCCACAGTATTTTAACAATTTGGCGTGATTATATTTATAGTGTTCCCGCCCATCTGCCCAAGTGTTAGTTATCAAGGAATTAGTTTGTTCCCTTTCCCCGCGCGTATTAATGATAAGTGACGTTTGATCTCTTGTTTTTTTGACAGAAGCAACATCACCGGTGGTTTAATATAAATTCACTAGATCACTAACACTTGGGTGGGTAAGTAGCTCACAGTATTTTAACAATTGAGCGTAATTAAACTTAAAGTGTTCTTGCCCACCCGCCCTAGTGTTAGTTATCAATAAATAAGTTTGTTCCATCGTCCCGCTCATATTAATGATAAGTGACGATTGATCACTTGTTTTTTTGACAAAAGCAACATCACAAGTGGTTTAATATCAAATCACTAGATCATTAACACTTGGATGAGTGGGTGGGACACAGTATTTCAACAATTGGGCGTGATTATGTTTATAGTCTTTCCGCCCACCCGCCCAAGTGTTAACTATCAAGAAATAAATACGTTCCCTTTCCCCGCGCATATTAGTGATAAGTAACATTTGATTTTTTGTGTTTTTTGACAAAAAAACATTAACGGTGGTTTAATATCAAATCACTAAATCATTAACACTTGGGTGGGTGGGTGGACCACAGTAATTTAACAATTGAGCGTGATTATATTTATAGTGTTAATTATCAAGAAATTAGTATGTTTTCCCTTTCCGCGCATATTAGTGATAAGTGGCATTTAATCTCTTGTGTTTTTTTGACAGAAGCAACATCACTGGTGGTTTAATATCAAATCACTCGATCACTAACACTTGAGTTGTAAGTGGGCAACAGTTTTATAACAATTAAGCGTTATTATATTTATAATAATCCCGCCCACCCGCCCATGTAATAGTTATTAAAGAATTAGTTTGTTTCTTCTTCCCGCGCATATAAGTGATAAGTGACGTTTGATCTGTTGTGTTTTTTTGACAGAAGCAACATCAACGGTGGTTTAATATTAAATCACTAGATCACTAACACTTGGGTGGGTGAGTGGGCCATAGTATTTTAACAATTGGGCATAATTATAATATAGTGTTCCCGCTCACCCGCTTAAGTAATAGTTATTAAAGAATTAGTTTGTTCCTTTTCTCCGCGCATATTAGTGTTAAGTAACTTTTGATCTCTTGTGCTTTTTTGACAAAAGCAACACTAACGGTGGTTTAATATTAAATCACTAGATTACTAACACTTGGGTGGGAGGGTGGGCCACAGTATTTTAACATTTGGGCGTGATTATATTTATAGTGTTCCCGATCACCCGCCCAAGTGTTAGTTATTAAAAAATTAATTTGTTCTCTCTCCCTGCGCATATTAGTGATAAATGACGTTTGATTACTTGTGTTTTTTGACAGAAGCAACATTACCGGTAGTTTAATATCAAATCACTAGATCACTAACACTTGGGTGGGTGGGTGGGCTATAGTATTTTAACAATTGGGCGTGATTATACTTATAGTGTTCCCGTCTACTTGCCCAAGTGTTAGTTAACAAGGAATTACTTTGTTCCCTCTTCCCGCGCATATAAGTGATAAGTGACGTTTGAACTCTTTTGTTTTTATTGACAGAAGCAACATCCCCGGTAGTTTAATATCAAATCACTAGATCACAAACACTTGGGTGGATAGGTGGGCCTTAGTATTTTAACAATTGAGCGTGATTATATTTATAGTGTTCCCGCCCACCCGCCTAAATGTTAGTTATTAAAGAATTAATTTGTTCCCTCTCCCCGGGTATATTAGTGATAAGTGACGTTTGATTTCTTGTGTTTTTTTTTACAGAAGCAACATCACCGGTGGTTCAATATCAAATCACTAGATCACTAACACTTGGGTGGGTGTGTGGGCTATAGTATTATATCAATTGGGCGTGATTATACTTATATTGTTCCCGCCTACCCGCCCAAGTGTTAGTTATCAAGAAATTACTTTGTTCCCTCTCCCTGCGGATATAAGTGATAAATGACGTTTGAACTCTATTGTTTTTTTGACAGAAACAACATCCCAGGTGGTTTAATATCAAATCACTAAATCAGTAACACTTGGGTGGATAGGTGGGCCTTAGTATTTTAACAATTGATCGTGATTATATTTATAGTGTTTCCGCCCACCCGCCCAAGTGTTAGTTATTAAAGTATTAATTTGTTCCCTCTCCCTGCGCATATTAGTGATAAGTGACGTTTGATTTCTTGTGTTTTTTTTGACAGAAGCAACATCACCGGTGTTTTAATATCAAATCACTTGATCACTAACACTTGGGTGGGTGGGTGGATCAAAGTATTCTAACAATTGGGCGTGATTATATTTATAGTGTTTCCGTCCACCCGCCCAAATGTTAGATGTGAAGGAATTAGTTTGTTCTCTCTCCCCGCGCATATTAGTGATAAATGACGTTTGATCTTTTGTGTTTTTTTTTACAACAGCAACATCAACGGTGGTTTAATATCAAATCAATAGATCACTAACACTTGGGCGGGTAGATGGGCCACAGTATTTTAACAAGTGGACGTGATTATATTTATTGTGTTCCCGCCCACCCGCCCAAGTGATAGTTATTAAGGAATTAGATTGTTCCCTCTCCCCGCGCGTATTTTTGATAAGTAACGCTTGATTTCTTGTGTTTTTTTTTTGACAGAAGCAACATCACCGGTGGTTTATTATCCAATTACTGGATCACTTACACTTATGCGGGTAGGCAACAGTATTTCAACAATTATGCGTGTCAATGTTTATAGTGTCCACTTGGGAAAGGCTTTGTCTATTAAAATAGAGAGATGGTAAATTTTTGTTTTCTATTAAGAGAAACGTTGAACTGTGCATGTATGTAAGGAAGGCTGTAATACACAGATAGGCAATTTGTATAAATGATTTATTAAAACTAAATAATCTATTAAACTCTGCTAAAGCTACATATTCAATGGATATTGTTAAAAGTAAGAAAGGTGTTCTTTAACTAGAAGCGAAAACGAAACGTTGGGTACAGTTTTTTCAAATTTTAAACAAAAAATCTAAATAACTTTTTTGTCTATCTCGCTTCGTTTTCGAGATAATGAAAAAATACAAATTAAGAATACACAGATATCATTTTTGCTTACCGATTCTGTAATGGTAATGCCCTAGCTGCATGTCGCGAGTATAAATTAAGATTTCCCAACAGAAGGCAACCTTCTCGTCGCGTATTTTCGGCTCCTTAAATTTGGAATTGGAAATCGCCGTAGTAGTGGTCATCAACAGCACACCGTGCCAGAAAAAAAACAAATAGTTGACGCAGTTCTTTATGAACCAGGCGTCAGCGTTAGGCAACTTTTCGCCCATTTACAACTATCTAAAAACTTTGTTTAAAAAACCATAAATAAGTAAATTCTTCACCCATATCATTAACAAAAAGTAAAACACCTACAACTAAGCGACGCAGCACAACGACTTGCATTTTCTCAATGGATTTTTGAACGACATCAACAAGATCATAACTTCTTTAGTTCAATATTGTGAAGCAATTAATCTATGTTCACGAGAGATAGCATAAACAATATACATAATAAGCATATTTGGTCATTAGGAAATCCGTACGCAGTTAGGGTACGAGCTTAACAAAAAAAAAAAATTACAGTTAACACATAGTGTGGGGATTTTAATAGGCAACTATACTACCAATTCAAATCTTACCACCATGTTTAAATGCTGGATAACAAAGTCCTACTTGCCTTACCTAACAGGATGTGGTACCAGCACAATGAAGCACCGCCTTTTGTTGGGGGATATGTAGTTTAGTGGCTCAACAATAATTTTAATGATAGATGGATTGGTAAAAGAGGTCCAGTAAACTGGCCTACAAAATCTCCTGATTTAAATCTATTGGACTTTTATGTGTGTGTTATGGGAACACATAAAACAAATTGGTTAATGCAAAGCCAATATACAACGTGGAGCAGCTACAAGAGAGAATTGCAAATGTTGCATTATACATTCAAAACACAACAGATTTTGAAGCAGTTTATTATTCTCTTTTAGTGCGTTGTCAAGCTAGCAGCAACGCTTATGGTGGCCATTTTATTTATTTTTTACTTATTAAAGTAATATTGTTTTTTTTTGTTGTTAGCATTGTTACATATGTTTTTTTTACTTAAACTTTGCTAAATATAATATTTTTCAAAATAGTCTGTATTTTTCGACAATTATCACGAATATTAATTAGATTTTTTGTTTGAAATTTTATTTTTTGTTTCCAGTTAGGAAACACCCTGTATATATCAAAAAGTTGGTTGCCCCAACGCTGGCTTATAAAAATTATTATTTGATACTAATTTATAAATACATTTCAATATATGTACATGGAATTAAGCTTAAAATTAAACTGGTTATTTATTGGCTGCTGAATTTGATTGCACAGGCTGTGCCGGTTGTACTGATTTTGCAGGTTGAACCGGCTGTGCGGGTTGAACTTTTTGTGTCGGTTGTGTGGGTTGAATCGGTTCTGCCGGCTGGGCAGGTTCAATCGGTTCTGCAGGTTGAACCGGTTCTGCTGGTTGAACCGGTTCAGCAGGCTGAATGTTATTTCGAGTATGAAATTGTGTTTGAAAACCTTGATTAAATCCATGAACAGGACCATTTGGAGTCATTTGTGTAAACTCCTGCCCACCATGATACAGGCAATTCATTCCATATGGACCATTATTGCAACCTCCATCTATGTACTTTGGAGTTATATCTTCTATCGAGTCGTCAACTATCACTAAATCTCGTACTTCTACACTATTGCATAGTATTTTAAAAATAAGACACAGTAGTAGCACCAAATGTGGCAACATTTTAGTTAGCATTTATTTTTTATTAATTGTTGCTATATATACTCAATTATTCTATTGTTCATTGTGTTTTATTATTTAATTGTTATACATTTTAATCGGGCAATAAAAATGCAAAACCATAAATCACTGAAATTTAAATTTTTTTTTTTTAATATTTTAATAATGTAAGAATGTTTATAAAAAAATAAAATAGCATACATTCCGTTAGAGTAATAGTGTTTTTAACAATCAATTCTTTCATATTAGTATTGACTTAGTTTGAACTATTGTACTAATTATATAATTTTTAATGTATGCTCAATAGATTGTAGCAAGGTCAATAATTTTATCGAACAAATTATGAATTAAATGATTCACATTGTTACATGCTATTTTGAATTGTTAGAATCTCTTATATAAAATATAAAAGTATTGTTTATTTGTAACAATTGGTTATTAAAAATCTATAAATTAACAATAGAAAATGCTGCTATATAAGTAGTTGAAGTAGAAATAATATCTCACTGTTTTCTTTAAGCATGTCTATACTAGATCACATTATATTACTCCTTAGTTTTGTGATAATATTGTTTAGTAGAATAGAAGCTTTTCCAAATCCTTGCGTTGGTGCTGGTTGTAGTTTTGGAGCTGGATATGGAATTGATTTTGGGTTAAATGGTAGTCCATTGAAATAGATATTGATTATCAAAAAATAATTTTTGTATATGGATGTGCAAATACCAAAAAAGATTTGATATATCTTACATGTTTTCTAAGCTGCAGAAGAATTACAATGCACAACTATCTGTGAAAAATAACTACAAGTGGTTGTATCTTAATGTTTAATAGTATAATAATAATTAATTGTTTAAACAGCACTAATTTATGGTTTTTTTCTTCTCTGACTTTAAAAATGTCGTTTATGATTGACAGTGCTAAAGAAAAAACATTGTATTGTATTACGGCACTTACATAACCAATACAATGATTAACTGTTACAAGCATACATTGTGCATACTTGTGCCTTAAGGATAAAATCAAGATTAAAATATGTACAGACTTATGCCTATTTGAGACTGTCTATAATTATGATTTGAATTATATATACAGGATTTTAGGTAAACATGCGGCAAAAATTTAAGGAGTTATTTCTTGGTCTATTTTAAAAATATTTTGTTCTATGAGGTTTTTCAAAAATCATCATATGACAAAATATTCTTAGAATAGAACAAGAAATAAAATTTTGAATTTTTGCCGCATGTTTACCTAACACCTTGTGTATATATATATATATATATATATATATATATATATATATATATATATGAAACATTAAAAACTAAATAATATCAATAACTGTTCAATAATTTTAGTGTTATTCCATTAAAATTAAGTAAAACATATCATTACACATAGCGTATGACCTATGCACGTCAGTGCATGTGCACCCATGAGCAATGAACCATTACTCACGAGTACATGTGTACTTGTGAGTAATGAAGCATTTAAATTGACAATATTTATTAGTACGTTAAAATTAGTTATTTGTAATTATTGATTTTAAATGTAACATTATTTGAATTATTTATTTGGTATCTAGTATCAATATTGTTAAATTTAGTTTTTTCGATTCTTTAGTCAAACTAAAAAGTTGTAGTAGGTTTAGGTAAGGCAGTTGATGTTGTAGGGCCAATTATGGCAAACAATATCTTTTAACAATATAAATTTTATTATTTATTTATTGATCAACATACGCCTTTGCAACTAAGGCAAATGTCTACTTATCATGTCGTTTTAATGTTGTAATGTCTCTCCCTGCATAATCTAGTATAGTACTAAATGACCAGCAAAAACAGTGTCCGGTATACAATTTTTTTTTCAAAGTTTTAAACATTTTAATTTTGCTATTTGTTGAGACATTTCTCCAATTTGATCAATTCCTATATTCTGGCAAGTGCATTTTCTTTTTTAATCCAAACTTATAGCAACTGACCTGTCAAACTTGAAAACGCTATCGAATTCTTGTTTTAATTTTTTTGAGATGCTTAAAAAAAGGAACTTAATTTTATTTAATGTTTTAAAAATAAAAATGAAGCTTAAAACTTGGGTTAGATTTCAAAAATAAAATCAGGTTTAAGTCACTCTAACAGTAGTTGAGCAATCTTTTTAATAAATTTTTGTAATATTTCTAAAGATATTTTACCATTTCTAATGACATTGAAGAAAATTAAATAAATGTTATTTTTTTTTTCTGAGAATGAACCAAAGGTATTCCAACTTGACTGAAAAGTGAGTCTGCACAAGTCAGACCAACCCTTTACATTCTTAACTAAGTTCTACGCTAATACCAAATCCAACAAACACATCCTAACTCAAAATCAATGACAAACATTACTAACCCATTTTCTGTAACCCTTAAATACAATGTTTTTATAAAAATTTACATTAGATACTTATCATAAAAGGAACATAAACAAGAACAAGCGAGGGCCATTAGAACTCTGTAATAGCGCTGCTGGACCTGAAATAAGTAGGACCCAGTCCAAAGCTGCAAATCAAACACCAACGAGCAGCGGAATGCCGTGTAGCCAACACGGCATCAAGAGACCGTACTCACGCCTTTACGTGGCGGCGCTGATGATACTAAGTTGAGACAGATCGACAGTTAGCTCAAAACAACGGAGCTAACTAAAAAGAAAAACGAGATAGACACATTTTATATATACATCTCATGGAAGAAGGCAACGGGAAACCACTTCTATTTTTTTTACCACAAGAATCAATCACATGATGACATCATTTAATTCAAAATATAGCGGAGAAATAAATAGTTTCCTGATCGGATCTCTGCGGAGAACTGTCTTAAATGAAGCCACAAAAATAAACATGAAACAAAAACTAACACTGGTACATACCCTGCTGATTAGCTAAGATCAAATTTTATACCACACAAAAGTAATGTCAAAAAGTGCAATTAATATAGACTTATCAGCTTTATAAACCATGCATAAAAAATCTTCTTTAAAGTGTTGCATCAAAGACAGTTTAAGAAGTGCAAAACTGTCACAAGAGAGACACTGTTTGGCTTTTGGAAAGAATTAGAATCCAGAGAAACACTAACAGCGACCCAAGGGTTGGTACAGAATTGCAACGACCAACAAAAATCAGTATGCATCTGCTTTGTGGACTACCCAAAAGCGTTTGATAGAGTGCGACATAACAAACTAGTTGAAATCCTTAATAGAATAAATCTAGATCAAAAGGGCATAAGATGCATTGAGAGTCTGTACTGGAACCAAACAGCTAGAGTAATAGAAGACGGAGAACTAACAGAAGATATCAAAATATGCCAAGGAGTACGACAAAAGTGCATACTATCTCCCTTACTATTTAACCTTTACTCTAAAGCAATTTTATTGGAGACACTGGAAAACGTTGACAAAGACATAATAGTAAACGAAAAATAGATCAACAACATTTGCTTTGCTGAACACCTCCAATATTTAGTCAACAAAATAAACATCCATTGCAAAGAGATGAGATTAGAGATGAACATCGATAAGACTAAGTTCATGGTAACAACAAGAAACCCAGAAACATTCATAAATTGCAGAATAACAATTGACAACACTGTTATAGAACGAATTACTAAATTTTAATACCAAGGAGTATGGTTGCACGAAAAATGTGACTGATAAAAAAATAAAATGCCAAATAGAAACAACGCATAGCGCTTTTATGAAATACAATCAGGTGCTGACCAACAGTAAATTTGACAATTTATACAATGTTACGTATGGTCAGTACTACTGTATAGCATGGAGGCGTGGACGGTAAAAGTTACAAGCATGAACAAGCTGGAGGCATTTAAAATGTAGACTTTTTGCCAAATACTAAAAATCTCGTGGATGGATAGAATAACAAACCTACCTCCTATTAGCTCAAACACATAAAGACTAGAAACTGCTAAAAAATATAAAACAAAGAAAGGCAGCATACTTTGGACACATTATGCGCAATCCTAAGTACAGCATTTTACAACTAAGGTCAGGGCAAGATGGAAGGCAAAAAAGATTAGGTCAAAAACAAAAATCAAGTCTGCGTAATATTAGAGATTGGACTGGCCTAAGGACAGCAAGAAACCGAAACAAAATGAAACATGTGGATACGCACCGGAAGAAGAAACTATCAATATCTACCGACAGAAAAATTCTTACCTCCCACTCACTACAAATATTTTGAGACGCAATAAGAGATAACAGATAAGAGCTTAACAGCCCAACATTACTATCAAAGTTTTGTTAAACTTGATAATGAAGGATTTGACAGTAAATACGTAACTTTACCCAACAAGATTACCAAACCTTGGCAGCTCTTATAAATCTGCAACATCTTCAAAGAATTTGTACATTGTAAACGTCACCCCAATTTAAAAATTACTTGAAAATCTTATCTTGAACCAAGTGTTACTGTAAAATTAGTTGAAGACAAATTAATTGATTTTTTTTATTCATAAAAATTGACATTAAATTGAATTTTACAATTAATTATCTAGTGGCAAAGCTAAGATTTTTGGGCCCTACTACAAAACATTACAACATTATTTTTTTAAGTTACAATGACTCAGAAAAAGTAAACAGTAATGTGTAACAATGATATAAGTTGGCCAAGTGTACTATATCTGCCAAAAACTGTATTATATACTGTCAAAAATGCAGGTACATTTGTAAAATAGTTACAAAAACTGTCAATTAGTTTTTAACAGTATGATAAGTTTGCATTAATAAGCCAAATCTGACAAATTGTTTTTTAAACTGTCAAAAAAAATTGTAAAAATGTACTAAACATCTTACGGCGATTCAAATTGTTAAGAAGTAACTACTAATTAAAAAAAAATATATCTGTCAAACAATTTGCAGTAATAATTTATATAATATTACTGTCAAAAAGTAATAACATTTACATTAGTTCACACAGCACATATTCTCCACCCATATAAATGAATCGCATCTTGTTTTAAAGATATCTGATGTTGTCAACAAACTATCAGTATTAAAACCCAGCAACTGTCCAGGGCCTGATAAGTTAACTGCTTTCTTTCTCTACAAATGTGCATGTGCCTTTTGTCAGCTTTTATAGGTTTTATTTAACTTTTACCTGCCAATTGGTTGCCATTCTGCAATCTAAAATCAACACAGTTTTCCAACTATCAAATCGACATATTCCAACCTTTTGTTGTACGCTCGAAAACAGATTCCAGGTTGATTCAGTTTACCCTGACTTTGTGCGTATCGGTCAGTTCGTTTCTCGTAATATTGATGTAACGTCGGGTGTTCCCCAGGGGTCACATCTTGGATCTCTAATGTTCAATATTTTTATCAATAATGTAGTACACTGTTTTTGTAATGCGCGTTGTTTATTATTTGCGGACAATATAACTTTTTTATGAAAATTTAGTCTTTGAATGATGCTGTACTACTTAATGAAGAAGTACAGATTTTTTCTAGTTGGTGTCAGGTTAATAACTTACTACTTAATTCAAATAAGTGCAAAGTGATAACATTTTATAGAAGTCAGTCTACGATGATGAATAAAATGTTGTTAAGAGTTAACACTTTTTGTGACTTAAGCATTACGTTTGATTCAACCCTTTCATACACTGCAACGTGCATTTGTTTTTTTTTAAATATTTTATAACCATTTAAGTTTTATTCTTATTTTTAGTATTAGTTGTTTTATGTTTAATTTATGTTTTTTAAGTTGTAAATGTATACTTATTTTGTAATGGCTTCCGTTGACTAGTAAATGAATAAATTAATTAATTAATTAATTAATTAATTTGTCAAAAAGATATTTCTACATCTGTCAAAAGATACCAAAACTGCCAAATAGAATTCAGCAATGTAATAAGTTGGCATTAAGTTGTCTTAAAAGTTACTAAATCTGTCAAACAATTTACAGTAAAATTAAAAAATGCATCAGCCAGATATGTGAAATTGTATTCCAATCTGTCAAAAAAATTACTACATTATATTTAATCCTTTTAAAATTTTGACTCCATTTGTCAACAAGTAACTAATCTTCGTCATAAAACCCTACGCTGACAAGATGGTTTAAAAATTGGGAGAGCGTTTAATTCAAACAAACGTTAATACGTTTGAAATAATTTTAGTTGTGAGATTTGAACCTATAATCTTTAGTGCAGCAGTTGGACGCTTATACTACTGCGCCACGTTATAAAGGGTGGGCCATCTTTAAATTGAAATTTTAATCATATAAGATAAAAACAAACGGTTTATTTTTATTTTATTTTAGAGTGTATATTCTGGTTAAGTATAAAATATGATTTCAGTTAAATGGCCTCCGCGGCAAGCTTGGCAGTTGGCCATTCTCGAGGACCAACTATCAAGTATTTGCGCCACTGTTTCCAGCTTTATTTTGACAAATGTTTTGCTTTAAGTGGTCAATTGTCTGTGGATTGTCAGCATACACCTTTTCCTAAAATGCGCTCCTCAAAAAAAAAAAAAAAAAACAGCAATGTCAAATCACATCATCAATACATTGAATTTGCTGCGCAGAAGATTGATTGGCATGTGCAGTATGGGATGTTGCCACATCTTGTTGAAACCAGAGCTGCTGTAAATCTAGTTCCTACAATTCGGGCCACCAAAAATTAGTGATCATGTCTCTGTAACGATATCCGGTAACAATAACGTTGGCTCTATCATCGATTTTAAAGAAAAATGACAATAACGCTACCACTCCAAAATCTGCACCAAACGATAACTCGCAATGGATGCATTTGTTTCTCAACTATGGCATGTGAATTTTTTGTTCCCCAAATACGGCAGTTTTGTTTGTTTACATAACCTCCAAGATAGAAATAGGTCTTGTCCAAAACAATAAATTTTTGGTTAAAATTAGAGTCAACATTTAGCAAAGCAAAAACGGGCACCAAGGTCGGCTATTTTAATCTCTTTAACGAGTTGCACTTTGTACGCAAACATACCAAGGTCTTTGTGAAGAATCCGCCTCAAAGTGGTTTACCAAAATTGTGTTGCTAACTTCTAAGCCGAGTTGATGTTCCTGGGTGCTCGCGTACACGTTGAGCCACAGACGCAAAAATTTTGGCAGACCGGTTTGGATGAGCATGTTTGTTGCGCGCATTGTCTACCAGCATTCCAGTTTCACGCACTTTTTTTACAAATTTTTCTATTTCTTCGATCGATGGCGTTTCATTTCTTCCAAACAACGTACGCAATTTTTGCGCTGTTGCAGACAAATAAATTTTTAGTATTTCAAAACGTTGCTCCAAAGTAAAACAATGCATCTTTTGTCTACGGCGGTATCTAACTACACTTTTCTTATGTAATTGTGACGCAAAAACTGACAGCGTCGGTAGAACGATGTGATTAAAAATTTAAATAAAACAAACCTGTTCAAAAGACAGATTTTAATCTAAAACTAATAAAAGTTACTAAAATTATCAACAAATAAACTAAAACTGTTAGAAATTAACAGATTTAATTTAAAGCTAAATTTAGAATATTATTCGTGTTGCACAGCGTTTAGTTACGTTTGATAGAATTACATCCTATTATAGTTTGTATTCTTGGGGAGGTCATTCACGTGTCCTTGCAACGGCATGCAAGTTTTTTATTAAATTAACTTGAATAGTTTAAGTTTGATGGTAGAGATAATTGTAGTCATGTCATTGAATCTTTGTGATGGCTCGACTACCTTGCATTTAGGTTTTGGCGTAGTGTGTCTTCTGCTAGTGGCAGCGACTTAAGCGGTGGGGTTAGGTGTTGGTCTGTCTATTTTATATTTTATATTACTAATGAGGTTTTGGTGGAAAATTTAGTTTTTTCTTATTATTACAAAACTTTTCATTCTGTTTAAGGTTTGTGTAGACATATTAATGAGCTTAGTAGATTTTAGTTGTTGGTTAAACTGCCAGTAAAATTTCTAATATCTAATTTATGACGGTCTTAAAATAGCCAATAACTTAACAAGTTCTACCTGTACCTAAAAAATTAATTAAAAAAAAATCAAAATTTTAGAAAAAAGTTTGGAAAATTAAATAAAAAATTATACAAGGTGTGGCAAAAGTAATGTCATAATGTTTATATGTTATTGTGCTTTGACATTAATGTTGTAGACAAATGGAAAATTAGTTGACAACAAGCAATTATACACACCCAACAAACTCTTAATTACACTGGCAAGTAAAAAATAGAGTTTACTTTAAAATTATGACTTATTTTTGGATTTTTTGGTTTTAACTTTATGTTTTCAAATTGTAAATTAAAGTAGGCAAATGTCATATATCTGTCAGTTATTATCACCGTGTTACAGACTTTTATAAAACATTTTGCTCTAATTGAAAACCTACATTTCGTTGTGGTTTTTTTACTTAATGTTGATTTTTCTCTGTAAAACTTGTCATTTGCACGGTGTATTGTACTTAACAGGTCATATTTTCTTTAGACTCAATTGTTGTAGCAAGAGTTATAGCGTCGATTGAAGATGGGCGAGGAAAACGTGAAACTGCAAGGATTGTTGGTAAAAGCCTTTGTGCTTTACAAAAGGTGTATCAGCGTTACTTGGGTACTGGCCTAATAACCAGAAAATTAGGATCCGTGTAAAAAAAAAGTCACCACAAACAGAAATGATTGTTTTTTGGTGTTCACAAGTTTATGGAATATAACAGCTTCTGCAGTTTATCTACAAACTCAACTCTATAAGGTTAGAGATGTAAATGTCCACCTTTATAAAACCGATATCATGTTGCAATATTGGTTTTTGCCTGAAATCACTTGGCATAAAGTAATGAATACTGGAGCAGGGTACTGTCTTTAGATGAGTCGCGCTTGTGTCTCAATAGATCAGACGGACGTCAAAAATTGTGAAGAAAACGCATATAAAAGTACGCTTTAGTTTGTATTAGTGAACGACTTCTATTTGGTGGTAAGCCGGTTATGGTTTGTGCAAGAATTTCTACCGAAGCACGCACAGAGTTAGTTTTTATTAAAAATGGCTCTCTGACAGCTCACAAATAAATTATAGAGGTTTTCAAAAATAATGTTATGCCTTTTATGACAACTATGAGCGAGTGCGTCATTTTCATGCAAGATAATGCTAGACCTCATGTAGCCAGAGTTGTCAGAGATTATCTGGATAAAGAGGGAATTTTGCGGTTTGATTGGCCAGCTCTCAGCCCAAACATGAATTTTTTAGAACATGTCTGCATACACCTGCTCCAAGAACTGCCCAGGAGCTAAGACAGTTGCTATTGCAGGAATAGAATAACATCAACCAAAATGTAATCCTTAATTTAATTCAAAGTGTTTCTCGTTGATTTCAAATAGTCATTAATGCAAGAGGGGTAATACTCGTTACTAGTGCTAAGTTTGTTTTTATATTTTTTGTTCCAAATTAGTTCTAAAACAAAAATTGAACTTTGTCTGAACTGTAAATTTTATTGTTTGTTTAACTGAGAACATCACTGCTGTAGCCAAGGATGTCTGAGAAAGTACACAAACATTAACGAAGCAACAATGCACACAATTTGGCATCAGCAAACGTTTGTTGCGTCAAATTTTGGTGAAAAATCTGAAAATGTTCTTTTACAAAGTTGCAACTGTATCCAAAATTATAATGAGCGTCAAAATTCCACTTAATTGGTTATGTAACAAAATTTGCGCTTCTGAAGCACGGAGAATTCACATGATATGCACGGCACTGTTGTAACAGTAACTAGTTAGCGCTGCAGATAGATTTTAAACAAGTTTTAGGCCGAAAGTTGTTGAATTGAGTTTCAAGCATTGCTGGTTCTAATAGAAAAGAACAAACGCTCAAACAGCTCGGGCAACTATGAAGATTTTGAAACATCAATTCCCAAGCAGTGTAATCTCCCGTTTTAAAGATTGCTACGTTGCCAGACTTTTTTCTTTAGGGTTTTTTGAAATTTTGCGTTTATCACAACAAACCACAAACTTTGCGCAAGTCTTGAAAGCCAACATTGAAGAAAAAATCACCAGCTTATTCGACATTATGCACAGAGGATCAAGATGGTTACTGAGATAACTTGATTGTTTTTGATTAACTGTTATTCTCAGGTCAAATTGGTGCGTGATTATGCAAAAGCTGCTCTTGTGGCAGATAGAAGAAACCGAGAGTATGTGTACAGACTCCTTCATGTCAGTCTTTCTACCGTCCAAAGAACACTTGAGCGATTTAGGAAGACCGGCATAAATACTCGAAAAACGGGATCTGGCAAGAAACAAAAAACTACTGCTATCGATGACCGATTTATTGTTTGTACTACTCTACAAAATCGTCTTATGACTTCAGTGGAGTCCAGAAATCAATTTTGTGAGGTTTGTAGTATAGCTGTGAGTGTGTGAACAGTTCGTCAAATGTTGCAAAAAGCTGGCTTAAAATCTTGTTGACCAGCAGCTGGACCAAAATTACTCTTACGTCACCGAGTAACCAGACTCCAATTTTCTAGCAAACATTTGAAATGAAGGTTGGCACAATGGAGGACTGTACTGTTTACTGACAAGATTCTGTTTACATTCGCCAAATGAAAGAGAACAAGTATGAAGACAAACGGGAGAACGATTTGCGGAGTGCACCTTTAAGCTTAGCTTAGCCATGGTGGAGGTTCCCTGGTGGTATGGGCAGGAATATCAATAGATGCCTGCACCAAATTGATTGTCATTGATGGAGGATTGCTGACTATACAGCGGTATATTGAGGAGGTTTTAGAAAAATACGTAGCCCCATTTTCTCTATTTATCGGATTCTGATGCAAGATAACGCAAGACCGCATTCTGCAAGGTGTGTCACAGAATACTTGGTTGAAGTTGGAATAAGAAAATTCAACTGGCCTGCATGTACCCCAGATAGAAATCGTATAGAACATGTTTGGAACATGCTGAGCAGGCGTGTTACAGGACGTGCAGTTACCACAATAAAAGAGCTTCATGATGCCACTTCAGGAAGAATGGCAGAATATTCCACAAAACAATATTTGTGAGTTCATTAATGGCATGAGTATGCAGGCAATAGTTAAGGCTGAAGAAAGCAATACAATAAGTATTGAAATCTTATTCAACTGAAATTTTCATTATTAATCTCTGATAAGTTTATTTTGCAGAAACGCATTTTCTTTCGTGTATACGTACCATATCGTTTTCGCTTATTAAAGTTCATTAAATAAACTGATAAGTACCATAATATATGTTGTTTTTTTCTACATCCTGATGGTCTCTTTAATTGTAAAAACTAAAGATTTGTTTTATAAAAAAAAAATTATCCGGGTTTTTTGCAAAAAATAGCCCGTGTATTTTGCATCTGAGTATACAAATAATAAAATTTCAGTCATCATTTATTTTATATGTTAAACTACATACAATATTTTATTCCTTTATTCAATGGGTTAAAGATTGGCAGTTATATTTAACTAGAAAATAAATTTTTTACTCACTTTTTTTTGTTTGTCACTTTTGATAAAAAGTCAATTAATTAATGTCCTAAATT
This sequence comes from Tachinus rufipes, assembly GCA_963932245.1. NCBI lineage: Eukaryota > Metazoa > Arthropoda > Insecta > Coleoptera > Staphylinidae > Tachinus > Tachinus rufipes. The sequence continues at coordinate 72,834,569 of OZ010748.1, read as the reverse complement.
AACCAGTCATAAAATGAATGCCAGAGACTAGAAGCAAATTGAGTAATATTGAGCTAACAAAGTAGTATATTATATTTAATAAATTCAGAGTCTAAAAAAATAATTTTTAGGTAAATCTATTTTTTTTTTGTTATTTCTCTTTACGGAAAATTTAATTTGAAAATTTTTCTTCTGATTTTACTTGATTTTCTCAAAAACCGTGTATCTGATCAAAATTTATCAAAAAACAGAAAAGTTTTAAAATTAAATTTTCCACAAAGAAAAATAACAAAATATATAGATTTACCTAAAAATTAAAAAGTTCACATCTAAAAAATCTAAAAAAAAACTATCTCCTTGAAGACTTTTTTTATTCAAACTTTAACAGTTTGTGTAAATAAGAAATAAACTAATGTAAACAAAAAATTGTAACAAAATATTAAAAGTTAAAGCAGTTAATAAAAAAAAACTCAAAAATTTATGTAAACTTTAAAGAGCTCTTTTTTAGAATTTATTAAAAATAATATACTACTTTATTAGGTCAATATTACTCAATTTGCTTGTAGTTTCTTGCATTCATTTTATGACTAGTTAATTTGGGACACCCTGTATAGGCTCAGTTCAAAGTTTTTGGGTATAATGTCAAAAAATATTTGTTGTATGTTTTGTGTTCATTCTTGTTTGAAAATAAAAGAATTTATTGTAGATTTACATGATCAGGTTAATTTATATAGGCCCAATTCTTACAATATTAATTTGATACTGAAAATAATATTGTCACAACTAATCTTATTAAACCGTTAATAGCAACGTAAATAAATAATTATTATTATGTGTATAAAATTTAATTTTACAATAAAAACAAATAATAATTGCCATCGCTTTCATGCAGTTTAATTAAAGCGTTAAACAAATTAAAAGTATTTTTTTAATTCGAAACGCGTTATCAAAATATCAATCACACAACATTAATTATTTTTTAGTATTTGTAAAAAATGTGTAGTAACATATTTACTAGTAACTACTACTCGGTGTAATGAGTTAAATTTGCACAAATTTGCAAAATCTAATTAATTTTAATTTTAAAATTGCGATAAAATAATTAAAATAGTTGTATAAAATTTACGTTGAAGTAAAACGTGCCTAATGATTATAGAAAAAAACTGTCAATTTAATACACACAAACACAAAACTTTATTATAATTTTTTATTTTTTTTTTAATTTGATTTAAAAGATTTTCTGAAAACGTGGATAAAGAGAATTAAAGTTACTTTTATAAATATATTTTTGCATTTACAAAAAATGTAAAAGATTAAATAAATTTTGGAAAATCATTTTAATCAAAATAAAATATTTATTTATTTTAAATTATTATCAAAACTAATATAAATTATTAAAATCAACTTACCAAAGTTATAATTAATTTATTTAGTAACTATCACAGTATTTAAATAGATTTTTGGAAAATGCGCCCAACAGCCTCACACGTTCATGTCATCATAAAACAATTTAAAAAAAATCTTATTTTATCATTGAAAATATGTATGTATATCACACGCGCACTTTTCGCATCATTATTCGGTCTTGAGATGCATATATACTTGGCGAGCACTTGATTATACTGAGCCGGTCGCTTGCGACCGCAGGAAATATATAACGAAATCCAAACAGTTATTGTAATCGCTCTCGTGCGGCGGCAGGAATTAAAACGCTTAATTCAAGCGCGCACACAATTAGGATGCGCCGCGGATTTCTTTAATCGAATAATCATTTTGTTTGTTACTTTTTTTTAATTCATATATTTGCACACGTGTATGAATGAACTTCCCGTTTTCCAAATAATAAAATTAAATAAATTAAGAATGTGTCACGTCCTGCGTTATGTAAAATTCTAATTCGATTTTTATTTAAAAAAAATGTGTTTGGACATTGTTAAGAAATTCCTATGGCTTTTTCATGGATGCCTTTTCATGGACGTTTTATGCTTTCTTAACGTATTCAAGTTTTGATTAATTTGTAAACAAGTGACAAATTGCAAATTGCAATTTGGACAATATTTCAACAGATTTAGAAAATAATAATAAACAATTTAATTAAATTATTTTTTTATTTGTTCCAAAAACTTTTATCTAATTAATAAAAAATCATAAAAATAAAGTTAAAATAATAATAGCAAATAGGGAAACTTTTGTCTTATTAACAAAATAATTAAACTGTTTATTAATTTAGTATTCCATTTTCTTGTTTAAATCGGTAATCAAGACCGAGTAAATAATAGTTTAAATTTCATTTTGGTTAAGGGGTGGTATTTGAATCTCATAAAACTCACAACTCGCACAATTTAATTTCCATTGTCATGAAATGTAGAATCCAAAATCTTTAATTGTTTATTAAATTCAGAAATTAATTTATAATTTTTATATAAAACTATTTGCTTAAACTTTAAGAGTGTTACTTTAGTACTCACTGAGTTTAGTAGACTTTTTATTGTACTATAAGTTTTTTTTTTTAATTTCAATAGTTATACAAGGTGTCCTGAATTAACTAGTTATAAAATGAATGCCAGAAACTACAAGCAAATTGAGTAATATTGACCTAACAAAATAGTATATTATTTTAAATAAATTCGGAGTTATAGGTCTTTAAAGTTTACAGATTTAAAAAAATAGTTTTTTAAGATTCTATAGATGTTTATCCTTCTGGATCTTTTTAATTTTTAGGTAAATCTATTTTTGTTGTTATTTTTTTTTGAAAAATTTAATTTGAAAACTTTTTTGTCTCTTGATAATTTTTGATGCGATACACGTTTTTTTTGAAAAAATCAAGTAAACCCAGAGGTCATTATTTCTTAAAAATAATAAAAATGTAAAAATATCATTAGACTTAGACGTCAAATTATTTTGACCTAAATCATCTAACTACGCTTGTTTATCATATGATTGATATTATTATTTACTTTACGTCATTTTTGTTTATATTAGGTTATATTACAGTCATGTAAACAATACATGCGTCATTCATATGCCAATCAAATTTATTTGTATGAACACTGTGCAGACGTGACTTATGTGAACAAAGCAGTTTTATTTTAAAACGGTACTTACTTTGAAAATATGCCTCGTATTAGATTCAAATTTATTTGGTAACAAACTTTGCAACTAATAATGATGTAATTATTTAATCTTCCTTATCAAATTCTTCTAAACAAATACATGACAGAAATGGGAAAACAACATTAATACAGGTAGCATTTATCATGCGTACATCAAGCGCCAAAAACTGTGTATGCGTTAGTGTTTGTTTTTGTGCCTTTTCCAGTAATTAAAGAAATTATAGATTTGCGCTTTGTATGTTAAAAAAAACTATTAATTGTTTAAAAAAAAAATTGTTAAGAACCAAACTGTTTTTTATATTAGGCGAGGAACGACTTTGTATATAAATATTTGTGTACATTAATTAGAGATGGGAAAAGTACATACAGTTTTTTTTTTCTAATATATTGTGACCTAGCCCAACAAACGCTCAAACACTCATACACCACACCAAACGTTCATGTTGTTGATAATTTAAAACATCTTAATTACAATTTGGCGGCCATAACTGTTTTCTTTCAGTTTTGTCTAACCATCGTCAGTTACTAATTGCATCTGTCGCTTTTCTGTACCGAGTAAACTGTTTGTTGCCTCTATTTGCCTCACAGTTGTTTTTTTTGATGATTTAAGAGCTTTCTATGCTCCCGGCCTGTATAGGGAATTACATGTATACAGGCACTAAGATAACTAATGCATTGGTTAACATAATTACAATCCAAGACCGGATTTAGAAAACTTAAACATTTATTCACGATTGGATCAAAGGGTTTTAAGAATAATGTTGTTATTTCTTTGTTATGATAAATAAAGTTGCATACTTTTTTAATGTTATTAAAACTTATAAGATTAAAGAAGTACGCAAGCTTCATCATAACAAATTAATAACAATATTATTCTTAAAACCCCTCAATCCAATCGTCAATAAATGTTTTCTAAATTCGGTCTCGGATTGTAATTATGTTAACCGATGCATTAATTATCTTGGCGCCCGTATACATGTAATTCCCTATACCGACGGGGGTATAGAGGGCTCTTAAACAAGAGTTAAACCTGCACACAATTATTAAGAACAGTTCAATTAGTAATTATAGAATAGAAAAATAAGCAACAATATATATATAAATATAAATAATATTACAATACCAATGTATTTATATTTTATTATACAAACTTTGAGGTCTTTTTGGTCTATGTGCAAATAACTTCAGTCAACTGTAAAGTACCTCAATAATTTTAATATTATTGTACTTTATTGTATACATCTTCAAGATCTTTGGTCTAAGTGTAAATAACTTCAAACACATGTAAAGTATTCTTAATAGTTTCAATGCTTAAACTCCTAAAACTCAACATCTTGTTTATTTTTTTTAATTTTATTTAATCCTAAGCCTATATACCGTTATAGTAAGGTGTACATTTTTATTTTAATCCGTTTTATTTGTTTTACTTTTTCCTACTTTGTCCCTTTTCTTTCTGATTTTTCTTTTATTTGCATTGTTGCACTCTTTTCTTTTTCCTATTTAGTTTTTTTTATTGCCTGTGTCTTATATATTCTCTTTGTCATATCTAAACTATCTCATATGTCCTTCTGCTATTTGTTTGTATGTTGATTGAATCCGTTCTGTCTGTGTGTCTTGTTCCTTAACATGTCTTTTCTGGTTTTATTTTTCTGAGAAACCTCATTTCCATAGCGTTTATTTTAGTTTTTTGTTTTTTTGTCATATTCCACGTCTTACTACTGTATGTTACTGTTGGTCGTACAAGGTGCAGCAGGGAAACTTGCTGATTTGAATTGGGCGCCAATGAGCGAGAAGTGGTCAGAAAGGGGTAGGGAGGGTCTCATTTAAAAGAGAGGGTCTTGAAGTTTTGTTACCGTTCAAGCCAGTTGTCGTTATGAGTTGGACAAAGGAGAAGCGTGTTTTGACGTTGATGCCTACTTTTCCAGTAGACATTTGGTGGACGCCACCTTACGTGCCTTCCAAACTTGGTTCAATATTTATCCCACGGGTCTCGTTCCTGGCCGGCAATCAATCGTTTTGTGGGTGAACGCATTCAGGAAAAGTGGCAGTATGGCAAAAAAGGACCGGGAAGTCAACGGATTTTGAGAACACCAAAAAACGTCGAGAGGGCGATGCTATCGTTTTTGCATTCTCTCCGGCGTTCAACCCGAATTTCTGATCGTAGTATACAACAAACTCAAGTTTTATCCCTACAAACTTGCTGTAGTGCAAGAGCTCAGTGAATGCAATTTTGTTTCTGGCCAAACTGCATGTGAAGCGCTCCTTCAAGTCTGTCAAGTTCCAATACTGCCAACCTAAATATCCAACATAAAATGTTATTTCCCACATGTTAAATATGAAAAGTTTTTATTAAATCATAATTATGTTTGCATATTTATGTTAGATTAGGTTAATATAATTTTTATACTTATTGGTGCCTATTGTATATTACACGTAAATAAAAATTTGACCACAGTACCAATAGCCTCCGTTTTATTAATACACATTTCATATTAAAATTTAATTACTGCCAGACAGATAAACAATTGTTGAAATACTTAGTATATAGTTAATATATGATATTTTTACCTTTTATTCATCACAAAATCGACTTTTCTATAAAATTTTCTTTCATTTACAAGAGCTTTATAAACAGTAACAATCAATCTCGGCGCTGGCTGCAGTCTAGTGTTGATACATCAAATGATTAATACTGACAGTGTTGCCAGATGTCATTTTGTCATGGTTTGTAAATAAATATAGTATTTCTTTTTCTTTACAAATTATATATGTATTATGATTATTATGATACAAAAATAAGTTTAAAAAAAATAGTTATAACTATACACTGCTCAACATTTGAACTGGTACACTTACAAGAACATATATAAAAACAAATGACTATTTTTTGGGGAACGCCTTCTTGCTTAATTGATAGTATATGGTTCTGGAAACACTTTTACGGCAAAGAATTAAAAAAATAAAACTTAAATAACAAATTTCAAATGTTTTAATTGAAAAATAACAAAACTTTCATTTTATTATTACAGAAAAGCTTCATGTGCGTTAATTATTATTAAATTTTAATTAATTAATTAAAAATTTAGGTTTGGTGCATCATGACACAACTGTCAATTACAAATCAATATTTTTTTAGGTTATGTGTGTACTGTGACATAATGGTGAATCACAAAACAATATAGTTTTTAAATTCAATCTTAAAAATCAAATGATATAAATTAAAAATAATAATAAATTTTGTCCGGTATCCAACTACCAAACGCAAAGAAAACAGATAAGATACAACATTGTAGATTTGATGCAAACTAGGCTACAATAACTTGTTTGTTTAAAACTTACGGACGACACATAAAAATTGAACCTATTGGAATCAACCAATTTTGTCCTCAAATGAACTTTAGTATAATTTTGTGCATCAGACTCCGGGCAACTGTATTGATATTCAGTCCAAACAATGTTTCCAATCCAAGGTAGAAACTATCATGCCAAGAAATGCTTGGCGCAAGAGATGCAGCGCCTCAAACAATGCTCTTAAGATACTAACCAACCTCTCAACAATGGCAACATTTATTTCTTCTGTATTTGTAGAAACAACTTTATACAGAAACAATGCTAAGGGCGCAACCGCAATACCAAGAAGCTTAGGCAATCAAATCAATCTTAACGGCAGGAACGCGTAAGCAAAACCTAGCAGTGGTACAAACAAAATTGAGCACGTCAAAAACTCAACGTTGACACTTGACACAACTTACACTAGAAACTGCTGTTAGTACATCAAAGTTGCAAAGGCAAAACCTGTCTAATAGTAGTACACCAGCGTTGCCAAAAAAAAAACAACAAAAAGAAGTAAAAAAATTAAAAGTACTTTTAAAAAACCTCTTACACTTTGATATTATTGCTAATAATATCAAAAAAATACCCCGATTGCTCCATCAACTTTAAAAAAGCAAAAACTATCAAGACACTCATTGTTGATGCCGATACCCTGTTTTCAAAAATGCACATATAAAGAGCTGCTTGACAACCACGTGCACAGACAAGCTAACCAAAAAATGTAGTTATAGCACGGCTGGAAAAACTTTTTTGAAGTAATTAAATTTTAGGTCATTGCTCTGAAACAAAATTTAGATCTAAGAAAAGTAATTACATGGTTACCGCAGCAATAGTTAGAACTATTAATCATCCTATTAAATAGGTTAGGTTAGGTTTGAACAAAGTAATAGGAATGAAAATGCCAAAAAAAGTCGGTCGAATATGCAGATGACCTGCTATTATTGTCACTTCCAAAACAAAAAAAAACTACTGAAGGAAATAACTCAAACAGAACCATCCAAAAAATAAAAAGCTAGAACTGGCAATGGCCCTGCATAAGACAAAAGTTGTAATACTTTACGGAAGTTACAAGTTAAAGGAGATGCAAATTAAGGTAAAAATCAAAATAATACGGAGACCAACTTGGCTTATGACGCCCTCATGCTTTTCAGTTATGAAGCCCATTTTCACCTTTCCGGCTGCATAAACAAACAAAACATGCGTTATTGGAGTAATGCCAATTCCCGTAAACTTTATAAGAAGCCACTTTATTGTAAACGTGTTACTGTGTGGTGGGCATTGTGGAGAGTTGCGATAATTGGATCTTACTTTTTTGAAGAAAAAGAACACACTGTTACTGTTAATGCAGTTCCCTACAAAGAAATGATTGAAGCATTTCTTTTGCAAAACTTGAAAAAATAAAACTTGGGGACGTATGGTTTCAGCAGGACGGAGCCACGGCACACACAGCAAGAATTTAAATGGAACTTTTGATGAAACACTTCCACAAGCGCCTAATCTCTTTGAGAGGTGACGTCCTGTGGCCGGCGCGCTCTCCCGATTTGATTCCCTGTGACTTTTTTTTATCTGGATATCTCAAATCCATTGTTTACAATGACAAACCTGAAAGACAACATTTGCTAAGCTATTGCCAACATTCCCGTCGATATGCTTAAAAAAGTAAAGCAAAACTTCAAAAAGCGGGTGAATCAGTGTATCGTTAATGAGGGCCGCCATTTTAATTTTAAAACCACTTGTAACAAAAATTCAGGATCTGTACAATACAATAAAAAAATTTAAATTGATATGTGAAATACTTATTTTTTTATTGACCTTTTAAATCAGCAAGTTTTTCTGCCACACCCTGTATTACTCTTTTTATATATTTTTTTTTAATTTTGATTGTTTTAATTTATTTTCTGTTAAAAAAAGTGTTTTTCAACATGTAAAATATTTTTTTTGGTTTTTGTTTTTTTCCCGTTGCTCTGTATTATTGTTCTTAGATATTTAAATTATTCTATTCTAGTTTTTTTTCTTGTATTTTAATTTTGTATGTTTTTATTTCTTTTGCTAATATCATGCTTTTCATTTTTTTGATGTTTAGTTTCATGTTTATTTTTGTCAGTTTCTTTATTAATATATCCATATTGTGCTGTAGGTCTTCTTCCGATTCTGCTGCAGTTGTCATATTGTCTGCAAATAGTAATTCTGTAATTTGGGTTGTTTTTATTTTCCAGTATTTAATCTTAAGTATTTTTGTCTTCTTTTTTGCTTCCTTATTTGCCTTGTCTAGTACTATTGTAAATAATAGTGGGTTCATATTAGTTTAATTGTTGTATTCTCAATCTTTCTGTTATTCAGTTTTTTCAATAATTTTTTTACGAATTCTGCAAAAAAAAAAATTGAGATCTACATCATCTTTTTTTTATGAGTTTTTTGTTTTTTTTTTTGTTGTAGAATAAAGATTAGGTTTTGGGCTTTTTTCTTCTTCTAAAGTCACATTGATCTTCAAGTTGATTACACATTCTTTTTTCTAGATTTCTAGCTAGAGTTTTGCTGACAACACTTGTTATTGTGATTCCTGTATAGCTGTTGCAATTTCTTTTATCACCCTTTTTGTGTATTAAAAGTATGTTTCTAATGTTCCACTCTCTTTTTCTGTTCTTAATTTTTGTGTTATTTTTTCTTTTCTCATGTAATCATCTTTAGTGATATTTTATTTATTCCAGCTGCCTTTCCGTTTTTCAATTTTTTTACTGTTTCTATTATTTTTTCTTCTGTTATGTTCACCATTTTTTTTGTATCCGACTCTTCTTGTTTATTTTTTTTCTTTTTCTCGGTTTTTATTTCTCCTTTAGTATTATCTGTCAGTTCTCTAAAGTGTTGTCTCCATCTTTGCATATTTTTTTCTTTGTTTGTCTTTCATATTCATTATATTGTGTGTTTTTTTGTTTAAGTTAATTTTTGGTTTTGAATTTAGATCTCAGTCGGCAGTACGGCAGATAGAACATGTACAAATACTTGCGGTAATGAAAGTTAAGCAACGGCCGCTCTGGTCACAACTTGGATGAGTAAATCCAAAGTGATGCCGAGCGTAGCGTTCTTCCCAATATGGGTCCGTTACCTTATATAAGCATCTAAGCATCCATACATGTCTTTTCTGTGGCTCGGTGTGTCCGACACCTTGACACCTAACGCTATTAAGAGGTTATTGAATATATATATATATATATATATATATATATATATATATATATTTAGATCTCATTATCAGCTCTACCAAATTATGTCTCGTTTTACTTTATTTCTTTTTATTTTGTATACTTTGTAGTCTTCTATTTTACTTGTGTTAAGGTATTGTTTTTTCTTTTTTTCTTTTTATCTTTGATTTTTTTTTTTTAATGTTTTCCCATCACTATTTTGTTTTTATTTTGTGTTTTCAATTGGTGTGTTTCCGCAAGTTTCTTTACTCGCTTCTAATAAACTGTCTTTTTTTGTAATGTCTATTTTCTTTTCTATTTAGTTTCTTCTTTGGTATTGTTTGATATTGCTCTTGTTTGTATTCTTCTTTTGTCTTTTTTTTTTTAATCCACTTTATGTTTATTTTTAGTAGGTAATGATCGCTTTCTATCTTTGTTTGTCTTATTACTTTTACGTTTTCAATCTTGTTTTACTTATTCTTGGTTACTAGAAAGTAGTATATTATTGAGGCGACCGTACCACAATGGTCTAGTGCGAAGACTGTTGTGCAGGCAGCCCGGGTTCAATTCCCGGCAGCGGCAATATCTAATTTGTCGAATATATTTCGATGCGGTCGTCTCCTTTGCAAGGCAATGGCAAACCAGCAAAGTATTTGCCTAGTAAACCCCTCTAGTGGTGTGGTTTGGATTTCACTTTAAACTGTAGGTCCCGTATGTTTGTGTGGAACTATTATCGCGCACCACAAACATACGTGAGGGGTGCCGACGCTCGTAGCGAGTATGGCACTATAAGAAGAAGTATATTATTGATTTGTCATTTCTAGATGGTTGTGCTTTCGTTTGTAGACATTTTTGTGTGCAAACTTTCTATTTATTATTACCAGGTTATTTTCTACACATAGTTGTATTACGTTTTTTTGTTATTATTTTTTGTCTCTTCTTCTTCTTTCCCTATACATTCTTATACTTTTTTGTTTTTTCCGTCCACTCTTCTATTCATATTTCCCATAATTATTATATTTTTTGTTCCTTCCCCAATTTCTTTTTGAATCTCTTAAAAAAAAAATTCATTTGTATTGACATTATTCTTTATTCACTCGTTTCATTATCTAACATCTTTTTTTTTTTTTGGTGATATTATTATTCCTATTCTTTTTTTACTCTATCTTTCATTTCGACTGACCTGACCATATATACCAAAATCTTTGATGAGCAATTCCATTCTAAACAGACCAGAGCAGGGGAGAGGGTGCATTGAGAAGTTTGGTTTAGTTTTTTTTGTTCGTTTCTACAACTTATTAGTAGTCTTTTGACCGGTTTAAGAGAGTATAAAATCTTTAAAAAAAAATTCTGTAATTTTTTCAAGTTTTTTGTCATTTTTTAACTTAACCGTATTTTTTGTTTAAAAATCGCAAATTTAACCCAAAAAAAAAGAGCATTTTTTAGATATATTTTTTAAAGTATTTTGATGTAAATTCTTTGTAAAATATAAATTTGTTTTGTGTATTTGGGTTTTAGGGGTCTAAAACTTGAAGAAACTGCAGAAGGCTTATTTTTCAACATAAACTTTTACAAATACACATTTAGCAGCGTTCAGAAAAACTAGACACTAAATATTATTAAAAATTTGAGTTTTGCAAACAATTCTTCATAAAAAATAATCAGTGTCGTGCTTATCTGACATAGAAAAGGCGATCTAGAAGAAAAAAAAAATTTACAAAATTTTTTTTTACTTTACTTTGTGTTTGCAAAAGCGATTGACATAACGCAATAGGTAAAGAAAAATCAGGTAATAATGCCTGAACACGCTGAATATGGTATGGATACAACAAATTGCTCTTAAGAATTGTCCAAACTGTCCCATGACTTACATTCAAAGTATAAGCAATTTTTTGCGCACAACTACTTGGATCTTTCTTTATCATGTCCAGCACATTCCTGGTCTTCTATTTTGTTTCAATGTGCCTGTTTTACAAAGACGTCGATAAATGTTTTTGAAGATTTTTTGGTCGGGAATATTACGGCCAAGAAACAGTTCGATGTACAATCGTCTATGATTTGCCATCAGCAAGTCCATACATGAATAGCATGCCAGTCATTTTGGCGTTTGTATAGTCATTTATGGTAGAGAAATTCGCTAACTATTGAAGACACGTCAAACAACCAAACGTTACTTAATCTTAACAATTGGGACCGATACATGTGATGATTATTGACAAAACGTATTCAAATAAAATCCAATCAAACTCCCTAATTATATCCATAAACAGGACGTTCGAATGCCTATGATGTTGCCGAGATCATGAACAATGCATCTAATTCCTTTAAGGTTGACATCTTGAAGGTAGAGAGATTTAATAGAAAGGTTCAGAATCAAGATGGAGACGGGTTTAAATTTGAGCCATCAAACACGATATTGGTTACATTTAGGGGTCATGTTCTCCCCAAAAAATTTATTTTCAATCTCAATTCCCTACCTATTAACTGCATGCAATATGGCCACACTTCAAAGGTGTGCAAAAGCACTGTTAAATGTCCGTCATGTTCTGACCAACACAAATTTGAGAACTGTAGCAAAATGGACTATCCATGTTGCAATTTCTGCAAGGGCCCCAACTACACTAATGAATTTAGGTCGGCATTAGCTAAATGCATTTGCCCTGAATACGCCCGGCAATCCAAAATAAAGCAAGCCATGGCCTTTTATGGCTATTCTTTCCATAAAGGCTCTCAGCTTAATCCACTAATGTCAACAAACTTACTACGCAACTAGATAGAGACTTCCCCCAATCTTTGCCCACTACCAAAATCCTCCGGCAATCGTCCCGACAACTATTCTCCACAGCTTTATCATAACCTACCATTCCTGTTGCCTACCATAACCGACCAGTCAAAAATCCGGTCCTTTCGGTCTATGAACCGTCGAGAAAGAAATTTCCCAAACGAAAAAGATCGAATGGCAAGTCTCCAGAAAAACTTTGGTCCCAAAATCACCTATCTCTTCAATCCCTGCCCGGTCCCTCGACATATAACCCCCTAGCATACCCTCCCATAGATGCAAGAACTCCTTCCAATGCATCATTTATATATATCCTGGTAGAAATCCTTGCCAAAGCTCTTTAACAGTTTGCTATCCACAACCCAAACAAATCAATTCCGTCAATTTCTCACCTTCTCACGTCCCTTAATAATTTAGTACCTCAATCCAACAATGAGTCATGCGCCGATACGTCTGGTTAGTTGGAATATCCAATCTGAATATAACAAAAAACCTGAACTGTTACGCATGATGCATGAATTTAAGATTAATGCAGTTGCTCTGTGTGAAACTTGGATCCGTCCAAATAAACAATTTGCAATTCCTCGTTTTAGCTCTTTTCACAATTTACAAGAAGATGGTTATGGAAATGTTTCTTCTTTCTTTAGCCGAGATGTCTTTTTGAAATCTAAAATCCCTACTTTTAATGTTTTACCGTGTTTTCAATTTGTCCAGTCCTCTATGTCTAACCTTACCATTTTGCCATGTTACTGTCCCCCCAATCGATAGTTAAATAGAAATATATGGACACAAATTTTCTCATCCTTATCATCTCCTTCTATTATTGTTGGCGACTTCAACGCCCATCACCTACAGTGGGGTCAACATTACCATAACCGCAATGGATTGGAATTAGAAGCTGCTATAGACTCTTTGGGTCTCATTATTTTAAATGATGGATTGCCAACGAACATCTACATGAACGTTATCGATCTAGTTATAGCTGTACCCAATTGCCTTAAAATGTCATTCGACAACACTGCAAGACACTTATGGAAGTATTTATTTTCCTATCATTACTGAAATTCATTTCAATCAATCCCAATCTGCTCCTTATATCCATTACAATGCAATTCGTCAAAAAAAAATAGATTGGGTTTCATATAGAGAAATTATTTCTGCCAAACTTGAAAGCAATCCATTCCCAAATTACCAACAACTCATCTCCTGGCTTGTGGATGCTGCTAAATCATCCTCCCCAAAGCTCTCGACTTTTCCTTAAAAAGCCGAAAGAGCTCCTTGTCCATGGTGGGACAAAGAATGTTCTGAGGCGGTCAATAAAAGGAAACGCTTCCTCAACTTATTTTGCCGCACAGGAAAACTATCCCACCTTGACGCGGCTAGAAAAGCTATGGCCCAAGCAAAAAAGCTTCTGCTCCGCAAAAAAAGAGAAAGTTTTAAAGTTTTTTGCAGTTCTCTTAACAGAACCTCCACTCCGTCCTACGTATGGTCAACAATTAAAAAATTCTCTAGAATCCCTAGACCTGTTACTCAAATCAAAGATGAGACCTGGGTTTTAGATTTTATATCTAAACTAGCCCATCCATACGTGCAACACTAGTCGGTTGTCACTTCACTAGATGTTGCCAATTCTCTTCCGCATACACTCATCACTCACCTATTCAAATGAGCAAACTCAACCTTGTCCTTGCTTGCAGAAAAGATTCAGCCATGGGAAATGACAACATCTTTTATAGCATGTTACAAGAATCTACTTTGCACACAAAATCACATCTTGTTGAAATATTCAATACCTTCTTGGAACATGGAACAATAGTTGGAAAACTATCAAGATTGTACCCATCCCAAAGGGTAAACTTTTGCTGAACATAAAAGTTTTAGACCTATTGCCATTTCCTCTTGTGTTCGGAAATTTTTTTGAAAATATTATCAAAGGTCGATTGGAAAGATGATGTTAGATCAACTTTTTATTTGCAGGCTTTATTACAGGCTTTAGGAAAGGCCACAGTATCTATGAGAACGACACCACCTTATATTGTGATATTATCTCCGCTCTGGTCCAAAAAAAAAATGTCTATGTGTGACATTTCTAGATATAAAAGGAGCTTACAATAACGTGTACATAGCCTACTTAAAGTCTGTACTAGTCAATCTTAACCTGCCTCCTTTGTTCATCAACATCATCATAGAGCTGGTGGCTGAGAAACGGTTGTAATTGGCGGAAACTTCGGTTAAGGAAGGGCTTGTTACTTCATGTATCGGACTCCCACAGGGCAGCCCTCTCAGCCCTCTGCTTTTCAACATGTACATACATGACCTTGTACTTCTATTCCTTCGGTGAAAATTATATCTTACGCAGATAATTTTGCTATTTACTCTTCAGACTTCTTTTCAGACAGTGTTATCCGGAATATCAACCTAGTACTTACACAGACCTTTAATAGCCTTATTAGCAGAAACTTAGATCTTTCTCTTGACAAATGCAGAGCAATGTTTTTCTCAGGCCGGTCACGCAATATCATACCGTATAATGTTTGTCCTAGTCTTAATAACATTCCTATTGTCCGAGTACCCTTTTACAAATTTCTTTGACAACAAATTGTTTTGGAGTAACCACATCAACGGACTTCAGAAATCTTGTGACCAAGACATCAACATTTTGAGATGTGTGGCAGGCACTTACTGGGGAGGAAACCCGGAAATCATTCTTATTTTTTACAAAGCATTTGTTAGATCTCGTCTTGACTTTTCGTCTCACTTTCTATTGTTCTGCAGTAAATCCAACTTAAAAATTTTAGACAGAATTCAAAACAGGGCAATAAGAATCTGTATGGGAGCTATGAATTCCACTCTTATTAACGTTATGGAAGTAGAAGCTGGTATTATGCCACAAATGAGAAGAACGCTTCTTTCCAAGAGATATGTTGCCCAACTCTTTGGCATGGGTGGAGGCATGGCATATGATGTCTTGTCACAAACATCCCTTTTGGCCAGCAAAAGGTTGTCCTTTTATAGTTTTGGCATTTAATGAGATCTATCAATATGACCACGTGATTAATAAGAGCTTTTTTTCTAAATTATTTGTTTCTCCTTGCCAATCCTTGTCTATACAAGTTAGATACGATTCCTTCTCTCATAAATCCTTGTCTCCATCCGTGATTAATATCGTGTTTAAGGATTTCTCATCTCAACGCTGGCCCAACTACATTCAAATTTTTACTGACGGCTCGGTTCAACTCAACCCACGATCAGCCGCGTTTGGAGTGTGGATTCCGTCCTTGAAGTTAGAAGAAACAGGACAACTTCCTAATCTTTCATCTGTTTTTACCGCGGAACTATATGCCATTTATAGGGCTCTGTTCTTGATCTCGGTTAATAATTGTGCGAAAACTGTAATATTTTTTGACTCTCAGAGTTCCCTTGATGCTATATGTTCTTATGCATCTCGCATCAAAGGCAACATTTGGATCTCGCATATTATGAACATGATCTTCGAATTGCGAAGTAAAGGTCTCGTCACTCAATTTTGTTGGGTGCCAAGCCATGAAGGCATACTGGGCAACAAAAAAGAAGATTATGTGGCGTGACTGGGACATGGGAGGCGGTGTAATAATATCACTATTAATTACACCGATCTCTATGCCAGTATTCTGCAGGATAGTTTAAATTCTTGGCAACAACATTTTAATATCATTAGTCAAAACAAAGGAACTACCTACTTCAACCAGATTAATCAAGTGGTAAACCAAAAGCAATGGTTTAAGAAATTTCCTTTTCATTCTAAGATAGATGTTTGTCTTCTGAGTTGACTTAGATCTGGACATTTGCAATCCCCCTGGCATCTATTTAAAATAAATATTGTGGACAACCCACTCTGCGTATGTGGTGAAGTAGGTACTATCGATCATCTATTTTTTGAACGCCCTCGATTCACTATGGCTTAATCTATCTTAATGCAAAACCTTATCTCATTGGATATCCATTTGCCGACGAATATGGCTCTACTCGTTTCTTCTAAAAACGCCAAAGTGTACAGTTGTCTACTTCTGTACATTAAACACAATAATATAGTTCTGCAATATTCTACGTTTATCCTTATTCTTATTATCCTAATAACTCATCCAGACCGAGAGTCCCCCCTGTGTTGTGACAGAGTCGCCGGAGCTCCGACTCGAGAAGAGTACTCATCCTATGTTTTTCCATTTCTTGTTACTAATGTTATCACTGGCGCTCGCATATGTACGTATTTGTATATGTGGCAGTAACCAGTGATTTTTATTTCTCTAGTGTATGTGTAAAGGCGGTTTTTGGCAACAATGTACGAAAGCGTGAAGCAAACGTACGAGCCAAGATAAGTGAGAGCTCACTCACAACGGAGCTGTCACTCCAGAATTTAACAACAAATCTCTGTATAATTGTCTCTTGTGCTTTATTAACCTAAGAATGTAAGCAGAAAAGGGGTAATTATGATATGATTTTAAAACTTTAGAGGTATTACGTTTAATGCATGACGAAACAGTTGATGAGAATGATGTTATAACACTAGGTGAGATGATAGGGTTACAGCTGATGAACGAAAAAACCTTCAAAAATTTAATTAATTTTATATAGAAAAAAATTTGTTTATTAAAATATTTTATAGTACGTTCTTCGACCTCTGTACATGTAATTTTTAAGAAAATTTTGATTATTTGAAATGTATTCTGAGGTACCGCCACATCTCAAAGGCTTCAAGTTTGTTCATTGATGCTGTTTTCATTGTCCATCCCTCCATACCGTAATGGAAAATCGACAATATAAAACACTTGACGAGCCGTAGCTTGAGGCTGATATCAAAGTCAGTGTAGGTTAAGACTTTTTTAACTTCATAAATGCGCTACGTGCAGGTCCGATGTCCATTTCTCAGTGAGCCATGTACCCAGATATTTAAATTTGTTCACCTGTTCAATTGGTAACTCGTCAAATGTTAATCTGTCATTCCTCGTTGCGTTTGGGTCTCTGCTAATAACCATAAACTTTGTTTTTTCAGTGTTGATGTTCAATCTCATTTGTCTACTATGTATTCCTACGCTATTAACTAATTGTTGTAGATCCTCTATGATTTTGGCTATTAGTATTGTGTCGTCCGCATATCGAATGTCTTTTATCCAGTTTCCGTTAACTTTAATGCCTTTTTTGATATTGCCAAGTGCTTCTTGTTAAACAGAAGAGGTGATAGAACGCATCCCTGTCTGATTCCTCTACAAATCTGTATTAGTTTGGTTACTTCATTGTCAATTTTAACTTGTGCTGTTTGGTTCCAATAAAGGTTCTTAATACATCTGATGTCTTTTTGGTTAATATCTAGGTTTTTAAGGATTTCGATAAGCTTGTGATGTTGAACGCAATCAAACCCCTTCTCGTAATCTATGAAGCCTAGGTATACACTTTTTCTCTGGTCGTAACAGTTTTGCCCAAGGACTTGTATTGAGGTCATTGCTTTCCGTGTGCCCAAGCCTTGCCTGAACCCAAATTGAGTTTTACTTTTTGTGTCTTTAAGGTGTGGCTCATAAGGCTAATCAGTCTATGTTATTCACATTTTTTGGCGGTTTTCTTTATCGGGAAAGGGATAAACGTTGACGTGAGCCATTGTGCAAGGTATTTAGCCGTATCGTATATTTTATTGAAGATTTTGTGTAAAGCGGAGATACGTTTTTCATCCAGGAGTTTGAGGATTTCTGAAGAAAGTTCATCCGGTTGATTTTGCAGTATGTATAACTATTACTACTTTACTCTTGCTAATTGAAAGACCTGTTAAGTTGTTCTCTTCCTCAATTGCCCTATGATGTTTTTCATCTGCAAATAGTTTCTTGATGTAGTTTTTTCAAATGTGATTTTTCTGTTGTATATCTATTGCAATTTGATTTTGTCGATTTACTAACATGGAGATATTAATTTTTTGGAAAGTTGCTGCTGTCTCCTTTAGTTTTTTTATGGAGATTGAAGTCATCATGTAGAGCCTGCAGTTGTTCAATTTTTCTACATTCACGGTTCAGCCACTCGTTTTTCTCTGTTCTAATTTTTTTCCGAATCTGCTTATGTATGCACTTATATTTGTTGCTCTGATTCTTAACTTTTTGCCGTTTTTTCATTAGTGTAAGAATTTCTTCTGTCGTCCATGTTTGTTTTCGGCCTTGTGTTTTATATCCAACTTTGTGTTGTGTGCTGCTTAATAGAATCTCTCTCATTTGGCCCCATATATAGTTTATATCTTCTTGTTCCATATTTTTAGATAACTTGCCCTTGATTTGCTTGCTAATTTCCGTTGTTACTGCCGCTTTTAAATCTTCCTGTTTAAGTTTAGCAAGATCTATCTTCCGCTTAGAAGTTGTTTTGATAGGTTTTGATAGGTTGCTCTTGATTGACGCCATCAGTAGTGTATGGTCAGATGGGACATCTGCTCCTGGGTAGGCATGCCTTTGTAATAGATGAACCAAGCCTTTTATTAATTAGTATAAAGTCTATTTGATTTCTGATTATATTATGCGGTTGGTCTGCTGGGGATTTTCACGTGTACAGTTTGCGGGCTGGTAGTCGAAACCGTGTGTTGCTTACTTTTATATTTTCCTCTTTGCAGAATTGCAAGAGTCGGTTTTCTCTTTTGTTACGTACCCCTAATCTAAAGGGGCCAACAAGGTCTTCAAATTTCTCATTCCCCAGTTTTGAGTTAAAATCCCCCATTCCTATGTTTATGTCTTGTTTTTTTTCGAAAGTTTGAGTAGATATTTTATCTCAGAGTAAAATTTTTCTATTTATTCTTCTGCTGCATTGGCCGTTGGAGCGTATACCTAAATGATGTTGAGATTTACGAGCTTGGCATTGATTTTTAATAATGCTGTTCTTTCAGAGTAGAGGTAAAATTGGTGACGCACCTTGCGAGAGGTTTAGAGATGAGAAATTAAACTCTTTTCCTGTGATTCCTGTCTTGATTACCCGAGTAGTACAGGGTATACCTCGAAGTTGCGCATTTTTCTGAGTATGGCAGCCAATTCTCGGCTATGATTATTATGTCTATGTTAAGTCTTTTTGCTTCTTGGGTTAGGTTTATTAGTTTTCCTTCTTCGTATAGGCTTTGTACGTTCCAGGTTCCTATTCTGATTTTATTTTGTATGTTTGATCTTGTGGCTTCATTAAAGTCCGTTCCTCCCGGAGATCCGATTCATTATATTACATTTATTAAAGTTATAAATATACTTGAATTTAGGAGGTGGTAAGAATTTTACATTGATTTGGGTATTGCAAGGTAGTCGGAGCAGAGATCAGGAATAACGTTAACTGACTGGATAAGTTGTTTTAAACTAAATGTGCAAAGAAGTATATCAGGAGTAGTACATTGATTATTTGACATTATAAATGTTAAAGAAGTAGAAATTTTGGTAAAGTCGGAGTTGGAGAGAAATTGTTGGTTAAAACTACTTTCCAAAAACTATTGTATGAGTGCTCCGCCCACCCAGTCGGCTGTTTGTTATCTAATTTCTGCATCACTAACACTTGGGTGGGTGGGTGGGTCACTCCAATTGAAACTAATCACCAAAAACTATTGTATGAAAACCCCGCCCACCCACTCGGCTGTTTGTTATCTAATTTCTAGAGCAACTTAACAGTTGGGTGGGAGGTTGGGCCACTCCAGTTAAAACTTATTACCAAAAACTATTGTAAGAATGCCCCGCCCACCCACTCAACTGTTTGTTATCTTATTTCAGATCACTAACACTTTGGTGGGTAGGCCACTCCAGTTGACACTAATCACCAAAAACTAAACTATTGTATGAAAGCCCCGCCCACCCAAGGTTTCAGAATGACCATTGATAGATACTATATGCACTTTCACGTTGCTCTATAACAACACCATTTTAGCCCTTAGTGAACTGGCACTCTAAGTAAGTGCGTGTGAGAGTGTTCTGAGTAAACGCATGTGTATAAGCTTTAATACGTTTAAAACGATATCTTTCGACCACCGGAAAACCTTCGATGAGAGCAGCCACGCCGCTCTCGCACCCCCAAACTGCGCCCAACGTGGTGCATTGAATGGCATGGTGCCTTGACGTCCCCATAAACCTAAACTTGAGAAGAGACCAAAGAAAAAAAACTTTACTACCGTCGCATATGCGTCTTCACCGCCGACTACCAACCAAAAGGGTCACTTGGGTCATGTCACCAACCCAAACCTCCGCCGACGCAAGGGTGTTGAGTACTCTGGAATCACTAAATAGTAACCTGGAACAAGTCAAGCAATGCTCATCTACAAAGCTACCACAGAATTCAAAGAAGTAAACCAGCACATAGTCTTCAAAGAAGCTAAAGAAGATCTCATGCAGCCGCTCATAACCACACAAAAGATCAATACTGCCACAAAAAAGCGGAATGCTTCGGTTCAGTGTTAACTGCACTTGCCACCATCAGCAACATATTCAAATACAACGCAACTGATGGATGATGCTTCACTGCAGACATCCACTACCCAAACGTAGCCGAAGACGCAATGTCAAGAAATCCAAAAAAAAAAACAGACTAAAACTAAACCGTCTCTCCTCAAAGCGGATGCTAAAGAAGACGTTGAAGCAGATACGCGTGGCCCACATCAGTACCCCCGACATAGTAACAACCATCACTACCACTGACTGAAACAAAATTCAGCAAAATAAGCCAACACGAGAACCCGACCACAGCAATAAACATTGGCAAACCTGATTTTTCAGCATTCTTAAAAGAGAAGAAAGAAGTCGGCCAGTAACAATTACCTACTCAAGTGGACACTGTGCAAACCCGCAATTTTGCGCAAAACCAAAAGACTTCTAAGCGGATGCCACCGCGTAATCTTAGAGATCTCCTCCTAAACTTGAACCCGTGCCACAAGTGGTTTAAACATTTCAAACCACCGCACCACCTAAACTCAGTAGAATCCGTGACACTTGACAGTAGACTACTCCCTTACCCGAGCAATAGTGTCAAGAACCACGTCAAACCTAACCTAAAACAACCAAACGGAAAACAAAGCCAAACTACCACTTAAGTGGGTGGCTAGGGCACTCCAGCAAAAACTATTGTATGAGTGCCCCGCCCACCCACTCGACTGTTTATTATCTAATTTCTGGATCACTAACACTTGGGTAGGCCACTCCAGTTAAAAACTAATCACCAAAAACTATTGTATGAGTGCCCTGCCCACCCTCTCAACTGTTTATTATCCAATTTTTGGATCACTAACACTTGGGTGGGTGGGTGGGACACTTCAGTCAAAACTAACCACAAAAAACTTTTGATTGAGTGCTCGACTGTTTATTATCAAATTTCTAGATCGCTAACACTTGGGTGGGTGGGTAGGCTACTTGAGTGGGTGGGCAAAGCACTCATACAATAGTTTCAACTGGAAAAGCCCACCCACCTACCCATCTAAATGTTGGTGATTAGTTATCCAGAAATTAGATACAAACACTCGAGCGGGTAGGCGGGGCACTCATACAATAGTTTTCAAAAAGTTTTCAAGTTCAAGTTTCAACTGGAGTGGCCCACCCACCCACCCAAGTGTTGATGATCCAGAAATTGAATAACGAACACTCGGGTAAGTGGGCGGGCACTCATCCAATAGTTTTCGGAAATTAGTTTCAATAGGAGTGACCCACCCACCCAAGTGCCAGTTATTCAGAAGTCAAATTAGAAACACTCAACACAACCTAAGTGTTAATGATCCAGAAATTAGATAAGAAACCCTCAGGTGGGCGGGTAGGCACTCATACAATGGTTTTCGTAAGTAATTTCAACACGAGTGCCCCACCCACCCACCCAAGCGTTAGTGATCCAAAAAATGCATAACAAACACTCGAGATGGTAGTCGGGCACTTATCCAATAATTTTCACCCACCCACCCATCCAAGTGTTAGTTATCAAAAAAATAGAAAACAAACACTCAAGTAGATGGGCGGGGCAGTCATACAATAGTTTTCAAAAAAAAGTTTTAATTCGAGTTTCCCACCCACCCGTCCAAGTACGAACTATCAAAAAATTAGATAACAAACACTCAAGTGGGTAAGCGGGGCACTTTTACAATGGTTTTCAGAAAGTAGTTTTAATTGAAGAAGCTCACCCACCCACCCAAGTGTTAGTGATCTAGAAATTGGATAACAAACACTCGAGTAGGTGAGCAGGGCACTCATACAATAGTTTTCAAAAAGTAATTTCAATTGGAGTGGCCCACCCACCCAAAAGTTATCAAGAAATTAGATTACAAACACTCAAGTGGGTGGGCGGGGAACTCATACAACGGTTTTCAGAAAATAGTTTCAATAGGAGTAGCCCACCCACCCACCCAAGTGTTAGTTATCTAGAAATTAGTTTAGAAACATTTGAGTGGGTGGGCGGGGCACGCATACAATAGTTTTCGGGAACTAGTTTCAACTGGAGTGGCCCACCCACCCACCCACCCAAGTGTTAATGATCTAGAAATTAAATAACAAACAGTCGAGTGGGTGAGCGGGGCATTTATACAATGGTTTTCGGAAAGTAGATTCAATTGGAGTAGCCCACCCACCCACCCAAGTGTTAGTTATCCAGAAATTATAGCATGCCGGTGTTGGGCGGCTTTTACAAAGATGTTATCTTCAATGTTAGAAGTTGGGTGAAAATATACTAGGAAATTAAGAATTAAATCTTGTATGAATGGGATTGCAAAATAGAGACATTTAATGCATTGTTAATGCTGGGAGAGTTATAAAAAAGTTTTAAAATTGACAAAATTGTTAAAAATGTTTTTTAAGTTTGTTGATAATTTCTAAACTTGTTTCAAAATTGTCAAAAATGTTCCTTAAGTCTGTTGATATATTTTAAAATTGTCAAAAATATTCGAAAATTATTAAAAATGTTACTAGATCGTTAAAAAGGTTTCAAAATTGACAAAAATGATTTAAAAGTATAAAAAAACCTTCCAAAATTGTATAAAAGTATCAAAAACGTTCTATAAATGTCAATAAAAAACCCAAAATTGTCAAAAATGTTTTCTCAAATCTGTTCAAAAATATTCTAAAATTTGTTTTTTATTAAAATTATTTGATAGTTTTTTGCGACCTACTCAATATACCTCTTAAAACCCAAATTTGAGTTGCGTCCCAAAGTTAAGAATCACTAAGCTAGAGAGTAGAGGTTTAAAAATAAAGGTTTAGAAATTTCAGTTCTAGGTTAATTGTTTCTTAGAATTTTGTAGATTTATTAGATTTTGTGCAAATGTGGTTGACTCATATTATTAATATTTTGTTGGTCATAAATTTTTTACTAAACTTTTTTTTATTAATTATTTTATTAGCAACACAACTCACTATTTAAATTAGGTTTGAGTAATGAGAGCGAGGCTTTTCTACTATAACTTTTATTGCAATTGGTTCCAGACTAATTTGATATTAATATATATTCTAAGAAGCACAGAATATAATTTAAGAAAAGTAAAATCATTTACAATCGATTAAAAATGAATAAAACAAATTAAACAAATATGAAATATAATTTTAAACAATCAAAAATGCATTTTAAACATTTAGAAACTAAGATATTGAATGTATCAAAAATTCAAAAAAAATATAATACCAATAAATATTTTAACTATTAAATAAACTTAAAGTAAAACTCTTACATACATAGTGCAAATATTTCATTCTTAATGCTAGAAAAAAGTTCGCAAACAAACACTATATTTAAATAATTCATCAAAATACATAAATATAAAATTAAAAAACTTATTATTTTAATTTATATGAACATCACTCAAACATTATTACATATTCTAACAAATTATATTATATAACGTAATTGTCAAAACTTGCATTATTTTTTATTCAAAACAGTAATTACATTTTTTTATGTTTCAGTTGCCGTCAATCACGAATGCGGTAAGTGGGAAAAGTTCTTAAATGTTTCCACGCTTCTAAATCATTTTTTAATTATTAACTTGGCGCAATTTGAATCGATTAAATCTAACGACGTGCAAACATAACAATAATAAAACAGTTAAATTGACATTGAACTTGAACCGTGTCGCGATCACGCACCTGCTCAATTATTTTCATCCGCTCACGGATTTAATAAATATTTTTTATATTTGTTTTTCATAACATAATTCATTTTCCAACACAAATTGTGATCGATGTATTTGTCTTCCAATTAAACCAACCTTGATATTATTTAATAACATTTGTAATTATTTAATGTTTGTTCTTGTTCCGAGGTGATTTTTTGTCCTGATGAATTAGTAAAAAAATTGTTCCTGTCCGGGAGCAGGTGTGGTGTTCGCGCTCGGCGAGTCTTGACCTTAACACAAATCCTTCCGGAAATCGTATCGACACTGTAGTAGACTGTATGTCTCTATTAGAAAGTGTTTTGTAAAGTAATGATTATAAAACCAGTATGATGCAAATTAATTTGTCATATGGTTTTTTAATATAATGCAATTTAATTTACTCGGTTTTAATAAAGGACGCGATTGTCGACATTGGGGATTATCGAATGGTATAAAATGTATAGACCTTAATGCGTATCAATTTGCAAACTTAATACGCTACCCACACGACGGTGCTAACATTGAGTTTGAAGTTATTAAAGAATTCGTGGTATTTTTAAAAGTGTGTGTCATTTATAAACCAGTTGAATATTAAAAAAAAATATATGTAATTATTTGATAAAATAATAATAATAAAAATGTATTGTGTGTAAAGTAAATATACATTGTCCGGAAAGTAGACGCTAAGTAGGCCATGGAATTTTCATTTTTCGTCGGGCAACTTTCATTATCGTGGGTGTTTTGGAACTCTTATACGGATTACTGGATTAGATCACTTTTGCAATTGGGGATTGCGTAAATATAATAAATGGCTTAATTTAAGAGATATATTATAAAAAAATTAAAATGTATGTATTGGGAATTTTGTAATCATTTTTGAATTTACAATGTATTATTATTTGATAAATAGCGAACATAATGTTGCAATATATATTTTTTTCACTCTCAGTTGATACGGATAGTCAAACATCTATTTAAAATGGTGGATGCGCAACTGCTAGATGTTGTAATCTTTAACTGAAAATATTGTCTGGGAAATTGTTTCAAATTAATAATATTTTAATATATCTCAAAAAATTGTGATTAGTCGTAATCATCTCCACTCACAGATAAGCATCCGGGCTCTAAAAATGACTAAAATGTACATCTTCTACCAATTGTATTCCACACGTGTTTAATAGGTGATAAGTCTGGAAAACAAGAAGGCCATAAAAGTAAATCAACATTAGCTAGTTCTAGGAATTTTATAGTAATCTTAGCTGTATGCGGCTTTGCACTATTTTGTTGGAAAATAGGAGTTTACAACTTTCTCAGATAGGACAATAGTCTTTGTTCTAGAACCGTGGTAATATAGCTACTTGAGAGTAAATGATTAAATTTTCCGGTAAACTGGTCAAACGGAAATTTTTTAGTTAGTTCTCCAAAAATTGGACCCGAGAAGCGACAAGCCAAAGAGCTCAATATTTACGTTCTGTAGTGTTTGTAGGGCGTCCAGGTCGTAAATTTTTGCTGTTTTCCCTGTTCTTCAATTTATCTACTTCAAAATTGAGCTATGACACTTCTGCCAATTTGTTGGGCATTATCACTAATTGACAATTTTTTTTCTTTAAGCCCGATTACTCTACCGCGTTTTAAATTGCTTATTTGTTAAAAAATCCACGTTAACAAACTTTGGGCATATTTTGAATTAAATAAGAAACTTGTCGATGTCTCAACAACAACCACTCTTCCGCGGTGTTAAAGGGCAATTTAAAAATAGCTCATTAGTGTCTAGAATAATCCCTAAAGGAAGTACCCTGCTGGGTCAACGAATAATATTACGACCAGATTAAAACTAATATATTATTTATATCGCCTATATCCTCTTGAATGACCGGATTACATCATAAACACATTTCTAAGAAGTATTGTGGCACACCTGGGATCGTCTAACAATCACCCCACTAAGAAATGGAAGGGATTTTTCAAAACATATATATATATATATATATATATATATATATATTTAATTATTTTGTATTAACAAGTAGTTATAAAACACGATCGATAAAGAGTATATGCTCTCGATACAATCTACATCTTTTATATATCAAATTAATTGTTATTTAGTTTTTATGTTTTAATAATAAATCAGTTTAAAACATTTGTGAATTTTATTAAACGGACTTACACAACTGTAAAGTCAGCAACAAAACTAATCAATTGATTTGCTCAATAAAACTGTAATGTCACAGTTACTAGCAATGAAATTTCTTTAATTTTTATTTTAAGGTAAATTGATCAAATACCTATCATGACTTTTTGTTAAAACATTTTTTTCTTCTTCCTCTTTAGTTAGGATTAGATTCTGTTTTTCTTTCAACATATAAAATCGCAGTTGGGACGCTGAGCTCCAACTTTTATACCATCTTGTTCGTGGTCTTCCCGTTTTTTTTTTTTAATGTTACAAACCCCGTTTTGAAAATTTTTGGCAGTCTGGTTTTGTTCATTTTGTCTACATGGCCTCTCCACTACCGCCTTTTGTTTTGAGCTCATCTTACCACATTTTGAATATCGCACTCTGCTCTGACGTCTTTGCTTCTTATGTGGTCCCGGAGATTGCGTCCTACCATGCATCTTAGAGTTCTCATCTGTGTTGTTCTTATAAGTCGTTTTGTAGTGGCGTGTTCTGCTCTGGTTTTGATGGCGTATGTCATAATGGGCCTGACACTGGATTTGTAGATTCTTGCTTTGCTTTCTACAGTCATGTGCTTGTTTTGCCATATTATATCTCTGTCAGGTACTACGATATTAGATCTGCTTTTGTTGTTTTTACTTTCACTTCTTCTTTTAAGTTCCTGTCGTTTGTTATGTTGGCTTCCAGGTATTTAAAGTGCATGACCTGTTTGACGTTGTATATGGCAAGCTTACGTCTACGCGGTCACTAGATATCGTAAAAGACTGTGTTTTAGTCGTGGATATCAGCACGTTGAACTTTGAAGCATTTTTTTTCAAACTGGTGGAGCATCCTTTGCAAGTTGTTTTTGCCTTCAAAAATCAGCATCGCATCATCCGCATAGCATACAATTTGTATCTCTTCATATCCCATCCGGTACCCCTTTCCAGCCATCTTGACTTCAATTATTACTTTGTTCATTATAGTATTGTATAGGGCTAGACTTAAGCTGTCTCCTTGCCTTATTTCGGTTGATACGGGCACTTTGCTAGATAGTTTGTCTGCTACTGCTACATAGACGCTGATTAGATGTAGGATTCTGTCGTTGATGTATTTTTGTAGCTGATGCTGGTTTCAAATTTTGTGTGCAGTATTTTATTTTTATCCTTACCGCTATATATAAAGAGATATTTTTAGTATTTTTTTTTTCTATCTTTCTAGTTTCCGAGAGTGCGCAGATGTCGATTTTGTGTCTTCTAGAAGGATTTCCTAATCTTTGTTGCTTAGGGATTGTTGCTGACTTCACAGTTGTGTAAGTCCGTTTAATAAAATTCACAAATGTTTTAAACTGATTTATTATTAAAACATAAAAATTAAATAACAATCAATTTGATATATAAAAGATGTAGGGTATATCGAGAGCATGGACTCTTTATCTCTAGACACTAATGAGCTATTTTTCAATTGCCTTTAACACCGCGGAAGAGTGGTTGTTGTTAGAACATCGACATTCCGGCGGCCTTGAAAGATTCTCTTTTAATAAATAAGAAGTGGACAAAGTTTTGTAACTGGTCTTTTATAAGACCCATCTCTAGACTGAACGGTTGCTGCTCGGATAACTCCATCTAAACCGGAGTGGACTTCAGTGATTCGCCCTCTTCTCCATTTAAGTGGTGGTAGGTTATTTTCTTTGATTATGACAAGTTCACCCACTACGATGTTTGCTGTGTTGTTTCTCCATTTGCTTCTTGTTTGAAGGCATCCTAAATACTCCTTGCTCCAACGGGCACAAAAATGTTGTCTGAGTTGTTCCATCCTTTGCCATCGAGAAAGTCTATTTAAGTTGATGTCTTGTACATTTGGATATACTGGTGCAGTAAGGGCTTCCCCAATTAGGAAATGTTCAGGAGTTAGAATTTTCTGATTATTTGTATCTTCTGACAGTTCCATCAACGGTCGAGAATTGAGTATAGCTCCAATTTGTGTTAAGACAGTTGTTAATTCTTCTAATGTGACTGACGCGTTGCCCAATGTTTGTTTTAGTAGTAGTTTGGTAGATTTTAAAGCCACTTCTCACAACTCTCCAAACGTTGGTGCTCTTGGTGGGATAAAATGCCAATTTATTCCAGCTTGTTCTAAATTGAAATGAATGATTTTTTGTGTAGCTGTCGACTCAAATATTGCTTTAAGCTCTTTTAACTCTGCGTTTGCTCCCACAAAATTCTTTGCATTATCGGAATACATGTTTAGTTTGTTGCCTCGACGTGAGACAAATCGTTTCATTGCCGCTATAAAAGTTTCAGTCGACATGTCTGAAACTGGTTCTATGTGCACTGCCTTTGTGCTCATGCACACAAAAATAGCAATGTATGCTTTCACCTTTTTCTTGCTTCTTTTATAACCATCATTTACGAGAATAATGCTTTCGGTGCGGTTTTGTAGCATATTACACATCTTTTTATACAATTGTGTATTGTTCGTCTTCCGCCTAGAGCCCAATATGTGCATCTCATTGCAGTTTGTGTTGGTTGTACCACGCAATGAAAGTTGATTTGGTAAAAAGGTAAAACTATAGGAAACTTTTGTGCATATGGTACTGAGGAGTTACGTAAACGTCCGCCTACTCGAATAATGCCGTCTTTGTCTAAGAAAGGATCTAAAGAATACAGTTTGCTGTGTTTGTTAACTGAATCTGGTAGGGTCGCAAATTCTTCTTGAAATGCCGCCTTTTTAACAAGTGATGTTGTTGCTTTAGACAATTCCCTTGTTGTTAGAACACCACTTGTTCGATCTGCTGCTTGGCAGTTTTCTTTAAACCTGTGCAGGTATGCTACAACGTTGGTTAGGTTAGGTTAGGTTAAGTTAGGTTACAGGGAGGGACGTAGAAAAAATATCAGTGGTGCTGGCTTCAAGTAGAGATACGGAAAGGGTCAGGAAAGTAGTAGAATGGGCCTCGGAAGGTACAAGCCTTCAGCTGACGGTTCACACTCCCAGGCCTAAACGAGCGGAGGTAGAACCCGCACCGGCAGGGGAAGGGAAAAAAGATAACTGGGCTAAAGTGGCAAAAAAGGGTAGGTCCCAAAGAAAAACAGTAGATCTTTTGGTCGACGGAAAACAATTGGGTACGACTTACGCAGATTGGTTGAGAGCGCTGAAAGCCAGGGTAAGCGTGGAAGCCACTAGGGTAAAAGTAGTGGACGCTAGAGAGACAACATCAGGGGTATTAAACTTACCTTGCAGGGCGGAGGAGAAAAACCTCTTACCGCCTTCAGGGAAGCCGTCAATAAGGGGCAAGCTACGCAGGTAACGGTAAAGCATCTCAATAGGACAGAAATGGTCTTGGTGTGGGGCATCGATGTGGCGATGAAGGCGGAAGAGGTCAAGGAAACAATTGATAAATTGGTCGGGACGGAAGGGGGGAGTGGCTGCAAGGTGAACAGCTTAAAGAGCCAAGCAAGTAGGCAGGATCGACAAGACCAATTTGCGGTTGTTTCCTTGGAGAAAGGTCCCTGGGCTAAGTTGATAAGCATGGGCAGAATAAGTATAGGGTGGGCGCGGTGTCGTGTAGAAGCATACGCAGATATAGAACGGTTTTATAAGTGCCAAGAACTTGGTCACATTGCGGCCAAGTGTTTCTCAAGCGAGAGGGCGCAACGACGCTGCTTTAAGTGTGGAAGCGAAGGACACTTGGTCAGCCAATGTAAAGAGGAGGAAGCTCGCTGCAGCACGTGCAATAAGCAGGGGCACAGAACCGCGTCAATGGCTTGTCCTACATATAGGGAAATGGTCAAGGTCAAAAAGAACATGATGGCTTCACACAACTCAAAATGATGAACGTTGTTCAAGTAAATTTAAATAGATCGGCTGCTGCTACAGACCTGGAAATGCAACAGGGGGCAGAGATTGAGGCGGACATTGCTCTAATCTTCGAGCTCAATCTGCGAGCGGCAAAAGCAAGTGCATGGATACTAGATGAAGAACAAAACGCGGCCGTTGTAGTGCTTAACACCAGCCTGGGAATTGGAAAAAGAGGTAAGGGTTTTGTATGGGTGCAACTGGGTGGGAGGTATTACGTGTACTGCTACGCTTCACCGAACAAGACGCAGCAGGACCTCGCGGCAGTGCTAGAAGGCATAGAGAAGCAGCTGGGTGGTTGGCTCAGGGACGCCGTAATTGGGGGGAGTGCCTTTTATGGGGTGGCAGCGTTAAAGATGGGAGAGGGCGTTTGCTGGCTGAGTGGGCTGCGTGCCGAGATCTCACCCCCATAAACGATGGGGTAACACCCACTTTTTAGAAGCGGGGTGCTGAGTCACATATAGACGTTACCCTGTGTGGAGTAAGAGTGGTGGGGTTGGTAACAGGGTAGCAGGTGCTGGAGGAGGAATGCCTCAGTGACCACCAACCTATTAACTTTCAAATAAAAACAGCGACAGCGGCAGCAGCAAACGTAAGAGACGCAAAAGGGAAAGGGTGGGTAACTTCAAGGGAAGGGTTAGAAAACGTTTGCAGGGACTTCAAGGGGATGGGAATAAGGGTAGGGGACAGCCCGGCTACACTATGTGGTAGCATAAGCCGTCTATGCGATTTACACTTCACCAGGAAAGGGCGCCTACATGGGAGGCGCGCAAAGTACTGGTGGAATGACAAAATTGCGGATGTGCGCGTGAAATGCAACCGGGCTCGAAGAATATATAGTAGAGCCAAAGCCACGAGAAAAAACCATGTGCAGCTGAGGGTAGAATATAAAGGGTTGCGGAAAAAACTAGGAGGTCTAATCAAATCTGCCAAAAGGAGAAAGTGAAACCTCTTGGTAGAGGAGGTAGACAAAGACATATGGGGTAGGGGCTTTAAGATAGTTATGGGAAAAGTAGGGAGAACGCTGCCCAAAGTTTTGCCAGAAACTATTAAAACGACCGTAGTTGAGCTCTTTCCTAAGCAGGAGGAGAAGGTGGTCAGGAGGTGGCGTGTAGAGACGGGGGTAGTCCTTCCGTTTACGGAAGAAGAACTTAGGAAAGCCTAAAAAAAATGCGCTCTGGAAATGCGCCAGGACCTGACGGAATTCCTGCGGAAGTGGTCAAAGCCCTGGTTGATCGGTGCCCCGAGGTGTGGCTAGCCACGCTTAAAAAGTGCCTAAATAACGGAGAGTTTCCAGAAGTCTGGAAAAGGGCGGGGCTTGTTCTCTTAGACAAGGGGAAGGGAGGGGTAGGTGCAAAGGCGTTTCGACCTATATGTCTCCTGGACGTGGCGGGGAAGCTGCTCGAGCACATGATAGCGGGAAGGCTGTTGGAAGCTCTCCAAGGGGATCAAGCCTTCAGCGAGCGCCAGTACGGGTTTAGGAAGGGACGGTCAACCCTGAACGCGCTTGCTGAGGTAAACGCAGCAGTAAGAGCTGCAAAAAATTTTAGCTTTACGCACAGGAAGGCATGTGTTCTAGTTGCTCTAGACGTGAAGAACGCGTTTAATACGGCTAACTGGGGAGGGATATTGGAAGCTTTGGAGGGCAGGGGTGTTTCCAAATATCTGCTAAATATTATTAGCAGCTATTTGTGGGACAGGGTTTTGCTAGTAAGAGAGAGTGGGGAAAGGGAGGAAGTAATTTTAACGGGGGGGGGGGGGGTGCCACAGGGATCAATTCTACGCCCCACGTTGTGTAACGTCCTCTACGACGACGTGGTAGGTCTGGAAATGCCACTGGGAGTTGAAAAGGTAGCTTACACCGACGACTTGGCGGTGATAATTACGAAGCGCTCTAGGGGGGAACTGAAAGAAACGGGAAACCGCGCTCTAGCCCTTATAGAGCGTAAAATCAACGCGCTGGGCCTTAAATTGGCCCCAGAAAAAACGGAACTTGTGGTGCTCTTTTGTTCAAGAAGAGTGCCACAAGTGGAGATGACCGTTTCAGGAATTAACGTCAAGTCGCAAAGTTGGCTAAGGTACTTGGGTGTGACGCTAGGTACTAACCTAGCGTGGGGATTGCATGTGAGAGAGGTGTGTGAGAGAGCAGAGAAAGCGGTCCGGTCCTTAGCAGGGCTAATTCCAAACCTGGGGGGAGCAAGATCTTCCTCCAAGCTCCTGTTGTGCTCGGTAGTCTCCTCCATAGTGCTCTATGGGGCCGAAATATGGGAGGATGCCGTGTGCAACAACAAATGGCATAAGGAGTTAGTTCTGCGGACTCTGAGGAGGTGTTGCCAGAGGGTCTGCAGCGCATACAGGACAGCGTCGACGGCGGGCCTTCTGGTTGTGGCAGGCACGAAGCCGTTTGACAACCAATCTGTTTGTTAATAAATTTAATAGTATTTTAGATTATGCAGAATCCTAGTATCAAGAAAAATACAAAAAGGACTTATAATGGAACATTACGCATAGCAGCCCAGTGAACTCATACAGATAAGATTAATTTATACGCCAAATTTTTGTAATTATGTAAAAAAGTTAAGTGGAAGACCAGCCTTAGGCTGAACTTTGCCGTTTTCTTGTAGTAAATATAAAGAAATAAAGACGCTACTATTACTATCTTGTGGTGCAAGTGAAAACGGCGGTCTGGGAGGGTCGCTTTAATAAGTGTGAAGCGGAAGAATGGATCTGGGAGGAATGGCAAAAGAGTTGGGATGATTGCGTGTCAAGTGGAGGTGGTAGCAAACCAGCATGGTCCAGACGGCTTATCACAGACGTGACTTGCTGGGTGGGTCGGGGCCATGGTGAGATAAACTACTACCTCACGCAGGTACTAACGGGACATGGTTGTTTCCGGGCGTACCTGCATTGGATGAAATTGATTGAAAGTGATGAATGTCTGTACTGTGGGCAAAGGGATACGTTTGAGCACACCGTGTTTCATTGCGAGAGATGGATGGAGACGCGTGAAAGAGCAAGAGTGAAACTGATGGGAGAGAGCTTGAACCCGGATAACATAGTGGTAGTAATGCTGCCTTCGGTGTCCAATTGAGACATCGTGGCCATTGTGATAGGGTCCATGCTACGTATGAAAGAAGAGGAAGAGAGGGAGTTAGCTCCATGGTGTGAGGTGAATGAAGCGGGCAGGGAGGAGGGGCCATAGCTACTTGTTAATGTTTTTGTAAATGTAAACTCAGTTCTTATGTATGTTTTGTAAACTGTTTTGTCAATTATGTATATTTGTGCGCCCAAAATTGGGTAAACATCCAAAACCACAAAAAAAAAAGTGGTGGTCAATTTGTGATTGCAACCGAAGTTGGGCGCGCGGAAACCTCCACCTCGACGTAATACTTAAATGCAATTCCGAGATGGAGAAAGATCGTTATTTCCGCAAGAAGAGTGGGAGGTGTTTTTAGTCAGTAAGAATCTGACACTACCCCTCGGGGTGTCTAATGAAAAATTTTTTACCTCCTGAGGAAAAAAATAAAAAAGGTTAAGTTAGGTTAGGAACGTTTTTGATACTTTCATACAATTTTGGAAGGTTTTTTTATACTTTTGAATCATTTTTGTCAATTTTGAAACCTTTTTAACGATCTAGTAACATTTTTAGTAAGTTTCGAATATTTTTGACAATTTTAAAATATAACAGACTTAAGGAACATTTTTGACAATTTTGAAACAAGTTTAGAAATTATCAACAAACTTAAACAACATTTTTAACAGTTTTGTCAATTTTAAAACTTTTTTATAACTCTCCCAGCATTAACAATGCTCCATTTTGCAATCCTATTCCTACAAAGTTTAATTCATATTTTTCTAGAATATATATACTTTACTTCCAACATTGAGGATAACATCTTTGTGAAAGCCGCCCAATACCGGCATGCTATAATTGTAGGTAATTTTAACATTAACCTAATGAAATCTCGACACCTCCAACAATTTCTCTCTAACTCCAACTTTACCAAAATTTCTACTTCTCTAACATTTATAATGTCAAATAATCAATGTACTACTCCTGATATACTTCTTTGCACATCTAGTTTAAAACAACTTATCCAGTCAGTTAACGTTATTCCTGATCTCTGCTCCGACCACCTTGCAGTACCCAAAACAATGTAAAATTCTTACCACCTCCTAAAATCAAGTATATTTATAACTTTGATAAATGTAATATAATGAATCGGATCTCCGGGAGGAACGGACTTGAATGAAGCCACAAGATCAAACATACAAAATAAAATCAGAATAGGAACCTGGAACGTACAAAGCCTATACGAAGCAGGAAAACTAATAAACCTAACCCAAGAAGCAAAAAGGCTTAACATAGACATAATAAGCATAGCCGAGACTTATCTCCCATACTCAGAAAAATGCGCAACTTCGAGGTATACCCTGTACTACTCGGGTAATCAAGACAGGAATCACAGGAAAGGAGTCGGATTTCTCATCTCTAAACCTCTTGCAAGGTGCGTCACCAATTTTACCCCCTACTCTGAAAGAACAGCATTATTAAAAATCAATACCAAGCCCGTAAATATCAACATCATTCAGGTGTACGCTCCAACGGCCAATGCAGCAGAAAAAGAAATAGAATCATTTTACTCTGAGATAAAAGATCTACTCAATCTTACGAAAAAACAGGACATAAACATAATAATGGGAAATTTTAAGTCAAAACTGTGTTTTTAGTGCATGCCAAAAAGTGTTGAGTGAATCTCGTTCAATAATTGTGATCTAAACTTGTTTAGTATTATAATACAATACCCGATCATTACAATGTCTGCTTTAATACTAATTTCACTAGAACGCGTCCAATAAGGTTTAATATTTTCACTAGCCTGTGCTGGCCATCAATATATTTTACTGAGTACAGGGTCGTTATAAATTTCTATTGAAATGAGTTTTCTGCTCAGAAGTATTTGTTCCTCTACTAAAAAATGAAAATAATCAGTGTCGATTTCAGTACCTTTGTCATCTTTTGTGATTTTCTGATTTACAGATGGCCCATTTACCCTTTGCTTTCACAATCATTAGTCTGCAAAGTCTGGTCTATTAATCTTCATGCAACCATATGATCCCAATGTTTCTAATAATCAACATATTACTGACAAAAACTGTTCTAACTGTTTCTTTGCCGGCAATTTGTTATCTTCTATTGATCTTCCCCAATTTTCTTTGGTTTTGTGGTCTAGCTTTGTGCATATGAGATTCACAATTAGATCATCTTATAAATCCACTGGACGTCCAAGCAATCGTAAAGCACCCATGTGCATGCTTGTGTTAATTCCTTATTTATGTCGGCCATAACAAAAAAAATTTAATATGTGTTTGAGTTATAATTCTGGTAGTTTCATAACGTTGCTTTAGAAGTTCTACAACTACTGTACAATTAACGTCTAATAAGTTTTGCTTTTTAATGTGGATTGTAGGTGCTGTAATTTTTGTTTAACCCTTCATTGTTATCGATCATTGCTGCAATCATTGCACCACATTGTTATATTAGTCGACTTATAAAAGAACGTTCCGAGTAGTGTTAATTTAATAAAATATTAATTTCTCTGAAATTGATGCTCCAGTAATTTACATAAAGATTCCGGTGTCTGCAGATGCTTCTTAAATTGTAAATTATGAAAACCGCAAATTATTTTCATGGAATTCATTTAATAAGTTAAATAAAATTATTCTGGAAAAACACAATTTTTATTATTTTATTCAATCAAAACAAAGTTTTAAAAAAAATTAAAGGGATAAGAGTAATCGCATGGCAATGTCGAGCGAATCGCCTGGGAGCAGTTTTTTGTAAGTACATGAGGTTTATCGTAGAGAGCTCTCCACAAGACTAGACAGTTAGTAGTGCAGCGGTGGTTAATTTAACGTGTTTGTGTACATTTGCGGGTGTATTTAGTGACTTTTATTAAGGCAATTTGTGAAGAAATTAATGTTCCATGAATGTAGAACGCTACGTTGATGATTACAATGTAAGATTAATAATATTTTAATTTATAAATCGTCTATTAAACCTTAATTATTTCATTTGCTTTTAACAATCTGTAATTTCATTTATAATGTTGATTTTCAATTGCAATGGCTACAGAATACATATTAGAAGCATCCATTTTAGTGCACGTTTTAGGTCCACTACAAAGCGCATTCGATTTATTTTCATTATTAATCACAAGACACAGAATTTGTATTCAGTCGAGGTAGAGAATTTGATTATTTGCAATAAACAATGCATCAATGAAATTGGTTTAAATTACTTTAATAATATGTTTACTATTAGCTTCATAACAATTTTGTTAATTATAGTATAATTGTAAGACAATTTAAGTTAAATTAAAAATGTTTGTGTTGTTAAATATATGATGAGGTCAATGAAGTTTACATAAAGAAAACGTTTTTAATAATTTTATTATTTTTTACATTTATTATGTGTTATGTTCCAAAAATTCTTGTTTGTTTTGTTCTACACTGGCGAGCAAAAAATAGAGGTCACTTTAAAATTATGACTTATTTTTAGAATTTTTTGTTTTAATTTTATGTTTGCAAACTGTAAACCAAAGTAAGCGTTTAATAATTCATTTCCTGACAAATTTTATTTATCTGTCAGTTATTATCACCGTTCTACAAATTTTTATGAAACAGCGTCCATTTCGCTCTAATTGAAAACCTACATTTTGTTCTGGTTTTTTTACTTACTGTTGATTTTTCTCTGTGAAACTTGTCATATACACGGTGTACTGTACTTAACAGGTCATAATGCCTTTAAGCCCAATTGTTGTGGCAAAAATTATAGCGTCGATTGAAGATAGATTAAAAAAACGTGAAACTGCAAAGATTGTTGGTAAAAGTCATTGTGCTGTACAAAAGGTGTATCAGTGTTACTTGGATACTAACCTGATAACCAGAAAATCAGGATCCGGGCAAAAAAAAGTCACCACAAACAAAGATTACCGTTTTTTTGGTGTCTACAAGTTTGCGGAATAAAACATCTTCTGCAATTTATCTACAAAATTAACTCCATTGAGTTAGAGATGTAAATCTTAATAAATGGACCGTTAGAAGAAGGTTTTGGGCTGTTGGATTGTCTTGTAGAAAAATGGCTACAGGTTCATCTTTACAAACGCCGACATCGTGTTGCAAGATTGGCTTTTGCCCGAAATCACCGGGCGTGGAATAATGAGGACTGGAGCAGGGTATTGGGCATTGTTTTCAGATAAGTCAGGCTTTTGCTTCAATGGGTTAGACAAACGTCGGAAAGTGTTTCATATTAGTCCTCGGAACAAAAATTCGAACTTTGAACTGTGAATTTTTTATATTTCCAAAATACGCAATAAAAACAATAAATTACGATTCAGTATTGAATTTTTAATTTAGTGTGTAAAATACAGTACAATTGTTTACAATTTGCTAACATATGGTTAAAGCAAAAAAAATAAGTCATAATTTTAAAGTGACTTCTATTTTTTGCTCGGCAGTATAAGCCACACGTGTTTTTACAGTTACGAGTACTGACTAAATCTGTAAAACAAAACATTAATCTGCCAATATTATTTACAAACCGTTTCTATTGTCATGGTAGACAAGTTGACAAAAATTGTCAAATGATCAAATTTGCAAATAGTATCTCCCAAAAACTGTAAATTCTTAGTGATTTACTAGTATTAACTATAACTGCCAAATAAATTATAAATGAACTATCATTTTTGCAAAATCGCCAAGATGGGGAATGGCAAAGTGCGACAGGAGAAAAGAAATTCTTGAGTAGATGATATATATATATATATATATATATATATATAAATCTAGCAATATGCATCCAATAACATAAACCAACGTTTGTAAAACAAAGATCTAAATCATACATTAACATTATTATAGCAATGTGGGAAACGGCTGGAATAGTAGAAGGTTGGACAGTGACAGAAGACAAATTTCTAAGCCTGTATAAGTACATTGTCTATATACCTACCATCAGCAAACGCAGTTATTGTCACTCCTTTCGGTAGCCACATCCTGAGTAGCTCATTATAGACTAAATTCCACAGTTTAGATCTAAGTGCAGAGTCCTGTAGTACTTCAGGTCAGCCTAAATTTTCCATTCTTAGTCAATAGATTTCTCCTTTGAAGGTAACTCCATTATATGTTGATAGTTTTATTTTTTAAATTTCTTTGTTGTTTCTATAATTTGCTTCTCATAAAAAAATTGTAAATCCATATTGTTTCTGTTCCCACCCTCCTTTTTTTCTATTTTTCATTTCTCCTCACAATATTTTTTTCCATATTTTTTGATAATGTGTTAATCAAGCATATCGGTCTATACGCTTTTGATTTGCTTGCTTCCTTCTTCTTCTCAATTAACACTTGTACCCGTTTGAGTGTTTACTTAATTAATAAATAAATCAATGTATAAATAAATACTAATTTTTCTTCTTTCAGCAGTCCGGAAATGTTCCTTCCTTCAAACATCCGTTTATTATTTTCTTCTAACGCTGCTTTCACTATCTCCGTTGTTATCTCGTCCTGTCCTGGTGTCTTGTTATTAGGTTAGGTTAAGTTAGGTTAGGTTCCTGGACTCCAGATTTTGGAGGTAGGGGAAGGTGAAACCTCTTCTAGGCGCGGCCCAGGTGGCGAATATCCCAGTTTGCACACGCGGACCAACACCATTGCACGGTGGCCTTGCTACGGCAATGAGACTACCTTTTTTCCTTCTTCTCTTTCTTCTTTGAACTATCGTTCGCCCTTGAACAACTTTTCGGTCTCCCTTGGCCTCTTTTTCGGTTTACCATCGCTATTAGGTATCGAAGGCATGGTAACCAAAACAGCTTTTATCTACGTCTATAAGGGTGCGCAACAACAACCCTGCCGGTAGGGAATAAACTGATATAAATTCAAAATGTCTGAAAAAAAATGCATATACCCCAGGGAGGTACCGCTAGTAATACTAGTGGGGATTCCTTCACTGATCCGGCAGTCTGCTCCATGGATTCTGGAGGGAGCAATTATCATTCGAATTACGTTAACACACATAGCGGCTCAGACACTCAAATACCGATAAAAATAGCAATGGACAAAGATGTCTTTCATCGAAGCATGAAGATGCTTAGATCTCCAGAGAAGAGACACTCTGTTATCAAAATGGGGAATATTCAGATCAAGGAAATACATAAAAAACGGACGGACACCTCGCAAACACGAAACAAGACAGATCTTGTCCAAGACGACCTTAGTCAGATGACCAAGAGAAAGCGGACTGAA
Organism: Tachinus rufipes; assembly: GCA_963932245.1. Classification (NCBI taxonomy): domain Eukaryota; kingdom Metazoa; phylum Arthropoda; class Insecta; order Coleoptera; family Staphylinidae; genus Tachinus; species Tachinus rufipes. The sequence continues at coordinate 72,794,794 of OZ010748.1, read as the reverse complement.
ACTACGTCAGTTCAAACATTAGAAGAACGAGTGAGCAAACAAGAATTCATTTACTCTAGCAACATGGTGGAGATGGACAAATGTCTTACTACGGCGAGAGAATTTGTAAAGGATAAAAAAATAGAGTTGGCAGACTTGGATAACACGGAGCCAGAGGAGCTTAAAAATTTGCTCAAAGTGAGGTGGCCGGAGGAAGCTTACGATATTCAGCTGACAAAGGGACACTCCCTCAAAGGGATTAAGGATGTATGCCTTATCTTTGAGCCAAAAAATCCGGAGAGGCCAGGCTTGGTCAAGATTGCTGGTGATAGGTACCCGGAACTGGCGGATTTGCTGGCAGAAGGGTTTACCGGAGGGGCGACTGGAGAAGATAACCAGCGTTACAAAAAACTAGCAAGGGTACCAGGGAACAGGTTGTTCACATCGGTCAAGTGGCTGGCGACAATGTGGCCGGTATAGTGGCAACACTTAAAGAGTTGCGGGGATTAGTGAAGGGCAGCGTCCCCAAGAAAAGTCTAACGGTGGCTTCGGAAGGGCACAATTGGGTGGCTTTAAGAAAGATAATTAACCTGGCGTTTAAGAAAACCAAGCTGGAGGTGGAGATGAACGTTCCCTCAAACTATAAAAAACTTGAAAAAAAAGAGGGACAACAAAAAGGTCGAGAAAACTGCAGCCAAACCCAGGTCGGCAGAAGCCTATGCGGAGCTCCTCAAAAGCATGAAGAAAAAGGTCAACCCCCTCCAAGAAGGGGCGGGAGTCAGGTCAGTCAGAAAGACAGAAAGCGGAGATCTCATTATCGTCACAAACAAGGGACGTGCTGAAGACATCAAAAAAGTATTGCAAAGAGAAAAGATAAAGAACGCTCATGTGTTAGGGGTAAAAAAAAAAGGAAACAACAAAACTCTCCACTTCACCAACATCGATGGAGATATAGAGCAAGGCGGAATAAAAAAAGCAATAAAGGAGAAGCTTCGTACCCTGAACCAGGGGGACGTGGGGTTTAAGGTAAAAAACGTTAGGCCGACCAGGAATGGCAATCAATAGGCCACCCTAATCATTGTTGGCAAAAAAGTGGCACAAACTAATAAATGATCTGAAAAAGAACTCTTTCGGGCAAGAATACCAGATCATGGTAAAAAGACTGGGAATAAGGCCGAAGCAAATTGCCCTGGATGATGCCACTAGAAGAAGGGTGATAGTGGAACTCTTCCCGGATGTTGAAGACCCTGTGACACAATTCCCAACCCTAAAAAATCCAGACACATCTCTTCTGTTCACAGGATAGGAGATGAAGGTAGCCATTACAAGGCTTGGCCTAAAGAAAGCTGCAGGTCCCGACGGCATTGATGGCTAAATTATTAAACTTGCCCAAGCAGAAATTAAGGAGGTGTTACGTGCCGCTTTTAACAGTGTTCTGGCTAATCAACTGTTCCCAAATAACCGAAAGAAGGCAAAGGTCGTGTTAATCCCAAAAGGAAAAGCAAATAAATTTTGTGCCATAAGCCTATTAAATGTGCTCCGGAAAACCTACGAGTACCTCCTAAAGAGGAGGCTCAAAAAGGAGTTAGAGTAGAAGGGGGCTATATCGGACGCCCAACACGGGTTTACAAAGAGGCGCTCGACTGTGGATGCCATCATAATAGCCAAATTATTGTGCAAGAACTGAAAAAGCGAGTGGACGGCAATTATCCTCCTGGACGTTAAAAACGCTTTTAACACGGCCAGGTGGAATAAGATTTTGACTCGTTTGCAGAAGATTGGGGTGTCCAGATATCTCCAAGACATTTTAGCTAGCTAACTGAGCGACAAAACGCTCCGCATCGCAGAGGAGAAAGAAAGGAAGCAAACGCAAGATGTACCGCAGGGTTCGGTTCTTGGGCCAACCCTGTGGGACTAACCATCCCAAAAGAATGCAAGATGGTAGCATACGCCGACGATCTGGCGGTGGTGGTTAGGGCCAGCAGTGCTGTGAAGCTCCAGGAAGCAGCAAACGAGCCTTGGCGGCCGTGGACAATTAGATGTCCAAAAACGGGTTAGAGGTCGCCCCCGAGAAAATCGAGCTTAGAGGAGAAGGTAAAGCCAAAAAAAAACTGTAAAATATCTGCGAGTATGGCTGGATGCAAATTGGACATTTGAACACAACGTGGTAAACTCGGTCAGAGAAGCCAAAAAGACGGTCACGGCACTAACAAACATCTTGACAAACATTAGTGGCCAAAAGGCCAGGAATAAGACGGTTTACCACGTGGTGGTTCAGTTCATTATTACCTACGCAGCGCCTGTGTGGAAAAGTGCACTCGGAGTTCAGCGGCACAGGACCTTGTTGATCTCAACCTAGAGGAAAGTTCTGCTGAAAGTTGTTAGCGGATACAGAACGGTCAGTGCATTGGCGGCGTACGTGATAGCAGCGGTACCACTAATACACATTAAAGTGCTGGAATTGGAGAATAGGTACTTTGCCAAGAAAACAGGGCAAAAATTAGCCTTTAGCGTAGTCGAGACCTGGCAGCAACATTGGGAAGCAACGGTGGACACCGCCCTGATCACAAACATTGCAATCTGGAGTGGTTGTCCATATAGAACCACAGACTACTTCTTGACTCAATTTTTGTCAGGCTACGGCAGCTATGGGACATACACAAAGAGAATTGATAAAACCGTTGACAACGCCTGTCACTACTGCGGAGAGCAAGACTTTCCCAAACACACAATCTTCTCCTGCAAGCGCTGGCAGGTCGGGAGAAGGGAAGCCAAATTGGCGTTAGGAGAAAGTTTAAGGGTGGATAGCCTGATGGACCTAATGACGGAATCTGAGCGCAACTTGTCACACATCTACAACTTTGTGACAAAGACTATAAAATGTAAAGATGCGGCTAAACAAAAAGGAAAAATTAGAATTTAAATAACAAGAGAGTGTCCAGCCGGTTGGGCAATGAGAAATTCTTTTCTAGGGTATTCCGTCCAACCGGAGCAAAGAACAGAGGTTTTTTAGTGGGTGCAAGTCCCACACTCCCGGACTCATTGATCCAAGAATCCGGGGAGCATTAGAGTTTACCTCTTAAAAAAAAGGTTAGGTTAGATTAGGTTAGATTTGTTTTTTTATAATCTATTTTATCTCTTTGACTGTTGCAGGGACTGCTTCTGTTTTGTCAGCTATTTTTTTCAGTTTTTCTACAATTCCTCCAGTAGGAAACAATTTTATTACTTCTTTACTTTCTTCTTCTTTTATTCATCATTATTTTGTATGGTTTTCCCTAAAGATTCTTATTTACGGATTCTAACTTTTTTTCCTTAAAAGCCTTTTTATTATTTTATAGTTTTTCTTAAAATTTGTCAGAATCTTCTCTGTTTTCTTTGCTATTTGTATTACTTTTTTTCTGTTTTATTTGATCTCTTTGCACCACCAGTACAGTCTTCTTTTTCCTCCTTCTCTGTACTTGAGGATTAACTCTTTTGCCACCTTTCTCAACTTTTCCGAGTACCTTTTGTATCTTTTCTCTATGTTCTTGTTTTCTATCACTTTCTTTGCTTCCATAGCTCTTTTTATCATTTCTCTGTCTATCCTTCTTATGATTAATTTTTCTTCTCATTTATTTTTCATTTTTCTTTTTCCGTTTGTACTGTATGTACTTTAAGGTGTCCGTTATTTCCCAATTTGCGAATTTTTTTGAAAGGACCAGTTAAATATTTTCTTTTCATTGTAAATAACTATTTTCAAATAAAAAACTCATTGGTAATTGTATTTTCGCGTGCCTTCAGGCAAATCAAATTTCCCATTTGATTGACATGGGAAAATCGTCATTAAACGATCAAAATTTTTTTTACAATTTGTAGGTCTTTACATATGTCAACATACCGTGGCAAAACTTTAAAAACAGTGTATTGAATACAAGGAAAACAAATTTGCAACAATAAAACCATTTCTGGTTGAAAAGTTTAAGTCTGTTACACTTAAAAACCAAAAAAAAAAAACAGATTAATGAAATTGCCAATCATTTTTATTCATTTTTTGATCGATTACGTGTTCTCTGACATTTTTCTACGTCAAAATGACGTTTTTTGATAGCAATTATTGGCACAACGCATTTCGCCAGCAGCTGTCATCTACCAACAGCTTCAGACACATGTCGCTACTATATAACGTCAAAAATTTGCTGTTTCAAACTAACTCTGATTCTGACGGATGTCAAAACAAACAATTTCTAACCTGACAAAAGTCACTTCAACATAGTTCTAGTTTATTGTTTGTGCATATTGTGCTTTAAACCCTATTTCTTATATTGGTGGTGAGTATTGATGTAAGATTTATTATTGCTTAAATAATATTGTGATCTGACTCTCTTACAGATGTTAACAGTCTGTGGTTGTACAAACACAAATTAATAGGTGTATTTTAATCTTGTCTGATCAAGTTTTGTGTTTTTCTGCGGAGTTTACCAAGTAATAAATATGGCGTCAGAAATTGTATTGCGTAATAATATTTATTTAATTGGTGATATAAGCCTGTATCCCGATCTCGAGAGTTTCAAATTACCATCCAATAAAAAAGTGTTGCAGATTTTATTTTATAAAACAAGAACATGAAAAAATGATCTGGCATCCAGCATCAATTCAACAGTCCAAGAAGTCATTGTGTATTGGAATCGATTTCAAATTCCGGTAGTGATAGTTAAAGTTTGTAAACAAAGACTATCGACGTTGTATGAAGAATACAGAAATGTTCAAAAAAACCAAGCCAGCAAGGCCGGAAAAGTTCGAGAACTAAAATTCCAAGAAAAATTGGATGAAATTTTTATCTTTCTCTAGCAAACGTGATGAATCAATTGGATGAAGAGAAACGGAAACTTTTTGAAAAAAATGATTTCTCCGCCCCGTCAAAGACCAAAGAACAAGGAGCTTAATATTCAAGTAAACTCGATGAAATATTATATTCTTACGCTGTAAAAAATTTACACACAGAAAATTATATACAAAAGTATAAATTTTTATTCAAAAGTAGAAATTTTTGCAAGGGAAAATTTTTACGGATGGGAAAATTTCACCAGTAAACAAAATCTGAACAGAGTACAAATTTTTACTTGTAGAAATTTTTACAAAACGGTAAAAAATTTTAGTTGCTTCATCGGAATTAGAACAAATTTTAAATGAAGAGCACAGTTTATAGAATAGAATGAAATAGGAATAAGATTCCCGTACTCTTCTAATAAGTATCTGTTCTGGAATTATTAACTTTCTATTTTTATTACTTTTATTTATACCAATTGTGAATTTTACTCACAAAAGTTTGGTAAAAAGGCTGGTAAAATTTTCTAATTTTTAGTGAAATCAACTCGTAAAATTTTTAATGTAAATTTTTTACACTGTACATTTGAAGTACAATAGTATTATAATATTTTCTCAACACTTTAAATTGTTTTAGAAGCGTTTCCAGGACAAAGGGATGAGGTATTTGGCACCGAAGTCGAAACAAGTGATGCAGAAAATTTTGTTGCGGACAACTTGAAATGCTATGAAGGTTTGCTTCAAATTTTTCTCAAAATTACAAAAATTTATCTCAACGGAATTTTTTCTTTTATCCAATACATTATCAAATGTTTATTTTTGAAAACACTTGTTTGAAAAATAACGTTTGTGGCAAAAAAAATCATTATCGGTTTTTTGCGTTAAATATGCCACCTTAAACCACAATTTTTTAAAATTTATTTTAAACTCTCATAACTCTAAAAAGTTTATTTCCAGAATAAAAACAATAATAAAATTGTGTTTTAAGGCGGAATTTTCAAGGGTAAAAACCAATCGTGTTTTTTAGCCACAAATGCGGAAACGCATATTGCTATCTAAAAACATTGTTATTAAGCAAGGTTGCTTAGCAATTTAGTAAAAAAAAACGTAAGAAATACACAACCTTCCTCAATAACGATATTTGTTAGGTAGCAATATGCATACAGAATAGAGCTAATTATATGATTTGTGGTGATCGATCTATAAGACCCAATTCTATTTAGAGATTTTTCTAAATTCTTTAGAACAACGTGGTTGACTATTATACTTTAGTTATAAAAATATGAAATGCACAAAAATTGGTTATAAAAAATTGATACGTTTTAATTTGTACTATATAATCGATTAATCAAATATCCCAATTTGTACGTTGTGTTACAGCCAGAGAGAATGACCCACGCTTAAATGACGAAAATTCTTCTGAAGAAATTTTGAGCTATCTGTCAACTCAGAGCTCAGGTTCGGCTTTTGTCATACTATCTGGGCAAGATTATAAAAATCAAAATATTCGAGCTACTGTAAATGTTCTTACGGAAAAAGTTGTTGCCACATTAGATAAAAGCAAAGTTTTGTAGCTTTGGGTTTTGACGTTCAATCTTTAATCATAAACAAAACTTTAATAAACAAAACACGAAAAAAAATTCTTGAAAGAGAATCTGAAAGAATCAAAAAGTTGTTCAACGATCAAAAAATTAATAGACTAATAATTGTTCATTGGGATGGAAAACTCATGCCCGATTTTGTATACTGCTAAAAGAAAGATAGAATGCCTGTAATAACAACATATGGAAAAACTGAAATGATTTTAAACGTACCGGCATTGCCAAATGGAAAAGGTTGCACCCAAGCCGAATATGTTTATAAAGTTTTGAAACAGTGGGGATTGACCGATGTTGTAGAAGTTTTATGTTGTGATACCACAAATTCAAATTTAGGTAACATTAAAAGGGCTGCAGTTATTCTTGAGCAATTATTAGAACGAGATATTATGTAGGTTATGTAGGTGTATTAAAATACTTTTATATGCTGTGAGTTGTTTATTGTACAGACCGGTTTCGGCTGAATACATAGATATTATGTATTTACCTTGTCGCCATCATATTGATGAGATAGTTAGTTAGAGTGGAGTTTTTGCACTAAAATTTAAGAAAAAGAATGGTCCAGAAATAGAGTTTTTCTTAAAATTCAAAGCTTATCGGCCTAATATACATAAAAAAGATTTTAAAACTGGTCTCGAAGATAAAGTATTATATAAATTGCTAAGATCAAAAATAAAAGATATTGACAAACATACTAAAGAATTATTTAATAGCAAACTTCCTCGAGGTGATTACAAGGAGCTTCTCAATCTTGAGTTTTTTTAGGTTTAGTCCCAAGACATGAAGTTACTTTTAAAAAACCCATTGGGTGCTCTCATGCACGGTGGATGTTGAAGGCATCATATAGCGTTTTGATGTATTTTTTCAGGGATTCTTACCCTTTATTAGATGATGAAAAAGACAAGTTGTTGGACATTTGTTTATTTGTAATATTCGTTTATTTAAAACATTGGTTCACCGCTCCTTTGGCGCTGAATGCACCGAAAAATGACATGGAATTTATAAAAGATTTATTTGAATACAGAAAAATTGATCCGGAAGTCGCAAATGAATCTCTACGGAAATTTAAAAATCACTTGTGGTATTTAAGCCCAGAAGTCAGCGTTTTTAGGCTGTTTGATAAAAGAGTTTCAAAAAACACCAAATTGAAAATTGTGAAGCAAACAATATTATGTAAAATCTGTAGAAGAAATGGAAAATTTAAAAGATGTCGATATCGATCATTCCATACTACCATCGTCCATCAAGCTATTTGATAGATTTAAAATTAATAAAGATTTTCTTGCCCTTGATATTGATGAATGGGAGAATAATGATCATTACAAAAACGGTAGACAAACAATAAAAGAACTACGTGTTGTCAACAATGTCGCAGAAAGAGGTGTAAAACTTACCCAAGATTATATAAATGCATTGACAAAAAAGAAAATCAAAGACAATACCTGATTCAACTTGTAGAAGAATATAATAAGATATATACAAATGTAAACAAACACTCGTAAAAAAATTAAAAAATTAAGCAAAACAGTTTCATACATATTCTATGTATCAAACTATAGCAAATTAAAGGAGCTTGATCGAGTGCGCAAGTAGAAAAGAATTTTGAAGGATGTAATTTGATATCTGTAATGAAAAAATTGAATAAAAAGTATAAGCTTTGTACCAACCCTGTGAATTCTTCGTTATTTACTTAAAATTATTTACTGTAGGAACCTATTTTGAAGTATATTCTTTTTTTTATTAAAAGAATGGATACGGTCAACAGACCGCAAAAAAATTTTAAGAATATTTCAACCTTTAACCATTTTTTAAATCTTATTCAAAAACAAACCATTTTATGGAAATTTAGAAACTCATTGAATTTTTTTATATATATTGGTTTTAACAATTTTTTTCAGTTTCTACATTATTTTTGCAGTTCTATTACGGTATTTGTAAATATACAGACCGTCTAAAAAGTTTTGATGTTTATTTTTCAAAAAATTAGAAATACCATATTTGCTTTCAAAAATTCTCATTTTGACGTAGAAAAATGTCAGAGAGCACGTAATCGATTGTAAATTTTACATAGAACACAAATTTTGACGTTATTTTATGACTTTCGCATTGAAAAATGGATAAAGGTGCATAGCAAATTCATTTATCTGTTTTTTTTTTGGTTTTTTCAGTTTTTTCAGTGTAACAGACCTAAATTTCGCAACAAATATGGTTTGCTTGTTGCAAAAAAAATCCCTGTATTCAATACACGGTTTTTGAAGTTTTGTCACGGTATGTTGACATATATAAAGATCTACAAATTGTAAAAAAAAATTTAATCGTTTAATGACGATTTTTCCATGTTAATCAAATGGGAAATTTGATTTGCCTAATGGCACGCGAAAATACGATTACCAATGAGTTTTTTATTTCAAAATAGTTATTTACCATGAAAAAAAGACATTTAACTGGTCCTTTCAAAAAAATTCGCAAATTGGGAAATAACGGACACCCTAATAGATATAGAAGGATGGTAGGAATATGGACATAGAAGTATTAAAGAAAAGTTGATAAAAAAGTCTGTATGATGCTCACAAAGACTGGCATAGGCCGTTAGCAGATAATAACGCTCTTGGCGACTCGACGTCTTGTAGATATTTAAACAAAATTGTTTAAACTTCATTTACCGTGCATCTTTTTCATTTGTCAAAAATATTTCACGACAATTAAATACTTTTAATTGTCGTGAAATATATATTTTTTTTTTTGGGTAATGTATTATATTTTTCTGCCGTGCAAAACTTTTTAGAAATGTTATTTAAAATTTATTTTTGTGTAAATAATCCTTTTATCCGTTCTCATTTTGTAGAGCCAATAAATCTATTACTTAGAAATGCCTACTCATCAAAGAAAGTAAATACATTTTTTTGATAACTTGCAACTTTTGCGAGTTATTAATTATTAAGTAAACAGTTCAAATACTATTTTATATTAAATTTTGACTTTGTAGACTTGCTCAACAGCAATTATTAAACCGGATAGACAGTTTAACTTTAAGCACTATTATTCATTGTCCTTTATAACTTGGATGCAATATAACGTTTACAAATATACATATGCTAATAAAGGTCATTAACATTCGAGGTCAATAATATAATCAGTAGTAAATACCAATTAACCAACTACCCTTGCATAGCTAAAAATAATTAGATTATTTGATGTACCCATTGAGGCCACCTATACGATTTTATTTACATAAATCGCTTCGCATCGCTCCGATTCAATCCGGCCACGCCACATACTTTGTATGAAAATGAGTTTGCAGAATATATACATTTTTGTCTCAATAATGTGCGAACTTGACACATTTAGAAGTGCACGAGTTTTATTGCATTATTATTTCTTTTATCGATCTTATATAATAATAATAATAATATTAATAATAATGAAAAACACCTACATTATAAATGAAATATAATCTAAATAAAGTCAAGGCAAATATTAAATAAATGAATAGTTTCATCTTTCATTTTAATTTATTGTGTCATTCGGTAAGGCTTAATTAAAAATCACAGCCCGTTATATAACTCATTCTGGTTGGCATTTAAATTTTTTTTTTGATTATGTAAATTATTATCAATTATTTGATCCAGATTTATTGGCTCATTGAACTTTTATTAACAAATCAAAATTTTCATGAAAACTATAATATTATATAACTTGATAATGCCAGACATATTATTATTTATCAATTATTTAATTATATGCTTTATTTACTAAATTGATTCAATTCCTAATCCGATAATAATATCACACACGAGTTTTTTTTTTATTATTTTGATTTTGATTGATATGATGTGTCATAATAATTGTATTATTTTTTAAAAGCATGTTAAAAAATAATAATGTTGTTTTTTTGTGTGATATAATGTTTAATGATGATGTGAAATGTTTTTATTTTGCAAAGTATTGCTGATCGAAAAAAACAACTCCATTAACTAAATTCGAAAATGAGCTTATAATTTTTTTTTGGGGAATTTTTAAAATTACGGTTTCTTGTAGAATTACTATTATTTTAATAATAGATTTCTTGCTTTGATTGCAGTTTTTTTGCAAATGTAACAAATTATGGAAAAACATAGAAGTAAGAAATAAATGTATTTTTGATTTCATTACTGGAAGCTATATAACAATGATTGAATTTTTTAATACATTCACTCATCAGCAGTTATACGATTATATTTATATCAAATCTAAATTATGTTTTTTTTTTAATGATATTAATTTTAATTTGTTTTAAGCCCATTACACTAGTAGTAAACTAATTTATTTTATACACACACATACAAAGTTTTTTTTTTTTTTTAAGAAAATAAACATATATAAAAGTAAGATAGAAATGAGTATGAATATGAATATGAATATGAAAAAGGCTATCGACCTAAGTCTTTCTGCCCATGAGTATGATTATAGTGGTAAGAAAAATAAAATATAGAAGTTTGATGAATTACAAAAAAAAAAAAAAAATTGCAAGTGAAATGATCGTCAGTTAGTCGGATGAGTCTGAATTGTCAGTGATATTGGAAATTAGTAGGATATATTCAAGGATGGATTTAGATAGAAATTTATATTTAGCAATTTGTCCCATAACACTATTAATCTTATTTTATACTTTTAATTGTTTTTTTAATGTATACATTTTGCACTATACCGCTTGCCTAAATCATTCCAAAACATACAAAAATGTTGTTATGAATAGTGAAAGCGGTTGCGTAAACCGTTTTCGGTTGCAAAGTTAGTGTGTGCTTTTACCTACATTTAACATTAAGCCTCTGAATCTCATAAACATACCACGCCACACGCTAGGCAATATTGTACGTGTTTTTAAATATTTTTTACGTTTGAGGAGTGACTAAATAATATATAATAATGTTTTTGTAAGCAACAATAAATTAATTAATTATAATTCAGATAGAGTTGTAATTAAATACTACACGTGCATACAATATTTAATTACAGCGCGAATGTAACACAACACACACTTAACAAAAACAGATTTGCTGTATAAAAAAATTTATACGGCAAGCAAAAAATAGAAGTCACTTTAAAATTATGACTTATTTTTGGAATTTTTTGTTTTAATTTTATGTTTGCAAATTGTAAATCAAAGTAGGTGTTTAATAATTCATTTCTTGACAAATGTTATCTGTCAGTAATTGTCACCGTATTACTGACTTTTATGAAACAGCATCCATTTTGCTCTAATTGAAAACCTACATTTTGTTGTGGTTTTTTTACTAAGTGTTAATTTTTTTCTGCAAATTTTGTCATTTACACAGTGTACTGTACTTAAAAGGTCATAATGCCTTTAGGCCTATTGTTGTGGCAAAAATTATAGCGTCGATTGAAGATGCGCAAAGTAAACGTGAAACTGCAAGGATTGTTGGTTGTTATGTAAAGGTTTATATGTTTGGGCAGGAATTTTTATCGAACCACGCACTGAGTTGGATTTAGAGAATGGCTCCCTGACAGCTCACAAATACATTATGGAGGTTCTCAAAGATTATGTTATGTCCTTCAAGACAACTAAAGGCGAGCGCAACATTTTTATGCAAATAATGCTAGACCTCACGTAGCCAGAGTTGTCAGAGATTATCTGGATGAAGTGGGAATTTTGCGGTTCAATTGGTCAGTTCTCAGCCCGGACATGAATCTCATAGAACAAGAACTCAAGAACAAGTTTAGGATGAGTTGGGACGACGTATCCGAAAGCATAAACCCGCTCAGGAGCTAAGACAGTTGCTATTGCAGGAATGGAATAATATTGACCAAAATGTGATTGTTAATTTAATTCAAAGTGTTCCTCGTCGACTTCAAGCAGTTATTATGGAAATACATAAACAAAGAACTAAGAAAAATACAGGGAGATATTGAGGCAATACCAATAGAAGCGTGGAAAGAACACTTTTCGAGTTTGTTTGGAGGACAAAAGGAAAAAGAAGAAAAACTAGACAGACAAGAGCCAATCCTACAAGCGGAAAAAATTTCAAAAGAAGCAATATGGGAGAAAATAAAAAAATTTAAGAAAAGAAAAGCGCCAGGTATGGATGGGATACAGAATGAAGCGTGGTTGTATGGTACGGAAGAGCTGATTGAAAGATTGAGTGAGTTAATAAATAGAGTATAGAAGGGAGAAGGGTTTCCAAATTAATGGAGAGAAGGTCTTATATGCCCTATACACAAAAGTGGAACCAAAAAGCTAGCAAATAACTACAAGAGCATTACACTACTGGATACGGCATACAAGATCTACGCCATGATATTGGAAGAAAAGTTGAATGAGGAACTGGGTATGAAAGAAATAATTCCAGACGGGCAGGCTAGCTTTAGAAAGGGAAGAGATACCATGGATAACGTATATATTTTACACCATATTGTGGAAAAAGAAATTGCAGAAAAAGGGGGAAAAGTATATGCGTTATTCCTGGATCTAAAGGCGGCATTTGATAATGTGGATAGAGAGAAACTGTGGAAGTGTATGAGAGAGAAAGAAATTAACGAGCACCTGGTAAGAAGAATTGAAGAAGTGTATGAGGAGACAGCAAGCAGAGTGTGGGTGAACGGGAAAATGAGTGAAAGATTTTGGACAACAAAAGGAGTAAGACAGGGATGTCCATTGAGTCCCACTTTGTTAGCAACCTACATAGCAGATGTAGAAAAAAAAATGAGGTTAGCTCAAGCAGGAGGGGTAGTAGTCGGCAGAGAAAAAGTGTGGTCGCTAGCATATGCAGACGATATGGTAATTATAGCAAAAGAAGCAAAAGAAATGAAAGAAATGATTAAAAGTTTAGAAAAATATTTTAGAAAATAAAGTTTAGAAGTTAATGTAGCTAAAACAAAAATTATGGTGTTCAGAAAGGGGGGTGGGAGAAAAAAAGTTGAGGACTGGAAATGGAATGGGCAAGGTATTACGGAAGTAAAATCTTTTAAATATTTGGGATATGTTTTTTGCACGAACAACACTGAGAGCGAGCACATTAAAGGATGGCTCGAAAAGCAAATAAAGTAGTGGGACAAGTTTGAGGGATAAGTGAAAGAAAATTTGAATGTATGAGAATAAAAAGACTTATGTTTGATAGTTTAGTTAGGAGTATGATATTGTATGGGTCAGAAATATGGGGATGGAAGGAACAAGAAAAATTAGAAGCAATACATGTGAAATATTGGAGATGGGTGCTAGGTTTAAATAGGGAAACTCCAGCATATATTGTGCTGGAGGAAGTCAAAAAAGATAAATTAAGAGTAGAAGCAGGAAAAAGAGCAATGAGGTATGAAGAAAGAATGAGACAGAGACACGAATGTAAAATCTTACAAGAATGCGTGAAAGAGAAAATGAAAGCAAGAAATGGAAAGATAGGAGAGATTAGGGAAAATTATTACAATAGGAATGGGTATGCTAGCCAACAAATTGAAAGAATGAGAGAATCTAACTAACATGGCCGGCAACACACAGAACTCAGAGTACTCCGACAAATCCAGTGAAAAAACAGATACAATCTGTGAATATAAATCGTGTCGAAATAAAATTGTGCGTGATAAAGTGCAATGTGTAATCTGCTGTGCAGTGTATCACCCAGGGTGTTTTCCTAAAGTGAAGAGAGATGCATCCGGTACCCACGACTGTGCAATTAAAGATTCTGTGCCCGCGGAACTCAAATTGCAAAGTGCTCATAGGGAAATATATTTACTTAACAAATTGCTAAATGAAATGCAAGAAAAGAATACAGTAATGCATCAAAACAATATTTTATTGTATGAGAAAATTGCATATCTGGAAGAAAGGTTAGAACAATATAGTAGGAAACCTGTATCAATTCCTTGCAGTTCCTACCAGAAACAAAAGGGGGAGCAGGCCTTACAACTTCCCATTCAAGCAAATAAAACAAAACCGCATGAAATTGAAAATCAGGGTTCAATGACTCAAGCAGATAAATCAAATAGAAACAGAGAAATCACAAGAAACAACTCACGGTCAAATGATATAGATGTGAATAAAAACAATGAAAATAAAAATGTAAACAAAAATAGTAATAGAACAATAAATACAGCAAATAAACTAATAGACAACGGCAAAGCATCTATGGCTAATCTACAAACACTGAAATAATGGGTGTAGCAAAACCCATCCAATTATATGTTTCAAGATTAAGTCCTACTACCACCAAGGAACAGCTGGAATCGTATTTGGCTTCTAAAAACATAAAAAGTGCTATCTGCGAGAAACAACAATTAAATTTTCCAGATATTTACGCCTCATTCAAAGTGACTGCTCCAATTAATCAGTCTGAACACCTAAAAAAACCCAGAAATATGGCCACAAAATGTTTCTATAGATCCTTTTTTAGGGAGATCCAAAAAAATCAATAAAGCCAAATAAAATGATTAATAGCCAAAAATCACATATAAATGTAATCCATCAGAACCTTCAATCAATTAACACATCAATAGATGCTTTAAATGCGCTTATATCAGATCATAAAGATTGTAAAATACTATTTCTGACTGAACACTGGAAAACCAATAATGAGTTAATGGAATACGATGTTCATAACTTTAAATTAATATCGTCCTACACCAGGAAAACGAACCCACACGGAAGCTCAGCTATCTACACTCGTGAGCATATCAACTTCAAAGAACGAAACGACATCAACCAGCTATCCGAAGACTGTATATTTGAATGTACAGGAGCTAATATAACTATTGATAAAATTAACATAACACTTGTATGTATTTATAGACCTCCTTTGGGAGCTCTTGATATATTCTTTAATCATTTTAACAGTGTACTTGATAAACTAAGATTGGAAAATAAGTATTTTGTTATTGGCGGCGACTTTAATATTGACATTCTATCTAATAGCACAAATGCTGATGAATTTACTATATCATTGCTACAGAGTTACGGTCTAGACCCTACTATTAAAACTTACACGAGAGTAACACAGTATTCAAAAACGTGTATTGATAACATCATTACAAATATTCCACAAATACATAGCTCACACATACTAAACTCTCATATGTCTGATCACTATGGTCAAAAAGTAATATTTAAAATAGAAGAACATAAAATACCAAACTTTTATTTTAAAAGAAATATAAACAATGAATCAATTTTAAATTTTGTAAATAACTTATCTAAACAGAATTGGGCAAATATGCTAGAAGCAGACAACGTAAACCTAAAATGAGAATTATTTCTAAATAAATTTTTGTTGTTGTATAATGAAGCGTTTCCAAAAGTTAAATGCAAATCCAATGATAATTCAAAGTTAAACTGCATATATAATAATATAAATTTAATCAATTGTAAAAATCACCTAAACATGTTAGAAGTACTGTCAAAATACAATTCTGAATTTCACCAAGATTACCGGAAACAAAAGAAACACTACAACGAGCTTCTTCAAAATTTAAAAAAAGAATATTATGATAAACAGATACAAAATAGTGATAATACAAACAAGGCAACTTGGAATATTATAAACAGCACTACATCAGCTAAATTAAAAAAACATAATAACAAACTTGAATCATCTCACACGGCTGACGAATTCAACTGTTTCTTTATTTCTGGCATTGAAGAATGTCTAAAAAAGATCCCACAAATACCATGTAATACAAACATCATACAGTTCAACAATCATTCAATATTTCTTAAACCCATCACAAATTCGGAATTATTTAACATAGTACAAAGCATAAAAAATAAACATTCTGTAGGTATTGATGAAATATCGATATATGTTTTAAAGCAGTGCATTTATGAAATCTCTGTACCTCTATGCCACGTCATCAATCAAATGATGTCGGATGGTATTTTTCCAGAACAGCTTAAATTTTCAGTAATAAGACCAATATTTAAAAAAGGAGATGCAACAATTATATCAAATTATCGACCTATCTCGATATTAACAAGTTTTTCAAAAATATTTGAACTTGCAATAATGTCTAGAGTTACAAACTTTTTTAATAAACATAACATATTTAATAATTCACAGCACGGCTTTCTTAAAAGCAAATCAACTTGCACAGCCATTTTTGATCTTGTGAAAGGATTGTTAAATGCTTTAGATAGAGGTGAGATTTCATTGGGTATATTCTTAGATCTGTCTAAGGCATTTGATACTCTAAACCACAATATTCTATTAAATAAACTTTACATGTACGGCGTTAGGGGACCTTGTTACGATATTATTAAAAGCTATCTTACTAAACGAAAGCAAATGGTAAGAACGGGAAAATTGACCAGTGAAGAATCAGCTGTTCTAGAAACAAACGTCGGTGTGCCACAAGGGAGTATACTTGGTCCACTTTGATTTAGTGTTTACATAAACGACCTACCAAGTGTGTTACCCAATAACCCAAATAGTCAATTAATCAACTATGCCGATGAGACAAACCTGTTAATTACGGGAAAAACCCCAATAGGCGTCGGTAACGAAGCTGTTGACAGACTACATGAAATTCAAAATTAGTTAAGTGGTAACAAGTTACTACTAAATAAAGACAAAACAAATTGCATTCAATTTAAAACAAAAAACAATCGTTCAAGAAATGAAGAAATAGAATTCGTTTTAAACAACAATGGGTTACAACTAATCGAAAACTGCAGTTTTCTAGGTTTGCAATTGGATAACACACTTGACTGGAAACTTCATATTGATAAACTAAATCTCAAATTGAATAGAGTGATCTATAAACTAAGAGCAATTCGAAACCATGTAAGTTTAAATACACTTAAAACTCTGTATTATGCAGAATTTTATTTATTAGTGAGATATGGCATAATATTTTGGGGATCTTCAACATATAGCCAAAAAATATTTAAAACGCAAAAGAAAGCGCTACGTGTACTTCTCAAGTTACCTTATAGATAGTCGTGCAGGGGTATATTTAAAAGAAATGAGGTATTAACCGTACCTGCAATATATCTTCTAGAGTCATTATTATTTATTTTTAAAAACAAACATCTATTTCAACAATACCTTTCAATGCACAATATAGGTACCAGAAATGTATCGACACTGTATGCTTATCCAATATATAAGTTAGAAATGGTTAAAACAGCTCCACACTACGCATGTTTAAAACTTTTTAACGAATTACCCACAAAAATTAAGAAACTAAACTCTTTAAACATTTTCAAAAAGGAAATAAAGAAAATATTATTTCAACTAGAGCCTTACAGTATCTATCAATTTACCAATCTGTAACAATGATATATATTTATTTTGTATTTTGACAAATTTTCTATTATGTGCAACTATGTTTTGTTTTAGTATAAGCTGTGTATGTACATCTTGGGAAAATAAAGATATTATTATTATTATTATTATTATTATTATTAATCTGGGAGGGAGACATGGTACGAAATTATGGAAAGAGATAGAGATAGAAATATATATATACAAAGGCAAGAAAGGAGAATACGAGTGAAAGAGTCTAGGTACAACGCAAATTATGAACATATTATAGAAAGCGAACTGCCAATGTACCTAGAGAGCGATAGATATAGTAAAAATGATAAAAAGATGATTGCAAGATTCAGATGTAGTAATGAAGAGCGAGTGACAAAATTTTGGATGAAAGAAGATTTGAAAATGTGCAGAATGTGAGGAGAGACTAAAGAAAATATGGAACATATGTTGAAAGAGTGTAACGAAATGAGAGAAGAACAGATGGGAAAAAATGAGATATTGAATGGGGACGGAATAGGGATAGAATGGATGAGGGCAATTAAAAAACGAAGAAAAGAAGTAGATGAACAGAGAAGAAAATACTTTTAGTTGTATTAATTTTATAAGGATTAGGTTTTATAATTTTGGGAAGTTAAAAATGTATTTGTAAATGTAATTTTCAAGGCCGAAAGGCAAGAAATAAACGTATTAATAATAATATCGCAAAATGTGTATACAACTTTATACCCGTATCCGACAGAGTGATGCTTGTACAACTAACAGCAACTCTAGTCAATATAAATCTCATATAAGTATACGCACAAACTTCAGATAATGACGACAACGAAATTGAGACTTTTTACAGCAAAATTTTGGAAGTACTGAAAAGCAGAAAAAAGCATGAAATTACTACAATCATGGGCGACTTTAATGACAAAATTGGGTCCAACAAAAGTGCGGAATGTGTGAGACCATTTGGACTGAGTGAAAGAAATGACAGAAGGAACAGATTATGCGAGTTTAGTACTAATGAGGATTTTGTAATACTGAACACATTTTTTAAACTTCCAGCTTGAAGACTATATCTGGAAATTTCCAGCCGACAACTCAGAAAAGATAGCAAGAAATCAAATTAATTACATCCTAGTTAACAAAAGATACAGAAACAGTTTTAATATAGTCAAAACCTATCCTGAGGCAAATATTTATTACTGTCAAAGTTCGCTTGAGAAAAAGCTTTAAACAGCCTGCAGAAAGAAGCTTGACATGAAGTTAAAAATCTAGTCGGTAAAAAAGCAAGTACGAGGATGTCTAGACGAAAAAATGCAGATAATAACAAGAACTGATGTGACATCTAAAGCAGGAAACAAAAATAGGACGAAAACCTTGGATGAACGATGAGATCTTGAAGCTAATGGACTAGAGAAGGCAATTTAAGAACAACAAAATAAGGTATAGGAAAATACAGACAGAATTACGGCGCAAAATCAGAGTCGCTAAAGACATTCATCTAACTAAGCAATGTGAAGAGATTGAAGCCTTACATTTTAAGCATGACGCTTTCAACATGCATAGAAAGATAAAGGAGGCAGCTGGGTGCAGCAGGAGAAGAACTACGGGACGCTTAATGAACAACCAAGGCCAGTTTATAATTGAGATAGAAGATAAACTAAAAACCTGACAAAAGTACATTACAGAAGTATTCAGCAATGAAAGACCAGAAATACCTAACACAAATAATGCAGATGAAAAGCCATCCAGCAAACCAAAGACGCAAAAGCAGTATGCCCAGATAATACTCACTCAGAGGTATTAAAAGTATTAAGCGAGGAAGGTATAGACATCTTGACATCATTTCTGAACCTCATATATGACAGTAGTACTATACCACTGGATTAGCTCCACTCCACGTTTTTGACAATTCCAAAGACACAGAATGCAAAAGCATGCAGCGATTATAGAACGATCAACTTAATGAGTCATATTTTGAAGATACTCCTAAAGATCATTCATAACAGAATATATAGACGATGTGAAGATATTATTAGCCCAACGCAATTTGGTTTTAGAAATGCACTCGGTAACAGAGAAGCCTTGTTTAGCGTCCAGGTTTTATTTCAAAGATGTAGAGACGTAAACTGTGATGTGTTCGCATGCTTTATTGATTATCAGAAAGCGTTTAATAAGGTTTAACACCCAAAACTTATCAAAATTGTACAAAATATAGGCCAAGACGAGAAAGATATTAGAGTGATTAGTAACCTATACTGGAACCAGCTGGCGTCAGTAAAAGTCGACGAACAGGATACCGAGTACATTAACATACAACGTGGTGTACGCAAGGGGTGCATACTATCGCCAATGCTCTTCAACCTATAGATAGATGTTTATTCACAAGATCTAGTACATGTATGTATAAAATAAAGTACAGTATGTGATCGTCAATAAAATAATTACATATAAAAAATAAAACAACAAATTAAAATAATATGCAAACAAACATTACATAAAAATTACATATTAAAAACAAACAAAAAATAATAAAAACTACTACACAGTTTTACTAAAATCTATATTAAAATCTATATTATAAAAATCATTAACAAAATACAAAACATTATTAGTTAGTAATCTTTTAATCATTATCTTATATGGTTTAAAATTGAGCTTCTTTATTTGATCTGGTAATTTATTAAACATTTTAAGTCCTATATACACGTGACAATTTTCAAACTTGGATGAATTATGTTTAATTAAGAGTAATTGCTGTCCGTGTCTGGTACTGTACGAATGATTTTCTCCAACTGTCGAAAAATTATTTATATTTTCTTTAATAAAACATAAAGTTTTAAATACATATATTGCAGGTACAGTTAACAAATTATTTTCTTTAAATGTATATTTACAAGATTCTATGTAATCAAGATTAAACATAAGTCTTAGAATGCGTTTTTGAATTATAAATATTCTATTCGCTGCTGACGAGTTGCCCCACAAAATGATATTAAAACTAATATGGGAATAAACCATTGCGTAGTAGACATCTATTAGTCGTTTTTTATCAAGAACTGATTTTAGTTGCAATATTGCAAAATATGACTTATTTAGTTTACCACACACCGCATTTTTATTATATATATATTTGTCCAGTCTAATGTATTTTGTATTATCAATCCAAGAAATCTTACTGAGTCGGAAAGTGCATATAACAAATTGTTAATAGATATGGCATTTTCTCTTAACGTTGAACGCTTTTTTTGAAAATACATTAGTTCAGTTTTTGTGTTGTTTAATATTAACCTATTTTGTGTACACCAGTTTGTTATTCTGTTTAATATTATTCCAGCCATTTGATTCAATTCGCTAATATATTTGGATGAGCAAGCCATAGATATGTCATCGGCATACATAACTATTTTAAAATTAGGTATATCTTTAAATATTTCTGGTAAGTCATTTACAAATAAAATAAAAATTAGAGGACCGCATACACTGCCCTGTGGAACACCGTGCTCAATTTTTTCAGCATTAGAAATATGTCCATCAATCTTAACCCTAATTTTCCTGTCTGTTAAATATGACTTTAATAATGATAAAAAAGTGCCACGAAATCCTATGTGTTCCAATTTATCAATAATGAAACTAATATCTAATATGTCAAAAGCTGAAGTCATGTCAAAAAAATATCCATATAAGTATTCGTGTTGATCCAGATGACGATGTACGAACTCTACATATTCACACGTTGCTGTTTCAACAGACCTTTTGGTACGATATCCATGCTGAGCATTGTGTAAAATATTATTTTTTTCTAAAAAAGTTTTCCTGCAATCACAAATAATTTTTTCAAATATTTTTGAGATTACTGGTGCTATTGTGATGCTGCGGTAATTATTTACTAATTGAGTGTCTCCTTTTTTATGAAGGGGTGTGATTATGCCAGTTTTTAACGCATTTGGATATATGCCTTGTTCAATTGCAGCATTAAAAAGCATTGTTAGTATAGGAACTAGTGTTTTTGAAATTAATTTAATAAGCTTAGTATTTAAATCATCTATGCCTGAAGATGTTGTATTTTTTAAAGAACTAATTGCAGTTATTATATCAGTTTCAATAATAGGCTTCATAAAAAATGAATTAAATGTTTGACATTCAGATACGGTACTTTGGCTTATTGTTGATATAGAATAATATTGATTTATTTTAATTTTTGCTAAAGAAGCATAATATTTAACAAAGTATTACAAATTTCTTCGTTGTCATTAATTAATACTCCATGGTTTTTTAAAGTAATTTTTTTATTAATTTGATTGTTGTGTGTGGTTGTTTCTCTTATTATTTTCCATGTTTCTTTTACTTTATTATCATTTTTTAAAATACGATTTGAATAGTGCTCCTTTTTTGCAAAACATAAATTAGTATTATGAAGTTCTTTTTTTCTTTTATAATCGTTAATTAAATTATTATCTTTTAGATTGCATGCCAACCAAAATAAATGTTGTAGTTTCTCAGTTTCATTAACTAACTCTTGAGTAAGCCAAGAACGATGTTTATTTGAAACTTTAATAGATTTTAAAGGGCACGAGAGATTTAATAGAGTAGTAAATGATTTTAAAAGATTATCAAAACTACCATTTATGTCAGAGCTTTTGCAGATATTATTCCAATTCTGATTGGATACAAAAAACAAAAAAGTTTCTAAATTTGAGTGTGAATATACGCGTTTTTTATGAAATTGCATTTCTTTTATGGTCTGATAAGTTTCAATTTCTAATATAATTGAAAAATGATCTCCTAAAAGTGGGTTAATAGTAATACATTTATATAAGTTCAAGTTAATATTTGTGAGCATATAATCTATACCGCTTATGGATGTTTTATTATTTTTATCAGTAAATACTCTCGTAGGACCTGTGTTTGCAAGTTGTAGCCCAAAAGAATTTAGTACATCAAACAACATACCTTTATGATTTGAAGATTTTAAAAAATCAATGTTTAGATAACCACACAAAATTATCTGACTATTTATATTGTAGAAATCGTTTAAAATATTATTTAGTTTTACTATAAAAGTATTTAAATCTCCCATGTGAGATCTGTAGAGGCAAATAGAAAATATTTTAATGTCTTCTAATACAAGTATCGCAGCGCAAGCTTCAAATGACAATTCATCACAGTACTTAAGAACATCACACGAACGAATATTTAATTCATTTTTACTTAATACGCACACCCCGCCATGAATATGGATTATCCTACAAAAATTAGTAACAAATTTATAACCTTCAATTTTAATGCTTTCCAGTTCAGCTGTCACACCAATGTTCACTTATAAATAAAACGTCAATATTCTGAATTTCTAAATAAGCTTTAAGCAAGGTTAATTTATTTTTAATAGACTGTACATTTCTTCTTATTTTTATTTATGGTTGGTTTGTTATGACCTGAGCGATATAAAAATTTGTTTGCGAGTCAGACAGTGTATCTGGTATATTACTGGAGTTATCTTGATAAGTTTCTTTTTCTTCTTCTTCGTTATTTCTATTTTCATTTAACGTACCATTGATGTCTTGGCTTTGAATTATATTGTTGTCTATTGTTGCAGTTAGCACAACTGCTTTCTTTTGATTATCAAGTTTATTTTCTTCTACGTTTTTAGATTCTAGATTTTGTTGACATTGTTGTTTGTATTCTTTGCAACATAGATGGAATTTTTTTAGCGGAGGATGTGCTATTTTTGTTGTATTTATGTTTTTGTGTTTGTTGATGTGATCACTGACTATTGTGATAATTACCCTCTTTGCAGCATCATTAAATTCAATAAAACCATTCTTAAAATGGTTAAGTAATTTTGTGTTGCTATCTAAATAGATTACGTTTCTTAAATTTAGTTTTTTTACTACGGAGTGCATAGTTAAGTTGATCGTATGTATAAAATTATTTAGCACTATTCTATTTTTATAATATGGACATCCAATAATAATTACATTAGTATGTATTAGTTTCATAATAGCTTTTTTTAAGTATTCGGCGTTAATATTATTTCCTTTGTGTGCGTTGCTAGTACCAACCATTATTACTACATGGTCAACCATACTAAAATTTTGAGCACTGCTTACGTTAGATATTACATTTTCAAGAGTAGCAAAAGGTTTGTAAATATTTGTAACTTTGTGTTTAGGCAACATGACTGTCTGCAAGTAAAAGTATTTTTTGTTTGTTTCCTTGATCATCAAGTTTTCCCGTTGTAATGGTGTTTTTAGAAACTAATTGTGTTATAGATGTTTCAAATGATTTTTTATTACTGTTGTGTTCACATAAATCAGCTTTAATAGTTTGTGTATACTTTGTGTTTGTTTTGTTTAAATTAGTTTGTGTTGAAGCCTTTCTCAGTTTTTTTTTCTTGAAGATCTTTTAACATTGATGTAAGGGTGTCAATTTTGTTAATTTTATCTTGAAGTTCATTTCGTAGCATGATAATTTCTTTATTTAATTTAAGATTTTTGTTATTTAATTTATTATTTTCTTCATCAGTGTCAATATACGTTGTTTCTAGTTCCGTTTATAAAATTTCATATACATTTTCATCGGCAATGGAATTGTTTCTGTTATTTACATCATTGTTACTCAAAGTTTTATTTAAGATGTCTGGGTCATCTAAAGCTAATGATTTCAGTTTTTGGCGAGTTACTGGACCAGTGGCCATATTTTAATGTGTTGCTTAAATATGAATATTAAAATATTGGTAGTAGATAATGAAAATAAATCAATAATAAAAAATGGAGTTACATAAACAAACAAGGATAAAAACTATTCACATCACAGGGTCTGTTGTGATGACTTTACACAAATGGGAAGACCTCGGGTAAGGAATATTAAAAATTAAAAGAATATTAGTTAATAAATTACTATCCACAATAATTATCATTTAATTAAATGAATACTATTAATAAAAAACATTAAAAAATAAAAAGAATTAAAATAAAACAATAATCACTTTGACTAGATTCGAACTCACAATGCCTGTATTTAAAACCGCGCTTGTTAGCACTGCGCTATGAACGGTACGGGTTTCTATTATTATGCTAATATATCAAGCGCAAAAGAATCACATTTGTGTGTTGTTACAGGTTTGTTTACATTTGTAAATAAGACTTAAATTTTAGGTTATAATTTATTAATTCTAATTACTCACAGTTAATTCTTTATAGATTTAACTAGCTAATTAAATAACTGTTCATATAAATAACACAATGTTCGTTGCAGTTAGCAATGTTATTTTTATGATTTTAAAGATCTTATTTCAACAATGTTTTTACTATACTTGCACTCGTGGTGTCAATATAATATTGCTAACAAAAGTTGAGGAAAAAAATTTGAGGAAATATTTAAGGAGGCGCTCCATGAGGTAAATACTGACATTCGGTTAAACGGTGAATATATCAATAATATTAGATATGCTGATGATACTGTGATGTGTGCGGATAGCATAGAGAGAATCCAAGAACTTATGAACAATGTTGTGGACGCAAGTATAAACTACGGGTTGACTCTGAATCCCAAAAAAAAACAAAGTATATGATCATCAGCAAAATGCCAATTCAAAACATCCAGCTCAAAGCAGAAGTTCAGGCAATACAACGGGTCTCAAAGTATACTTACCTAGGTACCTCAATTAACGATCAGTGGGACCATTCGGTAGAAATAAAATGCCGCATTGAACAAGCCAGGGTAGCTTACATAAAGATGAAAGATGTGTACCCGGTTCTCTTATATGGAATGGAAGCATGGACTATGTCCGAAGATACCTGCAAAAACTCTCAGCCTTTGAAATGTGGATATACCGGAGAATCCTACGAATTTTGTGAAAGGACCATATCGCCAACGCAAGGGTCCTTGAACGTTTCAGAAAAGAACTGGAGGTAGTTAATACTATTAAAACGCGCAAGTTGCAGTATTTCGAACACATTATGAGGAATAAAGAAAGATATGGATTATTACAACTGATTCTGCAAGGAAAAGTGTTCGGAAGAAGAGATCCTAGCAGAAGGCGTATATCCTGGCTCAAGAACCTAAGACAATGATTTGGGAGTACAACTACCAAACTTTTCCGCGCTGCTGTGAACAAAGTAAAAATAGCTATATTGATCGCCAACATTTGGTAGTTGGATAGGCACCTGAAGAAGAACACAAACTTGAACTTTGTCTGAACTATAAATTTGTGATATTTCTATATTTCCGTCTCAAGCCCAAGCAATAAAAAATTAATTTTGCAGAATTTTTAAGATTTTTTGCAAAAAATGTCCAAAACCTGTTAAATGTTTTGCAATGTTTTTTGCTAGTCTTTTCAAGAATTGTTAGAATATAAATTTAAAAAAAATATTGGAATTTTTGCAAAACCATTTCTAAAAACCTTTATTGCTTTAATAAATCACTTCTTAATTGCATTATTTTTTTATTGTCTTTTCAAAAATTGCTTAGAGTTTGAGCAAGGTATTTAAGTAGATTAAAAAATAATTAGGATTTTTTTAAATCTTTGCAAAAGTTCTCGTTGTAAATTTATTAGAAATTTCAAAAGTTTTTCAAAATCTTCAAGAATATTTATAAAGGTTTTCCAAAAATTATTCAAATTTTTTTTGCCACCTTTAAGTTGCAATATTTTTTTAGAAATTGTTTAGAGTATGCGCAAGACATTCTTAGAAGTCCTAAAACAATTTCAGTTTTTTTTTAAGAATTATTGAAAAAGTTCTCCAAATTCATTGAAGGTCACGTCATCTGAGCAGAAAATTATCTATATCCAATTGAAACTACTTGATGGTAATCATAATCTAGAGTGACCCAACCACCCGCCCAAGTGTTTGTTATAAAGAAATTGAGAGTTTCTTTTTTCTATAAGAGTTAGAAGTCTCTTGGTCAGAAAAAAAGGAGGTTATATCTAATCTCTGACCAACACTTGGGCGGGTGTGTGGGTTGCTTTAGATTATGTTAACAGGCAAGTAGTTTAAATTGGAGAGCCCGTCCACTCGCTTGATTGTTTGTTATCAATAAACTTGAAGTTTCTTCTCTCTGCAAGTGTTAAAAGTTTAGTAGTATGTCTATAGAGAAGATGGTGTTTGAAACCTTATTCGGGTGGGTTGGACACTCCATACCATGATTACCAACCAATGTGACAGTGACAGAAAAAGAAATGCTGAGCTTAAATAAGTACATACAATACACTACAGATAAAACATAACAAAGATGGACAAAACAAGTATAAAGCTATGGAAACAAAGCACAGAAAAGTGTCCTGATTGATACAAATGGTTGTATCATAACATACATCCAAGCCAAATTACATAGGTGGCAAGGATATATTAAAAAACTATTTAAAGACGTATAAACTGTGAAACAGAATAGACTATCAACAGAAAAAGACACAGGATCAAGAATAACAGAAAAAGAAGTCATATAAGCTATCAAAAATATGAAAAACAGAAAGGCACCTGGTCCAGATAATATCCCGACAGAAATTTTTAAACTCATACAAGAAGAGCAAATTAAAATACTAGTTGACTTATTTAACATTATATACAATACCGGTAAAATACCATCAGAATGTCTTGTTACGATCCCAAAAAAGCCTAACGCAAAAAAAAAACCATCGCACAATAAGCCTGATTTGCCATATATTGAAAAAAAATTAAAAGTACTACACAGGAGAATGTACACTAAACTGGATAAAGAAATAAGTGATACCCAGTTTGGCTTCCGGAACGGAGTAGAAACACGTGAAGCTTTGTGTGAAGCCTGCAGAACCTTCATCAGAATGAAACAATTTTTCTTCAGCAAATATCTTAGT
This sequence comes from Tachinus rufipes, assembly GCA_963932245.1. Taxonomy (NCBI): domain Eukaryota; kingdom Metazoa; phylum Arthropoda; class Insecta; order Coleoptera; family Staphylinidae; genus Tachinus; species Tachinus rufipes. Next base: position 72,767,354 of record OZ010748.1, on the reverse strand, counting down.
AACTCTTTTAAGGTCAGAATGGTACGATGTTACATTTTTTTCGTACTTTTATATGGTATAGAGGCCTCTACGCTTAAACAAAACAACTAACAAAATAGAGGCATTTGAGATGTGGATATACCGCAGAATTTTGAAAATACTATGGACCGAGAGAGTTACGAATGAAGTGGTGCTGCGGAGAATGGGAACAGAAAAGGAAATAGTAATAACTATTAAAACCAGAAAACTTGAATACCTTGGTCACGTTATGAAAGGTGCCCGTTAAAATTTTTTGCAACTCATAATCCAGAAGAAGATAACTGGCAAGAGGAGTGTTGGGAAGAGGAGTATATCTTGACTGCAGCAGTAAACAGAGTTCAAATAGTCATGATAGTTGCCAACTTTTGTTGAAATTTTCACACCAAGAGGAAGATGTAACATTAAACAAGAATATAAAGAAAATATTGAAGAAAGCAGGAGAAAAATAAGCCCAAGTACAGAGAAAGAGGAAGAAGAAGGCCATGCTGGTAGTGCAAAAAGGTCAAGAAAGGCAGGATAAAAGCAATACAAACAGCAAAAGACAGAGAAGAAGCAGAGAAGTGTTTGACAAAACTAAAAAATTCAGAGAGGTTCTAAAAGAAAAAATTAAAGATAGTAACAAAATATGCTGAAAAGAAATGTTAGAATTCATAGACAAGAATCTTTAGTAAAAGCCATACAAAATAATAATAAATAAATTAGGAGGAATGAAGACAGTGTGCTTAAAAGAAGAAAAGATCAAAGAAGTAATAATTGAGAAATTGTTTTCTACTAGAAGAATTGTAAAAGAACTAGCATAGATAACTGACAAAATAAAAGTAATCTTTGCAACAATGAAAAAAATAAAAACAGATTATAAGAAAATTACTTAATAACAAAGCATTAGGTTCGGCCAAGATAACAACGGAGATAGTGAAAACATCGTTAAAAGAAAATGAGACAGAGATAAATAATACACAAATGTCTGAATAAAGAAACTTATTTGTCTTCCTGGAACGAGACGAACCTAAAATAAATAAGACCAATAGGGGCAAGGCAACAACGGCTAGAAGTAAACTATTGTACGTCGCAGAAATATGAGGAAAAGCCTCAAAGACTAAAAAACAAAAAGAAAGAGGAGCTACAAGACCAAGCTTGTTAAAGATTTGGTTGGGGGCCTACAAAACGGTTTTGCAGAAAACACTGGAAGTAATCGCGGCAACACTGCTCACAGATTTGATGGTAGAAGAAAGTTTATACATAAAGAAAATGTCAGTGAAAAGAAGGACAAACGGAAAAACAAATAAGGGAATTAATACCAATGGGTAGAGAATAAACCGACGACGTGTTTCTATACACCGGACATGGAGCCTTTGGAAAGTACAAAAAAATAAATAAGATAGAGAAAAAAAGAAAAAGAAAATTTGAAGTTTCAAGATTTAGAAGTAGGACAAGAAGAAGGTATAGAAAAAGAAGGGCAGTAGACTGCATGTATTGCCGCAAGACTAACGCAAAAAAACCAAAAGGCGCTAGTCATTCTCAAAGGCCACTTGCTAACAACTTTCTACGTTTAAAAAAAAAGTAAATAGTTACAACTAAAAAAACGTTTTAGCAAAACCACATAGATGGCAAAATGGCAAAAATTTTGGAATTGTCTAGGCAACTTTATAGAGTACAAGGATGATAATATTTTTATTGATATTTTTTAATGTTGGTTAAGAAAGCAACATAGAAAAACCAGTTTAGATTTTTAAAAGGCTGGGAGTTTGACTATAAAAACAAACAAGAAGAAAAGTAATGTTGGAAACAATGTTTTTTTTATCTAAGTTTTGGCAAATCGTTTAGCTAATAAAAAAAATATTAGGAATGTCTAATAGAATACAAAGATAGTAATCGAGAAACTATTTTTATTGATAAAAACTTGTTGGTCAAGAAGGTAACAATTACAATATCATTCTCAACCAACACATTCTCTACTTTGCTTAAGCAAAAAATAAATAAAAAAGGCAGTTTAAAAGATTGAGAGATACTGGTTGATTTCGAAAACAGAGTTATCTTTCCGGCAAACCAAGGTTGGTATCTACTCCTAGAGCAGAACAAGAAATTATAGCACACAATTAAAGCATATTCCAAGAACAAGTGTGCGGAGAATATCAGCCAAGATAGGAATTGGTGCTACTTTTGTTTGGAGAACCCTTCACGAGCAGCTGCTCTATCCATATCATGTACAATGAGTACAGGCCTTAAATTTAACTGATCATTAGGCAAGTTTGGTTTTTTGTTGCTGGTTTCTACGCAATGATGCTGAAGACCTGCAGTTTCTTGCCAAAATTCTTTTTACAAATGAAGCCGGGTTCACACGAAATGGAGTTGCAAATTTTTATAACTCACATCGTTGGGCCAAAGAAAATTTCCATGCTGTAATTGAATGTGGGACATCAGACACGTTTTTCATTAAACATTTGGATGGGTATTGTAGGCAACAGGTTTATAGGTCCTGTTGTTTTACCAAACCGATTAACAGGCTCTGCTTACCTCAACTTTCTGCAGAAAACAATGTATAATTTTTTGGATGACTTTCCTTTAGCTCACAGGCAACAAATGTGGTTCCAGCATGATGGTGCTCCGGCTCATTTTTTGATTGCCGTTAGAGAGCATTTAGACTAAACTTTTTCGCATAGGTGGGTAGAAAGAGGCGGAATATTTGTAATCATTAGTGTATGCTACTCTTGTAAATAGCCTCGACAAGCTGCAGTTAAAAATTAATAAAAAGTGCCAAGAAATCCAAGCCAATGAGGGGATTTTAGACAAAGATGTTGTGCCTGTTTGGAAATGGCACTTTCATATCTAAGAAACTGTTGCTATGACAATCTATGTTTTTTAAAACTTTTTTAATTGTTGTGGTTTGTACTACTATATTCTTAAATATTTTACTTTTTTTAACACCAAACATATTTTATGATAACTTTATTGCATAATTTCAACAATCTAACTCTCTTCTTTTTCTTCCGGAAGCCTAAAGGTTTGTTTTTTTTTCTGTTTTCATTGCACGTGCTTTTGAGATTCTGACGACCAGTTATCCTTCCATCTCTTTGATGGTCGACTTGATGCTGGATTTTCGTTTTGCGCAATTTTTGCTATTCTGTGATCTTTCATCCTAGATATGTGTTCATTCCACAAGCGCCTTTGAGCGCGTGTCCAGCTCACCACATCATCTTTCTCGCTTTTTTCCCGAATTTTTTTACTCTTTCTTTGGTCTTTGAGTGTGTTTCTTGATATTGTTCTTAGTACTCTCATTTGGTCTCGGCTGTGTTGGCTCGTGTTTTTGCAGTGTATGTCATTACGGGTCTTATAAATGCTTAGTATACAATCATTAAAAACAGTGATATTCATAATTACGTCACCAGATCTAGACACAACATTCATGTTAATACGGTACACAAGCAAGCAACATATAGATCTTTATTTTACGAAGGAATGATAAGAGTCTAAAAAAAAATCAGAATTTTTAAATTTTGTTGCAAATGTTGTCCGAAACCTGTTTTGCAAAATCTTTTGCTAGTTCTTTCAAGAATTGTTAAAATATAATTTTTAAAAAATATCAGAAACTTTGCAAAACGTTTAATAGTTTTTTTAGTTACCTCTAAATTGCAACATTTGTTAATAGTCTTTTCAAGAAAAAAAAATTCTTCAATAGTTGTTAAAAGTAATTTTTAAGGATATTTTTAAAAGTATTAAAAAAATAAAATTACTCAAATTTTTTAGGATATATTGTTTAAGTTTTGTAAATTTATTGGAAATTTCAAAAGATTCTCAAAATTTTCAAGAGTTTTTTTAAAGGTTTTCTAAAAGCTAACTAAAAGTCATTCAAAGTTTTTTTTGCCACCATTAAGTTGCAATTTTTTTTTAAATAATTTTTAAGAATTGTTCAGAGTAAAGAAGAAAGCCAGTTATTTTGTGTGATATTTCCGGCTTTTTTCGATTGTCTTTAAAAAGTTTGGTTATAAAGCATTCCTAGGTTTTTTTCTTGTTTTTTTGTTTAATATTATTTTCTTGTTTTTATCTATCAAGGTTGGTATTGTTCTTTTCTATATACTCTTTGTCTAGTTCTTTAATTTTTCTAGAAAATAATCACGTTTTTTTGCTATTTGTATGCTTTTACGGATTTCAGTATGTATGTCTCAGTATTTTTTTTAATTTACGTTATTGAACGCTCTTTTTTTCTTTTCAAAATCTCAGTTGTTATCCATTTTTTTGTTGTTGTTTTATTTGTGTAATTGATTTTTTTGTTGTAACTTTGTGTATCACTATTTTCTGATGTTTGTTCTATTTTATTCAGTGTAACGTTTATTTGTTTCTTTATTTTATCAACAAATTTTTTATCTCTCTTTTGAGTTTAACAATGTTTATCTTAGGTGTTGTTGGTGGTAACTTTGTGCTTTTTAATTTTAATCGGAGTTTGAAAATTACCGGAATATGATTTGATGCAATGTCACCTTCTGGATAGGTTTTTGCACTTTGTACTTGTTTTGTATCTATTATTTGTTAGTTAGTACACAATTTATCTGATTTATAATTATGTGTGAGGTAGATAAATTGTCCAAACAAGTAATCGTTAAAAAATTACACTCTTCACACACCGGTTAGACAAAGAATCCAACTATTTTGATTTTTCTTGTTTTCCTAAACTTTCTTGCCGACATAAGTTCACAATAAGGTCTTTTTGTTGTGGGGTCTACCAGCTTGCTGTATGTGTTCACTTCTCTTATTTTTTTTACTCGTTTTCTTTTATTTAGTGTTTCTTTGTCTGTGTGGCTACTCTTTGAGTCTTTAAATATGTTCCTCAAATTACCGTAGAGTAAACAATAGTTAGCTCCGAGTATTACTCTAGACTTGCCAATGCTGATGTTATTTTTATTGAAATTAACCTTTTAACTGGTAAATTCTGCTGTAAGTAGCTTTTAGCCAAAGTGACTGTGTTAACTCTAGTACACAACGCTAAAAAAAAACTACATTAAAAAAATTGTTTTAGCAAAACCGCATAGTTGACAAAAAATATTGAAACCGTCTTGGTAACTTTATAGATTACAATGATGATGATCGATAAAATATGTCTTGATCTTGGTTAAGAAAACAACAACCATTTTAGATTTAAAGAAGAAAACTGGGAGTTTGATTACAAAAACAAAAAAGTAATAGAAAGGGATACAGTCTCTACGTCTTGACAAAACCGCATAATCAATAAAAAATAGTAGGATTGTTTGTTGGTCTTGTTAGGAATATTTTTGAATATGTCAACCACTTACAGCTCTTTTACAAGTTGCTGTGTTTCGCCTTAAGCTGCTGCGGATTTTTTTTTGTCTTGTATGGTATTCCAAAAGCAGTGAATGTTTCCTTTTGCTTTTTGTCTGGCAAGCTGATTTGGAATAAGATTTTCTGCTATTCCTTGGTTTTTTGGTATTCATATTAGGCATGGTTGCAGGTTGTGGCCACTACTTTTAAACTATATATTTAGGTTAAAACTAGTGTGGGTTTTATTACTGGCAATTGAAAGGCCTGATCAGTCTGTCAAGGCTTTAGTCTCTTCTTGATTATGTCCCTAGCGCACCTTTTAGCTGCCACCTGTGCCTGTAAAGTTGAGGCATATTTGCTTTTTTTGTTGTTTATCTTTGTAGATTCCTGCTCCGGTGTCCTTTTGGTTTTTGGCCCATCTGTGTACCAGATAGTTTTTTGACTGTCCCTAGGTTTTTATTGTTTAGCCATTTGTTTTGCTCATAAAGTCCGACCTTATCATGATAGTTTTTTTTTTCATGCAACACAGTTTTTTTATTGCTTAGTTTGTGAGTCTTGAGATTTACAATGTGTTCATTTATCCGCAGTCTGTATTTTGCTTGTCTTGCCTTTGCTGTTACCATCAGACAAAGAATGGTTACGATTGTACTTTTATAGTTCTTGTGGCCGTAGTTTTTATTATCCCCGTTATCAACAGACATGCAAGTCTGAATTTTGTCTAGTTTTTTAGCCGTACACTTAAGAGTGGTTTTTGCCCTATTGCTCCGTATGTGATAATTGGTCTTACTACTACCGTGTATAACCATCTGGTCATGTAATGTGTTAGTTTTCATGTACGTCCGACTACCATTTTGGTTGTAAAGAATATCTAATTGGCTTTTGTTGTTATATTAGTCAGGTGTATTGAAGTTTAGACTAGTGTCAAGCGTTAATCCTAGATATTTTACTATTTTAGGTTTGTGGTGTTTTGCTGCCTTGTAAACGATTGTTGTTTTGCTTGGGTTTACTAATAACCCTTATTTTTTGGACCATTTTTCTACGGTATTTAGTGCATTCTGTATCATGTTTGACACTATTGATCCCTAACTTCCCTTATGCAAAGATAGTAAGTTTATCTGTGTAGCTTAGGGCCCATGTCGTTGAGTATATGTAGTAAGTTGTTCATTCATGACTAAGCACTAAGCACTACAGTAGGGGTAAAATCGACTTTTATTGTTAAAGTACAGTTTTTGAGCATAAAGTTGACTCATTGTAAGACAAAGAGGTTTAATTCTCGGTTTTCCTTTACTTTTGCAATGGGTTTGAAGGTGGTATTGTCAAATGCATTAGATAGTTTTTTTTTGCACTTGCTGAGCAGTTGGTGTATACTTAGTTTGCAGGATTTTCCCGTTTGGTATTTGTTGACTGTTTTTGTTTAATATTTTTTGCAAAAAATGACAATCTGATTAGTCTGTAGAATTTAGCTAGCGCACACGTACTACTTTCCTACATTTCACTTCTTTTGATCGCTGAATAAGAAAACCGTTTGACCTACGGACTTTTGGTTTGCAAGAGCATCTGCCGAGATCTGTCGGCTTGCCACAAGAGCAACCCCCTCTGCCGGCTAGAAATATGTTTGTTTCACATTTTTGCGTAATGAAGATATATATATATATATAATAAAAATATACCAAAAAAACCGTTTTGCATTAGAAAGTAAAATATCAAAAATATCGAAACGGCGATTTTAAAATTGTAATTAGGGGTCCAAATTACACTAAAACCCGAAAAAATTGCAAACTTTGGTCCACATTTGAAAATTTTTGTTTGTTGGCACGAGTGTATATATTTAGTCAATTGCCGAATAAAAACCCTTTAAGCTACTCACCAGTTTGGCAAGGATTTAAATAGATCAGTTAGCTAGCTTCAGGAGCAGTTTTGATTCTCCCTTTCACCATTTAGTGCTTTTTTTGCAGTTCAAAACGCAAAAAAACATGTTTTTTGTGGTTATCTTAAAATTGACTGATAAATGCTAAGAATATTGGAGCCGGACCTCTAAAATTGTAATCAAGGGTTAATTTTACGGCAGGAAATGCAAAAATTTAACAAATGCTCGAAAAAAAACGTAGATATACCTTTCTTACATTTTACTTCTTTTAATCGCCAAAGAAAAATAAATACTACCTTGGCCGTTTTTCAACTGCTTAGTATTTGTAAAAGTGCTAAGTTTGCTTTGAGGATATTGCATAGAGGTTTATTCAACACTTCAAACGTTTTCTGTAGCATAATGGGATACATTTTGTTGGCTTCTGCAGCTTTTGCATACATACTGCTTTTAATCAATTCTATGTATTTTTGGTCTTTGTTTAAGGTTTTTTGGAGGCGGGAAGATGTAAAACCGTTTTGAACGTCTTTACAGTATCTCCTTCACAATCAAGCTTCTTTTGGTTTTTGTTTAAGCTGATTGCTTCTATATGTGACCCAGTCATCGTTTTCTTAGCCTTTTCATGTTTGTTTTTGTTTCATCAAGTGTCCTTGACAGGGTAGAGCACCCTAGCAATGTCACGCACACTTTTTATCTTTTTAAAACTTGAGTATGTCTGTCATTATCTTTAGCTCTTGTAATGTTTTAGCTGCCGTTAGACAGACCCAAATTTGGCTAACTAGTATTTTGTTGTATATAATAATATATAATATTGAATCAAAGAGCTTGTTCAAAACGTACCAGTTTTTAATCATTTTACTTGCTTTATAATTTGCTGATGTTAGGTCAATAATCCTGCTACGCAATGCAAAACGTTGGCGCGATATCCTTTTTTATAATATTAAGCTTATATTCTACTATACATTTTAGGAGTTTTTATCTTTTAGGTTTATGTATTTGCTCATCTAGGCTAAGTAGTGGAGATTAGAGACGCATTCAAGGCTCATTCTTGCAGTTTGTTAGTGAATATCCTTGCTAATCGTAGGAAAGATATCCAGATTTGAGAATTATCTTTTTTTTTTGGTTTCTTTTTTTACTATCACTAGGTTCTATAATGGCTTTAGATTAAGCTTTGTTATAGTGTATGTACGAGGCATATGGGTTATTTTGCTAGCAGTCATCTTCCTGGTATGCGTAACCTTTTGATTCATCTTTATAAATCCAAGATTCTTGGATAAGGACAATGTTAATATTGCTGCCTTGAAGTGATGTAAATTGATTTGCATGTTGTTTACTATTCATTTTACCGTTATTGTTTCTTGGCGACAAATTTTGATTCACGGCTTTCTTGGCGATTTCTATCTCTTTTGGTTTGTCTCCGTCCTTTTTGGAGGAGGCCAGAGCCCGATACGTTATTTTGAAAACATCTTAGGTTAACCATCTTTTCCCAAGCCCTTATATATAAACATGATTGATTGTTGGGTTCCTTTGAGTTTTAGTTTGAAGTTTACCACTTGCTAGGTTTTGGTGATTGAGGTGTTTTGCACAATTAACTTTTTTAGGAAAGTTGCTAGTTCCAACTGTAGTCTTGATACTTTGTTGTTTTTAAAAGTCCTTTGTCAATTTTGCTTTGGTTTGCCGGTCGTTTTTGCGATACTAGCAGGTAGTGTGGAGTATTGCTGCTGTGTCTTTGTTGCATTACCAGATGCTTTAGTTAAATCATTTCTTGCTTAGGCCTGGTCGCCCCTAAAAGCCTAGGATTTGACTTTGCTAGCCGAGCTTGGTTTCTCTAAAAAGATCTTAATTGTTTGTATGTTTGTTGTTGCCACATTTTTGTCTAGAAACTTTACTTTTTGAGTTTTTTGACATGTTCATTATAGCATTCCAATTCTTTGTTAATTTATTTTTGTCTCCTGGCAGGCGTTATGCATGTGTCGTCATTGTAGTTCCAGTCCGGTCAGATTTTGCTATACGCCGATTAATTTGCTACTAAAATATACTGTCTCCCACAAAAATGTATAGCAAAAAACAATCAATTACTAAATTTACCAATTACTTTCAAAGCTTCCTGAATACGAGGCTGATAATATCCCATTGTTTTTATCATAGGTCACCTGTAAGCTTATAGTAGTCTGACGAGCAAGAACAAGATGATCATAAAAAAACCATTACCAGACCATCCGGTTTAAGCAGCTATATCAACTTCTTTGCAGAGTTCAGAACCTAAACCAAACTAAACTGTGTTTACTAAAATGAGAAACTTTAGCAGAGGCTGTTCAACGCGCACAGCTAGCGCAAACTCAAAACGTAATTCAAAGAAATCGCAAAAGTAGACGACTCGAGTACCCGGAAGAAGCGATACAAGCTAAGGGAACATTGTAAACTCATCGAGTTAAATGCCGGTCACAATCAGATATTAGAACCCCTCAACATGCAACAGGAAATAATCAGGCACCACTCGACGGCTATCCTTCAAGCCTACTTCAATTAAAACTACTTGCGTAGTTATTCACTTGAGTTCCCGCCTACCCACTTAAGTGTTAGTTATTAAATTTGTTAATAATAAACGCTTGGGCGGGCGGGTAGGGCACTTCTATCAAAACTACTTGGGCAAAATTATAAATTTGTGTCCTCGCGCACTCACCCAAGTGATAGTTATAAAATCTCTTTACAACAAACACTTGGGCGGGTGGTTGAAGCATTTCTTTTAAAATTACTTGCGCGTAATCATAAACTTGTGTTCCCGACCGCCCACCTAAGTGACACTGATCTAATCTTTTAATAACAAACGCTTTGGTGAGTGGGTGGGGCACCCTAATTAAAACTACTCGCTCAAAATCACAAAAATTTGTTTCCCCGCTCACCCACCCAAGTGTTAGTTATAAAATCTCTTCACAACATACTTTTGGGCGGGTAGTTATGGCACTCCATTAGAAATTACTTGCGCGCAATCATAAATTTGTGTTCCCGCTAACTGACCCAAGTGTTAGTGGTTCAATCTCTTGATAACAAACGTTTTGGTGGTGGGTGAAGCACTCAAATCAAAAACCACAAATTTGTGGCCCGCTTACCCACCCAAGTGTTAGTTATAGAATCTCTTGACAACAATCAATTGGGCGGGTGGGTGGGCCACTTCAATCAAAATTACTTGCGCGTAATTATAAACTTGTATTCTTCCCTTACCCACCTAAGTGTTAGTGATCCAATTTCTTGATAAAAAAACGCTTGGGTAGGTGGATGGGGCACTCCTATCAAAACTACTTGCGCAAAATCACAAATCTATGACCCCGCTCACCCAAGTGTAAGTTAAAGAATTTATTGACAACAAACACTTGGGCGGGAGAGTGGAAAAGTGGGGCACTCCGTTCAAAATTACTTGCGCGTAATCATAAATTTGTGTTCCCGCCCACCCACCCAAGTGTTAATGATCCAATCTCTCAATAACAAACGCTTTGGCGGGTGGGTTGGGCACTTTAATTAAAACTACTCGCGCAAAATCACAAATTTGTGTTCCCGCCTAACCACTCTATTGTTAGTTATAGGATCTCTTAACAACAAACACTTGGGCGGGTGGATGGGTCACTCCAATTAAAATTACTTTTGCGTAATTATAAACTTGTATCCCCTTTTACCCACCCAAGTGTGAGTGATCCAATCTTTAATCAAAACTACTTGCACGAAATCACAAATCTATGACCACGCCCACCCAAATGTAAATTATAAAAAAAATACAACAAACACTTGGTCGGATGATTGGGACACTTCATTCAAAATGAATTTCTTCATAACAAACTCTTTGGCGGGTGGGTGGTGCACTCCAATTAAAACTACTCGCGCAAAATCACAAATTTGATTTTTCGCTCATCCACCCAAAAGTTAGTTTTGGAATCTTTTGACAACAAATACTTGGACGTAGGTGAAGCACTTCAATCAAAATTACATGCGCGTAATCATAAACTTTTGTCCCCGCCTACCCACCCAAGTGTTAGTGATCTAATCTTTTGATAACAAACGCTTGAGCGGGTGGGTGAGACACTCCAATTAAAACTGTTTCCGCAAAATCACAAATTTGTGTCTTTGCTCACTTACCCAAGTGTTAGTTATGGAATCAAAATTACTTGCTTGTAATTATAAACTTGTATCCCCCTCACCCAACCAAGTGTTAGTGATCCAATCTCTTGATAACAAACGTTTGAGCGGATGGGTGAGGCACTTCAATCAAAACTATTTTTGCAAAATTACAAATTTGTGTTCCCGCCCACCCACCTAAGTGTTACTTATGGAATCTCTTGACAACAAACACTTGAGCGGGTGGGTGGGGCACTCTAATCGAAATTACTTGCGCAAAATTATAAACTTCTGTCCACGCCTACCCACCGAAGTGTTAATGATTCAATCTCTTCATAACAAACGCTTGGGCGGGTGGATGGGGCTCTCCAATCAAAACTACTTGCGCAAAATCACAAACAACAACGTTTAACATTAACATTTAACTTGATGCTTTGAAAATATTTATCTGCGTTATGTGGAAGCTCAACATGAATCACCCTTTGTATAGTTAATCAATAATACGTTACTTATCAAAAATGTTAGTTTTTATTTTAAAAACTATTTTTATGTTATTGTTACTGCCCATCATCAATATTTTAAGAACCGTCTGTTACTTTATAGTTCTAGAGTTGTAAAACAAAACTTACTTTGTGATTTAAGTTTTAAATCCTACAAAACTAGAACCAAATTGCAAAATTTACGTTTGTTAAAAACTATCTACTAACCTAAAGAGATATTTAATAATAATACATTATTACAGTTTACTAAACATGAAATAATGCAAATTACAATTTCAAGATATGCTAACTACACTTATCTGTGACATGTTGCAAGTTATGCATTCTAATTACATTATACAATATTTGAAATTAATGTAAAATTATTTTAAATTACAAATATTTGAAAAATTGCAATACATAAATTTGTTTAATTATGCCATAGCACATTATTACATTTCCTGTATAATGCAAGATATATTGAAATTCAAATAATAATTAAGAAATTAATTTTAAATCTTAAAAAAAATGTTTTATCTTAATTAAGTAAAATTAATTTTTATTATAATTGAGACGGAAATAGAATAATAATTCAATAACATTGTTTCTAATAAAAACAAATTAATTGCTCACGATAAACATTGGTGAAATATGTTAATTCTAATTGTTATTTGATTAATTTATTACATGCAATTTCGTTGAAAACTTGCGGTAAGCCTCAACAAACTGGGTAAAGTTTGAGTAAAGTAAATAAACAGATTTTAATTAGTGTTTACGATAAAATGATCTAATATTATATATTTTATTTTATTTAACAGGAATTTTCATATCAAACGGACACAAAGTAAATCAATCTCCATTGAAAATTGTTTTGATTTATTTCCTATACAATTATGTAAATTATTACTTATTAAAATTTATGCCTAAACAAACGCATACAATGCAATTTGTCACCATGATGACAAAATAATTTTTTTCAAACACAATGGTGACCACAAAAATTACATTATTTTGCCAGGACTGAATTTACATTTGTCTTTGTTGTAACAAACTGGTTCCTGTAGAGCACACAAATTGTTCGAGACTTATGTTTAATCCCATTAATATTAATTGACGAATGTCAAGGTTGGCACCATCGAAATTTACATTCTGGTCGATTGTTAATTGGGCGTGTAGGGAATTATAAATCGAATCAATTTTCATACATACAAGTATAATCTTTTCCTCTTGTCCTTAAAGATTAATTAGACATAAATTTGAATTGATGTTTACGGTTTATGATATTAATTACAATTTAATACTGAATTTTAATATATTGATAGAATAATTAAGAATGATTCGGGTTCTATTAACAATGTAAATTGTTCGATGGGGTATCAACTTACTATTTCCTGCATTGCGGTGATCAATTCTGTAAAAATTATTACCTATTTATGGATGTAATTTCATATGCTGTGATTTTATTTTTGAATGTGTTATCGATAAATATTATTGCAAATATGTATTAATATTAAATAGAGATAACGCGGAAAATAACGATTCCTATAAAACGGAATGATTAACTTATGCACCTGTAGTCCGGGTGGCACTTATGATAAATTTTGTAGCATTCAGTCATTTAAAATTTCATCATACATGATACAAAGTATGAGTGTTAAATTTTTATAAACACAAATAATACTTGTATTCAATAGATTTATTACGCATAGTGCGTGCCATGTGTAATAAAGCGAGTAAAATACGAGTAGAACGAATTTTCAGTAATTCTACACGAATGACACATTACAAAGAAGATTGAACAAATACTATTAGGTTAATTTTAACTTTTGGTAAATAGTCTTTTTAAACCAAACACATTTTTTTTCCAGAACCTCCACTTTTAATTATGTTTTTAGAGATATTTGTAAAATAATTGATTGATGCATTTGCCTTGAAAAAATGCGTGAAAAAGTATTTAAGATGCAGAATTTTTCGTACAAAAATTAATATAGTTTCTGAAGATTTCTAAACAATGAATCTCTTTGTCGGTTCATTCAGAGTTGTGAACGTATGAATAATACTTATTTTTGTTTTTAGTAAATTAATCAATATCACTTTTCCTTTGTTTTTGATATTTTTTACGCTCAGATTAGTTTTTTGCTACGACAGGCCTCAGCAATCCTAATTATTATTACTATTTAAAAGTAATAGCTTATAGACATTTAAAACTTAAAGTAAATTATGAAATGAGTTAATAATTGATTCAAACTCAATCTAACGACAATTGTCTCGGTTTTTCACCTGGATTGGTGATGCAGTGGTTCCCGATGTGGGATACAATCTTTGGTTTACCTGGTGGAGGTGATTGACGTGTTGCGTTCGTTCGGAAGTCAAAAATACGCATGCACTGAGGGGCGATGTGCTCTCTGGTTAGGGACGTCTTCGCAGCCAGATTGCACGCTCCAGAACGTCATTTGTTTTTTCCCAGGGTATAGGAATTGTCCCACGGCGTGAAGTGCAATGCCGTGGGTGCTAGTGTTTGCTAGAAGTGGGTAAGTTATAGCGGGGGTCGGCGTCAAGAAGGAATGGATCGTGTTCTTGCAAGTCCAGTCTCCGGTCGGAAAACATCTCACAGGAACCTTTTTTTTTACCTGAGGAGGTGGAAATCTTTCATAAAGCACTCCAAAGGGTAGTGTCAGATTCTTACTGACTAAAACTACTTCTCCTTCTTGAACAGAAGAGCACCACAAGTTCCGTTATTTCTGGGGCCAATTCGAGGCGCAGCTCGTTAATTCTACGCTCTATGAGGGCAAGAACGCGGTTTCTCGTTTCCTCCAGTTCCCCCCTAGAGCGTTTTGTAATTATCACCGCCAAGTCGTCGGCGTAAGCTACCCTTTCCACACCCAGGAGGAATTCCAGACCTACCACGTTGTCGTAGAGGACGTTCCACAACGTGGGGCCTAGAACTGATCCCTGTGGCACCCCCTTGTTGAAATAACTTCCGCCCTTCCCCACCCTCTTCCACTAGCAAAACCCTGTCCCACAAATAGCTGTAAATGATATTTAGCAGGTATTTGGGAACACCCCTGCCCTCCAAAACCCTCAAAATCCCTCCCCAGTTTGCCGTGTTAAAGGCGTTCTTTACGTCCAGGGCAACCAAGACGCATGCTTTCCGATGTATGTAACTGTATTTCTTAACAGCTACCACAGCTGCTTTCACCTCAGCAAGCGCCCTCAGGGTTGACCGGCCTTTCCTAAACCCGTACTGGCGCTCACTGAGTGCTTGGTCACCCTGAAGTGCCTCCAGCAGCCTTCCCACTATTAGGTGCTCAAGAAGCTTTCCGGCTACTTCCAATAGACATATTGGCCGAAAAGCTCTTGCACCTACCCCACCTTTACTCTTGTCTAGAAGAACAAGGCTCGCCCTTTTCAATACTCCCGAGAAGTCTCCGTTTGTGATTCATTTGTTGGCTGCCGCTAGCCACACCTTGTGATATTATTTCACCAGAGCTTTGACAATTTCTGCGGGGATCCCGTCCGGCTCCGGTGCCTTTCTACAACGTATTTTTTGCAAAGCTTCTCGGAGCTCGTTTTTCGAAAAAGGACGAACCTCATTCGCCTCCACTGGCCACTTTCTACGTACTTTTTTCTCCTGTTTTGGAAAGAGTTTTCCCACAACTATTATCTGCATTTCTGCCGATACCCTCGGTGGTGTTTTCCAATTTTTCTCATTACAATTTTGTACCCCCTACCCCATATGTCCCCGTATACCTCTTCCACCAAGAGGTTCCACTTACTCCTCTTGGCGGATTTGATTAGACCCCTAACTTTTTTCTCAACCCCTAGTATTCTAATACTGTTTTTATATTTTCCCTTCCCGTGGCGTTGTCGCTGGTAACCGCCCTTTGAGCCCGGTTGCACCGCGCCCGCGTCTCCGCGATTTTGTCTTTCCACCAGTACTTTGTGCGTTTGCGTTGCAAACGCCTTTTCCTGGTAAGATGTACGTCGCAGAGACGGCCTATGCCTTTACACAGTGCTGTTGGGCTGTCTTCCGCCCCTATTGCCATAACCTCAAAATCCCTGATTATGTTTTCCAACCCTTCCCTTGAGACTAACCATCCTTTTTTATCAACTGCTGACGCTGCCGTAGTCGTAACCCCAACTTGAAATTTAATAAGTCGGTGGTTGCTAAGGTTTTCTTCCTCCTGCACCTGCCACCATGCTACCAGTCCCAACATCTTTGCACCGCATAAGGTTACATCAATATATGATTGCGCCCCTTGCCTCCAAATCGTGGGTGTCACCCCATCGTTTAGTGGAGAAAGATCTTTGCAGGCGGCCCACTCGGCAAGCAGGCGGCCTCTCCCGTCTTCAACGCTACCACCCCATAAAGGGCATTTACACGGTAGTGCCGGGTTTCTACCAGCTAAAACCCTCCTCCCATTGGGATATATCTGTTTTTACTCCAACCCGGGATTGCACTAAAGCATTACTTCGGGGTGGAGAATCCCGGACGACAGTTAATCTTTTCTGCCGCCCTCTCTTTTTTCAAAAAACAAGTTTCTACAAAACATAATTCAAAGTTAACAAACACAATTGTTACAAATAAATAAAAATTTTCAGTCACACTTTAACAAGATAATCAGACAAAAACCAGCTTCGCCCCCCCCCCCCAAGGTAAAACCCCACCCCCCATACTTTTACCGGAGCAAAGTCCTTCTCCTTCTCCTCCTTCTTCCGAAGAATAATCTCTAACATGGTGGACACATCATCCCAGCCAGCTTGAAACGCCATCATTGTTTCCACCATGTCAGGGTTCACGCTTGCTCCGCTCATTATCACCATCATTCTCTCCCTCACTTCCGTCCACCGCTCGCAACAAAACACGGTGTGCTCGACCGTGTCCCGCTGCCCGCAATACAAACACTCATCGCTCTCGCACACTTTCACCCACTGCAGGTACGCCCGGAAACAACCGTGTCCCGTTAGTACCTGCGTGAGGTAGTAGTTTAACCTTTTTTTTTTTTTTTTTTTTTTTTTTTATACGGGGAGGAGGAAAAATCTTCAGCTAAGACACCGGCAGCTTATGCTGCACAGTAGTGCCGGGTTCATACCGGCTAAAAAACCCCCTCCTTACTCCAGTTGGTCTTGCTATTCCGGTACTACCTTGCGGTTTTAGTCTTCGAAATAGCGTGGGTCAGTTGTTAGTACCTTGTTCTATAGTTCTCCCTTTCTTTGCATTTCTCTCTCGTCTTCTTCTTTTTTCCTCAGTATATTCCTCACCATACTTTGGATAGTGTCCCAGTTTCACTTGCTAGTTAGCATTATATCCACGATGTTGTCCGCTGTTACCTCTCTATCTGTATGCTCCGGTGTATCGCATTCTTTGCAGTACTGACAGTTGTCGTTTGCCCTTCTTTTGAATCTGTGTAGATACTGTGCGAAGCAGCCATGTCCTGTTAGGAGTTGACTTAAATAATAGTTAATTTCTCCATACTTCCTGTCCGCCCACTTTGAGATGTTCGGGATCAATCTTTTAGTCCATTGTGACGTTTCCTTTTCTTCATGCCACTCCTTTTCCCATTTACTTCTTGTCTTTTCTTTTATGTTCTCTTTTGTTGTGTCGTTTCCGCCTATCGTGACTTTGATTTCTTTGATCTTATTTCCTCTCAAGATTACTATTTCCGTTTTATGTGGGGCCATTTTGAGCCCTTTTCTTGAAATCCACCTTTGTATTCTTGCGGCCGTTCCCTCTATTCTCTCCACCAGCTCTTCCGCGCTATTTCCGTATGTAATCATTGCCAGATCGTCTGCAAAGCCGATTAGTTTCACTGTATCTGGTGCTGTTATTTTAAGGACTTCGTCATAATATATGTTCCATATCAGTGGGCCTATCACCGATCCTTGGGGTACCCCGCATGTCATTCTCATTTTTTTGTCTTTTCCTATTTGAATGGTTCTTTCTCCGAAATAGTCCTTTAGTATATTAGTGAGGTAGTTGTCTATTTGCCTCCTTTCCAGCTTCTCAACTATGCCTTTCCATGGTGCGGAGTTAAATGCATTCATAACGTCGAACGTGACTAGCGCTGCGTATTTGCCTAGTCTATTGTTTCTTCCTTCTTCCTTGTCAAGGGCTGCGTTTATGGCGTCAATTGTCGACTTCCCTTCTCTAAATCCAAACTGCCTTTCGGAGAGATTTTCTTTCGCTTTTAGGTTGTCCCTTATTCTTTTGGTCAAGACTTGTTCGACAAATTTGGCCAAGGTGTTTAGTAAACAGATCGGCCGGTATGTATTTGGCTCTCCTTCCTTCTTGGGTTTCTCCACCAGTATGAGTTTACACTCTTTCCAAGTCTTTGGGAATTTGCCTTTGGATATGATTTCATCCATCATTTCCTTTAGCATCTCCGGTGTTCTGTCTGCCATCACCTTAATAACTTCCGCTGGTATATTGTCCGGACCAGGCGCTTTTTTACACTTCATCTTCTTTCCCGCTTCTCTTATCTCCTGCAGGGTACTTAGTGGAGCATCCCTCTGGTCTCCCACGTTTTTGAACACCTCCTCCGGCTTTTGGGGGAAGAGTTTTTTTGCCACCTCGTATTGCTGTTCATCCGTCATTAATATAGGGCTTCTCATTCCTATTCTTTTCGTCACAATCTTATACCCCAATCCCCATGTATCTTGGTCTAGATCATTGCATAGTTTCTCCCAGGCCCGTTTTTTTGCCTTTTTAATTTGATCCTTTTTTTTGTTTTTCTGGTCAGTTCTCTTCTGATCATGTTGCATGTCTCCCTTATTTGGCCTATGTCTTTGTTCCACCAGTGAATCTGGTTTTTCTCCCTTCCACACCCTCTATTCTTGTAGATGGCGTTACAAGTCTTCACGATAATAATACTTATTTCGTCTGGCGTTACTTTTTTCTTGCTAGCTTCTTTTTTTAGCTTTCGTATAAAGAGATCGTCTTTCTCTTTGTCGTAGTGCCATCCCGTTTTGCGCTTCTTGTATCCTCTTTGTCCGGTTTTGTCTGCGTTAATTTCAATGTATATACTATTGTGTAGGCTGAGATTTTCTTCCCTGCTTACTTGCCATGCCTTGGTCCTTCTGGCTATGTCTTCTGTGCAGATTGATATGTCGATATTGGAAGATCCCCCTTTCCTTTCGAAAGTAGGGATGTTTCCTCTATTTAGGATGCAGAAGTCCTTTTCCGCCGCTTATTCCATCAGGGTTGTGCCCTTCTTGTCTTCTACTCTGGCGCCCCAGCCATATGCTTTCGCATTGAAGTCTCCTGCAACCAGCAGGTTTTTCTTTTTCTGATTTGTGGAGTTTTCTATTGTATCCAGGTAAATTCGCATGTTCTGTTCTGTTGCTTTTGGACTTATGTAGCATGAGTACATCCATATACCCTCTATTTGTGCTCCTACGTATCCGTCTCCTACATCAACATTTGCCGCTGTTTTTTTGTGGGGGATGTAGAGTGCTGCATCCTCTCTTCTGTCTAGCAGCCATCTCTGGCTATTTCTGGCCATGTACTTGTTTGGCTCTGATACTATTGCCACATCTATGTTTCTTTCTTGGCACCTTTGCTTCAGCAGGTCCATGGCGCCTTTGGATCTGCCTACATTTACCTGCAGTATTTGTATTAGCATGTTGTGGGTTTTACTTCCTCTTTTCCCTTCCTCCTTGTTTCTCGGATCAATTCCCTGTACTTTGGGCATCTCGTAGACTCAGTTCTATGTCCTTCTTCCTTACACAGGTAGCATTTAGCGTCATTTTTGCACTTGCTGGCTATGTGCCCTGTTCCCCCGCACTTGTGGCAGGTTTTTATACCGTCCTCAGAGGTGCAGTCTTTCTCTATGTGTCCTACTCGGTAGCATTTCTTGCGCCTTCTCGGCTCCACTATCTCTTTGGTCCGCCAGCTGTTCCAGGAGTCTCTTATTATCCTTTCCTTTAATAATTTTTCCGCCACTTCCACTTCGGTTGTTATAAAGGCGTACTTCAAACCTGCTTCGTTGCCTGTCTTTGATAGGTTCACCTCTATGTTGCTCCGGGTTCCATCTAGTGCTTTTGCCAGCGTTCTTTTAATCTCGGTTTGGCTGGTGTTTTCCTCGATGTCCAGCAGCATTACTGTGGTTTTCTTTTTTCCACCTGTATAGACTTCTGCTTTTCCTTTTACGGTATTTATTAGTTTTTCTCTAAAGGCCTCTTTTTGTCCTTCTTCCATAGTAGTTTAACCTAACCTAACCTAACCCAACCCAACCTAACTTAACCTAACTTAATGTAACCACATTACAAGTGCAGTGCCGTGAGTCGTGTGCAATAACAACTGACGTATATTTTTTAAGATGTCATATTTGCAAAAACATCAAAAATTAAAAAAAAAATTCAACTCTTAATTACAAACTCTACAGCGGGTGAGCGGAGTATATCGACATAAATCTATGACTTATCATAAACAGAGTGTCCCGATCACTTGCCAATGGTTTGTGATAAAAAATTGGATATTTAATAAATTTTCTAAAGTTTAACTTTGCTAGGGTCTCAGCCAAAACATATTTGTCACTTATTAAGCATTTTTTAGTAAGCAACTATTTTACTTATATAAAACTAAACTTGAAATTACATGCGTGCATGCGAATACGTTGTTGCGTACCACAACTAGTAGTTTGAGAACTGCTGTCGCATAAGGTAATACTTATGTCATATATGGTTAAAAAATATATACTCGTATATTGAAACTAGAGGTATACCCAAACTAATTTGAAAATAGGTTAACAATTACATCTAGAATATTTTAATAAAATATCATGTTTTGGTAAACTTTAAATCAAATCTAATAAATAATTCAAATATCTGACATTAAAATGTATTTTTTTGTTTTTTGTTCATTTTTTCAATTTTCGTGATGAAATTTAAGAAAAATTATTTTTGATTTCCTAATTAATAGTTTTAATATAAACCAAAAAAAAAAATTTTTATTAACTTAAAGAAAACATATAGTCCAAAAAAAACCGCAGTCGGTAGGATTCAAACCTACGCTCCCAGAGGGAATCTGATTTCTAGTCAGACGCCTTAACCGCTTGGCCAAACTACTATCTTATAATATTTTATAGTTAACAGCATTATTTAGAACTAGGTTGCTGAAGTTATATTTATAATAGTTTTTAAATACTTCTTAAGAGAGAACAAATACTAATAACACATACAGTGTGTCCCAGGATAGCTATAAACCTCTGCATAACAAAAAAAAATACATTTTGAAATTTAGAGTCAAATCCTGTTTGATGTAAAATTAATATACCAAAAATGAAATGATTTCGTCTTCTACATGGCGTTTAATAAACAATGATGTAAAAATCATCAAGAATAAAGTATCTTAGTTTTCTAATATCAAAAAAATACGTTATTAAGAAAAATGATTGCAGTAGAATGCATTTTTATAATTTTATACCAAACTATAAACTGTGACTAGAAATTCATAGCAAAATTACAAAGCAAATTAAAAAAAACCTAAAAGATGTTGGATTACAACTTTCTCTATTGATAAATTAATTTGTAACGTTTGCAGAGAAGTCAAACATTTAATCTCTTGATGACGAACTTATGGATGGGTAGGTAGGACACTTCATTGCATAATAACCAGTCAATAGTTTGGATTGGAATGGCACACTACCCACCCAAATCTTAGATTGGATCACAACCGTTTTGAGTAATAAAAAGACTTCTGACATTTGCAGAAAGTTCAAACATGCAATCTTTTGATGACAAACACTTGGGTAGGTGGGTGGACCACTCCATACTATGATAACCAATCAATAGAATAGATTGGATTACGATCTGTTTTAGTGAGAAAATAACTTCAAACGCTCGCAGAAAGTTCAGATATGAAAGCTTTTGATGACCAACAATTGGAGTGGCCTACCTACTTACTCAAGTGTTAGTTATCAAAAGATTAGATTACAACCTCTTCTAGTGATAAAATCACTTCTGACGTTTGCAAAGAGTTTAAACATGCAATCTCTTGATGACGATTACTTGAGTGGGTAGGTAGGCAACTCTATATCATAATAATCAATCAATAGTTTGGATTAGAGTGACTAGCCTACCCACTCACCCAATTGTTACAGCCAGACACGAATAGAGTGGCCCCTATATAGGCAACTTAGTATACACCAAAATTATGTTGAATGTGGTTAAACTTTTGCTTTTACCCGTTTTAGCATCTTTCAATAACAGAACAACGTCGCCCGTGGAATGTTTAAAATGGAAGCGTAAATGAAAAATGCTAAAACGGGCAAATGCATTAGTTTAACCACATCCAACATAATTTTTGGTGTATACTAAGTTGCCTATATAGGGGCCACTCTATTCGTGTCTGGCTGTTGTTATCAAGAAGTTGGATCACAACTTTCTTTTGTGACTTTTAAGAAAGGTCAAACATATAATCTTTTGATGACAAACGTTTGGATGGGTGGGCCACTCCATACTATAATAATCAGCCAGTACTTTAGATTGGTAAAAAAATTATTGACAATAAAACTTAAGATTATTAATAAAAGAAATTATGTTCTTCAATATAACCTTAGAGAGAAAAAAGCATATTGCCAAAAAACTGTTTTTAATATGCCCCATGATGTAAAAGAGAATAAAAGAAATATCACTATTCACAAGTGAAAAGCTAAAAAAAATGAAAAATTACTTATTATTATTATTAATGAAAAAGTATAAAAATCTGAATAGTTGAGTTCTCGGAATTACATTTAAATTTATAGAAAATAGGTGACCTATAGCCCGACAAACTTTGCATTGTAGTAGTCGTAAGATTTCATAAAACTAGCATGAACTCTTAAATTTAGATAGGATTTACACTGCTTAAGACAAACTTTTACTATGTTTCTGGTAGATACTGGCGATAACCTTACATGTTTTAAAAGACATGGTAGATAAAAATTCAACACTGTGACAGAAAAATAGGTCGAGGATTCTTTACAAAAAAAAATACTGCAAAATAAAATTTGACGGATCAATTTATCAGCAATAGAATTATTACTAATAATATTAGTACAGAATCAGAGTAGAAATGATAGAAATTTTTTTAATTTTATTTGAAAAATATTGAATAAGGTTTCTTTTTAATTAAATGGTGGTGGCAGTTGCTATATTAGTTCATTATAAAATAAAAAAACACATTTACTTTGAAGTTGAATCAAAATTAGATTTTTCTGTCATTATTTTTTTAAACTTTTATCTAGTCTTGATATCTAATATTAAAGTTTCTAATAAATTGTCCAATATATGTTGAATTGCAATTACTACAAATTAATTATTTGAGTTTTTATTTAAATATCAAGACATTTTTTCAGATTAGTGCCAAAATATATTATAGAACAATATTTTTTATTTGCTTCTCTTATAAACAGATATATTTGATTTATGCAAATTTTACACTGTTTCTTAATAATGTTAATTAATTTACAATCAATTTTGGATTTCCTAGTTAGTGATTTTTTATATGACTGTATAATTTTGGGTTTTGGGGATTTTTTATTATAAGACTATTAATTTTATTTTTAGAGAAATTTAGAATTGACATCAAGATTGATGCTGTTAAGTAATGCTTATGTAATATTATTACAATTATTTGTTAGTATTTGAACTAATATTTCCAGAAAGATGCGGTCCTTACAACAGCGCATTTACTTGATCAAATGTTACTGTATTGGAGAGGTGTGCTCGATATGAAAGTATCTGTAAATGCTTTACGAAAAAAAATTATGATGAAAATGATGCTGCAACAAATTTAGTGTTAGAATTATTTAACACCGACTTCCTTTGAGAGCAAAAGCTAATCAGCTGGGTGGTATATTTAAAAGTTACGTATGTAATATTCTGTCTACAAATAAATTGCACGCATTCAAACCAACCTTTATTCACAAACTTCAAGAAGGCGATAATTCATAGCGACTAGAATTCCCTTTATTAAAGGGTGAACGCATACTTGAACGCCGTAATTTTCACCATCATATCATCTTCAGTGATAAATCTACGTTCACAACAAATGGGATACTTTTTAGTGAAAATTGTCGCTTTTGGGCAAAAGAAAATCTACACTTTATTATTTGTACAGACCGAAACTTAAGAAAGTTAAAGTATGGTGTGCGTTATTTTACAATAAAGTAATTAGTCCATTTTCCTAAAAGAAGGCTGAACGCAACTTATTATTTGGAAATTCTTAGTGAATCAATTGGCAAAAAAAATTTTGGAGTTTAGAAGAAATATGATATTCCAAAAGGACGGCTGCCCAACCTTGATTGTTACAAATTGGCTTAATAAACATTGGATGGGTAGCAATGGACCGATACACTGGCCAGCTCGGTCTCCAGACCTAACCGCAATGTGTTATTTTCTGTGGAGTTATCTTAAGCCTACAGTGTATGCCCCAAACAAATTACTGATGTCATTGCTACTGTGACACTAGAGATTATTCACAATGCTTATAATAAATTTAAAAAAAAAAGATTGAAAAATGTGTTAAAGGTTTCATGTTGAATAAAACTTTGCTGGATGTTATTAAGTCTACATCATTATTTAACATAAATAAATACAATTTTTTTTGTCATTTGTAACATAATAAATAAGATAGTATACTGCGGAGCTATTTGCAAAAAAATCAAAAATTCGGAGTCCGCCGACCGAACCGATGTTAGAAGAGTCGACAGAGAAGCATCGATCCGAGACGCCAGCTACCAGCCAGCCACAACGATCAACTACTGCAATTATTATTGCAAACTCGTGTTGATGGTTATTACTGCCAATCGGTATTAATAATTATTAATACACAATTAATATTTAATTTTTTTTTTCAAGGACAAGTTTGGATAAAGCCAAGTTTGGCCAACGCCGCGTCCTAACAACTGGAGCTGGACCGGCAGAAAAGGTCCAGATCCAAGGGCAAACACCGTTCCAGAGAGACCCCTCTCGAGCGGAGCTACTCCAAGTCCAGGGCAGAGGTCAGGTACTTGGAGGGCTAGCTGACGGAGCTCCAGCAGCAGCTAAAAACCATGGCGGAGAACTTTGAAAGGAAGTTCGAAGCGCTTCAGGAGACAATTGCGTCGCTAACCGCGACCAACCCGGAACAGGCCGCCACCATCAAGGCCCTGTCTGCTGCCCTGGCCCCTACCGCTTTGCTACCGCCACCAGAGGACAAAAACCAGGACCAGCTCGCCGCCTCCAAAAAGTCCCTTAAGAAGAAGGGCAAAATCAAAATAAAAAAAAGAAAACTTATAATGCAATTTTTTCCAAAGCGGCAACAGCCGCACCCATTTCCGCCCCCGCTTCACCAGCGGAAAGCAAAAGCAAATTAAAACAGAAAAGAGTCAGCAGCGACGACAAAGACGTCACTTGCATCTTCTAGTCTGCTAAGTCCATCTCCGTACTTCTAGCCGCCATGAACCTCACCGTCAAGGCCCCAGCAGCACTCTCCAGCTCCATGGGACCCATTGTCGACAAGAATGGATTTCAATTGATAGTTGGAAGAAAAAGAAAGGATTCCAGGGGTGAATCACCACTTCTAAAACTATCTAAAAGGCAATCAGCCACCCCCCAGCTGCCATCAGCAGCTGCAAATAGTTAGCCACCAGCGGCTACACTTGCCGGCCTATCAGGCCACTCGGCGCTAAGGCCTTCTGCCACCAAAAGCGCCGCCCCCGCAAAAAAGGGAAACGTCAGAAAAAGCTACACCGAAGTGAGATTCAGGCCTGCCGCCTCAAATGTCGACCCCGCCGGTATCATGGAAGCGGACGAGAAGCCGCCGCCAACTCTAAAGCTTGTTCTCCGGCAATCATCCTGGACAACAAAGAACTCTACTCTGAATTTTCCAAGGCGTTCAGGGAGAAAAAAATTCTTATTTTATTGGCGCAAAATACCCACAAGGGCATTTGCATGATGCCATCCTCCATTGCCGACCACAGGAAAGCAACAACTACTTCAAGCTCGCAAAGCGAACTTTCATACGTGGGCACGAGCCGACAAAAAATGCTTAGAGGTAGTAATTAAGCATGTACCAGAATTCCTCTCTGAGGATGACGTGGGGCGGGCGCTGGAATCTCTAGGGTTCTGCCCGTCAAACGTCTACCGCATGGGGAATTAGTTCATCCGATTCCACATGGTATCTGTCCAACTTCCAAAGGGATAGAAGAGTTTAGAGATCATGGATCTCGATGTGCTCTGTGGCTTCAAGGTTTTGGTCAAACGCAAGAAGCGCAATGGTGGCATCCCTCAATGCCAAAAGTGCCAGAAGGATTTCAACTCAAAGCACCTGGCGTGGAATAGCTTGAGGACGAACTGCAAAGGTTGAGCGTTGTTTAACTACGCCGAACAAAAAGATCTCCAGATATTGGGTCCTACAGAACCTACTTTTCACAGCGCCGCGGGTCACGTAGGAGACGTTCTAGACGTAGCAATACTAAAGAACGTCAACTACCAGTATACCATTTCCGTCGCCCAAGGCCTTAGCTCCGATCGCAGCCCAGTAATACTGGAGCTCTATGGAAGGGGTTCACACTAGGAGGGAGGAAAATTTGTAACACATACGGATTGAACTCTCTTTTCTTTATCCCTGGAAGAGAGCATTGGCAGACTTGCTCCGGCTGACGACATCAAAAAAGCCGTCAAAAATTTTACGCGCCAAATCCACCAAGCCACGGATAGGGCTTCTAAGACCCATCAGGTCTGGGTACATAATCCACTCGGACTATCACGCAAAATCAAGGCACTGATCCGCACAAGAAATGCCGCCAAACGCCAATGGCAAAGGCACCGCGACCCCCGAGATCGCAAAAACCTAAACTTGCTTCATGGCAAAGTTATAAGGTTGCACAAAAACTTGTGTTGGCAAACCAGCCTGGAATCGACTACAGACGATGACAGTAGGATGTGGAAGATTTCCAAAGCGTTACGGAACAGACGAAGCCCATTCCAGCCATTTTCTGTTTCCCGTCGGAGACGGCGGCCACGGAGCACGTCAAAAGGGTCAAACAAGTGGTTAAGATCTTGTTGGATGACTCTGACGACGACGAGCCGCTGGAAAGCGTGCGATCTTCTCGCATCAGAGAAATCATTAAACGTTTTAAATCTTTTCGCATAAAGCAATAATGGCGCTCACCAACATTGCTAATGCGATTCTTCGAACTGGGCATTTTCCTTTAGATTGGAAAAGCTCTTTGGTATTTAATATTCCAAAGCCAAGTAAAGACCGTACACAATAAGCAAGGTTATTAAGAGGGTGGTCTTGGACAGACTCCAGGATCACAATGAATCGATCATCCTCCCCCGTCACCAGCACGGGTTCAGATGGGGGCACTCGTCAGTTCACAACTAAACCGTGTGACGGACCTTATAATTAAGGGTTTTAGAGTCAAAAAGGTCACAGGGGTGGTCTTTTTCAACGTCGACAAAGCCTTTGACAAGGTCTGGCACGAGGGACTTATATTTAAATTGCATAGAGCTAATTATCCTTTTCGACTTGTAAGGTTGATAGCCTGATTTCTAGACAGCATAACTTTGAAGTTCCTCAAGGCTCCATTCTTTCTCCGCTGCTGTTTAACCTATACGTGGCCGACTTGCCTTCGGGATGTAGGCACGGGATCAAAATGGCACAATTTGCCGATGATACTGCTCTTCTATACTCTTCCAAGTTGCCCGAGATGGTCACTTTGAGGTTTCAAAAGGCCACGGACGACCTCAAAGAATGGCTGTACAAGTGGCAAGTTACTATTAACCCAGAGAAAAGGAAAGCTGTACTCTTCACAAAGCGGTGAATCGAACCCGACGATAACGTTTTTCTTAATGGTGTCCCTATATCTTGGTCCAATTCTGCTAAGTATCTGGACTCACGTACAATCTCCACGTGCAGTCCGTTCTCGATAAAGCCCAAATGGCTAAAAACGCTCTTACTCCGATGATGCGTCGGAATAGCGGTCTGTCGACCCGGAATCGAACCCGGCTCTACACTTCTATCATTAGACTTATCTAACTTACGCGACTCAAGTATGGGGAACTGTCATCTCAATAAGTTAGAAATTTTTCAAAGCAAAACTCTGAGGTCGTTCCACAGGGCTCCGTGGTTTGTTCAAAACAGAGCGATTTGTCAGACCTAGGACTACCCCCGATACGTCAACACATCAAAGCTTTGGTTGCAAATTTTTTTGAGAATCTCGCAAATCATTCCAACCCTGATCTGGCCCGACTCGCCGAGCCGGACAGCGAGAACTTTTTCTATAAGAGACCGGTGAACCAAGTAGCCGCACCCTAACTTTACTAACCCACTAACAATCCAAACTAATACCGCACAAGCTTATAGGACGTAACCTAACCATCTCCACACTACTAATCTCCAAAAGGAAGGTACATGAGCCGCAAGGTCTCCAACTTTCGTAGGCACTCATTATTAGTCGGTAGACATTTTAAGCTGAGAGAAAATGAATCCGATACTTTGCCATTTTACCGACTAGCTCCAAAAAAAAAAAGCTGTTTGCAATATAAAATACTATTTTTTATACACAAAACAAAACGTAATAGGCGGAGCTCCGGCCTGCTTATTGTTAACACTCATTATTCTTATAAAATTCAATTGTAGTTTTAAAGCAAGAAAAAAAATTATTTTGTGATAATTTTAAAGCCATCTTTTTTTATATGCTCGTATAATGTTTAAAACAATCTTAAAAAAATCAAACACAAATTGGGCAATTAACTTTTTTATTTATGATTATATTTTAATAAGCTCATTTCACAAGAATTTTGCTAATATTCTTATCACAATTCCAAAAACAGAAATAAATTATTTTTATTAAGTTTCGAGATAACTACACTACAATTTTGTAGAACTATTTTCCCTCTTTAATATTAAAAGTCCGCGTTTGGTATCATTTAGCGTTTATGCAATTGGCAGTCATTTTGCTGGTTTTATACAATTTTGAATTATTAATAAATTATAAAATGAAGTAATTAAGCGGACCCATCTACAATGCTTGACACGATTTAAAAAAACTACTGTTGAAATTATTGTTGGAGATCATCATCACATGATTTGGTTACCCCAATGTTAGGAGAAAAAATTATCCTGGGTGGCCCATGCCTAAAAAAACATCAAGTCAGCCTAGAATTATTACGCCACTGTATGCACTATAACAAAGAAAACTTATTAACCATTTATTAGATATCCAGAAGACGACGCCGACCAAACACACAAACCGATGCAACTATTACAGCACTCGTTTTCCGATGTAAAAGGTTTTGAACAACTGGTACGCAACGTCTCCACTGTTTTTAATAAGGATGTGACACCCACAAACACTCAAACGGTTTAAAGTATCAATTGTAAAGAAGAAAGACTTCTTACCACGCTTCTGTATTGATAACCGAGCATTAAACAAGGTAACTAAAAAAGAAAGCCACACCTCTTCTCAAAATCTAAGAAACCTTGAAAGATTTTGAAACGGCTAAGGTGTTTAGCAAAATTAACTTGAAAACAGAGTATTGGCAAATACCGATGAAGAACAAAAACAAACAGTTCACCGTCCGAGATGGAGGCACATATCAATTTTAGGTGATGCCGTTTGGCCTGAAAAACGCGCCAGCGACATTTTAAAAACTTACGTCGTAGATGTTATCCGGTTTTTTAAGAAGTATTGTCCTTGTTTACCTGGACAATACATTGGTATATTTTGAAAACCAAGCCACTCACCTACAGAAAATGTTTCAGCGCCTACCGCACTACTTTAAATTAAACCGAAACCAAGACGCTCCGCGGAACAAGAAATAACTGCAGAGTTTTTTGGGTTTTTGGCTGAGGGAGTATATATCCAACTACTAAGCGTAGAGCACGATCAACTAGTACCACCAAAAAACCGAAAAACTGAGACGCACCCTACAAAGTCTCTTAAGACCGTGACTTTTGGCTACAAAAAGCTTGGCAAAGACAAAGCACATTCCGTAAAAAGAGGTATCTCCAAACAGTCAGTCACTATCGAGCAAACGTCAACGAAATAATAGACCGCAACTCAACCGTCCTTCTAAGACCGATCATGCGACCCTCAAGCAACAACACCCAAACCGATTTCAATTATAACAACGTTGCTCGGGCGTGAGTTTATTCATGATAAATTGCCAAACTAAACTAACCTCAAAACAACCGAGAACTGTCAAATCAGCTGTCACAGATTAGAGTGTTGCCAGTTTAAAGTTTGCCACCTCTAAAACACCGGCATTTTTCTTATCATCATTTGTCTCATTGTATGTATCTGGTCATTGGTTGATCGGTTCTCTCTAAAACCATGTTTGTATTATCTCAGTATATTTTCTACATATTTGTTTATTCTGTTGTATATTATACTGAACATACTGTAGATTACACATAACAATGTTTGCCCCGGTAAATGCTATATTGAAAATTAAACAACATTTGGCAGATTGACATTTTTATTTGTTCACAAAAAATATTGTTTTTCTCGGACTTTACATACCTTATACTAGCGGTACTAGCGTCGGTAGCTATCAGCAGGACCAATTTATTACCTTGACATATTGAATATTGTGTTATTTAGTCTTAATAAGCAACGATAAAAATAATAATAATTAATATAATTAACATTTTACTTTAACTTTGTATATCATATTTATGTATTAACAAAAACAATATAATTTACATAATTTGTAAAATTATTATTCAGTTCCCATAAATCAATACTAATTACCATGGTCCAATTTGCGCTACAGTAGCTACGTCAATACTTTAATCAGTAGGTACGTTAACTGTTTTAATATTAGCTTTATAGGTCTATTCTGAACATATTTCAACATCGATGTTAGCTAACATCGCTGTAAAAATCACTTTTTAACCAATCAGGTATCGAGTTTTTTTAAGTATTACCTAGCAACGTTCAAAATGTTAATTAACATCGCTGTAAAAAATGTTCAGAATACGGCTATTAATTTGCTAAATTTAAACAATTGCAATTTTTAGAAAAAAAAAGATATTTTTAACAACAATTTTAAAATTAATTAAGAGTCACGCAAAGCATATATTGCAAAAGATAAAAATGTCTGGATTAAATTACTTAAATCCAATTTACATAAATCATTTCACTAAAAATATATATTTCAATAGAATTCCTATCAATGTCTTCCATTTCTTTTCCTTCACCTCGATCTCGTTTTTCAATTAACCCCGACGTTCTATCTCACCACTTATCACATCATTTTAATTGATTTTTCCCAGTTATCAACCGTTCTGCTTCTCCGCGGCGACTTAATTAAACCGCAATGACCCGCGGTGTTTAACCTTAACAATAATCGCAACAGAACAGAAAGAAATATATAATGACAAAAAAATTTATATATTGATACAGCAAAACAGCTTTTCCAACTTGGCCGTCTGTAGGTCAGCCACTTATTGTTCATTTTAATTACACTTCCGATTTTTTTTGTTGTTGTAAAACCGTTCCGCCGTTTACATTTATTATTCCGCGACCGATTCCTTCCGAAAACCGATCTAATGGTGATTTATTCGATCGGCCTTCAGGAGAATTAAAAAATAATGAGATATATACACCGAGAAAGTTTATTATATTTTTTTTAATTGAAACAATTGATAGCCGTGAAACGTGAGTGCTTGATTTAATCGAGTCGACCCTTTTAGTCATCTAGAGTTACTTACATTTATTACATTTTTTTAAATATAAATAATTTGATTTATAAAATTTTGTTCACAATCAATACAATTTACGCGATCGTCTTGAAATTATTGACTAATGGATTAAAGAAGATTACTGGAAGCCTCTTATCCACTTGAGAGACAATTTCGGAAGCTTTTGCGAAGAAAATCTTTTCGACCTCTTTTATTAGAAATTGAAAAGGCCACGACCCCGATAGATTCTGTTACTTGACTAATTAATATCTTCCAAGAATGTTTCAGGAAGTTATTAAAATTCTCAACCTAGCTTGCTGTTTTTAACTAGTATACTTATTATGCTATAAAAATAAGTATTAAAGTAAAAAAAGACTTACCTTGCCATTATTTATTTTGACCTAAAAAACACATCTTTACAACGAATAATAAAACATTTCAAAATAATACATTTTTATTAGCTCATAGTTTTTTTCAATATAATTATATCTTACAATAGAATCTCAATTTACAATAGATAAATCACAAGAAATCACGTGGTGCATATAATATATCGTATTTAAGTATGTTTGTTACATATTTTGATTTTTAATTTCTGGTGCAATTTGTTTTAAAATGACATCATCACAATATAGATAGAGAAAAAGTCGTTCGAAAAATAACTGTACAATACAAATATATATTAGCTACTTACATTAGTTTTTTTAATATATTTTATTATATTATGGAAGGCGACGTCCGTGCTACAGGAGCGTCGCCGCATCGTAAAATTTATATCTCCATAACGTCATCATAAAATATTGAATAAAATATATTATATTATATTTAGTAAACAAATATGGCTGGCTTCATTTACTAAACATTTTTGATGTAGGGTTATTTTTTATATATTAGAGGCTATTTACAATTTTTATTTTCATAATGGGGCTTCTACTGCTTGATTGCTTAAATTTGGCAATGCTAAAACTGATAATGAATTTGAAAATAGTTGAGTAAAATGTTCACATTTCAATACAAGATTACAAAAAATACTTTTATTGGTATAACGGTGTGGTAGCAAATTAACTGGTATAAACTTTATCTTTTATTTATCGGTTGGTCCAGAATACATTTAACATTGTCATTTTTTACTTTTTGGGTCCTCATAAAATCCGTTGTATCGTACCTCCTCCATTCTGTGCCGTTGTTAATGTTAGGACCTTAGACAATACCAACATGATTAGTGCGTATGACGTCAGTTGTGGGCAATAACGCGTATACAGCAAAAGACTTGGTGTTGAACTAGTGTAGTTAACTAATTGTTATTTATTTCACATAAATATTAAATTTTGTAGTACAAACAAGTATTATTTGATAATTAATAAATGACATTTATTGATGCAGAAAGATATAATTGAGAACTTTTATAGATGCATTGCAAACATTTGTTTATCAATAATAAAATTGTCAATTGCAAATCTAACTAATCGTACGGTTTATGCCACAATTAGCACGTAGCGTTATTTGTGGGCATAGACCATTGTTATGTTGGCTTCACCACGTGACGATCAAAAAAATAGCACACAAGTCTATAAGTGTATGCGGTCTAAGGTTAAGACATCACTTTTTTTGCTGTATGGCAATGATTATTAAAAAAACTCCGGACACATACGCCGTACGTGCACGGTTTTGTTGTAGATTATATAAGGATATGTTTGCAATGTTTATTGTACGTTAATCTCGGCTGTTTTGAAGTTTAGGGCAACATTTGTTTGTTTTGCCTATTTACAGCCCGGATTGTTTGTAACGGTAGCGCGGTTCGAGGTTTAAGTCTACATAACTTGAGACTTGACTCTTTGCGCGCCACGTCATTCTATAAGCTTTATTGTCTACTTTATCAGAATGTTGTTTCACATGAAACTGCTTGTATTTTGCCTGACCAATCAGAAAAACAGGTTTTTGTTCATATTTTGCGGTTTTTGGGCGGGAAAATCTTTGTTGTTTGATACTTTTGTTTTGTTTGTATGACTAATTGCAAACATTGTTCTTCTGTCCATGATACTTAATAAAAATGCTAGAATGCTGTTTTGTTTGTTGTCTGTTAGGATTTTCACATTTTTATCAGATATTTATCTGGTAACTAATTTCAGGTTTTTTATCTATGCAAAAAAAATTTACTTTCTTATTTTTCTTCTTTTTTTTCTTCTTTAGTTAGAATTAGATCCAATTTTTTCTTTAGCATTTATAATCGCAGTTGGGACGCTGAGCTCCAGCTTTCTTACCATCTGTTGGTGATCTTCCCGGGGGTCGTTTTGATCTTGTTAACCCCGTTCTGGCAATTTTTGGCAGTCTGGTTTTGTCCATTCTTTTCACATGGTCTCACTCATCACTACCGCCTTCTGGTTTGGGCCCATCTTACCACATCTTAAATGTCGCACTTTGTTCTAACGTATTCGGTTCTTATGTGATCCCGGAGATTGCATCCTACTATGGATCTTAGGGTTCTCATCTTTGTTGTTCTCCAAAGTCGTTTCTTGTGGCTTTTTCTGCCCTGGTTTCGATTGCGTATATCATAATGGGCCTGACACAGGATTTGTAGATTTTTGCTTTGCTTTTCTACAGACAAGTGCTTTTTTTGATTTTGATTAGATTTGCTTTTGTTGTTTGGGCTTTTACTTCTTCTCTTAGGTTTCTATCGCTTGTTATGTTGGCTTCCAGGTACTTGAAGTGCATGACTTGTTCGGCGCTTTTGTTGTATATGGCGAGCTTACATCTAAGCGGGTCTCTAGATATCATGAGGGACTGTGTTTTGGTCAAATTTCTGCATGTTGAACTTTGAAGCGGTTTGTTCAAACATGTTGAGCATCCTTTGCAAGCTGTTTGTCTTCGGAGATCAGTACCGTACATCATCCGCATAGCATACAATTTTTATTTCTTTATCTTTCATCCGGTACTTTTTTCCAGTTTTCTTGACTTCAGTAATCACTTCGTTCATTATAGTATTGAATAAGGCTGGACACTGTCTCACTGCTTTATTCCAGTTGATAAAAGCACTTTGCTGATAGTTTGTCTGCTACTTTTATAAAGGTATAGTTGTCGGTGTTGAGTTTTGTGATGACCGGTATGATATTGGGATGTATATTTCTTTTTTGCAGAAACGGCACTACGTCAGATAGTAACATTTTGTCGAAGGCTTAGGTTAGGTCGACGAAGCACATAAAGGCTGATTTGTTAAATTCTATAGTTTTCTCGGTAATTTGGCGGATAGTAAATATTGCGTCGATAGTGGACCTGTTTTTCCTGAACTTCTATTGTTCTTTGCATATTCCGGAGTTGGCAATTTCCTACTCAAAGACCTTCGATATTGTGCTTAGGAGATCAATTTCTCTGTAGTTTGATAGGTCAAATTTCACTCCCTTTTTAAATAACGGTATCGTTATGTTGCTTTTCCATTCCTCTGGTATGTCCTTCCTGTGCAGTATTTTATTGTATAGCGCATGAATCTGGTCTAGTAGTATTTCACCCCCATATTTGATTATTTTGTTGGATATTTTGTCTATTCCCGGCGACTTCCCATTTCTAAGATTGCTGATAAGTTGTCCTATTTTTTGGTGTGTGCTTCTATCTTTGTGTTGTGTTTCAATGAATTGTTGTTGTCTTTACCGTAGCTTTCAGAAGTATTTCTCCTAATTGTCGATCGTGTTTTTTGCTGTTTGTAGATATTTGGTTACTGGTTTCTTTCGGTTTTTGAACATGTTTCATACTTTCTTTTGCCCTCATTAGATCGCGTTCCATAGTTTTAAGAACTTTTCCTAGTAAGCAGTTTTGATTAATTGGATTTCGTTGTTGGTTCTGTTTCTTACAAACTTATATTTGTCGTATGTGATTGATTTTGCTCTGTATTGTAGATATGACTTCCGTTTTTCTTTGGCCAGTTTTTTGACATCTTAGGAGAACCAAGATTTGGTATTTGGGTTTTCACTATTTTTAATGCGTTTTCTTTTAAGTGCTTCTTCCGCAGCTTATATCATATTAGATTTTAGTTTTTCCCATGCGGTTTAATACTTTGTCCTCTTCTTGTATTCTGCATGCCTCGATTTTCTTCTCTAATCTTTGCTGGTATAGGAATCTTGTTGAGTTTCCATAAAAATTTCACTTTGAGTTTGTTGATGCCTAGTGTGGCTGTGATTTTTGCCAGTACCAGGCTGTAGTTGGTTCCGGCATTTTCTAAGGTCAGGGTTCTGACGTCTTGGATTCTGCGGGGGTGAATACTTCTGTTTGATTACAAAGTCTATCATGGACTTCTGACCTTGTGTGTTCTCAAAGGTATATTAATGTTTCGGTTTGTGTAGAAAGAAGGTATTGTTTATTCTCAGTTTGTTTTGGGCGCATTGCTGTTTTTGTCTTCTTTGTTGTATCAATTTTTTACGCCAGGTATTACTTTGCTTCCGATTCTAGCGTTCAGATCATGTATGCTGATGTTATTCAGTACGTTTTGTAAGTTCTGATAAAAGGCATCTACTTCCTCTCTTAATTTAGTGATGTCGAGAGCATAAACGCTGATCAGATGTGTCGTTGTTGTACCTGAGTTGTGTAGGATTCTGTCATTGATGTATTTTGTGTTGCTGATGCTGGTTTCAAATTTCTTGTGCAGTAGCGTTCCAACGCCTGACGCTGCTCTTCATTTTTATCCTTACCATTATATATAAGGAGATATTTTCCGTACTTAGTATTTCTTTTTCTTTTCCTTTTAGCTTCCGAGAGTTCGCAGATGTCAATCTTGTGTCTTTCTACTTCTAGAAGGATTTCCTGATCTTTGTTGCTCAGGGATGGCACGTTCCAGCATCCGATTCTTAGTACATTGTACGGTAAAACTGCCCAGGTAATGTATTGTTTAACGTACTCGTCTGTTACACCAAGGGTCTCGAGTTAGAGTCCCCTATCTGGAGGGTTAGTTTTTTTGGTAAAAAAAATGT
Source organism: Tachinus rufipes (assembly GCA_963932245.1). NCBI lineage: Eukaryota > Metazoa > Arthropoda > Insecta > Coleoptera > Staphylinidae > Tachinus > Tachinus rufipes. The sequence goes on along the minus strand of OZ010748.1, from coordinate 72,731,003 downwards.
ATTGTAATAAGTACGCCTTGTTTCGGATAAGGAGAAAAACTTTTGGTCTCGCAACTGACCATATATTGCTAGCACGTTAAAGAACCCAATAATTTAGGTTGGAATTCCTGAATTTGCGGACTTCTTAGATGTGGTAGTCTTAACCTCGAGCGTTGGTGATTAGCCTTAACAGCAAAAATAGAATAACGTGATTTTTTTGCCATTTTTTTAAAGTGAATTAGTACCAGTCCGGCTACATTCTGTTTTTACTTTTTGTATGTTGAGTTAAGAGGTGACAGATACAGCATTGTTTCCATAGCAGCAGTTGGTGTATGCAAATTTAAATAGTGTTCTAAATATCACACTAGCCGAGACTTTTAGATGTTGCAGCCACAATATATTGCGTCGTTGAGGTTTTTTTAGTGTCAAACCTATAAATAGATCTATTCTTCTTTAAGTATTTACTTTCTGTCGGTGTTGGCTCAGATAATTTAGTTAACTGTCAGTTTAAATAGTGTTCTAAATATCACACTAATCAAAACTTTTCAATATTTCAGCCGCAATATATTGCGTTGTTAAAATTTTTTAGTGCCAAACCAGTAAGTAGATCTATTTTTCTAAAACATTTTTTTTTATAAGTGTTAACACAGATTATCTGGTGTGTGTGTCCTACCGGTGTATACTTCTTAAATTTTGCAGCCACAATATACCGCGTTTTTCAGGTTTTTAGTTTACTGCCAATCTAAATAGTCTTGTAAGTGTTATGTGCTAACCGTAGCGCAATGATCTAGAGCAAAAACTGTTAAGCAAGCAATTTGAATTAAATTTCCAGCAGCGGCAATATTTAATTTGTTAAATCTATTTTGATGCGGTGGTCACCTTTGCAAATTAATGGCAAACCATCAAAGTATCTGCCAAATCTTCTTTGTTCTTCTTCTTCAGCCTGATTTTGTTCACTTTTGAACATAGGCTTCTTCGTCGATCTTTATTGGTATCCAGTATCCATCTCATTTGGAGGCGGCCAACGTTTCTAATAGATACTCAAGGTCTTCACTGTAATATTTGCATGGATCATTTGCCATTTTCTCTTGCCACGTGTCTTGTTCATTGCCATTTAAAATGTGCCATTTGTTCTATAACATCTCTGATTCCAGTTCTTTGCTTTATTTCCTCGTTCGGAATTTTATCTCGTAAGCTTAATCCTGACATTGCACGCTCCATTGCTTGTAGGCAGACTAAAAGTCTATTTGCGCTGTAACTTGTAAAGGCATAGTTTACTTTCCTTTTTTAGGTTTATTAGAATTTTAGGTTCTCGTAGGATGTAACCTAATTTGGCAAAAACTGCCAATGTCAATTTAATGCGCCTGGTAGTCTCTGTTGTTTGTTTGGTTTTTAACCTAACCTAACCTAACCTAACCTAATTTGGCAAAAACTGCCCATGTCAATCCGATGCGCCTGGTTATCTCTGTTGTTTGGTTGGTTTTTCCTAATTTGATGCTATGTCCCAAGTATATATACTTCTTAACTTTTTCTAGACAATGATTCTTGATAGTGACTATTTTGTTACTTGCACTCATGATTTTTGTTTTGTGCATGTTCATTTGCAGGCTCACAGTTTGTGAGGCTTCGAGTTGGCGTAGCATTTCGTTCAGTTTTTTTGGATTATTGCTAATGAGGAGGATATCATCAACAAAACGAAGGTAATTTTGGCGGTTACCATTAATGCTTACTCTCTTTCTCTCCCACGATAGTTTTTTGAACACGTTTTTCAGCGCTAAAGTGAATAATTTTGGCGAGATGGTTTTGGACGCCCTATTCTTTGTCGTCCAATATTTTTCCATTTGGCGTGCAGGGTTGCGTGTTTGTAGATGTATTTAAGCAAGTTTGTGTACCTAGAGTCAATTCGGGCATTATCCACTGCCTATGTTTTGAGTCAAAGGCCTTCTGATAGTCCACAAATGCCATGTGGAGGTGAATATTGTAGTTAATTTGTTATTATTTTGGTTGGTAACTTATAAAAGGTGGACAGTAGACTGATTAGTCTGTAGTTATCCAAATTTGTATTATATCCTTTCTTAAAAAGGAGAATTACTTCTGCGTTTTGTCATGAGCAAGAATTATGCTTTTTTTTAAGGAACAAATCAAGAGTATTAGGATTGCTTTTTCCAGGGCTTTTCCTCCAGCCTTCAGCATTTTGCTACTTATTTGATCTTTGTCTGGTGTTTTGTTGTTCTTCAACTAGTGTAATGCTGCTCTTAGTTTTGCTTTATCAATCTCTTAAGAGTTTTTTGGATACTTTATTTAGGACTGTTTACCTTGATCCTGTCCGCTAATCTTTGGATTGAACTACTTGGCTTATAAGTTTACGTAGAATACAATCTTGTCCTTTTCTATGACAATTTCTCTTTTGTCATTTTTCATTCAATATATTGCTGCCTTTTCTTTTGATCTTCTAGCGCGCAAAACTTTCATGTTGGTGTTATTTTGAATAACTTTAAGGATTTGTTATGTGTTGAAGTTTCTGTAGTCTTTCTTTTATACCTCTGTAGCTCATCGGTTGGATGTAGGCTCTTGCTGACTTGGGCGATGTATTTTTCTTCTTTCTCTTTGAGTTTTGGCATGGTGGATCGGATTCTCTACTCCATTTCTTGCTTCCTCACTAGATGGACGTTGAGTTGTATTTTGGATTTTACTATTCTATGGTCAGGAAGTGACAAACCGGTTTAAGACTGATCTGCTTAACATTACACGTTAAATTGTAAGTTCTGCAGTTTGTGTAGAACTTGGGCTTTTACGCTCGTAGAGTACGGCAGTAGAAGTAAATTCATAATGGTTCATACTCTTAGATTTTGCAGTTACAATATATTGCGTCAGTATTGAACTTGAAAATAGATCTATTTTTCTTCAAGTATTTATCCTGTGTGGGTGTTGGTTTAGATAATTATATTTTGCCCATTTAAATAGTGTTGAAAATGTTATATCATATTATATTCTTAGGTTTTGCAACCGCAATATACCGGTCCTTTAGTGTTGTTAGTGTTAAACCTCTATTTTTCTTCAAATCCTTATCTTCTGTATCTGTTGTCTTAAATAATCTTTTATTTTTAAAAGCTTAATGGCTTGTGCTGGTGAAATTATTTATCTGGGTTCTGTAATATTGACGCCAAGTTGTTTTTATAGATCTACCGAGCAGCTGTGTTGTGTATGTCTTGAGGTCTTGCACAGTCTTGGAAATAATGTCATTCATCATGCGTTTATGTATTCCACTTCTTCTGCTACGCTACAAACCCACTTTACAATGTCCGGAGTTTGCACTTATCCCGTATTTCTTCGTTAGTTTTTTTTTTTATCCATAAGTGAGTGATCGGTGATGGTTCTTGACATATAAACAAAAAAACTCAAAAAAAGTGCTTTGTTTTTGGTCATTGCCGCTAGAGCTCGTGTCATATTTGTCAGGACTTTTAGTATATTCTTCACTTGGTACCTACAAATCAGTGTAAAAAGTTTCAAAACTTTTGGATTTTTTTAAAGGTGAAAAGCTACTTTGACTGGATTAATTTTGCCCATTTAAAGTTTGAGAATAAGTTGAGGCCGTTATGACCCCAACTCCTCTGACTCCTCGTTCTTAAAATAAGTAAATACATGGAGAAACGGAAAAGATAACCAAGTAAACTGTACGTCTATAAAACATCTCATAAAAGTAGCTAACAAAGCATAGAAACCCACAGGTTAAAATAAGAGAAAGAAGCTCATCCAAACAAAGCCTAAAACGATAGTGAACTCCTGCAAAGCAGATCTAAATGACAAATTCCATTCAATGGCGGCGCTAGGCTGTAATCCAGATAAGTACCTCTTTTTTACTGTGCATTTTATAACTATTTTACTTTGGCCCAGAAGTCTTACAACTTTTCTTTTGGTTTCAACGCAACTTATTTGTTTACAGAATATTTAGAATCAATTTTTGGGCCAATTGCAAAAAATATTTTTGGACGTTGCCTAATCTTAAAACTGACAAAACTTTTGTTCAAAAATCTTATCCAAACTTCAACTTTTGATGACGGCGGCTACTTTGAGTCAAAATCAGCCAACTAAAAATTATCTGTTACGACGGCACGGCGTTGCTACGGAAATAGCAAAGACCGTGAATCAATTTCACTTTTTTGCCACTAGCAAACTTAAGCGTTAATACACTGCTAGTATTTACCAGTAGATCCGCGTCAAGAGCCCGTGACTGCCCCACGCCCAAAACGCCCCACGCCCAAAACGGGAGCAATTGCTGCAATTATCTAAAAAAAAATGATCTTTGGATCAAAAAGTGATTCTTTGTTAATCTAGGGCAGTATTTTTTTTACTGAATTAATTTTTTTTTTTTAATTTTGTTTTATTTTAATGTTTTTGGCAAAACATGGTCGTAAGCACTACGGTCAAGAAATCATTTGCAACACTTTGCTGTCTGCTACTTCCAAATATCTTTTACCGCACTTGAATGTCAAAACTAATATTTGTCCTACTACTTATTTATCTCAGCATGGTTTACCAACCATGTGTGGTAAATAATTTTGTACCTTTGCTCATCTTTACGCCTGCACAAACGTTTGGCGTTATTTGGCGCTGTATTTATAACAAATTTAGTGTACCAATTTAACGCAAAACATTTTGTCCTAAATATGCAGTTAAAAATTAAATTTAAATTTTTTTTTTTCAGTTTTAAATGACAATATTGCATTTGAATAAAAGTAATTAAAAAAAGTAAACTTTTCCTAAATTTTCTACTTTTTGTCATCTTTATTAAAAACTTTTCTACGCCAAGTAGTAGACCTACACGGTTTGTAGAATAAGCTCAAACCACTTAGACTTGCAGATGATATAATCACAATAAACATTAAATCCTTCAAATTATAATTTAAAAAAACTACACTCATATTGCTTGAAACGCATAATATAACCAACGTCGCGGTCACGGGAGCTCTCAAATTCGCTATCTATAGCCACCGAAACAACCGCTATAGTTTATGAATTGTAGGTCTGGTCTGTAAAACATATTCTACCTATTGCAAAAATAATTTGAAATATTATTGAAAAGGGCAGTAGAATACTTTAGCTTAGTCATAGACAAAGTATAATATTTAAATCTCGTTACAATAACTACTACTACCCGCTTGTTGAATAATATACTAATATCAAATTGATAATTGAATAAAAATGATATAAGTTTGCACTTAAAATAATAATTAAAATAAATCTTTTAATTTTTGCCTTTTGCTAAAAGTGGCAGCTAAATAAAACAGACTACACCCACAATTAGTGTAAGTGAGTTACGCCGACAAAGTGTCACTAAACTGATTAAACTATCCCGCAGCTCTGCACAATTTAGAATTATTGCCACTGGCAGTCGAGATCACTCTACTAGCACTGCCAACTTTCAGCAATCAAGCTTTCTCTCCGCTCCTTTTAGCCAATTAAAAGCTTGCACGTTAGATTTTTAACACTCATATAATTTACAACTTTATAATATATTATATATATTTATTTTGGCAACAATGTAGGTAAACACGCGCGTTTAATTAAAAATTAATAATATAATTAACACCTAAACCTACCCCCCATGCATACATAGCTGCTGCGATCCAGATCCCGGGGGCTTGTTCCCACTTAATAATTGATATCCATTTTCATGTATGAGAAAAAGCTCAATATTGTTTACCCTTTGCACGGTTTATGAAACATTCCTTTTGATTTTGATTGCGTGAAATTGTTGTACCAGGGTGATTGTTTCTATCGTTGTCTTTTTTAATTTTTAATATTACAATTTGGGCTGAATTCAATATGCGGCGACTATTGTTGCGTTCAAGGTGCGGTCGCAATAGGGCATTATTTTGCCGTGACTGCAGGTGTCTATTTCGTCGAAGTCGATGAATAAGAAGAAGGTCCCTAGGGTTGCGACTACTATTCCGAAGACGGCGAGAATCAGGCTGGGTAGCTTTTTGCGGGACAGGATGTGACCTTCTTCAAGTTGTAGATAGATTGCTGCTGGCAGAACGTAGGCAAGTGGGACTGCTGCCAATACACCCTGCAAAAATAAAATTATTGATCGATTTACTTGAAATAGTTTCCTGTTTGTTTGAAAATGTGTACATTAATTGACTTCCGATTGATCTAGCCCAATTTAAATTAAATTGGCTGTTGCAGAGTGATTTATAATAAAACGGCAGATATTTCAGCATAATATATGATACAAAAAAGTGTAAATTTTTATCCATAAGTCTTAAAAAGATATTTATGATCAACATATTTAAATTGTTTGTTTATTAAATTAATATTTAAAATTGTAGTAACTGTCTGAATCTATTTTATGAGTAACATTTTAAAATTTGTATTTTGAGTTTCTATGTACCCGTATTGTACTGATCTCCTTCCTTTCGTCCTAAATTTATGAGTATTTTTTTTTTTTTTTAGTTTTTATAAGTTTGTTTATTTCATTATCATCAGCCTCTTATCACGCCACTGCAAACGCATTACTTTCTTCTTTGTCCGTAATGCTGGCAACTCACATTACAGATGGACCTACAGTTTTAAGTGAATTCCGAACGACTGGAGAGATTATTATTCTACTTCGGACCAGAGAAATATAGTCATGAAACCCAGAGCGTACAAACGTTTGAATTAGATTCAAACCCACAATAATCTTAGGTGCAGCAGTCGGATTGCCTGAACCTCTGCGTTTTTACGAGTGTACAATACATAAAAACTCATCTTAAACTATACTATACTCATGTAGCATTTTACAATTACAATATTAGAAATTATCATCAAATGATGTCCTAAGATGCTATGGCTAGCAAAGTAATGATTTTGTTAACGTTTATTGTAAATTTGTCATTTGGTTTATTCGTAAAAAATATCAAAAACATTTTTGTAGCAAGTTTGGTGTTTTTTCTTATTATTTGAAAATTAAATACCATTTTAGCAAAATGAAACTTGGGTCAAAAGTTGCGTATCTTTTGATTTTAATGTAAATTTGAGTAATTAAGTAGGTTTACAAAGGCTGATTGCAAAGTTTTTGAGTAAAAGTCAAAACACTATATTAATATTTTATTTAATATTTTGTATTCGTTATTTTTGTTTGAACAGTTTCAAGTTTCCAATGTGCCGTAGTGCAATGAAGCTGGAGTTGATTTTAAAATTAAAAATTACGTTGCTTTACAAGCAGTGCATGTTTTCACAAGTGGCTTGGTGATCTGGATTTATTCTTGAATGCTGCTTTGATGCTTTGACAAACCCACTTTTTTCAGGCCTTGTAGCGTCCTAAAGTTTGTGCAAATTCCGTTGTCACTCAATACGTCTTTTTTTCTTATAATGTTGTAGTAAGCAGTTTAGGTACTTCAATTTTGAGCTTTCCACATACCACATACGTAAAGATTTAATTTAAGAATTAATAGCGCGTATGTACCAAAATGATTGAAGCGTTTTATTTTATTGAAAGAAAAGTAATTTGTTCGACGTTCCTTTGCTTACTACTTTTGTGCCGTAAAAATTGAGTAATTGTTGCCGGTAGGAGAGTGATGGCAAAAAAATGATGTTTTTTTCTCCTTTTTCAATGTCATGGTTCACAATGGAGAGTAGTTACTCTAAAAGTTGGTATTGAAGTTGAGGTTTTAGAGATTGCGTTTTGACCTTGTAATTAAGACAATTTGACAAGTCAAATTTAAAGATTGTTTTTTTTTTTTTATTGTTCTAAAATGATTTTACTTTTTTATTGTGGAGTATTTTATGAAAAAATATCAACACAATAAAAACAATAACAACCTTTCTGGTTATTTGGAAAACCATGAATCGTTTTTGCACTACGCTTAGTCTGATTAATAATGTGCATCCGCAGAGACGTCGTACAGTGAGCACCAAAGAAGTTGTTGCAGCTGTAGAGCATAGTGTTGAAGATAACCAGAATGAGTCAATTCGCCATTGTGCACAGTAATTAAAGCTGTATACATCTACCTTATGGAAGATTTTGCAAAAAAATCTTGGTTCACCAGCTTACAAGATACAGCTCGTACAAGAGCTGAAGCCGCGTGACCATTGTATGCGTCGTACGTTCGGAGAATGGGCCAAAAACAAGATTGCTCTTGATCCTCATTTTCACAAAAAAAAAATTTGTTTAGTGATAAGGCTCATTTTTGGCTCAATGACTACGTAAACAAACAAAATTGGTGTGCTTTATGGGCTGGTGAAATCATTGGCTTATATTTCTTTAAAGATGATGTCGGCCACTACGTGACAGTCAACTGAGAGCGTTATCGATTCATGATTACTGACTTTTTTTGTTCCCCAGTTGAATGACGTTAATGTGGATGAGCATTGGATTCAACGTGACGGCGCAACATGCCACACAGCGCACGACACAACCAATTTATTGCAGAAAACATTTGGTGACCGCATAATCTCGCGTAACGGACCCGTGAATTGGCCTCCACGGTCGTGTGATATCACAGCTATGAACTACTTTCTGTGGGGATATGTAAAGTCGCCAGTGTACGCCAATAAACCAACGACGTTAAATCAGCTGGAAGCCAACATTTTCCGCGTTACTGCCAATATATGGCCTCGGCTGCTCGAAAAAGAGATCGAAAATTGGACCAGATTGCGCTTCATTTGAACCAGCCGCAGAGCCCATATTTTTTAAATCATATTTAAGCAGTAATGGCATAAAATTATCTTTCTAATAAATCCAATACCTTGGCGTTAAATAATTTTTATGAGTTTCATTTTAGTTTTATACTTCTAAAAAAAACACTTTTTAATTGACGTTTTGGTGATGCTAGAAAATCAGAATCTGTGTCAAGTAGTATTTATTGCTAATTTTTTACAAGTTCTGAGATGCGTTTTCAATTGATTTCTAGATTTTTTGTGCCTTAGTTGTTGAATGTTTTTTGCAAACTAGGATTGCTAGAGTTTTGCAATCAAAGTCTGTCAGTGTTACTAGGCCGGTATGGCTTGTCAGTAATTAGTTGAGGTTTAGTTGTTTTTTACAAAACGTTTAAGTAGTTTACGGTTTGCTTGACTTTTGTGGGTCGTATATCTCACTAAGTGGTTGTCTATTGTGACAATTTCAAGCAGCTTGCTTGCCGAAGATAGAATAAAATTTTCAAAACTTTTTCTTTGTTCTAAGTAGAACGTTAACACATTATAATAATACATTTTGTTGTAGTTGCGTAGGTGTGTTTAAGAAGTATTGTGTTCAATAGTTTGATGTAGTAAACTTTTCTGCAATTATTGCCAAATTAATCTGCTTAGTGGGTTCTCTATAGTATATAGTGTATCAACAGCCAAAAATTGGCTTTAGCAGCCCGCGGCTTTTAGCAGCACAAAGAAGCAAAGCGAGTGAAGGCTGCTATAGTATATAGTGTATCAAAGACTAAAAATAAGTGTTAGTAGCTCACGGTTTTTAGCAGTACAAACTTGCTTTACTAAGTTAAGGCTGCTAAAAGCGAAAGGCTGCTGTAGTATATAGTGTATAAAGGGCCGAAAATAGGCTTTAGCAGCACGAAGCAAAACGAGTAAAAGCTGCTAAAAGCAAAGGGCTGCTAAAGCATTTTGGCACAAGTTACAATCAATAATTTTTTGTTTGTTTCAAATGAAAAACATTATTTTAGAAAATTGCAAAGTTTATTATAATCGGTCAATACTGTCAGATTTAAGGTGTGACGTCATCATGTGGAATTGTGATTTACAACCAATCAATCAAATGCTACAAAATTTTTTAGGCCCAAAGGCCTTTAAATCGTCGTTTTGGTCCAAATTTTAGAGCCAAAACGAGGTTTTAGTAAAAACAAGCAAAAAAAGCATTTTGGCACAAGTTGCACTAAATATTTTTTTGTCTGCTCCAAATAAAAACATTGTTATAATAACTTTTAAAGTTTATTATAATCTGTCACTTCTATCAGATTTTTTGCCTTTACCAAAACCATCTGTTTTGGCCCTAAAATGCTAGCCGTAACGACGATTTAGAGACCCTTGGCCTTAAAAAACTTTTGCAGTATTTGATTGGCTATAAATTACAAGTTTATAATATGACGTCATACCTTAAAATCTGACAGTAGTGACAGTATATAATAAACATTGGAACAATATTTTTATTTGAGGCAGGCAAAAAAAATACTGAGTGTATTACATGCCAAAATGATTTAACAGCCCTCACTTGCTTTGCTCGTTTGCTGCTATAGCCTATTTTTGGCCCTTAATACACTATATACTATTTAGGCTTAAAAGCCTCTAAATCTTCGTTTTGGCCCGCATTTTAAGACCAAAACAGATAATTTTGGTAGAAGCAGAGATTAAAGGTTTTTGATTAATTAGATTTCTCCATACTATTAACAAAACTGTATCACTATGGCTTAGTGATACCGTTTTGTTAATAGTATGGCATAAGAAATATTGCATTTGAGTGGTTTATGTTCTACCTTTATAGTAAAAAACATTCAGTGCAACTTAAAAATAATGAAAATTTAGAGGTCCTCGGATGCTCTTGAAGTTTCCACTGGTATTCCTCAGGGTAGTATACTAGATCCACTTCTCTTTATTATCTTTATTAACGATCTGCCTTTAGAAAATCAAAACAATAAAATTATTTGTTATGCGGATGACACAAATATCTTGTTTAGAAGTAAAACGTTTGCAGATATAATAGAAAAAGAAAATAACATTACTTCTCCAGTTGATTGGTGGTTTACCAATAATAGACTCATACTGAATTCAACAAGTAGTAGTTTTTTTCTTGCTTTGGTTTGGGGTCGTTTGTGAATAATTTGTCAGTTAGATTGAGTTGATCTTCAAGTTTTTTTCTATTGGACGGAAAAGCCAGTGGACTAGAAGGTCGGGATACCTAACTGAAAGAAAGCAAAATTAGTGCTCATCTGGAAGCCCAATAAAAACAAAAGCGATCTAAGCAAACATAGACCAGTTTGCTTATTAGACACAATAGGTAAACTACTAGAACAGATAATCGCAGCAGACTAAAGAGAAATAGAGTAAAACCAGTCGAAGTCGAACCAATTTAGATTCAGACAAAAAAAGGAATACCGTGCATCCATTACAAACAGTCCTTGAAAAGAAAAAAAACCTTCAAACCCAGAAAGATGTGCGCGATGATTACGTTAAATATAAGACAGTGCGCCGTGTGCTAAGATTTATTTTTTTTTACAAAGGCCAATGATACTATTTTACAAACTGCCTTAGAATATGTACTTGAAAACAAACATAAACTATTGCACCTGTTTAAATTGAGATACTGACAAGACCTAGTATCTGGTCTACCTACATTCTCATATTAAATGTAATTATGTTTAAATGGATCATATATTAGACTATGTCCTGAATTAACAAATTAATAATTGCCATAATTTCTTTAAAAAAAAATTGCCGGAGCTGGGCTCAAACCTGCGACAAATTATGCACCGAGATTATACATAAAATAATCAACTCCTACCAACAGGTCGGTCAGTTTATTGAATATTAAGAAAATATGACAAATTTACACATCCATGATTCTACATTGAGGTAAAAAAAAATTAATTACAATTTATTTACAATTATATATGGGTAATTCCATTACTTTTCGATCAAACTTAAAAACTGAGTATCTCCAAACTGGCTCAAAATTAAATATGTGATAGTAGGTACCAAAAAAACATATTTCCCAAATTTTCCCAAATTAAACCAATGCGATAAAATGTAGTTTTTTTGCAAAAATAAAAGCGTAAGTAAAAATTATTACCAGGTTATTAACGTATAGAACGTTGTTTTTTACAAATTTTGAAAGTTCTGTAGCTTGAGCCCATTTTCATTCCCAAGAACCAAACTTTAAGAGATGTTTTAAGCATATATGAGGAAGGTTTACTGAAAATTTCAGCAAAAAAAATTTAGGTAGAAAAAAGTTACAACGGTTTCAATGTATACAAAAATGAGCAATTTTGGCCAAATTACTAATCTTTGAAAAGTGATATCTCACGATTTACTTTTTCGATCGGAAAAAACTATGCAAAATTTAAAAGAGCAATTCAAAACAAACAAATTAAGCTAAACTAGACATAATTTGATTAAAATTTGACTTTGTTATGCCATTTTTAATGTGAGGCTGGTTTTATAATTTTAGGCTATTTTTACAACGGCCTACGCTAAAGGAAATAAAAAATGGCTACATTAAAAAAAAAACAAGTTAAAGTACAAGAAATTACAAAAAGAATCAGACCTTGCAGAGCTTTTTCCAATGTTTCTACGCTGAGAAAAAAAATGTTGAAAATTAGCAAAAAAATGTGATTTTTAGGCGTTTTTCAGAATTTTGAGATACTCCCAAAAATTAAGATCATGACTTAAAAAGTTGAAAATTTGGGAAATATGTTTTTTTGGTACCTACTATTACATATTTAATTTTGAGCCAGTTTGGAGATACTCAGTTTTTAAGTTTGGTCGAAAAGTAATGGAATTACCCATATATGTATATATGGCCATGTATAAGTCAAGTGTACGGAATGAAATTTTGTTTTTGCTCAAACCACTAAAAATGCTTTCCTCACATGAATCCTGATTATGAGAATTTCTTCAGATTTTTTCAGAGAGCCATTTCCGAGTAATAAGCAAAATTTGAAAAATTGTGGTTTTTGAGTTTTTTTTTTACATTTTTTGATCATTTGTAACTTCTCAGGATTGCATTTTTAGGAAAAAATTATAACATTTTTTTTTTTTCAAAATTGTCCAAAGAATGAATTTTCAAAACCAAAAATGTTTTTCCTTGAGTTTTAAAAGTTTTGCAGAACTTTAAAAAACAATTTTTATTTTTTTTAAATATGATGGGTATTTTCTTTTTGTTTTAAATATGGATAAAAACGTGCTTTTATATGTGCAAATAAACACTGAAAATTTCAAGAAGTGCCGTGTGCTACGTTCTCAGATATCTTACAATTAGATTTTAATTTTACATTTTTTGATCGTTTATAGCTTCTCGGGATTGCTTTTTTAGAAAAAAATGAAAACAAACTTTTTTCTTCAAATTTGTCTAAAGAATAAAATTTCATAGACACATTTTTTTCAAATTTTGCAAAACTTTAATTCATAGTTTTTCTTTTTTTTCAAATATGAATAAAAACGTGCTTTTATATGTAAATGTCTTTGTTAGTCGGTTATGTCTCAGTTCATTTGCGTAAAATTTTTGTGACTGCGCGTTAATGTAGTTACTAATTCTGGGTATGTTTGACAAGCCATAAAAATCATCAATTCTTGTGTATCTGTTTTTGTTCAAGATAAGTCTTAAAAGTTTATTTTGGTAAACATGAAGTTTTTTAATATGTCTTGGCTGCACCACACCAGATTGGTGTGTCATGATGAGTCTTATAAGTGCCGTGTAAATAAGTCGTTTGTTACTCTGATTAAGCTTACTGGTTTTGCTCATCAGCGGGTAAAGTGCCCTTAGTGCGCCATAACATTTTTGTATAGTGCCGTCTATGTGTGTCTTGTAAGTCAGTCTTTTGTCTATCTCTATCTTTGATATTTTACGCTTTGCGACTCTCTCATAGTTTTGCCGTGCAGTTTAAGTGGCACAAACACTGATGAACCCGTAAATTTTCAAGAGAATGTGATAGCTTCCGCTTTGGCAGCGTTTAGCTTAATCTAGCATCTCAAAATATTTCGTTAATACCAGCGTGTATTTGTACCTGCTTGGTTGACACAATTGCAATGTGCGAGTGAGCGTATATTGCAGATCGTTGGCGTAATGTGCTGTTTTTGTGTTAAATTTTGTTGGTATGTTGTTAATGAAAATGTTGAACAGCTTGGGTTACAAGATTGAACCTGGGGGTACCCCCGCTGCAATGAGTTGTGTTTCTGATAAACTTTTGTTGACTCTAACAGAGAACGAACGTCCATCAAGATATACATTTATGAGTGTAATGATACTGTCAGGATAATGGTACACATTTTTCTTGTTAAAATTTATAGAAATATCATGTGAAATGCGTACTACTTGTTGGCTGGTGTTATGTTTGGCCTTAAAGCCAAATTGATGGTTGATGGTTATCTTGTGCTTTCGGTCATACTGGTCCATTTGTTCCAGTATAACTTTTTTGGTCAGTTTACCCAAGACATTCAGCAATCTAATAGGTTTATAATTGATTGGCAAAGTTTTATCCTTACCAGGTTTTCAAATGAGGATGACAGTTGCTGATTTCCATACTTTTGGAAAGTATGAAAATTGTTAATAATGTGTGTCAGCTGTACTATGGCAATTTTGGTAAAGTTCTTTAGTACAGGATTCGTGGTAGTGTCCGGTCCAGGTGCTTTGCGTGATTTTTGTCTAATGATAATCGTCCGTACTTCCGTAGGCGTTGTAAGTTGTTTATGACCGTCTGTTTGTGTCTCTAAAAACTTCGGCAAGTACTTGCGCTTTGTCTTTGTCGGTCATAACAGTTGTGCTTCCGTGATTAAGCGCTGTCATTGTTTTTATTGATTTTGTCAATTTCCTCAAAGTGTTGTTTTGTGCTGACAGGTTTTCTAACTTTTGTGCCCATTTGTTATTGTTTAATCTATTAATTGTTGCCTTAATAAGTTTGTTAAGCTCCTTCAGGTTTTGTTTCTTATTAAAGTATTTTGTTTTTGCTATTTCTTTCTAGCCTTATCTCTGATGAGATCTGAAACTTCACTAGAAATAATGACATTGTACGGAATTTTATTTTTCTGTACTGTGAGTTAGGCGCTTTGCCCAACTGAACCACTCCCGGACATTAAAACCCTAAAGAAAAAAATATATCACCAGGAATAGTGGGCCATGTAAAAGATTACCTCACTGAAAAGTATATCCTGGATGAAAACGGAAACATAAAAATCACAGCGGAAGTTCCACAAGGGCCAGTTTTTAGTTCACATCTATAGAACATACTCTATGATGACATTTTACGTATCAATGTCCCAGACAGCGTTACACTGTTGGCTTTTGCGAATGATCTAGCTGCAATTATAGTCAAAAAAACGGAAGTTGATTTGATAAACACTGCAAATGAGCAAATGACACCCCAGAAAAAATTGTCAAATAACTAAAAGACTACAAACTGCAGCTAGCAACCCAAAAAACTCAGAACTAACAGGACCCAAAAAATTGAGAAGCAAAATAAAACTTGCAGTAGACGTTAGAGCCAAAAGACCATATAAAGTACCTTGGAATGACCCTAAACAAAAACCTTTTTTGTAAAATACATAGAGGTAATAACCAAAAAGGAGGAAAAGTAGCCATTCAGTTCAGCAGCATACTTCTTAATATTGACGAAGCAGGAGAAAACAAAAGAATAATACTGACGGCCAGTTGCGGACTCTATCTTATTATATGCAGCCCTGGTGTAGAAAAAAGGGTTGAAACTTAAAAAATACAAGCAAAATCTAAATTCTGTTCAACCAAAACTTGCATTAAAAGTCATGAGAGGTTATGCCACTACATCTCTAGAGGCAAACCAAGTACTAGGAAAAATAACCTACTACGGATTTGTAATCAAGGAAAAGAAAAAATCATCTGGAAAAAAAACTCTATCAGGTGATTATTGACAAATGGCAGAATCAGTGGTAAAAAAGCTACAAAAGCAAATAGGTGCGCAGACTAGTATCGGATATAAGGCCGTGGTATTCAAGGTATCACGGAGAAATAAACCACTATCTCACACAAGCACCAACCAAGCACAGATGCTTCAACAAAATGTTCCTATTGCAATCAAATCGACACGGCAAAGTTGTTTCAATGCAAAATATGGAAACAAGAAAAAAGGGATACAATAACAGACTGATGAAAGAATGCCTTTCGGCAAATGTTGCCATGTTGTAGAGAAACAACGGGAGGTTTTAGTGGGTATGACTTCTTTGAATAAGCGGTCAAATCCCACAGGCCCAGGTGGACTGGCAGTGCATAAAGTATTTCTTCCTTTCAAAAAAATAAGTTAGGTAATTTAAAAAAGTCATTTTTTCCTTATTTAATAACTAATAATTAATAAGCAAATATTATATAAATTATTTTAATGACTTCATTTCCAAATTTTCATTAAACTTTTACGAATGACGAATGTATTTTAAGAAATAAGGTACATTTGTAACCAAAATATCAAAAATTAAACGTTAATTTTACCATACTCAGTGCTGCGTTCTCATATACATATATAAAAGAAGCAAAGAAGCAACTGCTTGTTTTTAATGCGTATAAAGACTTATACTTTATTGAATTGCAAGATAGAGCGTTGCAAAACGTCTGATCTGATACACTTGCTGATTATGCATACAGTATTGTATTGTAATGCTACCTTGTTTACTGAAGTTAATTAGGTTTAATTTATCTGTGTTTGTGTTTCCGAGCTCTATCTTGGAATTGAATAGTAATTATTTTTAAAACTATCAACAAATTATTTTGTTTAAAAAGTATAACAAAATATGTTCCAAACCTTCTTTCTGCGCTCACTCTATATGTATATTTGTAAAAATGCAGATTAAGAAATGTTGTTTATTAGCAATTTGAATGAATTAATGTTTATTAAGTATGTTTGTCTCGTCCTTGTTTATATTTTGTTACTGATTATTTATTTATTTCAAATTGTTAATGCTAATCTCTTTGTTTCAGATTCAGATCAAAATCCGGAAATTATTTGAATTTTTCTATCCATCATCCAACAAATAAGTAAGCTAGTTTAAATATAGTTAAGAGTAGCGACATCATGCTATATTTACTTGCGTTAAACGATGGCGTTAAGCGATGGCGTTAACTAGTACATAATAAAGTTACCTTATTCCTATTCGTTGTGATATCATTACGAGTACCAGAATAAGACCCCAGGGCACAAAATCATAGTCAATTAATGTAAATGGCACACATTCGGCATGCAATAAAAATTGCAATTAAATCATACTGTACAATGAGTTATAAAAGCTATATAAAAAAGGACATCAATAAAATAATGCGGCAAAAGAATGCAACACACGTATGTACAACGATTCATTATCATAACTTATAAACGCTTATATGCATATTAATATATTAATATTGATGAAATAATATAAAGCGAATGTGTAACGCAATAAACACGTTTTAATGGGAAACGTTTTTATCGCTTTATTAAATGTGTGCTCGAAGCGCCATCCAGCAAAATAATGGGACTGTAAAAATATGTACTTCCTATCGGTTGTACATTGTTTTGAATTAATTAACAAGCCAATGTCAGTCGTGTATCACTTCTGGGATATGAAACACATGGCAATAAAAGTGATTAAATCAAAAGCTACATTACATCTGACGGTAGGAGCGGTATTGATTAGTAATAAACTTATTATATTTGGTACCTAAGAATTTATTGTGCAGATGATATTATTCTAATCTACTGACAGTAGTTTATTGTAAAATTGTAAGAGATGGCTTATTATTAATTAATAATAATCATAACTTTGATTTACAAAACGATATAGTACAAATGTTGCTCGTGATTGATGGTTTCATGTCATCTTTTGATTAATTAATCCTATTTGAAAGAACATTTTGATGGGTTTGATCAATGAAATAGTTAATATTAAACCAAAGTTTAGTCCTTTGTAAATATTGGCGGATTCCTCAGGTGGCTAGACTGCTTAGTACTATTTACAAATTGTTGAAAAAAGAGTTGAGATTAGATCAAATATCAATATTTAAGTGTTTGCATTAGTAAAAAAACATTAATAATAACATTAAAAAATTAAATTTATGAAAAAATATTCTAAACTAAAAAACATCCATAGACGCGTTTCGAGGTTTACCTCTCATCAGTATGGCTTTATTTATTTAAACTATTTGATTTTTAACTTACTTCGTCAACATTGTTCACCACCACAATTTAAAGTGAATATTTTAAAGCGTGTATTGACTATTTATACTAACTGACTTAGGCCTGTAATATCCAACTCCTAATAAAGCACCTAATAAACTATTAGCTGAATAACCTAACTTTTAATTTTATTTGTTTTATTAAAACCTGTGAACAGCCATTTAAATATATGCTTAACACATACATTTATAACAAATAAAAACATTAAGAATATAATTTATTAGCCGCTCAGAGATGTAACAAAAATAAATCAAATTAAAGTTTGAAAAAAGTTAGGTTATTCAGCTAATAGTTTATTAGGTACTTTATTAGGAGTTGGATATTACGGCCCTTAATGACATTATTTAATGGTTAATAGCATTCTGAGAATGAACAAATAAACTAATTATTTCGGGATATTAAGGTAATGACATGAAAGAATTAAAACGGAAATTTGAAAATTAAAAATAGAATAAATTTTTTGCATAAATTATAATTACTATTATACAATTTCGTGTATATCAGAACATATATAAAATATATAAAATATATAAAATATATTTGAGGACATTGCGTCTCTTCTTTATATATTTTATAAACATTAATAAACCTAAAAAAATAATAACTCTAGTTAATTTAGTTTGTGGTGTCTATGAGATACTTTACGTATCTAAAAAAACTATTTAAGCAACGTTCTTTGTCGCGAAAGTAAACTTGATTTAAAATTTGTGGTAAATTCAGTATTACGGGCTTTTCCGCTGACGCACCTGATAGTAGATTGTGCACATTCTTACCGTTTTAAATTACACAACATTTTTATATTTACATCAATATATAATGTGTGACAAAATAATTGGCTACGGAGTGATTACGGATAAGGGCTTTCCAAGTCGTATTATAAAAGCCTGCGTTGGGATACTCCTGCTATACTGAATCACTGTACTCGCAAATGAATTCGGACGGCTGTATGCATACCCATAACGGCATAGACAGTAAATAAACACTATTTGCGCTTAAGTAGGTTTTCAGAAATGTATGAAACCAAACAATCGTATAATGACGTAACTACACTAATCTTTGGATTATTATAAGTAACTTAAATGATAAAATTGAACATAATAAAATGAAGACGATATAGCAAATATTTACAACTGTTAAAGATATAGAAAAACAAAAATCAAAACGTTAATTAATAAATAATTGTTGAAAAAAATAGCCAAATATGCCTGCTACTAATTATTGGAATAATAATTACCAGTAGCAGAATGGTCTAGTGCGAAGACTGTTGTGCAGGCAGCCCGAGTTCGATTCCCGGCAGGAGCAATATCTAATTTGTCATATATACTTCGATGCGGTCGTTCCTTTGCAAAGCAATGGCAAACCAGCAAAGTATTTGCCTAGTAAACCTCTCTAATGGTGTGGTTCGGATTCCACGTTAAACTGTAGGTCCCGTATGTTTGTGTGGAACTATTATCGCACACCACAAACATACGAGAGGGGTGCTGACGCTCCTAACAAGTATGATATTATAAGAAGAAGTTTACCCTTTTGCCAGCCAACAACTTCAAGTGGAGGAGCTGGCAGGAGTGGAGCAATTCCTTGCCCCGGAAGTGAGAAATAACTCCCGGATAAACCGACAAACTGGTCAACGGCGTAGTAATGCGGAAAGAAACGGGAAACTACCGCATTAAAGGTCTGTAAGACATCTCTAGTACAATCATCATTATGACCGACTAAACTAAAAACGGCCCCGAGTATCGGCGTCTCTTAAATGGGACAAGGATGCAAAGAATCTACGAGTCCAGAATAGAGAAGAACAGTACACTACAGCGCAAAAACGCAACGAAAAAACCAAACCAATAAGAGTAGGCACGAGGAATGTGCATATAAAGATGGAAAGATTCACAACATTGTGCAAGAAATGGATAGGATGAAGATGGAAATTATGGGCATACGTGAAATGCTTTGGAAGGGCTCGAGATGTAATACAGTACTTGACCATTGCATATACTTTGCAGATAACTACGACAAACAACATCGAAATCGGTTGGCCATCATAGTAACCCGAGATGTTAAAAGCTCAGTCCAAAATGTAATATTTCATTCAGATAGAGGCATAATGGTTCAAATGGAAGCAAAACCATTTAACATAAACATTGTACAGGTATACTTTCCAACTACAGACAAGAATGACACAGAGGTAGAAGAACTATATGAACAGTTAGAACATATCCTAAAACCAACCAAGAAAAACGAGGTTACACTAGTATTGGGAAATTTCAATGCTAAAGTTGGACAACGAAAAGAACACAATATAGTCGGACTTTATGGATTTGTGTCACGGAATGATGCAGGAGACAGACTTGTTCAATTCTGTAGGGAAAAAAAACTTGTTATAACAAATACGTTTTATAACAAGTTCTATATACTTGAACATCACCAGCAAATACAACTCAAAAAGTAGTCAAAATCCAAATTGACTAAATAACTATCAACCAGAAATTTTGAAACAGCATAAAATCTGCAAAAACATATCCGGGAGCAGATGCAAACTCTGATCACAACTCTCTTGTGGCATCATTTAAGATTAGACTTAAAATGATAAAAAAGAAACAGCAATCACCAGACCCAATATACGACTTAAGGAAGGTGAGAGAAGACGTTAATCTCAGAACAGTTATAACCAACTCGATAACCAAAAGTTTCAAAACAATAAACACAGGAGATCTAAGCGTAGAGTAGGAATGGGAACACATCAAAAACGTACTTGGTGCTATAAGGTCTGTTCCAACATAAGATTTGGACAGTTTGCAAACCGTCCAAACTGTGCACACAAACAAATATTTGTCATTCTTAGGCAATCTTTTATACACAGTAATTTGTTTGTGTGCATAGTTTGAACGGTTTGCAAACTGTCCAAATTGTATATTGGAACAGACCTACAATTAAAGAGCATGTACCAAAAAAGAGACACGAGATGATGAATGATAGAACGATGCTTAAAGAAAAAGACCAAGAAAAATACGACAAAAGTGGAAATGAAATTACAGACACCAAAAAGAAAATATCGATGTGAAAAGACTATATCTACAAGCTTTTTGAAGATGTTTGTCCGGAGAATCATGGTATGAAGAACAGTGCAACGAATATCGTACTATAAGCATAATAAACCATGCCCTTAAAGGGGGAGTTGCGTTATGATAAGGGTTTACAGCATCCAACTCAGCAGCAAGAAAACGCCTGAATATAATTGAATAAAATGGTCACACATTGTAGAAGAAAGTCCAATCTGTGTCCTCAAATTTGCAGAAATTTGATGCAATAAGTCGTTTCTTCGCAATTAATTTTTAAAAAGTGACTTTTTAATCAGTTCTTTATTAATTTTTTACTTGTTAAATGTAACTTTAAATCTTTAACCAAAAACATGAAGACATAGAATATTGAATGTAGTTCAACATATAAAAAGAGTGATGACTAAAATCTTATCGTTTGGATATTGAGTTGGTTGGCGTGTTGTCTCATAAGAACCAATTTTAATTTTAAAATGGCGCTGTATGTGTCAATATTTTTCTAGAGAGAAATGTTCACCGATATTCCCGTAGATGTGATAGGATTTAATATTTTTTCATAACAATATTACTAGAGGCACCACAACAGAACGGGGCGAATAAACCCGGCAATTCTCTAGCGTTAAGATATTTTTTTCCAAAATTATACACCGCCGTATATACCGACAATTCAAAGACCATATTAAAAAAACGTAATTTGGTGTCAGAAATGCGTTGAGTACCAGGGAGGCACTATTTGCGCTTAATGTATTAATCCAGAGATGCAGAGACGTTAACTGCGAGGTACACTTGTGTTTTATAGATTTCAGCAAAGCGTTTGATCGAGTAAAACACGAAGAATTGCTTAAAATACTCAAGACCACTGGAGCTGACGACAAAAACATCCGCATAATAGCAAACTTCTACTGGCAACAGACGGCAGAAGTACGAGTTGAAAACCAAAGCACGGGAAATATCCAATTTGCAAAGGTGTGAGGCAGGGTTTTGTGTTATTGCCAACCTTGTTTAACATATACTTGGGAGAAGTATTTAAGGAGGCGCTGGATGGAGTGAAGGAAGGAATATCAATCAACGGCAAGATAATTAATAACTTAAGGTATGCAGACGACTTTGTTATATTGGCGAGTACAGCTCAAGAATTTCAGCTGATGATGCATAAGATCAAATTAGTCAGCAAGAAATACGGAATCGATCTTAATCTCAAATAAACCAAATATATGCTTGTCAGTAAAGATAATCCATCACAGCGGACGATACTTCTCAACAACAAAACCATAGACCAAGTGGACAAATACACATATCTAGACACATGCATGAATAAACTCTGAGATCATTTAGTAGAAATTAAATGCAGGATAGGAAAAGCGAGAACGACATTTATTCAGATGAGAAAAGTTTTCAACTGCCCAGACTTGAGCATGCAAATTAAGATCTAAATGTTGCGCTGCTACGTTTTCTCAACACTAATCCTGGACTCTATTAAAAGATACAAAGAAAAAACTGGAGGCCTTAGAACTATGGACATATAGTCGTATCCTGAATATCTTATGGAAAGAACACATTAGTAATGAGGAGGTTCTGCAGATAATGGGCAAGGAACAGAGTATTGAAAGCTGTGAAGGTTAGGAAATTGGAATATCTCGGGCACGTAATAAGGCATAGTGATAGATACAGAGTATTCCAACTGATTCTGGAAGGAAAGGTGATGGGAAGAAGAAGCCTAGGAAGACGCCGAATTTCATGGCTTAAAAATCTACGTCAGTGGTTTGACAAGACATGCTGCAACTTTTTTGCAGTGCAGTGTACAAGGAGAAGATTGTGATGATTATTGCTAATATCCGAAGCGGATGAAGTACGCCAAGAAGAAGACGCAGGTACCATTTATTTTATGTGATTATTGTTAATTGAAATTAACGTTTAAAAATTATTTTGGACAAATGTTTGCCGTAGCTATTTTTGACAAAGCGCATTATGTCAATCCAATTTTTGACTACTTTTTTAAACATTTGTGGTCCTATGTTTGCAATTGCAGACGTTGTTTGTTTTCAACGCGTCAATGCCATTGCTAGTTTATTGACATAAATCAAAATTATTAAAACATCTTTTATTTTTACTATGTTTATTTTTAGAACAATGATATATGAGGCGCGGTTTAGGTTTGGTAGTAATAAGAAGAGAAGTTTCAACAACAGAAGTAACAAACGTGCTTCAATAAATCCCAATGGAATACTCATGTTTTTTTTTTTAAGTTAATTTTCCATTAAGAATGTAGTTTTTGCATCATAGTAAATATTTTAAATGTTTTACTATTTGACACATTATCATAATGTTGCAATAAATCTTGTACTATTATTTTTTACAGATTTGATCTCTTCTCGCATAGCTACTATTCACTCATTTTTTAAGTTACTGAATACATCTTTGATGTACGATTTTGGTTTTAAATTATTCTGTCAACGGTAAATTTATATTTTTAATTAATTGCATTAGAGGTAGATAAAGTTATTATCTACATGTGATGATTGCCAAATATTGTTTTCTTCATTCTCTACTCCTCGATAATAACTGTCTTGATTATTTAATTTATAAGCAAATTGAGTTGAGTAATATTAATCGATGTCGTCTGCTCCGCTATGATAACTAAATTATCTGTGATGTTTTTTGTGACATTGAATTTTTATCGATAAATGTTGAAATGATAAATTTATTTTCAGAACAATTTTTATTTAATAAATGTAATTTTTTATTTTTTCCAACCATACATTCCAACTAATACTAATCAGCTGCTGGATTATAACATCTATATACTTTTGAAATTGAACTACATTCTACAATTCTATAAGAATTGCCGGTATTGTCTTAATATAAAGTTGTTTTAACACCTTAAATGGTAAACGATAATAAATGTGATTGGTTATTGTGACCTAAAATATGTTATCAAGATTGGATTCTAATATCATGCAGCGTGTCATTCCCACGAGTATTTCGTTTTTGCTATGTGTAGGGAGTTCACATTTAATATCAAATGCTTTGTTTCTTTAAATATTTTTTAAATTCATTTCCAGTAAACTCATTATACTTAAACGTATTCTTGAAATTTTCAAAAACATTTTAAAATTTTCTTTACATACATATGTTAGTGAATTACATCCAATAAGAATTTAGCAAGATTATTTGACTGTTTCAAAAACTTGAGTTGTGTTGATTTTCCTTTTATGCAAATTTTTATACATTTTGTTGCATTGCATTGCTTTGAGCATTTAGAAATGTAAATTCTATCGACTAAGTTTTTAATTGATTTAATAGTAGGAATCTGATAGTTTCGTTTACATCCTTCCAAATGTTATTTGTTTATCACTTAATTATCAAAAGTTTACTACTAATCCTCTGAGTTAGCCTTTCCACAGATAATGTTTTATTTTAATCTTTAGAAGTATGTTTAGTTCTAATTTAGAATCCGTAATGGCTATTCATATACTCTTATTATTAAGTATCTTCTATAACCTCATCAAAAATAAAACTGTACGCATATGCGTTTAAAAAAAAAGAGTTCAATATCAAACATATCTTAATTTGCATAAATTACAACAAAATGTGATGAAAATTGTATGTACATTTTTTTGTAAGTGTATTGTCTGTAACCGTTCCGCTTAATATTATTGAGTAAATTAAATTCTAATTACATATTTTTTTAACTTTATTTGACATTAACATTATTCATTAAATTAAAACGTATTATAAACAATTATAAAATTCACTTACTGGTCCGTTCTTGCAAATTACGCATACGTTTGTTAATAATGCTTTTACATATATTATTTTTTAAGCAATACAATCAGAAAATGACAGATAAGCTTCAGATAAAGCATTTTTTTAATTAATTTTGCGTAGTCAATCCTAATGCAAAAAGTTGTACGGTCCTTTGTTTAGTCTGACAAATTTCTTAAAAAAAAGTGTAGATTTGGCAACACCGAACAAAACAAATGTTTTTTTAGTTAATAAGTAACTATGCAAAACATTAGAAATGCTATATCAACATGATTAATTAGAAAACTAAATATAATTTTTAAGAAATTTAATAGTTTTCAACAAATTTAAGTTAATGCAAATGTTGTAACTGGTATTTGTCAGTTTTCAGGCAGAGCTGTGGCCGCCAAGATAAAGATTGCATGAAGCGGTGTGTGTTGAGGGTAATTGAACTTTAACGTTTATTCTATTAATTACATTCTGTTTGTTGGCTAGAAGCGTTGCATATACTTTTTCCTATAAAAAACACCACCTTGCTGAATCTGATATTGATCCATTACGCTCAATCTACCTATACGAACTAATCTCTTGAAATTCTGGCATTGTGAGCAGGTGCACCATCATGCATGTATAACCTGTTAAGCTTGAGATGTAATAATAAAACATTGTCTAGTACTTCCTCTAACACATTTAAATACTCAATTGCATTTAGTAGATTTCGAAAAAATATCGGTCAAACAAAGCGAAATCTTTAGCCATACATTTACTGAAAAAAATTTAAATGCTTTTGGACTTTTTAATAAAAAAAAAACGTTGGTTTCTTTCAAATTGTATAAGAAAAAAATCTGTGTACGTTATCATTTTGATATAGTGGTTGCACTTTTGTTAGATAAAATGACCGCAAAAGATTTTGTGATAGTATTGAATAAACTGTTGTCTTACTTGGAGTATTTAGTTTTTGGGTTATTTGTCTATTGCTAAAAGTAGGATTTACATAAATATCATCCAAAATTTGTTGCGTGCCAGATTTGCAAAATTACCGATTTAATCTTTGGAATGCATAGATTGATGTTTGCGGTTAATTTGAATACCGTGTCTAGTATTCTTTTTTTGTCGCATTTGCATTCTCATTCTAAAACTTGAATATATATCAGCGTATTTGTTAAAAGTATTTGGTTATTAGATCTTTTATTTTACGGTTTACGATGAAACCTACACCCCCGATGCTGTATTCGGTTTCTAAGTTGTTCTGGTATAGAGTGTGTCCCGGTTTTAGAGTTGTCTTTTGTTTTCTTTTGAGTCGTGTTTTGCACAATCCCACAATATCCCATTTTATGTTTTCTAGTTCTTGTTCAAGTTCTGTTAGGTGGTTTTTTGTGCTCATTGTTCTTACGTTGTATGTGGCAATGAACATTTTGTGAGTATGTTTTCGATTAAGTTGTGTAGTTGTTGTAAATTTTTTGCCTCCCCCAGGATCCGTGAGGCTGTTTGAAAAATCTTCGGAGTGGGATTCTAAATCTAATGTTCTACCCACCTGGGGTATTATAGTTTTTAAATTCGACATTTACCATTTCATATTTGGAAGGTTTTGGCAGTTAAAACGTTGCGCTTGCCCTGCATGTTGATGAGTTTTGTAGTTTGGCCAATCCTCTAGATACAGACGCCGTCTGCAGCCGCCGATTCTGGGTACAGACGCTGCGATTTGCTATATCTGGCTACTCTTACTCAGTTTTGCCTGCGGGTCAACGCAGTTTCCGTGGTGAGGCACGAGGAGCCATTAGTATGAGTTGGGCACTCCGCGAGGACCAATCTTAGAAATACATCTTCCGTATATAACGCTCGATGTGTCATATTTCTATTAGAGATACTACTTCTGCGGCGTGACTCCTAACACTTCCAATAACCAAATACCACGCAATTTCAGAAAAAGTTATATACCTTGTAGTTAAACTAAACAGTAGATATAACATCCAAGTAATACACTGCTATGCACCAACTAGAAGTGCAAGCGACGAATCTATAAAACAACTCTACGAAGAAATCAGTTACGCCAAAAACTTAGAAAACACCTACTATACAATTATTACCGAAGACCTAAACGCCAAAATAGGTGTAAAACACTAACAAGACACTGTATACGTGGAAAACTGCGGACTGAAGAACAGAAACAATAGAGGAAGCATGCTACTGAACTACCTAAATAACGAGAAATTATTCCGCCTAAATACATTCTTCAAAAAACAAAACCAATAAAGATGGAGCTGGCGCAGCTCAGACGGTCTAACAAAAAACGAAATAGACTACATACTATGTAACGACAAAAATATATGTAAGGATATATCTGTTCATCACAATACCAAAGAAGACCAACGCAAAAAATTGTAGTGATCACAAAACAATAAGTTTGATGAGCCATGTCCTTAAGATATCATTCATCAACGAATATATCATAAGATAGAAGACCACGTCGGTGGTACACAATTTGGGTTCCGAAAAGGACTGGGAACTCGAGAAGCACTATTTAGCATAGAAGTGTTGGTACAGAGAAGTAGGGACGTCAATAGCGACGTATTTCTGTGTTTTATCGACTTTGAAAAAGCGTTCGATAGAGTCCAACATGAGAAGATGATTGAGGTCTTAAAGACAACAGGTATTGATGACAAAGATCTAAGAATCATTGCCAACCTATATTGGCAGCAAAAGGCAGTTATCAGAGTAGGTGAACGCTCAACCAAAGAAATAGAAATCCGGAGAGGAGTGAGACAGGGATGCATTCTGTCACCATTAATTTTTAATCTATACTCCGAAAAAATATTCGATGAGGCAGTTCAGCAGGCACAAGAAGGAATAGTAATTAATGGAGTAACACTTAACAACCTACGTTACGCGGATGATACTGTACTAATGGCAGATAGTCTCGAAGGACTTATACGACTTCTCCATAGCGTTACTGAAGCTTGCTCACTCTCCGGCTTAACGTTAAATACAAAAAAGACGAAGTACATGATTATCAGCAAACAACAAATAATCGATACCGGTATTCAAGTCAACGGAATACAGCTGGAACGCGTTAAGAAATTCACCTACCTTGGGCACACGCTTGATGAACAATGGGATCATAATCTCGAAATCAGATGCCGCATAGAAAGAGCAAGAGCGGCGTTTAATCAGATGAAGAGAATACTGTGCGGGCATGACTTAAACCTGAGTCTCAGAATGCGGTTGGTGCGTTGTTATGTCTTTTCGGTTCTTCTTTACGGGGTTGAATCCTGGACTCTCACGGAAGCCGCACTCAAAAAACTACAAGCATTCGAAATGTGGGTGTACAGGCGTATGCTAAAAATCAGCTGGATGGACCACATACGTAACGAAGACGTGATGAGAAGGATGAACAAAGATCTAGAAGTAGTCCCAAACATCATAATAAGAAAACTACAATATTTCGGTCACGTCATGAGACATCCCGAAAAATACGGTATCCTGCATTTAATAATGCAGGGTAAAATAAATAGTAAAAGAGGGCCCGGAAGGAGACGAACATCGTGGTTGAAAAACTTACGACAATGGTTTGGAAAAACATCAACCGAACTCTTTCGCGCCGCTGTCAACAAAATTATTATAGCTAACATGATAGCCAACGTCCGCTAAGCGGATACGGCACTTCAAGAAAAAGAAGAAGAAACAGAATAAACACCGAAAGTGACCACATAATGATCCGCGCACATACACAGATTAACACAAAAGCAGAAAGAAGGTAGCTAATGAACAAAAAGAAATTTCAACTACATAAAACACCAAACAACACAGTAAAGAGGAACATGCACAGACATAAGAACGTATAAAACTAAACACATCTTCGAAACGATAGAGCTAAACAAAAGCATGAAAATGCTTAAATCAAAACTTTCTAAGGGGAAAAAAGGGGCATTACAAAAATAAGAGACCACAAAGAAACCATAGTTTATAGTAAAACAGAAATCGTCTCGGCAATACAAAAATTCTACAAAAATTTGTATAATGCAATCCATACCTAGTCCGACAGGGGACTCAAAGAAGTACGTACCAAATTCTGGCTCAGAAGACCTACCGGAAATTACTATACCCGAAATTAAACATACACTACAGCAAATGAAAAATTGGAAAGTCTCAGGAGAAGATCAAATAACAAAGGAGATGCTTAAAATAAGAGTGACCCTCTATTTCAAACCCTGAAAGTACTATTAAATATATGTCTACAGGAAGGGAAGTACCAAAAGCATGGAAAAACGCAGAACTCATTATTAAATACAAAAAAGGAGACTACACAAATATAGGCAACTACCGCTCAATAAGTCTTCTATCACACCTATACAAGCTAATGAGTAAAATCATCAACAACAGACTAACAACATAAATGGACTCCTACCAACCAGTGGAATAAGCAGGGTTTCAAAAAAGATTCGAAACAACGGACCATCTGCAAACAACAAAGTATAATATCCTCATACACATGGCCTTCATAGACTATCAGAATGCGTTCGATAGTATTGAGACTTGGTCATTCCTGACAGCCATAGAAGATGCGAGAATTGACTCAAGGTACTCTACGCTAATAAAAAAATATATACAAAGATGCGACCTTCCACATTAAATTAGACGACAATCAAAGAGACACAATTTCTTCCAAATTATTTACTTTGGCTTTAGAAAATGTCTTGAAACAACTGACATGGGACAAGGTTGGCCTGGACATCGACGGCTCATACCTTAACCACTTAAGATTTGCCGATGGTATAATCATAATAAGTACTAACATCGAAAAACTTAAAAACATGATGAAAGAACTGAACAATGCATCAAGGAATGTGAGGCTAAAAACAACCTAAACAAAACCAAAATCATGAGTAATAGCCAACAGAAAGTTGTTATAGTTAACATCAAAATAGAAAATTTGAAAAAATACATATATCTCGGCCACTCAATTACAACATCCCACTGAACTTAAAACGTAAAATATACGACAGCTGCATCCTCCCCGTTGCGACCTACGGATTAAAAACCATAGTGCGTAATAGCAAAACTCAAAGAAAAACCAAAATAACTGATATCATGAAACGCACTGCAAGCCTGTGGTTACACAAAGTAACCTTCTGGAGATCAAGGGAAACTAAAAAAAACACGAGAAGACCCCGAATGAGATGAATAGACAGTATTAAGACCGTAGCAGGAAAACAATGGATAAGACTGGCAAAAAAACAGGAAATCGTGGAAGCAAATGGAAGAAGCCTATATCCAACAATGGACGAGTTAAAAGGCTAAGAAAAAGATAAATTACAGAATGTTATGA
Organism: Tachinus rufipes; assembly: GCA_963932245.1. Taxonomy (NCBI): domain Eukaryota; kingdom Metazoa; phylum Arthropoda; class Insecta; order Coleoptera; family Staphylinidae; genus Tachinus; species Tachinus rufipes. The sequence continues at coordinate 72,701,037 of OZ010748.1, read as the reverse complement.
ACGCCACAAGAATTATTAACACATACTAACAGACAAAAATAAACAATTTTTATGTATTATTTTAACAAACAAATGTCAAAAATTAATCTGACAAAGTAAAAATTTGATTTTAGTTGAAACAAACAATTTTTTGTACATTATTGTGTAGCTCAGTTTTTGCAAATTTGTTGATTGTATACAGTGTTAAAATAACCTACCTATCTACGTGGAAAAGTTTGTTGTAAATGCTTTTTAACTTGCCTACAAAATCCAATTGTTTAACGAAAAACGTGTCTGATGTCTAGATTCTATTAGAGCTTGCGAGTTTTTGTTGGCCTAAACATGCATATTGTAAAAATGTATCAACTTCATTTTAAGTGAACTCGGCTTTATCCATAAAAAAAATATTAGCAAGAAAACGGGGGTCTTCAGCATAATTGCGTAGAAACTAGCAACAAACAACCGTGCAATACGTGCTTGATGATAAAGTGGATTTAAGGCTTGCACTTGTTGTAAATAGTATGGATAAAGCAGCTGTTTGTAGACGGTTCTCTGAACAAGAATAGCACTAATTCTTACTTCAGCTGATATTCTTTGCACACTTGTCCCCGAATTATGCTCTATAAGTCCTAGAATTTTTTCTTCTACTCTAGAAGTTGATACCCATCTTGGTCTTTTGGATAAATGGCATTGTTTACTGAATGAATCAGTAACGGTAATCTTTAATGATTTTTTTTTTCAAACACACGATGTGAAGAAATTTGGCTATTTGGATAAGTTTCAACATAAAGACTTTGCAATCCAGCCAAAGCTTGCAATCCTATAAACACAACTATACAAGAAATGAATGAATGCTAATTCTGAAGCAACAACAGTCAAATATTTAATATTTATTTTAAAAACCATCATCTAACTATGACAAAAAACAGCAAATTTTTAAAAATTAAAAAAGGAAAACAAAAATAACATACATATCTCCGAAACCGTTACTTTGCGAACTCATGTTTTGCTAACTTTGGTTTATACTACTACCTCTTTAAATGTTTTACAATTTTTTTTAACACTCTATATAGAATAAAAACGGTTTTAGTTTAAAGTTTTAGACAAAAACATAAAAAAATTAAAAAATTATTTTGGCAAAAAAAAACGTAGATAAACAACATAACACATTTTTGGATGGTTACAAACAAAAAATCTGTTATTCTAAATTTATGTTTGTACACATAATATTAATTAAGATGTCATATCTACAATACATAGCAAAATCAATTACATACGACAAATATAAGCTCGTAAGAAATAGAACCAAAAACGAAGTCCAAATAATCTAAACCGCATACTGACTATATTCATGTGCTACACAATAAAATACTCAACACCGGTTGTGATTGGGGGATCATAAGTTTTAGTTGAATGAAAAATATATTTAAGCTGTTGTAAATTTTTATAAAAGTAGCAGACAAACTATCCAGCAAAGTGCCCGTATCAACCGGAGTAAGGCAGGGAAACAGCTTAAGTACAGCCTTATACAATACTATAATGAACGAAGTGATTACTGAAGTCAAGAAAACTGGAAAGGGGTACCGAATGGGAGATAAAAAAATAAAATTGTATGCTATGCGGATGATGCAGTACTGATCTCCAAAGACAAAGACAATTGCAAAGGATGCTCTACAAGTTTGAACAAACCGCTTCAAAGTTAAACATGCCACGACCAAAACACAGTCCGTCACAATATCTAAGGACCCGCGTAGATGTAAGTTTGCCATATCCAACAAAAGCGTCGAACAGGTTATGCACTTCAAATACCTAGAGCCAACATAACAAGGAAAAGGAATCTAAATGAAAAAGAAAAAGTTCAAACAACAAAAGCAGATCTAGTATCGGGGTACCTGAAAGATATTATATGGCAAACCAAGCACATGTCTGTAGAAAGCAAAGCAAAAATCTACAAAACCTGTGTCAGTTCCATAATGACATACGCAATCAAAACCAAAGCAGAAAACGCCACAACAAAACGACTCATGAGAACAACAGAGATGAAAACTTTAAGATGCATGGTAGGACGCATAAGAAGCAAAGACGTCAAAGCAAACTGCAACATTCAAGACGTGGTAACATAGGCCCAAAACAGAAAGCGGTAGTTGAAAGGCCATCTAGACTGAATAAACAAAACCAGACTGCCAAAAATTGCCAAAACGGGGCTACCGAGATCAAAAATATCTCCGGAAAAACCACCAACAAAATAGTATGAAAGCTGGAGCTTAGCGTCCCAACTGCGACTATAAATGTTGAAAAAAAAAACATCTAATCCTAACTAAAAAGGAAGAAGAAGAAGATGTTTTTTATAGTCCTGAAAGAATTTCTAAATATGTTTAGGTTACGAGAATTCTATCTGCTAATGGGCCTGGTTGGTTTGTAGATTGGCGGGTGGTTTCCGTCAATACCCGTGTTGTGGTACTGCTTCTTGCTCTCGATCTAGCATCTTCGTTTTCGGTGATTGGAATGTCCGTTATTACATATGCATGTTTCAGCCTGTCGGTAGAGACAGTGACATTGCGTCCCCTGATGTCTACAAAGAAGGTTTTTTTTGTTTTAAAAATTACTTTAAATAGACTTTCATACGGTAGTTGTAGAAGCGTCTTTGAACATAAAAGTAGATTTGTCTCCATGCCGTCGGTCGGCCAAAGATTTTGCATATTATGTTCTTGCAGAGTTGTCATAATTTCTACTTATCTTGTCCACTTGTCGATGAAAATGCCTGTGTCAACATTTCTCTAGGCAGTCGTAGTGGTTCTCTATACAACATTTCCGCAGCTGTTGACTGGAGGTCGTCCTTCTATGCTAAACGGATGCATAAAATAACGGTCGGTAGGTAGTGTGTCGGTTTATTGATTGCTTTTATGGCATTTGAATTGCTGTAATCTTTCCACCATACCATTTGCTGCCGGGTGGTAACATTAACACTAGCATCTATAAGAAGAAGATACTAATTTCTAGCAGCCAGAAACACAATAAAGGGGATATTAAAAAAGTGCATAACATGCTACAGACATAATCCAAAAACAGTGCAACCCATCATGGAGAATCTGCCTAAAAATAGAATCACCCGATTACCCCCATTTTTATTTTGATTATTGTGGACTATTTTTGATGAAGGAAGGTCAGCAGAGGAGCAAAAAATATATTGCAATATTTAGTTGCCTTTGAACAAAAGCTGTGCACATTGGTGAATTGGTGTCAGATCTCACTACGAAATGGCTTATGGGAACTTGCCAAATCAAAGCCATATTAAATTCTCGACCATTGACGCCAGTTTTGGACAATCCAAATGATCTTCATTTCTTAACACCAAGACATTTTCTTGACAAGCATTCAGGAACAGGAACTGTTGAACTTAAAAGTGAATCGACTATCACGGTAGCAGCACATTCAACAAATGCAACAGCATTTCTGAAAAAAGTGGTCTAAAGAGTACTTATCTGAATTACAAATCAGAACCAAATAAAAGCAATCTACAAAATTTTTTGATAGGGTCATACAACCAGACAATACGGTTATTTTACGCGATGACAACCTATTAACTATTGTGGAAATATTTAAAGGAGTTGATGGAGTTCTTAGAGTTGGAGCAATACAAAAAAAATACATTAAAAAAAATGTAAAATATTTAAGGGGGTAATAGTACGAACCACAACAAACAAAAAAGTCTTAATAAACATAGGTTGTCATAATAACGGTTTCGGAGATATGGAACATTATTTATTTTTAGATATTTTGACAAAGTCGCGGTTAACGTCCGACGGAGAACGGACGTGTTAGCAAAAGTGCTTAACGGTGATTTAAATAGTGATTAGCAGATAATTATCTAGGAAATTTAAAAAGTAGAGAACTGTGAATTAATACAAACAGTGATAAGAAGAGTTTTGTGAAAATGCAAAAAGTGTAACAACTGTGATAGGGACACATTATAAAAGGTGTTCAAAAAACGCGCTATGGGTGCATTTTTAAAAAGCGGGAAGTTGCAAAGAACACCGCCGGAGATAAAAAAAATTATGAACCCGGGTCAAACTACAAAAAGTGGAAAAGATGTAAACTCGCCAGGCAATACCAACGAGGCAAAAAAAACCCTACAACAATTAAAATAATGGGCGAATTAATAAGGGAGCTTAGATATTTAACCAGTGAGTGTTCAAACACTAAAGTAGAAATTAAAAAGGTAGCAAATCTCCTAGAGATGAATATGGAGAATCTGGAGTTCGAAGAAATTCAAAAAACAGAACAGGAGACAAAAAATAAAATAAAAATAGGAAAAGAAATGTCGACACAAACAGTAGAGACTGGAGATAATAAGGAAGAAAATATCCAAACCCATTTCATCTCGGATTAAAAGATAATTGAAATGGTTAATGAAAACGACATTAAAAAAATCATTAACAAAGAGTGGAGAGAAACGGACTACAAATTTGTAATAGTGGAAAAAAATAATCCAATAATGAGAAAAGATAGTGATACTGGAGTACTTATAAATTATGATGAAATAGGAAAAGAATCGGGTATTCTACTACCAGCCAAAGTAAAATACCCAGAATTAATGGAGAAAGACGGAGAGGAAGAAACTCCATATGTAGAAATTTTAAGAAATTTAAGAGGGAAAAATGTGGGAAAAGTACACATTATTAAACAGAGAGTCGAAACAGCAGGAAAAGAGGAGATACACATTTTAATGGCTATAGAAAAAATTCTCAACAAAGCAAAAGTATTGAATATTAGTGAAATAAATATACCAATACCAACTGGAATAGCGCCAAGAGAAGCAAAAAAAATTATGGAGATGGCAGGAAAAAGAACTCATACAAAAGTAAGACTCTGCGTGCCAACACAGGTACAGCTATTAGAGACAAATAAAAAAAAGACCAGGAACAGAAACAGGAGCTATAATAGTGAGCAAATAGGGCGTAACATATGCAGACTTGTTGAGACAGGCAAAACTACATATAAAAGGATCTACATTCAAGGAGATATGAAAAACAAAAAAGGGGAGTTATTACTAATAACAAAGGGAAATGAGACCGAAAAAGACATAGAAAAAATAAGAAATGAAATAGAGGATTACCATCTAAGAAAAGTCAACAACGTACTCAAAGAACTAGTGATTATCAAAGATATTAGTCCGGAGACTACCAGAGAAGAAATATTGAAAGAAATTATGAACAAAGCAAACAAAGCAAACACAGAAGGAAGTACGATAATATCCATAAAGTCAAGATGGACAAAAAAGCAGCGGAACAGATAATAAGAGAAGGAAGAATAAACATAAGACTCATAAGATGCAGAGTAGAAAAAGTAACAACAAACGAGAGAAAATGTTACAAATGCTGGATGAATGGACATGTAGCGGCGGAATGCAAAAGAGAAGATAGGTCATTGCTATGCATAAAATGCGGAAAAGAAGGTAATCAGGTTGCAGAATGCAAGAACAGAAAATATTGTATAGAATGCACAACGATAGGTCACAGAACGAGAGATAGAAGATGTCCGGCTACAAAAAAACGAAACAAAGAAAATGAAGAAGAATATAGAGGACAACGACTCTAGTAACTGGAGACAACACGAGGAACAGATCATAAACCAAAATGTATAAGTTTATACAAACATCGGGAGGGGAAGAAAGGCACACGATATACTGATAGCAACAGCAGAGAGAGAGAGGAAATAGACCTAGTGATAGTGAGTGAACCAAATAAAAATAAACTAAATGGTAAGTAGATAAGAGACAACAAAACAGATGCTACTATTTCAGCTAGGGGAAAATGTAGGGACAAAGTAGAAAGATAAGGAACACCAAAAGAAGGAATAGTGTGGGCTGAAGTAGAAAGTATGATAGTATACAGCTGTTATATCAGTCCAAACTGCGGAATGGAATACTATCGGGAGTGGATCGATAAATTAGAAAACAGTTTAAGAAAACAGAAAAACAAAAAAATCATAGTAGGAGGAGATTTCAATGCAAAATCACCGAGATGGGGAGGATACAAGAAGGATTTAAGAGAAAAAATCTTAGAAGAGGTGATAGCTGGGTTAAACCTTACCATTTGCAACAAATGAGACAAACCTACGTTCGTAAGAAGAAGTTCAAAATCACATATTGACATTACTATAGCAACATGGAAAATGGCAGGTATATTGAATGAATGGAACGTGACAGAAGAGAAAGGAGAACAGGAGTACACGAGAGAAGGTAGATAGAAAGTAAAAAGAATGGACAATGAGAAGATAAAGAGAGCCATGGAAACAGAAGAAGTTACAGAAAACAAAAACATAAAGAAAAGTTGCGAAAGATACTCATAGAAGCTGAGAAAAACGGCGGATGAAGCAATTCCAAGCTACAGAGAAGGAGAGCAAAAAGGACCATACTGGTGGTGCGAAGAAATAAAAGAATGCAGAAAAAAAACAATACAAACAGGAAGAAAAGTCAAAAGACAGATAAAAACAGGAGAAAATACAGAGAAAACGGAGGAGGAACTAAAAAACGACAGAAAAATCTTAAAAAAGGCAATTAGGGATAGCAGAAGAAGATGCTGGGAAAAAATGATAGAACCTATAGACGGTGATCCTTGGGGAAAACCATACAAATTAGTGATAAACAAACTGAGAAGAAAAGCAAAGGGAGTCTACCTAAAAGAAGAAGAAGCAGAAGAAGTCTTAATTAAAAAATTGTTCCCAAGGGAAAACCGGTAGAAGAACCAGAAAATAAAGAAAAAGAAGAAACAGTTATGGCAACATTGGAAAAGATAAAGGAAATCATAAAAGAATTGTCTAACAACAAAGCACCAGGTCCGGACAAAATAACAACAGAGATTGTTAAAGCAGCTCTAGACGGGAATGAGGTAGAAATAACTCAAATAATCAACAGATGCCTGAAAGACGGAATTTTTCCAGAATGTTGGAAAGAAGTCACCCTAGTACTGATTGAGATAAAGAAAGAAGTAGGAAAAGCGACTTCATACAGACCAATATGCCTTACACACTAGCTAAAATAATGGAGAAAGTCATTGTACGGAAAATAAAACAAGCAATAGAAGAAAAAGGAGAATGGAAAAAGGAACAATACGGATTTACCAAAGGACGAACAACCTTAGAAGCTATAGACAAAGTAAAAGCAAACGAAGCAAACAGCGGAACGCAGAGGAAAAGACAACACTGTGTAATGATAGCGTTGGACATACAGAACGCGTTTAACAGTGTGTTATGGGAAGCAATTATAGAGGCGGCAAAAAAAAGAAAACTGAAGAATAAATCAATCAAGATCATATGGAGCTACTTACAGGGTCGAAACCTAGTGACCAAAAACGAAAGATTCAAACTTACGAGAGAGGTACCACAACACTAGTAGGTAGGGACGTAAAAATGGATATACTAAAAAGAAGATTAAAGCTGTCAATTAAATTAGCAACACAAAAACAGAAGCGGTCTGGTTATCGACTAAGAGGACTAATAGAGAAACAGGTATGATACAGGTAGGAGTCCAAGTGATAAGCATAGGGAAAAAATTAAATACCTTGGGGTGACACTTGAAGCAAAGGGATGGAATGAACAGGTTAAGGAAGCAGTCATGGGAACAAAATAAATGGAGAAAAAGCTTGGTAGACTCATGCCAAACAACGGTGGTTCAGGAGAAGAAGCCAGAAGGTTAATAACAACAGCAGCAAGAAGAAATTGTTATAAACCGCAGAAACATGGGGAGAAGCCATGAAGACAAAAAAAAACAAATAAAATAAGAGGAGCTACAAGAGCCAGTTCGTTAAGGATCTGCAGGGCTTACAGAACGGTGTCACAAGAGGCAGTAGAAGTGATTGCGACAACACCTCCCGCGGATATTATGGTGGAAGAAAGAATAGAAATATATAAACTAATAAAAGAATTAACAGTAAAAAGGATACTAAGTTAAAAGCAAGAGAGAAGACAATGGAAAGATAGCAGAGATAATGGAATAGCGGAGAAAAGGGAGAATGGACAAGAAAACTAATCCCGGAGATAAAAGAGTGGTTAGAGAACAAACCCAAGACGTGCTATTATACAACATAAATACTGACCGAACATGAAGCCTTTGGAAAGTTCTTGCAAAAAATTAATAAAATCAAGGAAGAGGAAAGATGTATATTCTGTCAGAAAAAAACACACGATAATGCAGAACACACTCTAGTAGAATGAAAAGCGTGGAAGGAAGATAGAAAAAAATTAGAAAAAATACTGGAAAGCAAAATGAATAAAAAAAACAATCATTAAGAAATGCCTAAGAGATAAAAATAAATAGAAGGCGCTATGAAACTTTGCAACAAGAGTACTAAGAAAAAAAAATGAGGAGTTTGACAATGGAAGAATATAGAAAAAAAACAAACAAACAATGGAAACAAACACACAAAATAAAAACCATAGAAGAAAAAAGAAAGAAACGAGAGTAGCAAAATGGAAACAACAAAACAGAGAAAAAGATCAAACAGAAAGAAGTAAGGAAGGTCAAAACAATTATGCATAACAAGAAATGTAAAAAAATAGAAGAACAATTACAAAAACTACAATACCAAACAAAATTCCAGAGAGAAGGAGAAGGAGAAAAAAAATGCTGAAGGAATGCAGAATAACAGAAATAACAATGTTGACGGATAACTCAACTTTTGAGATGGTCAGAATGTACCTGGCAAGGAGAGGATACAAAGAAGTAATCCCAGATGAAGATACCAGGATATCACTGGAGATAAAACTAACAAATTTAAGACTGCCAAAAGAAATAGAGCTAATGGAACTTTATAAACTATTCATAAAGGAATGAGGATACAATGAAGAAGAAGTGAACGAAAAGCTAAAAAATTAAGAACGCATCTGAGGACAAACCAAATAGTTAGAATAAATAACACACGGATTGGAGAAAGAAAAGAATGTAAAGCTGGATGTCAGTGCAGATAAAAGGGATTAAAAAAAAGACAAAAGAGACAAAAAAAGGCAGAGGCTATGGGAGAGAGAAGGGCCGGGGACAGCATGCGTGCCACAGATTCTGTGTGAAAATCCGCGAGGCAATAACCAGCCTACCTCGAACTACTGCCAAATCTAGACTAGTTTGACAAGGACATATAACAACAGGATTTACGCAGAGAAGAAAACCGGACCATGCGTAAGTCATTCTTAAGAGCCACTTGTTGAAACCAACACCTCAATACGTCAAAAAAAAAAAAAAAAAACAAAGAACAGAGTTATAGAAGATGTTCGAAGTGCTCTCTCTCCTTTCATTTCCAAATAGGCGCGACATCTTTGTCTGAAGGACAATCGTACTATTTCTAAAACCCTCTCATTGGCTCGGATTTCTTTAAAAAACTTTGTTGTAACTTCAGAAAATATCTACATATACATCCGCCAACATTTTTTTTAGAAATAAGGACTTTTTGGGTCAAATTAATATCATATGGCGGGGCCATATTTGGCTTGCGGGCCGTAATTTGCCAACCTCTAAAGTAGACCGTTGGCTTATCTCATAATATAATCAATCGGAAATAAATACTAACAACAAGAAACATTCTAGAAATATTTTTATTTAAAAAGGCGTTATGTTAAACTGAATTATACATTCTGTTCTTTTCAAACGCACAATTTGTTTAATAATGTAAATACCCAAAAGCAACAAACGATAGAATCTACGGTTACGGGTCGACTGCAAAGTAAGAAATTTTAATAAAACTGAATGATGATGGCCGTTACTATGTGATAGTTTATTATAAGATAAATAAAACAAATTTACTATATCACGAATATATTTAAAAAACCGTAACATATTTCAACCTTTACAAGGTCATCATCGGACGGTGATACAAACAGTACATGGACAATTCTATTTTTGTCTTTTGATCGGTTCATGAGAGTATAAAAGTCTTAAAAAAAATTCTAGGTTTTTAACGAGCATTTTTTGAATTTCTTTTAACCGCCGAAGAATTTTAATATATGTTAGAAAATATAAACTTGTTTTGAGTATTTGGGTTTTAGGGGTCTAAAACTTGAAAAACTACAAAAATATGGTAAAAATGCCTATTTTTCAACATTAACTAAGAACTATGGACCAAATATTATTAAAAATTTGAATTTTCGACGCACCCCACTTCCCCTCGTGCTCTAGTCCGTTTGAAATTGAGACATAGTAAATGTGTTTTAGTTATTTTAGTTTTAATAAATGTCATTTAATTGAATGCAATTCAAAAAAGTATTATTTTATTGAAATAACGCCATAAATTTCAGTTTAAAAATTTGTTTTGTTATGCACACTCCAAAGAACTATAAACTATAAATATTCCATTCAAACAGTATAATCTTTTTCAACATCCAATAGCTACAATGCCGGGATGAGTCCCACGGGCAACCTTTAGATGCAGTATCGTGTGTGCTGCTAAGTTTACTTTACTAATTTAAACAGAAAACATTGCTATCTTGTTAACAAAGCAACTTTATAATAAAATTTTATTATTACGCTTTCATATAGATCTTAAATGAATTCTTTTTATGTTTTACAAAATTGATTTAACCCACGACAACGGGTTTTCTATTTCCTAACATAAAAACGAAACAAAACGTTTCCTTTTTTTTTTAAGCAAATGAAATTGTAACATTTTGAAAGCAATTTTGCCGGTGAACAAAAGCACCGGACGTACATAACAATAAAACTAAAGGGCTGCAAAATAGGCCATTTGAAGTAGCGCGGAAACAAGCCTCCTACTACTACTTACATTGAGCTCGAGCACGACGCCAAGACAATCGGTGCCCATCGAGATGAAGTAGGTGGCCCCGATGATGGCCAAGGTGGTGAGATAGTGCATCCTCTCCGATATCGGTACGTTGATGTCCTTCTTGAACACGGTCACCTCGATCACCTCCCTAGTCACGAAGCACTCGAGGGGAAACGTGAGGAGAATCTGCACGCTGAACAGCACCCTGCTGAAATTCATCAGGTCGTCATCCCAGCAGTAATTCTCCAGAAGGTCGCCTGAATGCAAAAAAATCAACAATTAATTAAATTTTAAAGTGCCACAGAAATTTGAATACTCACCCTGGGAGTAAGCCGCAAACGTTGCGTACCCCATGACGCCGAAGATGAGGGAAACCAGTGCCGACGTGAAGATCGATATGTGTGTCACTGTGTCCCATCGTTTTTGATTCGCGTCATGCAGCGAACCGTACAGCAGGAACGTGTTGTGGTGGCACATGAATGCTGAGAATATATTGGGCTTAGTATATGAAATGCGGTTCTAAGCTAGGATTATTTATTACCGAACGCCATGATCCCGATGGCTGGCACCACGTCCCAATTCGCGAACTGCCAGGAATGCTCGTTGGGAGGGCTAAAGAAAAAAAAAACATTTTTATTAAGAGGATATACTTGGCAACTTTTAGATGCTAAAATTTATAGTTATGGATGGATACTATTTATGTGACTTTTTCTACTTTATGAATTAACATTTTTTGTTTGTTTTGCATTTAAGAAGATAAATTAAGATATAAATTTAATATTAAAAACATTTATTTGCTAATAACTGTGACATCTATATAAATATTATTATTATATTATGTTATAAACTTGTTCATATATATATATATAATATTTTATTAACGCTAATTAAAACATAAATGTTCTATATTATATTAAATAATTAATTGAGATAGTTATGAAAACTACTTTTGTCTGAGTTAACAAGTTCATTTAATTAAATTAATAATGTTTCACAAAATTAAAATGATAATAATAACTCTTAAATAAAATAGTATATTTATATAAAGTGTACAAATTCATTAAGTGAAGTTGTTAAACCTTGATTATCCACCAAATTTCTTAGTATGAACAAAGTTAAACATTAAAGCCGTTACGTAAATGGTTTGGGGTTGACACTCGTTAATTGGGTGTTACTAAAACACCGAAAAAGTAATCCACCAAGCCTCAGTATTAAATTACCTTGCCGCTAATTAATTATAATGTCTTAATTGAAAATGTTCTAATTAACAGGGTGGTTGTATTAACCCCGATTCTATTGTTCTTGATTTTTAGCAAAAATAATGTAACCTTAACCTTAACAACATAATTGGTTAAAGTTATAGGGAAACAGCTTTAAACCATGCTATATAATGTTATATATTTGGGGCTTTATTCAATAATTTAATACATATTTTGATAGACTTCAATAACATGATTGTAATTAAATCAAATAGATTGTTACGAGTTTGGGTATTTTTAATTGTTTGTTTTCAATATTAATTAATTTGTAAATGTAAATAGAAATTGGAATGATTTGGTTATAAAATGCATCAAACGCTTGAAACATTGTTTTGTGTAGAAATTGGATTATAAATTATTCTTTTCTATATAATTGATGATAATAATATTTATTTTTCTGTGTTTGCTCAATATGATAAAAACAAACATTCAACAAAAAATGCCAGATAACCATATATAAAAAAATGTATAACAAACTGCAAGTAAATAATATATAAGCCGGATCTAGTTTTATATTACCGGATTATGCTATAAATTAAACTTGATTTAAATCGGCCAATTCTTGCATGCAATAGACGAATTAATCTTTAACTGACGGTAAAATAATTAAATATATATAAAGCCACTAGAAATCTTTAGTGACTCTGCTGGGTCTGAACATAGTAAGGCCCAGTTCATAGCTGCAAATCAAACACCTTTGAGCAGCAGGGTAATGAGAAGTATCAAGAGACCGTACGCATGCTTTCACGTGGCGGCGCTGATGATGCTAAGCTGAGACGGCTCAAAAAACTAGAGCTAGCTGGAACGGAGAGCAAAAGATGAGCTATACATACACACTTCTCATGAGGAAAGGATACGGGAGACCATCCTCATTATTTTTCCTAAGAGAACAATATCGGTCTTGAATAGAGCCATGAGAACCAACTTACGTAAGAAAATCAAAATAGGGACCTGGAATGTGCGAAGCATATACAATGAAGGAAGCTGGCAAATCTAGGCCAAAAGGCAAGGAGGCTGAACATAGATATACTAGGAATATCAAAAACATGGTGGCCAAATTCAGGGAAAAGTTTGACTAAGGATGGCATTCTTTACTGCTTGGGCAAGACCAAGACAGGAACCACAGGAAGGGAATCATATTTTTCATATCTAATTAACTCAAAGAACACGTTACTAATTTTATTCTATATACTGACAGAGTAGCACTCATAAAAATCAACGCCAAATATCAACATTATACAGGTGTACGCCCCAACAGCAGATGAGGAAGTAGAACAATTCTATTCTGACATAAAAAGTCTAGTAAATCTCACATAGAAACATGACATAAATATAACTATGGGAGACTTCAACGCAAAACTGGGAAAAGAAAGATTTGAAGATCTGGTGGGTCCTTTTGGACTGGAAGCAAGAAACGTGAGAGGAGATCGGCTTCTACAGTTCTGCCAAAAAAAATGATATGAAAGTCAGCAACACTTGGTTTTGACTACCAGCCCGACGACTGTACAGGTGAAGAACCCCAACAGACCAGCCGCACAATATAGTTTGAAATAAAATAAATTTCATATTAATCAATAAAAGATTTGGCTCATCCATCACAAAGGCATGTACATACCCGGAGACGTATGTTCCATCAAACCACACACTATTTGTAGCAAATATCAGAATTAAGATTTCAAAGCCAGCTTCCTCAACGTAAAATAGATCTTGAAAAACTCAAAGACAAAGAACTGAGAACGGCGGTAGTAACCGATATTAGCCAAAAACTTGAAGTCAACATACCTACAAACATAGAAGAGGAAGAAATTACCGGTTTATGGGACAAGCAACACATAGAATAAGTTGGGATTCAAAGCAAAAACCCGAAAACAAACATGATTATAATGTTAATGGATTAAAGACGCATACTTAAAAACAAAGGCGACGGAAATAGCTACAAAAAATACCCAAAGAATATTAAGAAATAAGATAAGAAGAGCAAAAAACGAATGGCTAACGCGGGACTGTAAAGAAATCGAACAACTACAGACTCGACGACTTCAATCTACACAAAAAACTAAAAGAAACAGCTGAAGTTTTCCGAAAAACCAACTTTTTCATGTTGGCAAATCAGAAAAATGAAATAATCCTAGACATTGAGGGAAAAAAAGAGATATAGCAGAAATATATTGAGAATTTATTTGCAGACCAACAACCAGATAATACAACAGAGACAAATAACAACCTGACAGGTCCGTCAATCAGCAAAAACAAAATTAAAAGAGCCATAAAAACAGCAAAAAACAATAAAGCTGTAGGACCAGATAAAGTCTCAGTGGAAATACTTAAATTTCTAGAAAGGCATAAACGTATTGCACTATATCTTCAATAATGTATATAATACCGGTAAGTTTCCCAATCAGTGGCTCTCATCAACGTTCATACTTCTGAAAGAAAAACGCTAAAAAATGCAAAGACCACAGATTCATTAGTCTTATGAATCACACCTTAAAGTTGTTCCTTTTAATAATTCAGCAAAGGATATATCAAAAATGTGAAGGAACAATTGGCGACTCGCAGTTTGGATTCAGGAAAAGACTAGGAACAAGAGAGGCAATTGTTAACCCGTATATCTTTGTTTTATAGATTACAAAAAGGCTTTTGACAAAGTGCAACACCTCAAACTTATTGATATTCTGAAACAATTAGACATTGATCAAAAAGATATTAGATGTATAGAGAGCCTATACTGGAACTAGGTGTGAAAATAGAAGACAAGAAATCCAGTGAAATCAAGATCTGCAGAGGAATGAGACAAGGATGTGTTACTATAACTTAGAAAACTTCCAAGAACTGGTTGGTCAACAAGGTAGGGAATCAGATCCAACTCATGGGACTAAACATAAACATAACAAAAACAAGTTTATGGTTATATCCCGCAACCCAAATCTAGCAGAAAACGCGGTGCTAACGTTTGGCAGCCTACCGATGGAAAGGGTCAACAAGTTCAAGTATTTGGAAACATGGCTGACAGATGACTGGTCATCGGATACCGAAATCAGGGGCTAAACTGAGAGCGCACGCAATGGATTTATAAAATTCAGAGAAGTTCTTACTAACACCAAATTTGATCTGAACCTCCGAATAAGATTTGTCAGATGCTATGTATGATCTGTGCACCTCTACTGTACTGAGAGGTGGACGATGAAAGTAACATCAATGAACAGAATAGAAGCTTTTGAAATGAGGCTTTATCGCAGAATGTTCAAGATTCCATTGACTGCGCAAATAACCAACAAAAAAGTCCTGCGACGGGCAAACAGAGGTCGTGAGCTGTTGACTACGATAAAAAGAAGGAAGACTGCATATTTGGGACATGTCATACAAAATTAGAAGTACAATATACAACAGGTTATTATCAAGAGCAAAATCGAAGGAAAGAGGGGAATCGGAAGAAAGAAGATGTTGTGGCTGAGAAACATAAGACTATAAACGGGACTGAAAAACATTATAAATAAAATAATAGATAATAAATAATAATAAAAATTGACATTTTTAATAGTACGAGACATGCAAAAAAATTGGGTTTAGTAGTAATAATTATTTTATTTTAAATAGCGATAGTTTCCCAGAAATATGTAAACTTGATATAAAACGGGTCTAATTTTTTTTAAATTTTAAAATGTGATATTTAGAAATTGTAATATTTGCATAAAAATACACAAATATTGTTAAAAGTTTTTGTTAGCATTATTTTAATAATTAATATACTGTAATGTCTGAGAACCTGAGGGATATTCACACATAGATCAAACGGATCTTTGGGGTGTAAAAAAGTACATTGACAAGAAGTCATAAAGGTACTTTACAACAGTCTGAAATTATTGACACATAGGCTAAGGAAGGTCTTAGAAATGTGTAAAACAAAATACATTGGCATTGAGAACATTGAGGTACTTGACAGTTGTCGCATACTAAGTACGCTGCTAGAGTTGGGATTGTATTAGGCTGTAGAAGATGGTTATTTATACACTAGCATAAAGATTTGGAGTTGTATGTTAACACCGTGTTTAGCATTAAGATCTTATACGTAACAGCCGTTGAGTGCATGCTTGTGCACTGATATTTGAGCCCACAATCACTGCAAAAGATTGTCAAGCTTACACTGGCCAGTTAGGCTTTGAGGTTGTATGCAGGGCACATTACATTAGTAAGGAGCAGTTATAAGCAAACTTATATTAGAGCATACCTTTGAGATGTGTTAATTAGGTGATTGGTAGTTTAGTATACTATTTATTGATATAAATATAGGGATTTAAGCATTGCTACCAGTTAGTCCTATGCTAGAGACATGTTTATTTATTAATTGGACAAAATGTATTAATAATTGTGTGCAGGTCTAATTTTTAGGAAAGTACACGGAAACAATAGCGGGCAAATGGAACGCACCCAAGCACCAGAAAAGGAATTTTCTGCGGGACAAAGAAAATAGGATCAGTAATTTTTGCACAGTAAACTGATGTGATCGAATGATTTGACGGCAATGGTCGTTCCTTGATTATTGTTATTATTATTAATTAGTGTTAAGTTAATTAAGATACAACGTTCAAGCACGGTGTGGTGATTGAGAAGTTTAGCGTGCGTGCGTAAATTGTATAACAATATATTTAAAAAAAATGTGTTGTTTGGGTTGTATTTCTATTTCTTTCTCAAATCACAACAAATGTGCATAGAAAATTAGATTATTATTAATAAAATTTTGCAAACTACATGAAAGTATCATTTAATTTGCTAAAAAATATTATTATGTGAAATTCATTCAATAATATGCTGACAATTTATATATAGTTTAAAATTTTCATAAAAATGAAATTCTTAATAAAAAATATCATAGAAACATTAACTTAAAATTTGTCGAATTTGTTTTAGAAAACACATGTTTAGCATAAATTTATTAAAAGTAGCACAAAAAATGACTTTATTTGTTTATTTTATAATAAACAAAAACAAAAAAGGGTAATCATGTATTAAAATCAAGCAAAGAACCATTTCAGGGTTTTTAAACACTATTGTTGTACCCCGCCAACCCCTTCAAGTTTTTGTTATTATAAAAACACTTTTCATGTTTCTACAACTATAACATAACAAAGTATGATTTACAAATTTTATTAACTAGGGTATGAGTGTAAATATGACGCCATAAGGGACTTTTACAAAGAGTTGTACAGTTCAGCAACACTAAATAATCAAAACCATAACAACAAAACAGCAATAAAAGTTAATTCCAAAGAAAATCCAGAAATAGACATCTTAAAAATGGAAAGCACCTTAGCCCCTGAAGAAGATATGATAATGTGCAAAATGCTAAAACTTAAAATGCCGTAAGAATACTGCTAAATAAATGTCTTGTTCAAGAAAGCATTTGTACATGTTGGCAGAACGCACATGTCATTCTGTTTCATAAAAAACGCAACAAAGCAAATATCAAGAACTACAGACCAATAAGTCTTTGATTACACCTAAGCTACTAACAAAAATCATAACAAACCGCCTAAAAAACAAGCTGGATTTCTATTAGCCACTAAAACAAGCTGGATTCCAAAAAGGTTATGGCACATCAGATCACATACAGGCCGCCATCCATACATTAATAAAAAAATGCACAAAAAAAAACAAACCTCTTTAAATACATTTACCAAAATAACAAACTTTTACAATAGAGACTAAGAAAAACCACCTGTGACAGAGGAAGACCACAGAAAAGGTGGATCATCAACATAAAAGAAACCGCAAGAAAGAGATGGTACTAAGGCACACAAGACCAACACATGGAATGTTTTGAAAGATGCTTACGTCCAGCAGTGGATAAGCACATGCTAAAGAAGAAGAAGAGGTCCAATGCTTTTTGGCAATTTCTTTCACATTATTTTTCATTGGCTGTTCTAAGTTTTTCTCTGTTTTTTTTGGAAGCCATGCTATTACTTGTCTTGTCCATCTTGTTGAGTTTTGCCGTCAAACATGTCCTACCCTGTTCTATTTGAGTTTGCATATAATTTGATCATGTCTGTCACGCCGGTTCTTCTGCGAGTTTTTGTGTTCCTTATATATTATGATTCTTTAAACTTATGTTGAGGATTGTACGTTCTATTCATTACTGCGTGACTCTTAATTTTTCTTTACAATGTTACATGAAGGTCTTTGTTTTGAGGTTATAGGTTGCAACTGGTAGAACGTAATTGTTATATGTTTTTGTCTTCAGGCCGTAGGTACCTTTTTAGAATAAATTCAAGTTTGCCAAATGCAGCCCAGCTCATTCAGATACGTTGGTTGATTTTGGTGATCTTATTTTTATTGCAGAGTTTTATAGTGCGCCCAATAGTATCAAGAGCCAAAAATAGGCTTTAGCAGCTTGCGGCTTTTAGCAACACAAAGGAACAAAGCAAGTGAGGGCTGCTAAAACATTTTGGCACAAGTTACACTCAATATTTTTTTGCTTGCCCTAAATAAAATTATTGTTTCAAGTAATTTTAAAGTTTATTATAATCTGTCAGTAAGGGCTTCTAAACAGATGGGTTTGGTAGAGAAAGGCAAAAAAAGCATTTTAGCACAAGTCTATATATTTTTTTGCCTGCTCCAAATAAAAACATTGTTTCAAAAAATTGCAAAGTTTATTATAATCTGTCACTACTGTAAGATTAGGTATCAAATCGTAATTTGCAGCCAATCAAATGCTTCAAATAGTTTAGAGGCACAAGGGTCTTTAAATCATTGTTTTGGCCTGCATTTTAGAGCCAAAATAGTTAGTTTCAGTAAAAGCAGACAAAAAACTTCAATGTTTGAATAAATATTGCTTGATACTAATATACTATTAGTATTTTCAGCAATGATCTAATTGATTTTAAAAGACAATTGCATTATTTATCAAATTTGATAAAATGCCAATAACATATTATTTATTAAGTTTCCGTGGTGTAGTGGTTATCACATCCGCCTAACACGCGGAAGGTCCCCGGTTCGATCCCGGGCGGAAACATTTTATTAATATTTTATTTACTACTACTACATTTTTCTGAAATACGTTGCAACGGGCTAATTATATGATTTCCAGAATAATAAATTTAAAATTTCACATGATAATTTTTTGAATATCTATAAGATTCAAATTTAAACTTTCTTTTGCTTAATTATGGAACAAAGTTTTTAAAAATTGTGATGTTTATATAGAAAACTAATTGGAATAAACAACTTTAACAAAAATATCTTTTGATTTGATAACTAATTTTTTGATATAAATCAATGAAGTGTTTTTATTTATTATTATACAAAAAATATTTAAAAAATATCGCAGTCGGTAGGATTCGAACCTACGCTCCCAGAGGGAATCTGATTTCTAGTCAGACGCCTTAACCGCTCGGCCACGACTGCTTATTAATAATTAATTTAGAAGTTTGTAAATGCAATTCTAAAAATAATGTTAGTATTTAATTTTTTACATAATTGTTATAATTACACAAGTCCGACTGAAAACTTTAATATACTTTACTGAAAAATAAACTAGTACATTTAAATTTCAGAATCTTACTTAACACTCACAAGGTGCAATATTATGAAAAGTTTAGTAAATATATCTGTAAGCTGTATATTGTTAGATACAAAATTGACTCTTATTTCATAAGACATACATTTTACACAAATAAAATGATACTTAATGTTAATATGTTTTGTGCGTGGACAACATACTGGGTTCTTAACTAACTTAATTGTACTTCCATTCTCAACAAAAAAAGTGGACAAAAGATCAAAACCTACTAACCAACAAAAACAGTTTTTTTTTTCTTTAAGTGGCATCTTCTTTTAGGAGGTTTGCAATCTACATCGTTATTTTGACTTTGGAGGAGGCAGTTCGGAATAGATCTTTGGATGTTGTGTTGTACGATTCCCTCAGATTGTATAATCATGAAATTCTCCGTCTGTTGTTACGTCTGTCTAGTGTCTTCTCTTGCATGATCACCTGGAGCAATTTGTAGTTTTTTTCTTGAATTGTAAGTGCAATTTCAAACTGTTTGCTCATACGCTTCAGTACGTTAATATTTGACACTTTGTCCGTTCAATACCAATATATATATATATATATATATACCAATACCATATTTTAAAAATCGCTAATTTTTTCATGTTTAGTTGTTTTAAAGTCCATGCCTCCATTTTATAAGCGAGATCTTACCATTCTGGTACGTAGTTCTAACTCAGTCTGTCAAACACACAAAAAAGCACGCATTTTGAGGAATGTATTTTTAGCTATTTCTATTTCGTTTTTTTGGGTGTTTGTTCGATGATAGATTTTGTTGTTTTTCCTATTATATTGTTGTCGATGAATAACTCTGGGATTGGTGTTTGTGATTTAGTTTATTTATTTATTTTATTAATACATTATCCCAACAGAACTAATAGTTCCAACATGGAGATAATATACAGACATAGGTAGATAGATACAAAAAAAGAAAATAATTATGATACAATAAAATTAAATAGTGAAGTTATGAGATAAGAATAAACAAAAAAAATATGAATGAACAAAAAATAAACAAAAGTTTTACAAAAATATACAAAAATTATATAAAATGGTTAATAAAATGGTAAATAAAATGCTTGGTTCATACTCTGTTCATCGGTGCATTTACTTCTAAATTACTGTGCGACCTAAAACAAGTAAATGTTGGTTGGTTTCTAGCTGCTAGTCTTGGTACATGGAAGTTCAAACTGCTTAATAGGATTTGACAGTCCACATCTCCGCAAACCAGCTTAGTGGCCAGCGATATAAAAGCGCTTCTACGACGATCTTGAAGAAAGTCAAAATCAAAACGGCTTAATAGGACGTCATAATCTGTACGACCACGAGGCGGGTAGTGGCCATCTTCTCGGTAACATATACTTTAAATAACATCTTTGAACTTTTTCCAGAGCATAGGAATAAGTTGCATAGTACCACACCGTACTACAATATTTTAATTTACTTCTGACAAAAGCAAAATAGAGCACGTGGAAAGATTCTTTATTAGAAAATGGTTTTTGCTGACCTAATAATAAATCCTAGCGATTTTAATGCTGAGTTGACAATATTGTCTATGTGACTATTAAATGTTAATTGACTGTCGAACAGCACACCAAGGTCTTTGTAGGTTATAATTGTTGATAAAGGTTGGTTGTCAATGGTATGATCAAAAACTATATTTGATTTTTTGCGAGAGTATGTCATCGTACAGCATTTTGATATATGTAGTTCGTTTTACATCACATAGATAACATTTGAATGTCAGAGTGAAGAGATATCAGCCATAGATGAAATTGTAGAAAATATTTTTAAATCGTCAGCATATAGTAGACATTAATTTTTTAAGGTTTTGCAAATATCATTAATAAAAATTATAAAAATTAATAGCCCTAAGTTGGACCCTTGGGGAACACCACTAAGTGCTGGATAGTTAGTGGATTTGAAGTTTAAAACCTCAACATACTGCAATCTGTCATTAAGATATGACTGTAATAGATTCAACAACATGTAGTTTATCTATTATAATGCCGTGATCTAATGTGTCAAATGCTGCACTGAAATCAGTGTATATTACATCGATTCGTTGTCGCATATCGAGCAATGTGAAAACAAATTTTGTAAAACATAGCAAATTTGACGCAGTAGATCTCTTCTTA
This sequence comes from Tachinus rufipes, assembly GCA_963932245.1. Taxonomy (NCBI): domain Eukaryota; kingdom Metazoa; phylum Arthropoda; class Insecta; order Coleoptera; family Staphylinidae; genus Tachinus; species Tachinus rufipes. The sequence goes on along the minus strand of OZ010748.1, from coordinate 72,679,343 downwards.
ACAAAACCGTGTTTGTTATCTGATATTAGACTTTTTACTCCAAAATAAAGCCGTTCTGCTATTATACGTTCAAAAACTTTGGAAAAGTTGTTAATTAAAGCAATTGGACGATAGTTTGATATGTCTTCCTTGTTTCCCTTTTTGTAAATTGGGCTGATACAGGTAATTTTTAATAGTTTTGGAAAAGTTGAGGTTTTTAATATTAAGTTAAACAAATAATGCAGTGGATTGACTAAAACAGTAGCGCAGTTTTTGACTAAGAAAGAAGGAATGCCATCAGGACCTGACGTGTATTTTGCTTTTAGACGTTTAGAAGCTTTCACAACTTTATTGGATGATATGGATTTAATTCCAAATGGAGTAGTGTTGTTGACGGAATTAGAATTTGATGAAAGATTTGAAGTTTTGTAAACACTACTAAAAAAATTTGTAAATGAGTTTACGATTTCTTGTTGGTTTGACGTCATAATTCCATTATAAATCATAAATGATGGAATTTTTGAACTGTCAAGTAATTAATGTATGACCAAAATTGGTTTGGATTGTTTTTCAATTTTGCTTCAGCTGCAGTAGTAAACATTTTTCTTTCCAATAAAATACGGCGTTTTGTTTCTGCTCGAAGGTTGAAATACTTTTGCCAATGATAATTGATTTTATGTTGACTATATAACTTGTGGTAACGCTTTTATTGCCAAGAAGTTTGCATAAATTAGTACTGAACCACCAAGGATATCTAGATAGATGACGATTTACGTGGAATTGACTTTGGAACATGTCTGTCTAATATTTTTGATATTGTTTGGTAAATTTTATCACAGCATACGTCAACATCTGTCTCAGCATACACTAATGACCAATCAGTGTCAAGAAAAGCAGTGTACAAGTTGGATAAGTTAGCTTTTTTAAAACAATATTTGTATGTCTGTTGTGGACAAAACGGCAAATTAGTAGTTGTAGAAACTTTAATGTCAAAAGCAATAGCTGTATGGTGTGTAACCTCAATTACAAATGAATAATAACAACGTGAAAGTGAACATTTAATATCAGAGGACGTTAAAACAAGGTCAAGTGTTCTATTATTGGTATTTAGAATATTATTATGTTGCAAAAGATTGTTATAGTTTAAGAAATTTAAAAAGTTACTGCTTAACTGATCAGGATGATGACCAGAGAGTGATTGTTAAAGATTACAAATATTAAAGTCGCCTAAAATAATTGTATTAGTGCTAATTTCAAAGTTTTCTTTGATAAATTCATAAAATGTTTCATGTGCAGTTGTTGATTGAGAGGGTGGTATAAAACAAACAATTATTAAGAGAGTTAGCTTGTATTTATGAAAATGAATGGTAGCTGCAGAGAAATCTATTTCAACAATTGGACAGAGCGCATTAGTAATTGGAATGCATTGTGCAGTAGCATCATCAACAGCAATTAGAACACCAGCTTTACATTGTGTACGATCAACTCTATGCACAAAATAAGTTTCTGGAAATAGTTCCCTACTGAGCGTTTCGTCTTTTAACCAGGTTTCACTTATTGCTATAATATTAAAAATAGAAGAACATACGCTATCAAAGAAAGTTTGTGTTTTTGTGTTTAATCTTTGTGTGTTTTGATAGTAAAAATGAGCTACTAATTTATTCTGTTGGGATAATGTTAGCTTGTATAGTATTGTAGGAGTACTGTTTATATACTTAATATAAAGGTTTTTTTGCCGTTCGAGACTTTAAAGAAGCACGAATAATTTTTTCGTACTTTTGTTGTTGGGTGTTTTGTCGGAATTAATAAAAATTTGTTATATGTAGCAGAACTACGCAACTTTTTTGCTTCTTTTAATACTTTTATAGCGTCTGTCCTGCTAGTAGAGCCTAATATGTCCTGCTAAGTTTTCTATAGTATATAGCGTATCATTTGCCAAAAATGGGCTTTAGCAGAAAAATATTTTGGCACGAGTTACACTCATTATTATTTTGATTGTCCCAATTAAAAACATTATTGGTTTTTTTAAATTGTCGTTTTGGTCCGCATTTTAGGTGGTTTTTGTAAAAGCAGATAAGAATAACCTTATTAGGTTTTTCAAAACAAAGCTTGTTTAAAACTCAAACCTTGTTTAAGCTAAGCTCTACTAATGTTTGTTTAGATTTATGTAAACTATTTTTAAATTACTTAAGAAGTGCAAATTATTCAAAAACATTTGTAATTTGCATTAAACTTTGCACTCATGGATAGACTTTTTTTATGGGTTACTAGATTTTTCTAAATCCGATAAGCTTTTACATGACTTTTTTTTTGCTTATCAAATCTATTGTAGAGGGATTTTCTGTGCACTAATATCAGTTAGCTAGTTTCAGTCAATCCTACATTTTCCAAAATTATCTTCTTCCTCAATGTTTTTATAGACACCTGTTTAACGCATTTATAAGCATTGTTATACTGTAGTTTGTTCCTTAAAAGTAACTATTTTTTAGCAATTATGGGTTATATTTTACCAAAGTTCAAGCAAATCCAGTTTTTTTAATTTTAGCAATCAATAGTAAATGTTTTAGAAGTATCATATTTAAATTTCAAGTCTCTAGTGCCCGTACTAACAGTCAGAGATTATATCTCGGATCAATCCTGTATTCATGAATCCGAGATTCATTTTGTTAATCGTTGATTGGCTCTAACCCAATTCACGGATATCATTAGTCGCGATCGACCAATACATTGCTTGCTTAATTCTCGGATTGAGTTGAAAACTATGCAACCGTCAATATAATCCTAGATTCAAATAATCTTGGGTCCACCCAAGATTGTTTATTAGAGTGTCATATATTAATTCTGACGTTTGGTAATAAAATACATTGGCCGATCGCAACTATATTCACCATCACATTATCCCTGAATTGGCTTAGAGCCAATCAAATATTAGTAAAATGAATCTTGGATTCATGAATCCGAGATTTAATCTCTGACAGGCATAAGTGTACCGAAATCAAAAATATAAAACTTTTTCAAAAAAATTGTATTTTTTCCATTTTTTGCGGGAAATTTTGGAAAACCAAGAGCTTATTTACAGCACATTAACTGAAAGGAAATTATTTCTAAAAAATTTAAATGACCGCCATTTGCACCTGAAGGTTTAAAACTTTAAAAATCGTCATATTTTGGTACCCCAAACATGTGTATAAAATTTGAACTAAATCGGAGTTTTCAATGTGGGGACGTTTATCTCTAAATCCAAATTTTCAAATATCAATTTTTATTGTAAATTGTCAATTTCATACAAATAAATTGCACAAAAATATGTTTGAATGTCAATTTTTACCATCGTATTTAATTTTTTATTATAAATTATCAGCACAGTTTTTATTTTTGTAAACTGTTTTATGAAAGTATTATCAAGACATTTTGTTAATTTTTAATATTATCAATTAGAATTTAGCAACATTAGATAAATTAATTTCACAGCTTCCTTGATTAATCATCGCTTTATATAACATTTCTCTATATTTTATAAAATGTATTTCAATTCATTATTAATATTCCCTGCAATGCTATCGAAACAAATGTTGGTGTTGGCAGTATGCTCGCACAACCTGCTCGGTATACGCCGATCATTCCCGAAGATTGACGACGAGCGTCAGCGTCATACCAAGATGGCCAAATTATGTAGTAAAAATTTGCATCTAATAATGCCGTAATCGCACATTTCAGCTGTAAAAATTATGAAATACAGGCGCAGATTGATGTTTACATGGTAAGAATTGCGAGTTAATATGAATTACTTGTATGTAGCCTATTAATTATTTGATTCATGTTGATAAATCCGGGCCTATTTAGCCAGCGTATCTTATGCTATAAATCAATTCCTATTGATCATTTGGTTAGACTTCTGCTTGATTTCTGTACTAATATCTTTGTATAATGAATGTTGACTTGAATTAAATATTAAATTTTTCTTAATTCATTAATTCTTTGTTACAGCTGATGTGACGTCATGACGTACTTAATAAAACGCATTTAAACAAGATGGCTGACTTTTGGTGCATCTTCGGATGGAATTTTGAGTTGCTGTTGATTGACGCCACGTCGGTGCAGTGGAGCTGCAATAATTGTGAGTTATATTAATTGCAATTGTGTTTGTATTTGTTCATTAATTGATTTGTGGCCGGTAGTTGTATTAAAATAACATTTGGCAGCATAATTTTTTTTTATACTAAATTAATTTTGTTCTAATATTGGTAAATTTATTTTCATGGTATTTAGCTATCACGACATTGGAAGAGAGCATCAACTTCTAAATAAAAATTGTTAATAATTTATTTAAAATTTTCAACGCAGATATGGATTTAAAAAACAAATTTTAAATATTGATACTTTGCTTAAGTGAGGGGGCAATCATACACATCTAATGACCAACTTTTTACATTATTACCATTTATTCCTTTGCAGTTGTTACGTTATTTCTACTACAATATTAACATTTGCGTTTTGATTTATTGTATTAAATAAATCTTAAGACATCAAATTAAATCTTTAACAGTCAACTTTCAAATTTATTATGTTCACTACTTGTACTGACATATTTTAGGTATTTTGAATTAAATTATATTACAGGTTGCAACTTTATAATATACTGGCGAGGGAAACATAAAGGTCACTTTAAAATTATGACTTATTTTTGGAATTTTTTGTTTTAACTTTATGTTTGTAAATTGTAAACCAAAGTTTTTTATTTCCTGACAAATGTTATCTATTTGTCAAATATTATCACCGTGTTACAGATTTTTATGAAACAACATCCATTTTGCTCTAATTGAAAACCTACATTTCGTTGTGGTTTTTTTACTTAGTGTTGATTTTTCTCTGCAAAACTTGTCATTCACACGAAATACTATACTTAACAGGTCATAATGCCATTAAGCCTTATTGTTGTGGCAAGAATTATAGCGACTATTGGAGATAAGCGTGAAAAACGTGAAACTACAAGGATTGTTGGTAAAAGCCTTTGTGCTGTACAAAAGATGTATCAGCGTTACTTGGATACTGGCCTGATAACCAAAATATCAAGATTCAGGCAAAAAAAAGTAACCACAAACAGACATGACCGTTTTTTGGTGTCCACAAGTTTGCGGAATAGAACAGCTTCTGCAGTTTATCTACGAATTCAACTTCATGAAGTTAGAGATGTAAATGTTAGTGTATGAACCGTTAGGAGAAGGCTTCGGGCTGCTGAATTGTCTTGTAGAAATATGGTTACAGGTCTATCTTTACAACGCCGATACAGTGTTACAAGATTGGCTTTTGCCCAAAATCACCGGGTAAAGAATAATAAGGACTGGAGCAGAGTAATGTTTTCAGATAAGTTGCACTTTTGTCTCAATGGATCAGACGGACGTCGGAAAATGTGGAGAAGACGCAAAGAGAAATAGGTTTCAGTTTGTAATGATAAGCAACTTCCATTTGGCGATGGGTCAGTTATGGTTTGGGCAAGAATTTCTACCGAAGCACACACAGAGTTGGTTTTTATAGAGAATGGATACGTTATGGAGGTTTTGGAAGATCATGTTATGCCTTTCATGACAACTATGGGCAAGCGCGGGATTTTCATGCAATATATTGCTAGACCTCACGTAGCCAGAGTTGTCAGTGATTATCTGGATGAAGTGGGAATTTTGCGGTTTGATTGGCCAGTTTTCAGCTCTTACATGAATCCCATAGAACATGTCTTAAATAAGCTGGAACAACGTATCCGAAAGCATACACCTGTTCCAAGAACTGGTCAAGAGCTAAGACAGTTGCTATTGCAGAAATGGAAGATTATCGACCAAAATATGATCTTTAATTTAATTTAGTTTTTCTCGTCGACTTCAAGCAGACATTAATGCAAGGACGGGGTAATACTTGTTATTAGGGATAAGCTTTTTCATATTTTTTGTTCCATATTAGTCTTAGGAACAAAAATTCGAGCTTGTCTGAACTGTAAATTTGTGATATTTCCAAAATACGCAAAAAAACACTAATAATGTTTTATTATTCAACATTGAATTTTTAAATTAGTGCGCAAAATACAATACAATTGTTTACAATTTGTTAAGATTAGGTTAAAACAAAAAATTCCAAAACTAAGTCATAATTTTAAAATGACCTCTAGTTTTGCTCGCCAGTGTATATAACATGCGATAAATGTTTTCCGGGTAAACTTTTAACATTTTCAAGTTAATTTTTAACAATTTATTCATTTTTTCTAAGCAATTTTAATAAAAAATGCGTTCTGCAAGCTATTCTCGATAGATTAAAGTTGATAAATTATATATTGATTTATTAGTATTTTGTGTTCTAAATATGAATAAGTTGTTGCTAGTGACGAGATTGGTCACTTACTGTAGTTTGTATATGGGTAATTCCATTACTTTTCGACCAATTTGAAAAAGTCGACCTCTTTGATTTTGCTCAAATTTTCAGGGATCAAAATATAGATGAAAAAAATGAGATTTCCAAAATTTTGGACCTTAGAATATTGCCTGTTCAAAATGACACACATTTGAAGGTCACAAATTTTACAATAAAACGTAATTTTTAGCTTAATTTGTATCTCAATTTTTGGGCTTCTGGAAAATGATAAAAAGGTCTACGATAGCTCAAATTATTCCTTATTACATGTACTTTAAAACGCATATTATTATGTTTAATATTGTGGCAGTCATTTTGATATATTAAGCTTTAAACATTATTCCAAAAAAAACCGTAAATTTAGCAAAATCGCAAAACTTTGCTTTCTTTAAACCGTTCTAACTTTGTCAAATCTTAACAAAATTTGATTTGCAAGGTCTAGATTTCCTCGTGTTTAATCTCTTTTTGAAGTGATCCCACAATACTTATAGAATCAATAAGTATACACCATTATTTTGATGCAGGAAGTTGCACATGTTTTCGCGATCTTCAAAACTTGTAATTTTCAGGTCCCGAAAAAGCGCTGTTACCCTATGTCGATTTTAGTCAAAATTTCAGTAAATACTCTTTAGAACACAAGCAAAAAGGTTATTCATATGAGAAATGGTATATCAGGCATTATCAAGAAATTTTTAATATTCAAAAATTGTCAAAATCGGCAAACCGCACATTTTTGTATCTCAATTTTTAGGCCTCTGGAAAAAGATAAGAAGGTCTACGTTAGCTTAAAATATTCCTTATTGCATGTACTTTAAAACCCATATTCGTATATTTAATGTTGGGGCAGTCACTTTGATATATCAAGCTTTAACTATTAATTAAAAAAAAACGTAAATTTTGAAAAATTGCTAAATTATGCTTTGTTTAAACCGTTCTAACTTTGTCAAATCTTGAAGAAAATTGATCCACGAGGTCTAGATTTCTTTGTGTTCAATCTTTCTTTAAAGTAATTATACTAGACTTATAGAATCAATCTATATACACCATTATTTTGATGCAGGAAGTTGCACATGTTTTCGCTATTTTCAAAACTTGTAATTTTCAGGTCCCGAAAAAACGCTGTCACCCTATGTGGATTTTAGTCAAAATTTCAGTAAATACTCTTCAGACTACAAGAAAAAAGGTTATTTATATGAAAAATGGTATATTGGGAATTATCAAGAAGCCATTGAGAAAATGCAAGTCGTTGTGCTACGTCGCCTGGTTGTAGGTGTTTTACTTTTGATAATAATATGGGTGAACATTTTCACTAAAAAACGCGTCAAAAAAGTTGTTTTCTGTCAGGAAATCTCAATTGCTAGGGCATTACCATTACAGAGTCCGTAAACAAAAATGATATTTGCGTATTCTCTATGTTGAACAGCATTTTTATCAAATTTCACTAACCGAACCAAAAAAACTGTTTTAACAAGTATCAAAAGCTTGCATCAATGCACACTTGTTAAAGTAATGTTGTTTTGTTTGTGTTTTTTTTTGCTAAATAAAAAGTTTTTTAAATATTTTGTATTTGTTGACTATTTCAAAAACAAAGCAAGATAGACAAAAAGTTATTTAGATTTTCTGAATTTTGACGATTTTTGAATATAAAAAAACTCTTGATAATGCCTAATATACCATTTTTCATATAAATAACCTTTTATTTGTGGTCTTAAGAGTATTTACTGAAATTTTGACTGAAATCGACATAAGGTGACAGCGGTTTTTCGATACCTAAAAATTACAAGTTTTGAAGATCGCAAAAACATGTGCAACTTCCTGCATCAAATTAGTGGTGAATATGAATAGATTTTATAAGTCTTATGTAATCATTTTAAAGATAGATTGAACACAAAGAAATATAGACCTGGTGGATCAAATTTCTTTAAAATTTAACAAAGTTAGAACGGTTTAAACAAAGCATAATTTTGCAGTTTTGCTGAATTTACGGTTTTTTTTGGAATAATGTTTGAAGCTTGATGTATCAAAATGACTGCCCTAACATTAAATAGACAAATATGAGTTTTAAAGTACATGTAATAAGGAATATTTTGAACCATCGTGGACCTTCTTATCTTTTTCTAAAGGCCCAAAAACTGAGATACAAAAATGTGCGGTTTGCCAATTTTGACAATTTTTGAATATTAAAAAATTCTTGATAATGCCCGATATACCATTTCTCATATAGATACCCTTTTTTCTTTTGCTCCAAAGAGTAATTACTGAAATTTTGACTAAAATCGACATAGGGTGACAGCGCTTTTTTGGGACCTGAAAATTACAAGTTTTGAAGATCGCGAAAATGCAACTTCCTGCATCAAAATAGTGGTGTATACGTATTGATTCTATAAGTCTTGTGTGATCACTTTAAAAAGAAATTAAACACGAAGAAATCTAGACCTTGTGGATTAAATTTTGTAAAAATTTGACAAAGTTAGAACGGTTTAAAGATAGCAAAGTTTTGCGATTCTGCTAAATTTACGGGTTTTTTTGAAATAACGTTTGAAGCTTAATATATCAAAATGACTGCCACAATATTAAACATAAAAATATGGGTTTTGAAATACATGTAATAAGAAATAATTTGAGACATTGTGGATCTTTTTATCTTTTCCCAGAAGCCCAAAAATTGAGATACAAAATAAGCTAAAAAAGACGTTTTATTGTAAAATTTCTGACCTTCAAATGTGTGTCATTTTGAACAGGCATTATTCTAAGGTCCAAAATTTTGGGAATCTCATTTTTTTCATCTATATTTTGATCCCTGAAAATTTGAGCAAAATCAAAGAGGTCAACTTTTTCAAATTAGTCGAAAAGTAATGGAATTACCCATATATTAATGTTTAATCTTAGTTGTTGCGAGGTACAGTTGAATTATTTCAGCTTTTTTTGCACCTTCAGAACAATTTCTTGTGAGCACATAAAGAGTGGTCCATCTAGTGGTATCTTTTTAATCATTTGTTATTTTGACAATGACAGGTCTTTTCCGTAGGAAATCTTGACAGAAAGTCGGGATCATATCTCCGCGGAACGAAATAAATCGCTTTACGCTTGAACAACGTTGGAAAATATTGCAAACTTATTTCCAAAGTCAATGTTGTGAAGTCCAAACAGTGCGTTTAATGAAAAGAAGTTTTGGGCGAAATGAGGCTCGCACCTTGCATGCTGTACGCAAGCTTGTGCAAAAAGTTTGTGAGACTGGCATGTTAGTGGCCAACACACACCGTCCCCGCGGTCGTACGGTGCACACTGACAAGAATGTGGCTTCCAAGAGTGTGCGACTCAGTCCTAGAACATCGACTTGCCGTCGATCTCAACAAGTCAACATTTCACGCATCAGCCTGATGCGAACTTTGCACAAAAACCTTGCATTATTTGCTTATAAGGTATAATTGACTCAGCAATTGAATGCGCACGACCACCCCGTTAGTTATTGCTTTTCAGTTTGCGCCTTAAAGCAGCTCAAAATGGACAACGATTTTGCAAAAAAAAATATCTTTTTTGACAAAGCGCATTTTCATCTTGGCGGCTATGTTAACAAGCAAAACTGTCGCGTCTGGAGATTGTAATTGTCGAGAAACCAATGCATCCTCAGAAAGTGACAGTTTGGTGCAAATTTTGGAGCAGTGGCATCATTGGCCCATTTTTTATTTTTGAAATGCTGCTGGAAACGTCATTTTGGTTAACGGTGAGCGCTACAGAGGCATGATAAACGATTTTTTGTGGCCGGAAATTGAAGACATGGACTTGGACGATCTTTGGTTTTAGCAGGATCAATCTTTTGCGCGCCAAGTTACCAGCCATCTCGGCGATGTCAATTGGCTACCTCGGAGCTGCGATTTGACGCACTTAGACTTTTTTGCGAGGCGCCATAAAGGACCGATGTTATGCAAACAATCCATTAAAGATTCAGGCCTATAAGGCGAATATCGAGCAAGCCATTTGTGAGGTAGAGCCAGAAACCGTCACCGAGGTTTTGGAAAACTGGGTTAACAGGATGCGCTATTGCAAAACCAGCCGAGGTTGCCACATGAATGAAATCGTGTTCCATAAATAATGGGAATGTCTGCTCTTATGAATAAAACAATAATAACTAAAAAAAAAGATTTTTGTTAATTTTTTTTGAATTTTCAAAAAAGGACCACTAAATGGACAATGGGCAGATTTTTTTGAAAAGGCGTCATTATAATTTGCCACCATTACATTACTTTATTGACCAAAAAGGTATATAATAGAGACGTGCTGTTACTCACTGGTTTTATTAACTATATTTTTTGTCTACCACTCTGGAAAACACTTTTTCTGCTCGTATTTTAGATCGTAAAGTGGTGTTTTGCGGCCCGGGGCTGGAAAATCATATGCAGAGCCTAAAGCGCTAAATTCCTCTGCAGACCGTTAAAAATGTTTAATTTTGTTTGATTTAAAAAAAACATTTTTTTCAACTTATTTACGATGGTCAGGCAAAAAATAGTCGCTTTGCTTGTGCGGCCAAACATCGGCGTCCTGCAAACATTGCTTTTTTGCCCTTGATACTATTAGTAATTTTAGTAATTATTTAATTGATTTTAATAAAATAATTGCATTATTTATCAAATTTGATAAAATGCTAATAATATATTATTTTGATGAGTAGTTAGACGTCCTTGTATATGTAGTAATAGGGTTGGATGGCATAAACGGACAATTATTTAAAATTTATTTAATCTTTATTATCGAGACGTTTCGGAAATTTAAACATTTTTCCTTCTTCAGTCGAAACTATAACGGAAACACACTTACAAAACAATTACAGCTTAATATACTAATTACACGTTAAAAACATTTTTTTGAAATATATAAATAATAAATTAAGGACAATTACACAACTAATCTTACCAATAATTCTAGTATTGAATTCCTTTTTTAAATTGTATCATTTTTGTTTTATATTATATATATACGGCCAGTATATTGAAATTGGAGACATCAAATTATTATTCATTTTTTTATTGTAGAATCCATGTTATTCTTTTTGAGGTTATTGTCGAAATGCCGCATGGCAAACTTTTTCAATTAACTAACATGAATAGAGGAATATATTCTTTTTACTATATAGACATCTATGCAACCCAACTCACATTGTATACAGGTTGTTATTTATTTATGTAATTATTGAGAGAACATTGTTGATAGAGAGAAAGAAAGTCAATTTTTTAATTTTACTATATTATGGTATATAGTACTTAGATTTGTACTATCTAATTGAAAGTTACAAGAATTGTTGTTTTTTATGTGAATCATTTCACCTATTAGTCTTTTTTTATATAAAGGTTCAATATCTAAGATTTTTGTATTATCAAAGTTAAAATTATGTCCTTCTAGAGAATGATGATTTGACAAACCTGTATTAATTGATCCATTTCTACAATCTCTTTTGTGTTGGTTAATTCTATCAATTAGTTTTTGACTGGATTGTCCTATGTAGTTAACTGAACAATTATTACAAGGAATGCTGTATATTGTATATTTAGTTTGAAGAAATGGTGTTTTATCTTTTAGAGTAGAGAACAGTTTATTAATAGTTTTTTCTGATTTAAATGTAATTTTTGTGGAATCATCTGTTAAAATATGTTTAATTTGTTGGGATAGACCATTTATAAACGGAATCGAGTGCCAACTCATTGTTGGGGTGGGGACCGCGTTAACATCATCATTCTTGGAATCTATAGAACACCTCCTGTTGTTATTCAAAATTGTATTGATTAAGGAGATTGGGTAGTTATTCTTCAATAATTTGTCTGTTAGTTTTTTGAAATTTTTTTTGTGAAATTGTTTATCACTTAGATTCAGTATTCTATTTTTGTTCATGGTAATAATATTAATTTTTTGACTAAGTTGGTGATTGGAGATAAAATTTAAAGTTCTATCACTATCAATGGATTTTTTATATAAGTCAATGGAAATTTTTTCTTTTTCTAGAATGACTAATATATCTAGAAATGGTAATGAATTATTATTAGAGTATTCAATTGTAAATTTTAGAGATTCATGAAAATTATTAAATTTAGTTAGTAGTTTACTTATTTTTTTCTCTGGTAGAATGATTAGAGTATCATCCATGTAAATTGATAGTGATAAAACCTCAAAATCTAGTTCATTTATTGAAGACATAACTAATTCATCCATTACTAACATGGCAAGAATGGGACTAATGGGAGCTCCCATCGGAGTGCCATATGTCTGTAGATAAAAATTGTTATTAAATTGAAGATAACTATTATCAAAGAAATGTTCTATGGATTCCAAAAACAATGGTTTATCAATTGAAGTATATGATGAAATTTTTGTCCATCGGTTATTAATAATTTGAAGAACTAAATTTTTAGGTATGTTTGAAAATAATGCTTCCACATCTAATGAAATTAGTGTATAGTCTTTTGGAATTGTTAGAGTTTTTAGTTTATTAATAACTTCTATTGAATTTTTTACATTATATTTCATAGAACTAGTTAGATTATTTAAAATTTTTGCAAAGTGTTTCGACAATTTATAGTCTGGAGAATCTATGCAAGATACAATTGGTCTTAATGGTCTATTGTTTTTATGGATCTTTGGTAATCCATAGAGTTTTGGTGACATTGAATTGGTTGTTCTTAGACTTCTATATTCTACTTCATTTATGTGATTATTATCAAAAAGTTTTTTTAAAAGTATATTTGTTTTTTTTTCAAAACTTATTGTGGGATCTTTATTTAACAATTTATAAGTTTTTTCATCAGAAAGTAATTCAGACATTTTATCTATGTATTCCGTACGGTGTAATTAGTATATTAAGCTGTAATTGTTTTGTAAGTGTGTTTCCGTTATAGTTTCGACTGAAGAAGGAAAAATGTTTAAATTTCCGAAACGTCTCGATAATAAAGATTAAATAAATTTTAAATAATTGTCCGTTTATGCCATCCAACCCTATTACTACATATACAAGGACGTCTAACTACTCATCAAATTAATTCATTGGCAACGAAGAAGGTATCACACAATCACAATGACTTTCTACTCCGACATTAAACAACATTATGGAACCAGAACATTGGAACTCCTTCGGAGATATGAAAAACTTAACATCAAATTAATAAAATTAGGTAATAACAAGATTTTTCTTTTAAATTGTCGTAAAAATAATATTGTTCCATCACATATTCAAACAAATTTTAGTTGTGCATACCTGAATGTACAAGTAAATAATATTATCACACGTAAACTAGACAATACGATAAAAATGTTCAAAAAGAAACTTCTTAACATAAAAATAGAATCTGTACATGTAAAGATAGGTTATAATATGTCTGACATGGGGGACATTGTTGATAGATTGAAAGAGGCCATTCCATACTTAGTGTTTTTTAATTTCAAGTCTTTCCTAAATGCTAGATTACAAAAAATAGATTTTGAAATAAAAACTTTCCAAATCAAAAAATTCAATCGACTATACAACAAACATAATATAAATGTCACAAATGTAGTTAACCCAACATTTATTGAAAATACCACTGATATAAACATTCCAACAAATGTATTAAATTTATTAGAAAAAGGCCCCAAATTTGCAATTGCATATAACCATAAAGATTTTCCACTATTTTCCTTAATAAAATCAGTAGAATATATTATTAATGACAAACCTGTATTAATTGACAAAAACAATTTAAGATCGAAATGTACTAATACCATAACAAATTACTTGAGTAGAGAAAAGATATTTAATAGTAATAATAAAAAACCATTGTCAAACATAGACAAAGATTTTAAATTATCAAAAAGTTTTTTGAAGAATAATCCAGACATTATTGTCACTAAAGCAGACAAAGGAAATAAAACTGTCATATTACACCGTACGGAATACATAGACAAAATGTCTGAATTACTTTCTGATGAAAAAACTTATAAATTGTTAAATAAAGATCCCACAATAAGTTTTGAAAAAAAAACAAATATACTTTTAAAAAAACTTTTTGATAATAATCACATAAATGAAGTAGAATATAGAAGTCTAAGAACAACCAATTCAATGTCACCAAAACTCTATGGATTACCAAAGATCCATAAAAACAATAGACCATTAAGACCAATTGTATCTTGCATAGATTCTCCAGACTATAAATTGTCGAAACACTTTGCAAAAATTTTAAATAATCTAACTAGTTCTATGAAATATAATGTAAAAAATTCAATAGAAGTTATTAATAAACTAAAAACTCTAACAATTCCAAAAGACTATACACTAATTTCATTAGATGTGGAAGCATTATTTTCAAACATACCTAAAAATTTAGTTCTTCAAATTATTAATAACCGATGGACAAAAATTTCATCATATACTTCAATTGATAAACCATTGTTTTTGGAATCCATAGAACATTTCTTTGATAATAGTTATCTTCAATTTAATAACAATTTTTATCTACAGACATATGGCACTCCGATGGGAGCTCCCATTAGTCCCATTCTTGCCATGTTAGTAATGGATGAATTAGTTATGTCTTCAATAAATGAACTAGATTTTGAGGTTTTATCACTATCAATTTACATGGATGATACTCTAATCATTCTACCAGAGAAAAAAATAAGTAAACTACTAACTAAATTTAATAATTTTCATGAATCTCTAAAATTTACAATTGAATACTCTAATAATAATTCATTACCATTTCTAGATATATTAGTCATTCTAGAAAAAGAAAAAATTTCCATTGACTTATATAAAAAATCCATTGATAGTGATAGAACTTTAAATTTTATCTCCAATCACCAACTTAGTCAAAAAATTAATATTATTACCATGAACAAAAATAGAATACTGAATCTAAGTGATAAACAATTTCACAAAAAAAATTTCAAAAAACTAACAGACAAATTATTGAAGAATAACTACCCAATCTCCTTAATCAATACAATTTTGAATAACAACAGGAGGTGTTCTATAGATTCCAAGAATGATGATGTTAACGCGGTCCCCACCCCAACAATGAGTTGGCACTCGATTCCGTTTATAAATGGTCTATCCCAACAAATTAAACATATTTTAACAGATGATTCCACAAAAATTACATTTAAATCAGAAAAAACTATTAATAAACTGTTCTCTACTCTAAAAGATAAAACACCATTTCTTCAAACTAAATATACAATATACAGCATTCCTTGTAATAATTGTTCAGTTAACTACATAGGACAATCCAGTCAAAAACTAATTGATAGAATTAACCAACACAAAAGAGATTGTAGAAATGGATCAATTAATACAGGTTTGTCAAATCATCATTCTCTAGAAGGACATAATTTTAACTTTGATAATACAAAAATCTTAGATATTGAACCTTTATATAAAAAAAGACTAATAGGTGAAATGATTCACATAAAAAACAACAATTCTTGTAACTTTCAATTAGATAGTACAAATCTAAGTACTATATACCATAATATAGTAAAATTAAAAAATTGACTTTCTTTCTCTCTATCAACAATGTTCTCTCAATAATTACATAAATAAATAACAACCTGTATACAATGTGAGTTGGGTTGCATAGATGTCTATATAGTAAAAAGAATATATTCCTCTATTCATGTTAGTTAATTGAAAAAGTTTGCCATGCGGCATTTCGACAATAACCTCAAAAAGAATAACATGGATTCTACAATATAAAAATGAATAATAATTTGATGTCTCCAATTTCAATATACTGGCCGTATATATATAATATAAAACAAAAATGATACAATTTAAAAAAGGAATTCAATACTAGAATTATTGGTAAGATTAGTTGTGTAATTGTCCTTAATTTATTATTTATATATTTCAAAAAAATGTTTTTAACGTGTAATTAGTATATTAAGCTGTAATTGTTTTGTAAGTGTGTTTCCGTTATAGTTTCGACTGAAGAAGGAAAAATGTTTAAATTTCCGAAACGTCTCGATAATAAAGATTAAATAAATTTTAAATAATTGTCCGTTTATGCCATCCAACCCTATTACTACAATATATTATTTTTCAAGTTTCCGTGGTGTAGTGGTTATCACATCCGCCTAACACGCAGTCTTACTCTAGCCGCGTGAGAGTAAAGACCTCTCTATAGTACAAACGCGACAAGAATCGGTATAATAATTCAGTAATAAAATTATTTAATTTAATTTTTATTTTTAATCTTAATCCGGCACGCCACTGGATTAATTGTAATTTAATTAATTTTGATATTAAGGGACAAGCCTTCTGCTTGTCCCTTATAAAGTGTATGTTAAACGTATTAGATATGAGCGATAACCATAATAACACAACCCCGAATAAAGTGGCAAATATACCTACGAAGCGACAATACTCCACGGAGAGCGACAGAGAGGTGATAGAGATAGTCACCGACGGGGCGCAGACAGAGACGGACGACGACCAAACATTCCAACGGCCACATCGCGAGATGGGAAGCAGGAGACGCACTCGCGCGGCGAACAAAAAACCCGCACAAATAAAAATAAATACGGAAAGGTTGAAAAGTTTATCTAAACCTAACAAAAATTTATTATTACAGAATAATATAATTTTTAATACAAATAAAACATCTGATTTAAATCCAGATATGAATAATACCAATATAAATAATACAAAACAGATTGCAAGCTGCAGTGGTACTGCAACAAACCAGATTGCTCCTGAAATTCCCACAGACGTAGGGGGATATACATTTATTTATAAAGATAAAAACAATATTAATAATAAAATAGAAGACAGACCGATACCGCTGCAAAACCGTTACAGCGTGTTATGGAATAGCGAAATGGAAGCCACAAGCATGGATACGACGGAGCAACCGCCCGCACAACCCGACTCGGCACCAACAAAATCTAACAAATATGTACCGCCGATCATTATTCATGGAAAAACTCTCAGTCACAAACAGCTTGTCAACAGCATTAAAAAAGTCACTAACAATGACTTCAATATCAAACACACTAAAAACAATACGATTATTCAAACAACAAACAACGATGACTGGCTGAGAATGAAAGAAGATCTAAAAACACAGAACGTTCAATATCATTCTTATACTAGAAAAGACAACAAATCGCACACGTTTGTCGCTAAAGGCTTTGCAGAAGACACACAGCCAGAAGAAATCCTACAGGCCCTGCAACAAAACAAAATTCCAGCAACAAAGTGCTTTAAAATGAAAACTAAGACGGACAACTACTACCTTGTAGTAACAAGTAAAGATGTTACAGAAATATTGCTAAATACAAATTGCAAATATTTATTGCACACACGAGCAACCTGGGAAAGGTATCACAGCACCAGGGAAATTACTCAATGCCGAAGGTGCCAAGAATTTGGTCACTCCACATCTAATTGTAATGTTCTACCGCGTTGCGTCAAATGCGCAAAACAACATTGGACGCACGAGTGCACTAAAACACTGGAGGAAAAACCGACATGTGCGAACTGCAAGCAGGATCACCCTGCCAACTATTCCAAATGTCCTGTTTACCTGGACCGGATAAAAAACATACGCCAGCCCAAAGCAGCAGCAACAAGAACATCCATAGGCTATAACGGTACCAACAATAGGGAGTTCCCACAGCCAAGATGGAGCAACTGGCAGCAGCAGACGCAACCACCACCACGTCCCACACCACAACAGCGTCCACTATTTGATTGGAATGCCCCAAAACCCTCTCAACATACATACACCCAATCAGCACCTAGCAACAACAACTTTTCAGAGCTACAGAATGAGTTTGCTATTTTGAACACTAAGGTAGACCTAAATTTTATGCTGGAAGCTGTGAGAGAATTAAACTCATTATTGGACCGATGCAATTCAGTCACAGACAAGTTTCATGTTATGGCGGAATTTTACGCTAAACTAGAAAGCAGCCATGGATAACTTACTTGTCTGTGGCTGGAATGCAAATGGTCTCACGACCAAAAAAGCTATTTTAATGGAGTTTTTGACAAGAATGGACATTGACGTCTTAACCGTTTCGGAGACAAAACTCAATGTATCACAAAAGTTTAAAGTTAGAGGATACACTTGCATCCGAAGCGACAGAGCTGACGGATACGGCGGGGTGGCCATTCTTGTCAAGAACTCCATTCCACATGTAATCATCAATAATATCATTGACACGACTTTAGAGCATACTGCTATTAAACTCGCCGACAACACAATAATTTTCTCAATTTACAACAGACCGCTGAACAAATTCACTGACAACGACATAAGCAACTTACTTGACGTTGGACAAAAAGTGATAGTTGTAGGAGACTTTAACGCCAGACACTTCACATGGAAGTGTCACCTAAACAACACAAACGGTAACAAACTTTTTCATTTTACTCAACATTATCACTGCATTATCAATCATCCGGATGACCCTACTCATTTTCCACCAAATGGATCGACACCAACGACAATTGACTTGGCGATTATTAAAAACGTAGACTGTTCACAAGCACGGACTGTACAAGAACTTGACTCTGACCATGACCCCATACTATTCTCTTTACTGAGGCACGTAAAAAACGAAAAGACGAGAACTGTGTACGACTACAAAAACGCAGACTGGACTAATTTTCGGGTAATATTAGACACAAAATTATTATTAAAAAATGACATTCAATCGACTGACGAACTAGACGCTGAAACAGTCAAACTGACAGAAGCTATTCAAAGTGCTAGGGACAGATCTGTAAGGAAAAAGACAATTTTTCCGTACAAAGTGGTCATCTCTCGTGAAGTTTCACAACTCATAAACGAGAGAAACCGTACCAGAAAGACATGGCAACGAACAAGAAATCCAGCAGACAGACATAACCTTAATGAACTTAACAAACTCATTAAGGCGACAATTAACAGATTTAACAATGACAGATGGACAAATAAATTACAGAACCTATCCACAAAAGATAATTCTTTGTGGAAATTGACAAAGTCATTAAAGACAAAATACGATCCAATGCCTGCCCTTAATCACGGAGGCGAGATTGTCTTGCCCGATCACGACAAGGCAAATGCTCTTGCTGAAGTGTTTAGAGAGGTACACAGACTAGACGCCACAAACAACGACGAACATAGACTGATTGAAGAGACAGTTCAGCAATATTTAGAAAATCTAAATATACCGCTAACGGCGCACCATAAACAACTGACAAGTCCAAGGGAAATCCGATCATTCATAACAAGACAAAGTTCACGAAAAGCACCTGGACCGGACACGATCACCAACGCTGTACTAAAAAACCTCACAAAAAAGGCCATAGTACAGCTGACATATATCATTAATAGCATGCTGAAACTTTCATACTTTCCAAAAGTATGGAAGTCAGCCATTATCATCCCCATACCAAAGCCTGGCAAGGATAAAACATTGCCAATTAATTATCGACCAATAAGCTTGCTTAATGTTCTGGGTAAACTGGCGGAAAGAATTGTACTGAATCGATTAGACCAGTATGATCATAAAAACAAAGTCATAAATGACTATCAGTTTGGATTTAAGACCAAACACAACACCACCCAGCAAGTAGTACGCATTGCACATGATATTCTTACGAATTTCAATAAGAATAATGTGACAACAATGCTGCTACTAGACATTGAAAAAGCGTTTGACAAAGTTTGGCAAACCGGTCTCATCTACAAACTCATAATGTACCATTTTCCGGACAACATCATAAAACTTATTAAATCATACCTTGATGGGCGCTCGTTCAAGGTCAAGGTGAACGAGAGTCTATCAGGTTCACAACACATTGCAGCTGGGGTACCCCAAGGTTCTATCTTGGGACCTAAGCTGTTTAACATCTTCATTAATGACATGCCGACTAATTTTAAGACAAAGACAGCACTTTACGCCGACGATACAGCGATATACGCTCACTCTCACAATGCTATTGTGTCAAGTAAGCAAGTGCAGATACACGCCGATGTGCTGGTTAAATATTTTGAGAGATGGCAGATTAAGCTAAACGCTGCCAAAGCGGAAGCAATCACATTCTCTCGAAAATTTACCGGTACAACGGTGTTTGTACCGCTGAAACTGCATGATGGAGCGGTGAGAGAGTCAAAAAGCGTCAAATATCTAGGTGTAAAGATGGACAAAAGACTAACCTACAAGGACCACATAGACAGTACACTGGCGAAATGCTATGGGGCACTTAGAGCACTCTACCCGCTGATGAGCAAAACTAGTAAGCTCAATCAGACCAATAAACGACTGATTTACACGGCACTCATCAGACCAATCATGACATACGCAGCACCAATCTGGTGCGGTGCTGCAAAAACACACATTAGAAAACTTCAAGTTTACCAGAATAAACTTTTGAGACTAATTTTGAACCAAGACAGATACACGAGAATTGATGACCTTCATGACAGATCAAACATACCTAGAATTGGTGACTACATAAACACACAATCACAAAAATTTTATCTCACACAACTGAAGCATAACCGACTAACAAAGACAATCACCAACCGACGCTCATCAATCATTAACCCAAAACATAGGCTGACATACCAAAAACTGCCTATTTTCAATCAGCCTTTATAAGGCAAAAACATAAGTTTTGAAAACAGGGTTTTCGAAGCTTTCCCTGTATATTAATTGTAAACCTGTAAATATATATGTAATTGTTCAAAATTGAAATTTAATTAATTTTCTTTTTCTTTGGTTGTTTTTCTTATATATGTAAATATGTTTAACTTAAGTTGTACAAGAATGCCCCAAATTTCTGGGTAGGAGTCATGTTGTATATATTTTTCATTACCATAAATTTGCTTCTTCTTTTTGTAAATATGTACATAATAGTAAATAAAGAATTTTTAAATTGCAAAAAATTGCCTAACACGCGGAAGGTCCCCGGTTCGATCCCGGGCGGAAACATTTTTTTTCCGCAAGTTTCCGAAACATGGTGATTTCCAGAACCATAAAAGTAAAATTTTACAAGAAAACTTTATTTTTATTCAAATAAAAAAATGTGAATAAACATTTCAAGTACAAACTTTTTTACTAATATTTTAAAAATCGTGAAAATGTATAGAAAAATAATTGAAATAAACAACTTTTGATTTTTTAGTTCATTGCTTTAATATAAACCGAAAGAAATGTTTCTATTAATTATATGAAGAAAATAAAAAAATAATCGCAGTCGGTAGGATTCGAACCTACGCTCCCAGAGGGAATCTGATTTCTAGTCAGACGCCTTAACCGCTCGGCCACGACTGCTTATTAATTATTTAATTAAAGGTTTGGTAATGCAGTTTTCAAACAGTATTAGTATTTGACGTTCTACAAATGACACCGCATTTAGTGAGCAAACGTTATTATAATTACACGAGTCCAACTGAACATTTTAATATACTTTACTAAAAGTTAAACTAAATACAGTACAAAAACAATCATCAACATTCTGGTTTTGGCAATGATGTAAACTCCAAAATCTTACTTTAACACTCCCACAAGATTTTGCAAATCTAACTAGTCCAATATTAATAAAATTATAAATTATATCTCAAATTAAACTTTGTCATAAATGATTAATTTCAAGTTATAGTTTTATTAATTTTTTTTTTGAAATTTTAAAGGTTTAATTTTAATTATATCTGCAAGTTGCATATATTTCTAAATACAAGTTTGAATACATTCAGATGCAAAAAACCGAGCCATTGGGTAATTTTTTGCAAAAAAACTGAGTAATTTTTTTAATAAAATTTTGAGTGTTATACTTTCAATAAGACCATAAGGATGTAGAAAAAAAAAACAACATATGGTACTTATCAGTTTATTTAATGAACATTAATAAGCGAAAATAAAATTTCAAGGTGCTTTCTTCACTACCTATTGCTCATTTGACAATATGCACAGAGGATCAAGGTGGCTACTGGGTTAACGTGTTTTTTTTTTTATTAACAGTCATTCTCAAGGCAGATTGGTGTGTTGATTATGGTTTTAAGTGTTGAAGATTGTACAAAGCTGTTGCTCTTGTGGCAGATGGAAGAAGCCAGCGGCATGTGTCCAGATTCCTTCATGTCAGTCTTTCTACCATCCAAAGAGCACTTGAGCGGTTTAGGGGGACAGGCAGAATTACTTGGAGGCCGGGATCTGGCAGGAAACGAAAAGCGACTGCTATTGATGACCGGTTTATCGTTTGTACTACTATACGGAATAGTCATGTAATTTCAGTGAAGACCAGAAACCAACCCTCGTAAGGTTTGTGGTACAATTGTGAGTGTGTGGACAGTTCGTTGCAAGAAGCTGGCTTAAAATCTTGTAGACCAGCTGCTGGACCAAAATTAATGCCACGTCACCGAGTAGCCAGACTCCAATTTTTTCGCGAACAATTGAATTGGACATTGGCACAATGGAGAACTGTACTGTCCATTGGCGAGTCTAGATTCTGCCTACATTTGCCAGATGGTAGAGAACAAATATGGGGATGAACGGGAGAACGATTGCGGAGTTAAGGAGTGCACCTTTAAGCTCCGGCTTAACCATGATGGAAGTTTCTTGATGATATGGGCAGGAATATCAATAGATACCTGCACCGTATTGGTCGTTATTGATGGAGGATCGCTCACTGCACAGTGGTATATTGAGAAGGTTTTAGAAAATTACGTGGTCACATCTGCGTCACAGAGTATTTGCTTGCAGTTGGAATAAGAAAATTTAACTGGCCTGCATGTACCCCAGATGAAAATCCTATAAAACATGTTTTGGACTTGCTGGTCAGGCGTGGTAGAGGACGTGCAGTTGCACCAACCACAATAAACGACCGTCGTGTAGCACTTTGGGAAGAATGGCAGAATATTCTACAAAATAATATTTGTGAGCTCATTAGTGGCAGCGGCCGCCGTATGCAGACAATAGTTAGGGTTCGAAGAAGCAATACAAAATATTGAAATCTTATTCAACTAAAATTTTTATTAATCTGTTTTACAAAAAAAAATTACCCGTGTTTTCTCAACTTTTTGTAGATAATTATAGATAATTCCAATCCGTTTTTTTTACTGCATTCCAATGTGCAGTAAATTTTTTAAATACCTGCTATCAATTTACACAACGTCAAGTCTACTGCAATTGCTGCAAACATTAGTGCGCCTACTGTTTTTTGGTAAAGCATTTATGAAACACTGTTTTTATTTAGGACAGACAAAAAATATCAAATGTAATTTGTGCCAAAATGCTTTAGTTTTTTGGCCCTTGATACACCATGTACTATAAGCGTAAGCTTTAATCTAAATGTACATTTGTTTAAAGTTACATTTGACCCGAAGGGAAGTTTTAAATAAATTAATTTTCTATGTAGGAAAGCAGTTTTAATATCAAATTGCTTTATGATATATTTGTTTTTGGCTGCAATTGCTAAACGTATTTTGTTAATATCATACTTTGTTGTTGGTAAGAAAGTTTCTTCATAGTAGATTTTACTGTAACCATTGGCGATGCCTGATGAGTTTTTCACAAAAAACATCCATTTCATTGTGCTTTTCTTTTTTTTGAAAATGTAGTGTCTTCCATGTTTTGTATACTTTCAAAGCTTTCAGTTTTTTTACAGCGGGTTTTTACTTTTTTTGGCTGTACATGGCTCCTTTATAGACGTTTAAAACTGGGTCCAATTTTTCTTAAAAGTTTAGCATATTTGGTCATTTACATTTTTTTTGGTGTTTTCTTCTTTATTTTGAACTTGAATAACACCTTTAAATAATATTTCAATAGGAACAGTGAACAGTTTTAGATGAAGTTTGTCGAGTTGTCATTATCATCTTACCAAAATTAATTTTACTTATTTAAGTTTTGAGATAGTCGGTCTGAAACATGTAGAGTGTTTTTGATCCAAAAACCTTAACATGTTGATAGCCTCCGCTATTGAGTAGATAACACGTATTCTTTGTAATTTGTATCCAAATTTTGTTTTGCACATTTTTATAAAGTTTTCAATACATTTGTAGACAACACATTTGTGCTTTAAAATTTTTATTTTTTCGTCCAAGTCCATGTCTTCAATTTCCAGCGACAAAATTTGCATTAGGCTGGTGCGTGAAGTGTGTGTTTTCTTTTTGCACAAACGATTTATTTTGTTCCGCGGAGATATGATACTGACTTTTTGTTTTTTTTACCTACAGGAAAGACCTGTCAAAATAACACATGATTAAAAAGATACCACTAGATGGCCCTTTATTTTGTTGCAGCCGCTACTCATTTTCATCACTTATACGTTCATTATCTCACCCTTGTCTGCCTGCCTTTGAGTTGACAGTCCCATTCTTCCTGCTTTTTCTTCTTGATGATTTCCGTAGCCTGATTCTCTATTATCCTCCATGCATCCTTGTTTTTGACCATATACTTAATCATATTTTTGGCTATCAGAACTAAGCTTTCTATTGCATTGGAACATGGTGTGCTTGGGTGTATCTACTTTGCCACACTATACGCAGCGGTCAAATGTTTATCCTTTTCAGATAGGCTTGAAAGCAGCCATGACCCTTCAGAATCTGGGTAAGGTAATATCCAACTTTCCCAGGTTTCCTCGTAACCTATGAAATCACTTTTAAGATTAGCTTCTTTGTTCATCTTTTTGTGTGTTGCTTCCACGTTCTATTCAGATTCTCACTTTGACAGAAGTTCGGCTCTGGTTACCGCTTTCTGCGCATTCTAGTTTGTACCAGCCGAGTATTTCCTTTTCAGAACCACAAGGTGTATGGGAATAGCACTGTTGGACACGGTCCGGTACGCGTTGGCCACACGTGTCACCATCTTTCTCTGTACTCCTTTTAACATTTTTCTGTACCTTGCAATCTGTCGCTTCACGTGGGAGCTGCCTATAGTACAATGGAGTTGGCCACCGAGCTCTTCCGATTCTGGTAGTCTCTGCAATGTGGGCTACCATGTGCAGATTCCTGCTAAGACTCCAAGGTAGGTATTTGGCGCTATTTTTGCTGGTGACGATGACATCTCGTACTCTTACAGACACAGATTTAAGTGAATTACGGCCGACCAGTAGAACCGCTTCAGTTTTATGCGGGGCCAGTTCTGATCTTTTTCTTGCCAGCCACATTTCTATGCGGTTTGCGGTGTACTCAGCATTTTCTCATCATAGCATAGGTCATCCGCGTATCCTACTAGAGTTGCTTCCTTCAACATGAATTTCCTGAGCATCATAGTAAGTGTTCTATAACGTGGGCCCAAGAACTGAACTCTATGGTACCCCGCAGGTAATCTCTAACTCGCCGCTGCCAACCTGAATTATTCTGTTGTGGAGGTAGTTGCATATCTGTCTGACAAGATAAGGCCTCACTTGCCTCATCTCTAGTTCCATAATAATGCTCTTCTACGGAGCCGAGTTAAAAGCATTTTTGACGTCCAGCGTCACCAACACTGCAAAAATTTGTCTTCTTTTAGCTTCATCCGCTATGCTCTTGACCATTTGGATAGCGTCTACTGTTGACCTGTTTTCCGTAAAACCATACTGCTCAAGGGCCAGTCTACCGGTTTTTAGTCTTTTATTTAAGATCAGCTCAAAGCTGTTTAGAATGCATAGTAGTCTGTAGGCTGCTAAACCGATCTCTTTCGCTAGTTTCTCGATTAGCACCAACCTTGCCAGCTTCCACTATTTGGGAAAAGAGCTTTTCTTTAACAGTACGCTAAAAGTCATTGCACAGAACTTTGCGTTTTTATTGGCAAGTACTTTTGCTACTTTTGGCGGTATTCTATCAGGGGCTGTAGCTTTCTCTTGTTTCACCCGCTTACCTGCTTGCCTTAACTCGTTGCAGGTGCACGGAGGTATTTCTGCAACGTTTATAGCTCTCTCCGACCATTTGGTTTTGGTATGTTCTGAAAAAAGCTCAAGTCTTTTTTGTTTTTCTTCCAACAGGGCAATTGGATAGCGTTTCTAATTTTTTGGATACTATCTTATATCCAGTGCCCCATAAGTCGTCGTTCATCTATGCACATAGCTTTGCCCTTGATTTATTTTTTGATGCTTTAATTGTCTATTTGAGGGCCGATCTTAGTCAGGTAGAGCTGCCTACTTTGTTCATTATTTACCCCGACTTTTGTGAGTGATATGTCAAAATGAGATGGACACTTGAAGCCAATAT
This sequence comes from Tachinus rufipes, assembly GCA_963932245.1. Taxonomy (NCBI): domain Eukaryota; kingdom Metazoa; phylum Arthropoda; class Insecta; order Coleoptera; family Staphylinidae; genus Tachinus; species Tachinus rufipes. The sequence goes on along the minus strand of OZ010748.1, from coordinate 72,652,803 downwards.
TTTATTTAAGTTGCCAAGCAATTTGTAATTAAAGACGTTTGTAATAATTGTGGCAAACGATGATAGTTGGTGACGGTAGGTGGTGCAATGAGACTGCAGCCTAAAAATCCACATTTCTTTTTTGAGCCACAAAATTTATGACCGTACTCAATAAATGATTGATTTTTTTCATTTTTAACATTTTATGTCAGTTGTGACACATTTGTTAATTGCAAAGTGACATATTGAATGTTTTTTAAGTTCTGCTGGTTCTGATTGTAATCATTTTATTAGATTATAACTTGAACATAAGCGTTTATTATATTCACATGACAAGTTATTTGTACATGGATGCTAGGCACACTGAGGATGGGTGCATACCTTGAAACACAAGTGTATGTGTCTCTTACTGGATAAAAAGGCAATTTATATAAAATACATCATTTATTAAGTTTAAATGGTATATTTTTTTGATTATTGACCTAGTATTGTAGCGTTTTTTTCCAATAACTTAAAGATGTCAATAGCTCCGACAAATAATTTATTATTACCTCTTAAGAAGGTTCATCAAATATTAAAATTCTATTCTATTCAAACTAATAGGTCAAGTTTTACACTAATATTTATTTTATCATCTAAAAGGTTTTTGTTTTTTTATATAAAAATAATTGCATTACGCTAATATATTATTCTTATAATGTCACCAAAATAGATTAATAAAATTAACATACTTGTTGAATCATTCCCTTTCTTACCTTTACAACAGTAAATTTTTTATTCCATTGTTAAGGTTAAGGTCGGGAAATACACAACAATCGATATAATAGGGTGCAAAGTGTACAAAAGAAGCAACAACAATGTAGTTCGTATAACACATTTACAGCTTTTCCTATAACTCACGTAAAGATAGTTTCCAGGACATTCAATTACGTTTATCATTTTACTCCCACGTCCTATTAAATTAAAGCCTTTATCCGTTAGTAATCTTAATCAACCAACGGTCTCCAATGGGAAAACATCAAACATTATCAACTCACACAAGCTGCTTCATCGTGCCCATCCTGATACAGATCGACAGCAGCAGGAATCCAATGCACAGCAGACTGATAAAGGACACCTTTGCCAATCGGGCAATGTCCCTGTAGAGGCAGAGCGGTATTGTTATCAGTAATGTAGCGACCAGCACAACCACTTCACGTTTGGCCAGAATGGAATCGTGATCGGCACCGGACAATCGTACGATCACCTTTGTCAACGTGTCACCCACCACTACGTTATACGACACCATTGCTGCAACAAAAAAACATAAAATATACAAGAGAAGAACATAAAACAAAATTTTACTGCGGGATTTATGTAACACCTGTGGGTTTCCGGGATTCAGGGTACTTGATAAAGTGTTGCTTCCGAGTGATCTATTGTCGGTTGGTAGATAAATATTCATGAGGATGTAGTGAGATGCTTGTAAGTTTTAGGCAAGGCTGCAATGCGTAAAATTGCAGTCCTTGACACGTGCAATTTTAGGTAATGGTTTTCTTATCAGATTATATGTCGACACGCCCGGGGTGTATAAAAAATTAGTGAAACAATGTAGACCCGGCGCCTTCACCATATCGATTCGATGTCTATTTGCTTTGTATATTTCGCATGAGTAGTTTATTATTTATTTTAACATTGTTAACATTCATTAGTAGATTATTCAGAAAGTTAAGTATAAAACAATATTAGGTAATGATTTATTTTTTAAATACTCTATTGAAATTTTTTAATGATATCGCTTCATTGCTTCTATGCCCCGTGTGATTTAATGAAGCGTAAGCAACCATTGAATAACTTTTTAATCAAAGTTTTTCCATTATATTATAATAAAGTTTATTAAAATAACTTTATTTGGTCTTTCGATTTCAATTCAAAACATTTCCATATAGAAAAATACATCCAATTTCATATACATCCAATATCAAACACATTTCAACTTGGTGACTTGTATTGTATTACGAGAATGTAATTTCCTTCAGAATTGCATTAATTTAAATTTATTTTATATAATGTTTAAAAGCAATTGAAATGCGATATGTTTTATACTATTTAATAATGAATATAATATATTTTCCGTTGGTGGAAATTTAATATTATTTTATGTAACAATAATAAATTTTATCTTACCTATAAAGGGGTAGAAAAATTGCAAAATACTGAGCAATATGTATCCAGGTCGTCCAAACGCCGCCTCCATAATTCCGTGATAAGTAAACTGTCCAGATAAATGACCGCTCCTCACCATTAAAACCAGTGAATAATCTGTCACATATGCCACAAGGAATAAAAGTATCATTCCTACACCGAATCCGGCCTCGTGGAAAGCGTACGGAATTCCTGAAATAAAATTATGCATATTTTAATTTCTTATTTTTAACGCGTATATGTAATTATATACTTTAATAATACTGAAAGCTAGATTACGCCATTGAGGGGAGCAAGGTCTACTGTATCCTTTGTACGTTACGGGCTTTGATGTGTCTAAGGTGAAGCATATACGTCAGTTTCCGACTGAAAGGTTTTTGTGCTGCAAGGATGGCCTTTGTGATGCCCCTTTCGCACACGACGAAGGTGATGATCTTGGATTTATTTTTAAAGCGGCTTATTTGATACGCATTTAGATAAATAGGTCAATTTTAAGGGTGTAATTTGATATTTTTAAGCAAAATGAATTGAATATAATATTTTAATGCGACAAACAAAGACAATAGAAAACTAAGTACATTTTCAATTTATTTTTTTAATGCAAGTTTTAAGAGAATGTCTTTCAACTAAATTGGATTTATAAAAGTCGAACGTCAATAAGCTCCTCAATAGTATTAAATTACACATCAAATATCAAAGTGAATTTATTTGAAACAAGAGAACTCGATTATATCAAACGTCGCTCAACTACAGGAATATGTTTTGATAAAAATCAATACAAAAAAAGGTTAATATTTTAGACAGAAATATATATTTCTAAAAACACAAAAAACTACAATAGAGGTGGAAAATTAATATTTAATATTATATTATATAACGTTTTTTTGCTTACGACTACTTTGCCATTTAAAAAAAAATTAAAATATTTTATTTTTTAACAGGTTGCAAAGGATTTTCCGCTCTAGAGCCTCTGCAACAAAAATCCGCACTAGTGCCACAAAGCATCATTTAATTATTGATCCAAAATATGAGTGGAAAACCTGTTTTTTGAAGTGTACAGAAAACATTTTTAATAGTAATACTACCCGCAGATTTTCTTCTCAAGTTTGTCGTCGTTCTTTCCAAGTGCAATCTTAATATCTTAGCTTGTGACGTTTCAAAGACATAACTTAAAAAAAAAGGAAAAAAAAGTTAAGAAAGTTTTGTTTTTTGTTGTTAGGATTGAGTAGTAAAGATAGTTATTTATTTTGTTATATATTAATTTAAAACGATTTAAGAATTTCACTTCTGCAGTTTTGCTATATAATTGCAATAAGCCATTGGGAGTTTCAACACATCTTGTTTTTTAAATGCAATTATTCCGTTAGTTATGGCAAGAATTTGTTAGACCAATATCAGGGTGTTTGTCAAAAATTAAACGATGCAAACGTTTAACATTAAGCTTTATTAAGAGAGAACTTCTTTTTCATTGGAATACTGAATGCACTAAGAAATTCAAATTAAAACAGCCATTAAAATTCAAATGACCAGGACAAAGTTTCCAAAAATCACACATAATTTACAACATTTAATATAACATATTGCCAAACCGTCGTCCGTTGCCAATTTATTAAACTTTATCACTTTACTATGGAAAAGGAACTAAGATTTCTTTTTTTGCTTTGTTTTGCTTTAATTTGCACCACAATGCTCTCTATTCAAATCGGTCTGGTCCATGTTGTCTTTCTGCATTTGGGTTCATTGTTACTCCCTTTCACGGATTTTCTCTCTAACATAAAATCAATAGATTTTAATGTCAGAATCTCTATAAATTACATCAACACAACTCCAAAGTATATTTTAATACTATTGTGTTTATAACTGTTTCTTACTAGTGTATATATGCATATAATATTAAGGTCCAACCGGCCAGTGTAAGCTTGACAATCTTTTGCAATTATTGTGTTACTTCAAGGCTTAAATGCCAGTGCACATAGCATGCTCTTAACGGCTGTTATGTATAGGGTTTTCCAGTAAGAGGTTTTATTTTGATATTAAAAAAAAACAGGTATTTTTTAAGATAAATCAATAAATGTTTATTTCATTGTAAAGAGAAAGGTATGCCATTAATATTTGAAAACAATATCAATCAAATGGCGGCAACGGTTATGGTTGCAGCACCACATTCTTTTCATGAAATTTTCTATGACCAATTTGCACATTTGCGGTTGTATGTTGTCGACAACTTCACGAATTCTATCTTTAAAGTCTTGAATCTATTGTGGAGCATTGGCATAGACCTTATCTTTCACGGTCTTCTCTCCAATTTAATAAAGTTTTGAAATTGTGCAAGTTTCATTATAAGCATCTAATTAAAGTGCGTGTGTGCTATTGTCAAGAATTACTTAAATATTATTGCTTAAACACCTTGTACCAGTACAAAAATTTAAATAGAATAATGTGTTCAGTTTTTGGGGAGCGACGTTGGAAATGGGTTAGCAGCGAGAGTGTTAAGAATTTAAACTTGGCAGACAGAGTTAAAAGCCTTAAAAGCCACAGAAGACAAAGAAAAGAGGAGCAAGAAGCTAAATGGAAGCAAATTAATATGGAAAAAAGTAATAAAAAGGAAAGAAATAAAGAAGGTCAAAACAACTACGCCTGTCAAGGAACGGAAGGTAAACAGAAAGACAAGAAAAGAACATATACTGAAACATAGTACCTACAGAAATTGCGGAAATAAGGAGGAAAAGGAGAGAACTGCTCAAGGAATATAAGTTAACGGAATTGACTAAACAATTTCCAAACTTCGAGATTGACAAAAATTGCAACTTTTGAAATGGTCAGAGTATATTTGGCAACCAGGGGACACAAATAACTAATCCTAATTGGAGATTTAAGAATTTTACTAGAAGTTAAACTGGCAAATGTAGGATTACCAAAAGGGTTGCACTTAATGGAGCTGCACAAAATATTTATGAAAGAAAGAGGATACGACGAGGAAGAAGTTAATGAAGATATAGAAAAATTAAAAAAATACCTAAGAACAATGCAAATATCTAAGCTAAATAACACAAGAATGGGATAAAAAAGAGGAGAATGTCAGTGTAGGAAGTAGGGCAAAAGGGTATCGGGAGAGACAGGCCGGAGACAGCATGTGTTGCCGCATTGAATTCCGCGAGGCCAAAACCTTCTCCTTATTGTGCGATACTTGCTATGAGCGTCGGCACCCCTCTAGTATGTTTGTAGTGTGCGATAATAGTTTTAGACAAACATACGGGATCTACAGTTTAACGTGGAATCCGAACCACACTACTAGAGAGGTTTACTAGGCAAATACTTTGATGGTTTGCCATTGCCTTGCGAAGGAGACTACCGCATCAAATATATTCGACAAATTAGATATTGCCCGCTGCCGGAAATCGAACCCGGGCTGCCTGCACAACAGACCTTGTACTAAACTATTGTGCTACGGTCGCCACACAGGCCAAATACAGCCCACCTCAAACTAGTACCACATTAGAGACAATGACTAGGACAAATTAACAGCATTAACAGCAGAGAAGAAACCCGAAAGGTGCCATGCGTTAGTTATTCTCAAGAGCCACTTGTTGAGGCGAACACCGTAAAAAAAATTGACTGTGAATGATTTAACTTGTGTACAGAATTTTTGAAACTGGATCCATTATTGAAAGGTAAATAAAAACTATAATAAAGCTTTAGATATTGTAATAAGGTTGAAAATAGTAAATGATACTCTCAAACAGACGGTTTAATTGATGTCAAAGTAGCTCATCACATTGACCAGAAATCAAGACCAGAAACAATAGGTAATTGAAGTACATAATATCAATAAAAGCACACTTATGGACATGGTGATAAATGATAAACAACATATCGCAAATAAGCAATTAACGTTTTAATATTATATAATTTTACATCTCAAATATGAAAAAACAAGCAATTGCCAAGAAAGAAAGAAAATAATCCTTACTTATATAGTGAATCAATATTCATTAACAAAAATAATATATAGTTAATTAAAATCTGAAAAATAATCAAAAATATCTATATAATAGAATTGACTTAATGCTCATTCTTGTTAAAATAATGTTGCAGGCCCAATCATACTTTTTAATTACAATTTTTTACTTACTAATTATTTATTTAAAGAAAAAAAATATAATAAAAGTACGTCTATTAAAAAAATACTATTTATAAATAAAATAAAATACTCCGTTTAAAATTAATAAATGATGTATTTTATGTAAATTTCTTTTTCATCCAGTAAGAGACACATACACGTGTTTCAGGGTATGCACCCATTATCAGTGTGCCTAGCATCTCACTGGTCGAAGAAACATTTTACATAAAATCACAGTAACTATTAAACAATTTATGTTTACTAATGTGTCGAAGGTGTCAACTTAATTTTTTATTAACCTTAATATTATTAAAAACAGTGAAAATGTACAACGCGTCGATTTATTATTTTCTCCATTTTCCCCATGCCAATGCCAATCTTCCTGTTTTTTTTACATCCGCTTACTACGTTGTAATACTACAAATTGTAATCCAGTAATAACAGCTTAATAAGCACTCGACGATCCATTCGTACTCGCCTAGCTCAGGGAATTCTGCCACATCGATTCCCGCCTCACATATATCTTTAAGGGACGGCAAATGATGATTGTTAACACGGCTAACCCTGATGGAAGCTTCGCTCTCAAAGCCGTACTAGGCGTCCGTATGGCTGGATCCTGCTTCAAAATACTAAAGCATTAATTACAACTCACTCGCCCAAAACAAGAAATTGAACATAAAATGCAGGTGAGGCCGCAACCACCACCTCGACTCTTCCTCACAGAGACAGAGATTGTCAAACAACCTTTGACACATGTGGGACCGCAGCCATCACCTTGACTCTTCCTTTCAGGGACAGAGATCGGCAAACAAATATAACACATGTGAGACCGCAGCCATCACCTCGACTCTTCCTCTCAGGGACAGAGATCGGCAAACAAACACAAAACTATTCAACTTGTTAACATGGCAGTTAACACAACTCACCTCTATCGGGCAACTCGTCAGTTTCTTCTGACTCAAAACACTCCAACAAATAATCTGTATCACAATTCAACGACCAATCTGCAGGCCATAGTCTCAACTGCTGCTTAGCAGCTTTACTGACAATATTCGTGCCAACTTTCTTGATTTCATAACGGTCACCATCAAGACAACTTAAAATCTCATAAGGACCCATAAACTCATAATCGCTCTTACTGATATGCATCTTGGAATCACGATGCATAAGCACAAAGTCTCCCTTCGAATACTTAATCGTATTTCGACGCTTACGATTTATATCACCAAAATCTGTCACAGTATCTAACTGCTGTCACACTCGAGCTCGATCAAGCTGTCGATTACAAATCGGTCTCAGATCACTTGAAATATTGTTCAACAACCCTTGTATTAATGGTGTAGAACTTTCTATACCAAGAAGGAGTTGCAGCGGTGTTGCTTTTATAGTCTTCTGCATAGTGGTATTAAGCACCAGTTAAATTTTCCACAAACTGCTCGACCATTCTGACTTCACTTTAGCTTCAATTCGAATAATATTTGTTATGGTTCTCATATATCTTTCGACCTGACCATTACCATGATGCACATCCGGTGTAATATAATGGTGCTCAATCTGCCACGATTCCAAGTATTTAGGAAACGTAGTGTTCTTAAAATTTGAACCAACGTCCATTACCATTCGTTTTGGTGTCCCAAATAAACCAATTATCACCTGGAATTGCTCTTTTGTTTCTTGAGTCGTTACAGACTTCAACGGAAGTAGTAAACAATATTTTGTCAACGCATCTACAACCACCAATATGTGCTTGTAACCATCTACTGTAATAGGCAACGGACCAAGACAATCCGCTTGGAGAGTATCGAACGGCTGAGAAGGTTTTTCCATGAGGTAAATAAAACCTTGCAAGGGCCCTGTCTTTGTTTTCTTCACAGCACACACCAGACAATGACCAACATAATTCTTCGAAATAACCAAAAATGTTCAGTTATCGAAAAAAATCGTCTTATCTGTCCCAACATGACATTGCTCATCATGAAAAATTCTGAGAAGTCCTAGTCGACTTTGACGAGGCACAAACCATTGGTAACCGACAGTACCATTCGCGTTGTTACGTTTATGATACAAAAGTCCGTCTTTTTCCTCATATTGATTACACTCCAAAGTTCCATCGCGTAAGGACTTCAACATACCCTGAACTTTAGCACTCCCTTTCTGCTCGATGTAAAGCCAATTCTTGTTGGTAACACGTCGCTCGACAGGGTTGCGACTTAGATAATCCACATGAGGTAAGGCACTACCTTTTCTGTACACGATATCAAAATGAAAGTCTTGCATATAAATCCACCATCTTGCAACACGTGGAGCAATGTCTTTTTTTAAAGCAGTGGACTTCACAGCATTACAAACTGTTACCAGAGTAAATTTAATGCCCAGGAGGTAAATTCGAAAGTGTTTGAACGAATTCACAATCGCCAAAGTTTCCAACTCATAAGAGTGATATTTCGACTCGTCACATGTCGTTCTCCAACTGAAGTAGGCCACGACACGTTTTTCACCCTCATGGTACTGCATTAGAATGGCGCCATAGCCCAGACTACTTGCATCCGTATGCAGTTCTGTTCGCAATTCTGGATTATAAATTGCAAGAAGCGGTCTTGACGTCAAGTGAGAAATGACGTAATCACTAGCTGCACTTTGTTCTTCTCCCCAAATAAACACTTTATCTTTCTTTGTAAGTTTCGTAATACTGGCAGTACGAAATGCAAACTCCGAAATAAACTTAATGAAAATATCCTGCTAATCTCATAAACTGACGAACTTGTTTGACATTCGTGGGAACTGGTGAATTTATCAACGCATCAATCTTCCTTTTCCCTGGTCGGATTCCTTCTGCTGAGATTTCTCGTCCCAAATATTCAATCAATGTTTGAAGAAATCGGCAATTATTAATGTTGAGAGAAAACCCGGCTAATTCCAGTGCATCAAGCACTTGGCAAAGAAAATCTAGACTTTTCTCCGGAGTCTCAGAGGGGATTAGAATGTCATCAATGTAAACTACCGCAATCTTGTTCTTTAAACTTCCAAGAGCATCATTAATTGCTCGCTGAAACACAGCTGGCGCATTTGCCAAACCAATCGGCATTTTCAAGTACTCGTACTGTCCTTCAGGCGTCACAAAACTTGTCTCGCAGATAGACTCTTCACATACTGGGATCTGATGAAACCCCGATGCCATATCGAGAGACGTAAAATATTTACCTTTTCCTAGCCGATCTAACTGGTCATCAATCAGTGGTAAAGGGTACCTCAATTTAACCGTATGACTGTTCAATTCACGAAAATCGACGCACATGCACTTGCAAACGGAGAGTCGCTTTCTCTTATGATGTTGTTCTTAAGTAAATCTACTATAATCTCACGTACAGCAGCTTTCTCAATTGCAGCTAACAGCCTTTGTAAAGCAATTCAAAACCGTATGTCCTCGTTTTCCACAAAAAGTACAATTCGCTTCCCCAGAAGAAGTTCCCACACCTGATGAAGCAGCAGTTTGTTGTCTGGTGTCTCTGTAAAACGTACTAGGACTTGACTCCGGTGGTCTTCTCGCTTTACTACAATTTGCACAAATGTGTCCTATCTTGCCACAACCAAAACATTTAGGTGCTGAACGTTGCTGTTCTTCACAGCTTGGATATAAACGCTTACGTGAAATTAAGTTCGAATTATCACGTTCAGTGAAAAACAAACCAGCAAATTCAGGTGCAACCCTTTTTATAAACGTAGTTAAATGCATCAACAACTCCGATACAGTTTTACAGTTACGATTGACAGCTGAATTACGCACATCAATTTCAAATATGCCATGAACTACCAGCTCAACCACATCAGCTTCACTCCAAGATGCACGTAAATTTTTCAATAGCAAAACTTTTTTGTGTGCATACATTTCGTACGTGTTGAAACGTGTGCTATTTAATGCAGCGGCTTTTTCCAACAACATCCAACTTCTATCGTCGGGCGACCATAATTCGTACCAACGTTTAGCGTTACGCATTAGAAACAACAAGAACTTGTAAATCAGACCACTTAAATTCGTTCTTGATCTTCTCCACATAACCAATCTATTTTGTAGCATCATCACTTTTCGGTTTGAACAATGGCAGATCCACCTGTTCGGGAGCCGTTCTAGAGTTTTGCAATGCTCGCACTAAATCAACTAACACAGATTGCTGTGCGTCCGCCATTTTTACTGTTCTTACAACACAAATGTACCACAGTCAGGTTTAAACACACCACGGGTCACCGGCACTTGAGCGTATCCCACTTCTGATATTAGAAGCAGTGAAAATGTACAACGCGTCGATTCATTATTTTCTCTATTTTCCCCATGTCAATGTCAATCTTCCTGTTTTTTTTACATCCGCCTACTACGTTGTAATAATACAAATTGTAATCCAGTAATAACAGTTTAATAAGCACTTGACAATTCATTCGTACTCGCCTAGTTCAGGGAATTCTGCCATATCGATTCCCGCCTCACATATATCTTTAAGGGACGGCAAATAATGATTGCTAACAATATTATGTTTGTGCTTTATTTATTTAAAAAAAAAAAAAAAATTGCCTGCACAAAAGACACAAGTTTTTTACTTCAAATTAGCTTTTGAACAATAACGTAACTTTTTTTGTATTCAATATTTTCTACACAAAAATTACAACAAAAATGAATATTGTCAGGCAAAATTTGAAATTTTAAAAATTGATTTTTTTTTAATTCGGAAATTCAGTTTCTTTATTGTTTTATGAAGTTATTTGACATATGTTTTTTTATGATTTTCTAGGTAGTGACAACATTGTATAACAAAAAAACTTATTTCATAAGTTTGACAAAAATATTTTTGCAGTTTGTTGTTTTCGCGCTTCTGTTACTGTTTAGATTCAATCTATCGGCGCCAAAATTTTAAGCCTTACTCCAATATCATAGTATTAGATACGCCAAAAAATTACACATAGTAAAATTAAATTAGTATTTGTTCAAACTTATCTTGTTTACATTCATCTACTTAAATTATATAACTCAACTTGAAAATAGCGTACGGCATTGTTACAATTTTTGTTTCTTCTTTATATCATCATTATTTATATTAACATTCATGTTCATTTTTGTTAATTATGTTGATATTGTATGGTAAGTCTTTTTTTTCTGTTTTCGCTATTATTGCCACTCAGAACACATTCTTGCTTTGCTTTATTTCAAATTTTCTCAATTCTTCATTATTTGTTCTAACATTTTTTTTTGTTTTTTTATACATGGTTTTTAATAATTCTGTAGTTTTTTTTGTTTGTTGTTTTTGGAGTATTTTCCATAAGAAGATATTTTCTTACCTGGTTAAATGTCTTCTCTAAGTCAATGAAGCAGATATGATTTTTTTAATATAAAAGTTTCTTGCTTATTTGCCTTAATATAAAAATAAAGTCTTGAATGATTCTGAAGCTTTTCTCTTCAATCTTGTTTTTTTTCTATAATTCTTGCTATAATTTTTTTTATCGATCAGCAGCGTAACAGCTGCTGATCGATATTCTCTTATAATTATTAACGTATCTTTTATCTCATTTCTTGTATATGGTTAGTATTATTCTTATGTTTTATTCAGCCGGTATTTAAGTACTATTATTTTTATTATTAGCTGTCATTTAATAGTTCTGTTAGTTTTTTTCTTTCATTCTTACCCATATATTTTATCATTTCCAGAGTGTCATCTATGCTTGGCAATTTTCTTAATTTCAGTGTTTTATAGCTTCTGTCACTTTCTCTTTCTTTATTTTCTCTATTTTTTGCATTTTCTTCTTCTTCTTTTCCTTAGCTTAAGTTTTCTGCTTCTGTCAATTCTTTGACATATTGTCTTCATTTTTTTATTATTTTATTTTTTTTATGATTATATTTTCTTTTTTGTCTGTATGAACATTCATATCATTATTTTTTCTTTTCATCTGTTTTGGTGTTTGATTAGTTTTCCAACATCTTTTTACCGAATTGATTTTCATGATTCTTTTGTAGCATTCCGGACTTTTTTTATTTACTTTTTTTGTTTAATTTTGTACTTTTTATAGTCTTTCTATTTTTGTGTTTATGTACTTTTTTAATTTTTTTTTCTTCTTTAGTTTTTAATTTTATTTCATTTGTTTTGCTGTGTTTATTATAATGTTTTTAAACGTTTCTCATTTTTTTTTTTTAATTGCGGTGTTTTTCTTATTTTATTATATTTTATCTTTAACATTTTTTTGGATTCTATCTCTGTACTGTTTTTCTAAGATTGTAGCTTTTTATTACCTTTTTTACCAGTTTCTACTCTTGTCTCTTTTTTCCGTCTATTTTTTTTACGTTCAATAGCTTCATTATCTGCCGCTTACGACATTTTCACATTTAAAACTTTTTTTTTTCATTTTTGTTTGCTTACTATAACGTAGTCTAGTATTGATTTTTTGTTTCTAGTATGTTCTTCTGTCGTGAGTTTATGTAGCATCTTATGTTCAAATTTTGTGTTTGTTATTATAATGTTATTTTTTATGCTCAGTTCTATAATTCTTTTTCCGTTGTTATTTCTGGCTTTTTTTCCTTCATTTTTCCATATATTCTTTGTTTCTGCGTTTTGATTTTCTTTTCGTCTTTCATCATTATTACATTTTCTAGTTTTTTATCTTGCATTTTCTTCTTTTCTTGCATCTTTGTTTACTTTGTATGCTGTTATTATAATCTATGTTTTATTTCCAAATAACTTCATTTATGTGTTTTTTATTCTACCTGACCTTATTGTTAGACTAACTACTCTGCTCTTTCTTTTTTATATATATGATCAGAACATCCGGTACCTTCTACGTATTTTTTTTATATGTTTGTGTGATTCTTAGTATTTCTATTTTATGTTTTATCATTTCTTACATCAATTCTTCTTTTTTTGTTTTTTATGTTTTTATGTGACAATTCTTATTTTTTATGTTTTTTATTTATGTTCTTTATTATTGCTTTTTTTAGTTTTTTGGCTCTAAGGTTGTTTTGCTTAGTTTTACTTGTTTTTCATCCCATTTATCCCATTTATTGTCAGTTTTTTTTATCCTACTTTCGTTTTTTTTTTTTTTCATTTTCTTTTTCTACTTTTGTTATACAACAAAAGAGACTTAACATAGTTAAGTTGGAACATCATTGACATTTTTTTATAAAACTATGAATAATTATTAACAATTTTAGAACATAATTAGCAACATTTTTGTAAAACATATTACATTACAAAAATGTTTAATTTTATGCGCAACGTATACGACTTCAGTTCATATGTACACGGCTGAGCCGACTCTGCGCGAGTCGACACGACGCATAGTAAGTGGGAGACCGAAGTCACAACCACTTTACTCCCTGCTAAGCAGGCGGCCATAGTTGTATTAATTACTGGCCGTGCATGGGCAGCCATTTTGTCTGGGGGACTGAAAACAAGTTTGTGAGTGTTGTGTGGGCGAGCTGGTGCTATCACAGTATTAGGAGAGCATAGTAAATGACAAGCAGATTACTAAAGTAACAGGAATGAACGTGTTTTGCTTGAATATAGGTAAGCGCTTATTGCACAACTTTATACAATGTTGGTTAGGTTTACATAAATGAAAATTATGTATTGACTTGTTCTTGCTTGATTATACGTTTATGATTTATTAATTATTTTAGTGGTTTTAATTGTATTAACTATAATAATATAAAATTGTTTGTTGCAAAGTTTATTGACCCCTCACATAACAAGTATGTATTAAATGCATGCTTAGCCTTAATTTACAAAATATCACAAAAGTTAATTCCACGATAGTTCGGACAATCGGCTCTACATCTATATAATTTTGTACACATGTTTGGGGGTACGAAAATATGACAATTCCTAAAATTTTAAATAGCCAAAAAATTAGTAAATTGCAGAAAATCAGAGAAAAATTGGTGTACCCAGCCTTTTCCTTTTAGCCCAACCAAATGTTTATATTTAAAAAATTAGATCACAAACACTTGCCGGGAACTAAATTTAAATTTTGTAGGCGTGTGGTTTGGATTAGTATTTTTAAATATAAATATAAATATTTGGTTGGGCTAAAAGGAAACTCCTCGTCCACACGCCCGAGTATTTGTTATTCAATTTCTTGATCACAAACACTAAGGTGAGTGGATAGAAATTATCTTTAAATTTTTGCGAGCGTGTGGTTTTGATTGATGTTCTTAATTTTTTAACTTTAATTATTTTTAAATGTTAATAATTTTTTGAAATATTTTTTATTGATTTTTACATGTTTTGGAATTAATTTAATTAAATTTATTTGTTAATTTGACACTTAAAATACGGTTTTCTATTTATATATAATAAAACATTTTAAAAAACAGATTCAGTAAAATAAAATAATTGACGCATCAAACGTTCATTCACCCAACCACCACACCAAGCGCAGACATCAAATATTAATCAATTTAAAATATATTTTCCATTTAACGACCAATGCAGTAATTTTGACAACATTTTTTTTTAACTGACATACAAATAATTCATTGCACTATTTATAATCTTATTTTGATGATAATAATAAGAATAAACATTTTTTACACTTTTCTTTTTAATTTTGATTTGCACTTCTGCTTTTTTTTATTAGTTCAATATAAATTACTTTTTTGTAATTTTTAAGTTTGTTTTTACTACTTAATGTCTCCATTTTGTCTGTAAAGTTTTCTATTTTTTCACTTATTTTCTTCACTTTTTTTATTTTTTTAGTTACTTTTCTTTATCTACTATACGTATTTGATGTGACTAATGACTAAGAATTATTAGTCATTAGTTAGTAAAGAACAATTACTGATTTGTTAGTTACTAATCAAAATTTATAGTTTGCTGAACTATTTTAAGAAAATCAAAAATTTATGAAACATTAAAAAACACTAAAAAGTTTAACAAAAATTTAATAACAATTAAAAACATTTAATAAAATTAAAAAAAAATATGTTAAGTTAATAAAAAGAAATTTTTAAGAAAATTAAAAAAAAAATCTTAAGAAAAAAAAAGGAAATTTGAGAAATGTTTAAAATATTTTTTTGGAAAAAAAACTTAATATAAGAAAACTTAAAAAAATTAAGAAAAATTTAAATAATAAAAAAATGTATATATTAAAAAAAATAATAAAATTAATAAAAATTTAAAGAAATTTAAGAAAATCTAAAAAACTATCTGAGGTTATTCACAATTAGGCCAAGGGAGTCTTGGATGTGTAAAACAAAGTACATTGACATTGGGGACTTGACATTTGTAGTAGGTACGTTGCCAGAGAAAACCAAAGAATTTCAAAAAATGAAAGTAAGTAATTAACTTCTTAACTTGCTTAACAATTATTTCAATGAAAGGTCAATATTATTTGATAATAAAGAAATAAAAGTCAACTGCGGTATACCACAAGGTTCAGTTCTAGGCCCGGTTCTTTAGAACATTTTATACAAACAGTTACTAAGAATAAAAACCACAAAAAAGTAGAAATCCTTTGCGGGCAATACTGCGATTGTCAAACACGGAAAAACAAAAAACAATATTGAGGACAAAGCACAAACCTTGAGTTTGAACTGCTCAATGAAAAAGCAGAATTGGACATTGATGCTCAAGAGGTAATAATTGCCTTAAAACCAAGCATCCAATACCTCTAGTCATCTTTAGCAGGAACAACAACAAGAGAGAACACCTGGAAAGAGCAAATGCAAAGCAAGAAAAAGCGCTCATCGCATTGACAGGGCTAATGCCCAACCTAAACGGTCCCAGATCTAGCAAAAGGAGACTACAGTGCTTGGTGGAAGCAATCTAGGAGAAGAGAAAACTATAAATTCTTACCAGAATCTAAAGAAGAGCTAGACTAAGTGTAGATACCGTACTATCTCCCTGGAAGCGGTGCAGGTAATTGCAGTGGCAATACCCATTGACACCCTCAAGAAAACTTACAAAATACGGAAAAACAACAGCAAAATTAAAAACAAATTTGTAGAAAAATGAGCAAATAAATAGGCGGTAAGGCTAGCTCTACTAAAGCACTGATAAGAAACCTAAAACAAAGACCACGGGAAAATAAACTACTATGAGGTAGTAGTAGTAAAGTTTGGAGAAGCATGGATGATTTGGTATTTACTTCCAAAGACTTGAAATTAGAAAAAGTGATTTATGCCAGCACTGTGGGGAGATAGACACGGGCACGCATGCCGTAACAAAATGCACCCACCCACATTAGAGACAAAATTGAAAAAAAAGTCAAAAAAAAAATATTTAAGAGCAACATGGTTGAAACAATGCTATTTCGAAAACTAATACTTGTGGAGCCAAATTGATAAAATGATCTCACGCATTACTAAAAAGAGAAGCATTTGGCGTTTGATGTCTTAGGATTATGTGTTAACATCATATTTGGCATTGAAGTCTTATGGGTAACAGCTGTTGAGAATATGTGTTGTGCATTGGGATTTGAAGTTGAACTAGGAGCAGAAATACCTGTACATTTTTTTCAAACCCGTCCCTGAGTCGGCCTTTTTTTGATATTTTGCGGTAGGGTCCAACATTTTTGGTTTCGCTACTGCGTTACTGCAAGTAGTTAAATAGTTTAAAATATTATAGGACAGATCTGATACGTTTTTTTCAAATAGTACACTGTTTAACAGTTTTAGTAACTTTTTGACAGATATAAAAAAGTTTTTGACAACATATTAAATTGCTGTAAACTGTTTTTGTATCGTTTTGACAGTTTTAGTAACAATTTAGAATACATTTTGTCAGATTTAGCAAGATGCTTCCAACTTATTACATAGCTAAAAATTGTTTGACAGTTTTAGTAACTTTTGACAGATGTAGTAAACTGTTTAGTAAGTTTTTGACAAATGTGATTACTTTTTGACAATATTTTTGGCAGTATAGATAATTATTTGACAGGTCTGCTATATTTTTGACAACATAAATTATTATTGTAAATTTTTTGACAGGTAATTTTTTTAAAGTTTTTGTTACTGTTTGGCAGATGTAGTAACATTTTTGACAATAAAATTTGATATATCAGACAAATGATACGCATTTTATTATTTTTTGATAAACGTAGTTGGTAGTTCAGAATGAAATTTGGTTGATTTGGTTCAGGTTTACCATTCTATAAGATTTTTGAGAAACCTTTCTTAATATTTTGCGGTCCGTTACTGATTTGTTGCAATAACTGTGAAAGATTTTCAGCTTACACTGGCTGGTTAAGACTTGGGATTGTTTGCAGGGCACATTACGTGAGCAGGAACGATAAAGGGTTGTGACGTCTTGATGCAAAAGAAATAAAATAGACCGGAATAACTCAGTGGGGCAAAAGTAACTTGAAATTGAAAGAAGAAAAAAATTTTGTTAACTTTTTTGCAGTAAAATGATGCAGTCGTATAATTTGACGGCAATGGTCGTTTTTGAAATGAGTTAGTGTTAATTAATATATATAGCATACGCACGGTGTGGTGGATGGGTGAATTAGCGTGTGTTGCTTCAGTTATATAAACACTTGATTAAAACCATCGCGTGTTTTACTATATAACATTTCTTTAAATTCAAAATAACTATTTAAAGTTGTCTGATAATAATGTAATAGAATCATCAAACTGACTAGGACTAGATAAAATATGACTATTACAATTAACAAAATGCCTATTAAAATTACAGGCTATTATATCACAGTTAGTATTTGGTTTAATATTACCAAATGATTAATTGATTTCCCTTCCCACATTGCAAAAGGTTTATTTCCTGTTGAATAAAATTATTATTTACCTTAATTTGAGCTTGTTTGATAGTTTCCCTGTGAAGGAATTGTTAATAATTGTAAGCTTAGTATCATTTGAATAACGACAAACCTCATTCATTAATAAAAGATTTTCTTTTATTGATTTTTTTTTTTTTCTCTAACAATACTTATTTTTTGCAAGAAGGTTGTATTGAAAGCATTCTGATATTTAATTTCAGCCTATTTGTAATTAATCAGGAATGTTTTGTTGTTGTGGACTACAAGTGCAGCACGGTTTGGCAGACATAATTAAATAATTACTAATTAAGTATTAATGTTGTCCAAAAAGTCGTTTTTTATTTCCATTGACTATTTTTTTACTCTTGAGAAGCACTCGCTTATATTTACTCTCAAGTGGAGCGAACATCTTTAGTATATGCCGAAGCGAGTATTGCGGATTATTATATCTGCTTGTGTAACATCCTTGAAACTAAAATACCGCTTATTCTGGAAATTGTAGCTTCATGTCATTTTACCCTTAGTTACTTTTAGAAATCGTAATTAAATACACACCCTCCCACAGTCGCTACTACTTGGAATCTTGGAACTGTAAATAAACCAGTACGCAAGCAATGCATTACCATATCTTAATTAATTGTTTACACTTTACTCAAAAATATTTAAATAGAAGATTCTAACTTAATCAAAGCAGAGTCGCAATGAAAATAAAATAACTGTTTTATTATTAATTTTCTTACCTATAACGCCGCTGCCTAGGACGGAATTTATAAAGTTGAAACTGGCCCACGGGAGACTCGAAGTCTTTTCTGCTTCTTCGCTCTGGAAATAAACAAAACAAATTAGATCTAACTACAAGTCAATTTAATTGATAATTATGTTTCCAGCATGTTAATTGAATTGTTTTTATTAACAAACGTTGATTACTGTGTACATTTGAGACTGACATTTACATTTAAATCCGTTAATAAAATTCCCTTTCAATTAATTATTGACAGTTTACATTTCTGCTATTAGACTTATGTTTGTATTAAATTTGATTGTTTGCGTGTATGTATTAGAACCTCATCAATAATTTAACTAATTTAAATTTAATTACATTCAAACAGTGTATGCTATATAACTTTCAATTTTAGTCAAGTTTTTGTTGTTTATAACATAATCCACTCTTGACATATAATACAACACCTAACACAGTTAGGGATCAAATTTATAGCGGACCTTTAAGCTGCTCTCGCCGTAGGGACGGAAAAATCAACACGTGGCTTTAAATGGAAGCTTGTGTAGAATTGGCGGCTAAACACAGTAGTATTTGAGGGTGCAGATTGGAATATCACACTAAGTTTCTATTTTCATGTGGATTGCGTCACACTAGCAGGTCAAATCGTAAATAATGGATAAATGTTTGATACGAATCGTTTTATTCTTGAAATTTATGGGGTTTACAACTTTGTTTTATCCCGTGGGCTTTAATTTTTTTTTATAAAATATGCAACATACTGCTACGTGAAAGTGCTTTGGTTTGAGATTTATGACTGTTTTCTTTATATGTATATTCACAAACAAGGCGAAGTAAGTTTTTCTATTACTGCATTATGATATATTTTCCCAAATTCAATCTGATTTTCAATTTTATAAAATCAGTTAAATAAATGTTTCTGTGTGTGTACTCTGCCAATGATAGAAGCGTATAACTCTGTGATGTGTATTCGCAATTTCATTAACAAGTATCAAAGAGCTTTGTTTTAACCATTAAATGAGCGACTGCGTCCAGTATATGCTATTAAACAAGAATTCAATAATGTTTCATACATCGACCAGAATGTGATTTTGCATTATTCGCAACTGCCAAATTGAATATGGCGTATATGTACTACAATAATAATTAAACCTTGTTAGTGGACAATAGAAATACACACTCAGATGCAAAAAAACCGGGTCATTGGGTAATTTTTTCAAAAAAAACTGGTAATTTTTTTTAATAAAACTTTTAGTGTTTTACAATCAAAGGGACCATCAGGATGTAGAAAAAAAACATAAGCAAAAACGATATACGTATACACGAAGATTAATAATGAAAATTTCAGTTGAATAAGACTTCAATACATTGCATTTCTTGAGCCCTAACTATTGCCTGCATACGGCGTCTCATGTCACTAATGAGCTCACAAATATCATTTTTTGGAATATTTTGCCATTCTTCCTGAAGTGTCATACGAAACTTGTTTATTGTGGTTTGTGCAACTGCACGTTTTCTAACACGCCTGCCCAGCATGTCTCAAACATGTTCTATAGGATTTCCATCTGGGATACATGCAGGCCAGTTCAAATTTCTTATTTCAACTGCAATCAACTATTCTGAGACGAAACTTGCAGAATGCGGTCTTGCGTTATCTTGCATCAGAATAAAGCCATTGCCAATAAATGAAGCAAATAGAACTACGTAATTTTCAAAAATCTCCTCAATATACCGCTGTGCAGTCAACGATATTTCTGCCCATACCATCAGGAAACCTCCACCATAGTTTAGCCGGGGCTTAAAGGTGCACTCCGCAAATTGTTTTTTAGGTTGTCTTCATACTCGTTCTCTTCCATCTGGCAAATGTAGGCAGAATCTAGATTTGTCAATAAACTGTACAATCCTCTATTCTGCCAATATCCAATTCAAATGTTTGCGAGAAAATTGGAGTCTGGCTACTTGGTGACTTGGGAGTAATTTTGTTTCAGCTGCTGGCCTACAAAATTTTAAGCCAGTTTTTTGCAAGCTTCTACAAACTGTCCTCACATTTACAGCTGTACCACGAATCTCACGGAATTAGTTTCTGGTCTTTACTGAAGTCACATGGCGATTTCGTACAGTAGTATGAACGATAAATCGGTCATTGATTGCACTCGTTTTTTGTTTTCTGCCAGATTCCGTCTTTCGAGTATTTCTGTCGGTCTCCCTAAACCTTTCAAGTGCTTTTTGGAAGGTAGAAAGACTGACATGAAGGAATCTGGACACATACCGCTGGCTTCTTTCATCTGCTACAAGAGCAACAGTTTTTGCACAATCTTCATCACTTAGAACCATCATTAACACACCAATCTGCTCTGAGAAAAACAGTTAATCGAAAACAAACAAGTGTACCTAGTAGCCACCTTGATCCTCTGTGCATAATGTCGAATGAGCAATAGGTGCTTATTAATGTTCATTAAATAAACTACTATACAGGGTTAATCAAAATTACCAAAATACCTAAATAATTTTCTAACAAATTTTTTTTTGTCTTAAGGCCAATCATTAAGTGCTTTTTCTTCTCGTGGCGCATCTTCATTACTGAAAGTTTGCGACCACTTCTTTGAATGACTTCCCATCTGCAGCTTTTCTAAAAAGTTCTTCTACTGTAAGTCCCGTCCAATTTTGAATGTTTCTTAGCCACGTTTCCTTCTACCAATTGTTCTTTTTAACAAATGGGATCCTAAGCATGCGACAGACCCACATTTCGAATATTTCAATTCTTTGCATATCTCTTAAGTGCTACAAACAATAAATTCTCGCTCTCGATACTTAATAAACTGATTAATGCCGTAATCGTTATCAACTTTCTGACTCAAAACAAAACCTCGGTGGTCCCCCAGCTCCCTTATAGTCCCGATTTGGCTTCGTGTGACTTTTTTTTGTTTACCCGACTAAAAGCATTGGGGGTCCGTGGGAAACATCCAAAAGCATGTTACAAGATTATTAAAAGACATTTCTGTCAAGGAGTTTCAGGGTGCCTTCCAGCCGTAGCAGATACGTCTCCGAAAGTGTACTGATGCAGGGGGAGAATAATTTAAAGAATGTTAAGCGTTTGTAACAGTACGATCAATAAATCTATTTTTTTATAAAAAATGCGCATTACTTGCACATTGTAGTTAGATAGGTAGAGTACGTGGTTATTGCCAGTTTTGTACTGCTCTTGGCTTTTTCTATTTTTAGTTACAAGTAGCCATATTGGAGATGATTTTTTAGTAAACAATTTATTTTACTAATCTTGCATGCACAATCTTCGGGGTGTTCTTTGAAGTATAATTGGCTAATCTGCAAACTTTCTTAACGTTTTTGGAAAAAAAAAATATTTTGCCTTTAGAAAAAATCAGATTTGGTTTGCCTTGTTGTCTAAGAGCTTGAGCGATATTCATCTTCTCATTTTTTGAACGATTGTAGACTAGTCTACATTAAAATTTTGAGGCGTGCAAGGTTTAAACACGGCAAGTAACAACAAAAAAGATACTTAAACCACAAAAGTGTTTAGTAGTACGGTTTTATGTTGATTTTTGTTACTCATGACTTTTATCAAAATGTTCTTAGGCAACCTTAACCTGAATTAATGTCTAACCAATTCTAGTTTGGGTATAAAAATGGGAATTTAGATATAGTTAGTATTTTGACCGGCGGGAATTGTAACCAGTTATCTTTTGAAATTCGTAATGGGGCGGTCATCATACGAGCAAAGGAGCAACTAAGTAAGTAAACTTATGGTTTAAAGTTTCTTGATGTTGGAGTTTTTTTTTCTGTATCTTGATGTTGAATTTGCAAATATGTACTTTGTTAGTTATAATCGTACAGCGTTTGTCATTCTTAAATATATTATTTTGTACGTTTACACAAAGCATGTCCTGGAAAGAGAACGGTTTGTTATTTATGTTTCAACAGTGATTATGCAGTAATGCCTCGGTTACCTGTAGGTCCCAATAGTTGTTTAATGGAGTTCTGTTGCTGGTCAGCGTCGTCAAAAAATTGTTGTCTGTAGCGGTCGCTTGTCTTTCTAGTCTATGTGTCTGTTTTTTTTTTTAGTTTTTTTGATTGCTTGGTAATAGATTTTTCTTTTTGAGACTATGGATTAGATTAAAAAGCTTTTAACAAAAATTGAATCTATATGGGAACGGGAAAAGCACTGTGTAATTGACAAAAGTTTTGCGTTGCTTACTTGCGTACAAATTTTCCTTAACTTCCCAAGATAGAGTTTTTGGTTTTGACTAGCGGGTAGGTAATGTGGTGGTGATGATGTTCATGTGATTGCAAGTTTGGTTTTGGACCATTATTGTTTAGGGATGGAAGTAATTTGTATTATAAATTGTTCTGAGTTGAGAATACTAAAAATTTGGATTATGTGAGATCTAAAGTCTAAACACTTACGGTGCAGGCGGTGGTGGTTTTAACGGTATTTTGGTTTGAGTATACGTTGCATAGTTTCGGAAGCGTTTGGTTTTTTTGCGAGGCTTGTTCTTAAGTTACTTTGTCAGATTAAACTTCTTTGCTATATTGTGCAAATATTTTTAGAATACTTTGCCTAATTTGGTTTTTGTCAGTGATAGTGATTTTGCTTAGTTGATTCATTCATTCATTCATTCAACTGGCTCAAGCTTAACGGTAAGATTTTTCTTGGTTCATTTTTTTGTGTTATCTACCGGGCGTTGTAGTTTGATGGTTACATATACATATTGTTCTAGTATCTTCATTTTTTATTTTGCCCGAGAGAAAGGCACCTTGACATATCTTTTCTTGTGTCACGTTTGTTTTTTGATGAAAGCGGTTTTTATCAGTTTTGTCATTTTTAGAATTGGGATGCTGATTTTTGCGACTTATGGTACTTATTGGTTCTGGGTTGCAAATGACTTTGTCAAACTTCACTGAGGAGATATAGGGTTTATCCAGCATACAGGGTCCATTATGAAAGTAATGCGCATGATTTTATTGTGGCGCGACTATCCATCCCAGTCCGGTAAAACCGGTGAAGAAATGTGGTGGGGCATCTTCTCTTCCAACGCAGCCAGTCGCCAATTCGTTCAAACTGTCTGAGCGGAAAAAAACGTGTCTTTGAATCCTGAATGTACGACCCAGAATCAAAAAGGCAAAGCATCGCGTGGCACATAAAATTATCCTCTTGCCACAAGAAAGCGCAAATGAGCAAGTCTCGTATCAAAACGATGTTCATTATCTTCTTTGACGTCTGAGAAATTGTTCATTTTGAGTTTGTACTACAAAGAGAAACTATCAACTCAGCCATTTACCTCGAGGTGCTCAAAAGATTGAAACGCAGGATTGCGCGCGTGAGGGCTGGCATCAAAGACACGGTCAAGCTTGACAATGCCCTCAGTTACACGGTTTTTATCGTTAACAACTGAAGAAGGAGCTGAAAGAAAGAATTGGGAGTAACATCCAAAAGCATGTTACAAGATTATTAAAAGACATTTTTGTTAAAAAGTTTCAGGGTGCTTTCTAGACATGGCAGGCACGTCTCCGAAAGTGTATTGACGCAGAGAAAGAGTATTTTGAAGAATTATAAGCGTTTGTATACCAGCACGATCAATATATCTATTATTTTTAGAAAATGCTCATTACTTTCATAATAAACCTTATATATTTCTGCACATGTTCAACTGCTGCGGTGAATTTGTATGTAATGTTATAACTTGATTTTGTGGAATCAGTTGGTTGACCACCAAGTGTAGATACTCTCTTACGTACCAATATAAGTTTGTTTTGCAGATACGGGCAATATAACTTGGTCAACTTGCTACAGGCTTGTTCAAGGCTTTTAGCCAAAAGTTTGTTGGTTGTTATGCAAAATTGTACGACGTCTTTGTAAACCAGTTTGTGGTTTCTTGCATGCATGATATTGTAGCCATCTATATGATTTGGTAAATGGCTATCGTTAAAAATTGTTGCTTTGAGATAGTCGCAGTACACTAAAGATGGTTTTATAGTACAAAGAATGTCAATATCGTATCTTTTAAAGTCAGGCATATATTTTACCAATAATTGTTCTTACATTTCTTCGCGGCATTTCTGTTGCTTTTTTTTTACTTTTTTTGAGGTATTGTATTGGAGTACTTGAAGTCACCTCGCCATTTTATGCCCCACGTTGGGCCCAGTTAAAACTGGCGCACTTTTTGGAGTTTGAAATGAGGCGGCCGTTATATTGTTTTATCTGTGACATAACTTGCTTAATACGTTTGGTTTATGTTAAACGACGTGATGCAGCGTTGAACCAGGAACAGTGGCTTGTGATTTTGTCGCTGCTTTGGGATTGACTGAGAATCTGGGAAAAAAATAATACAAATTGTTTTTTTTTTTAGAAAAACCTTTAAGGGGGAGAATTATTGCGCTATTATAAGGGTTTACAGCATCCAACTCAGCAAAAAAACGCCTGAATATAATTGAATAAAATTTTCACACATTGTAGACGAAAGTCCAATCTGTGTCCTCAAACTTGTAGAAATTTGGTGCAATAAGTCGTTTCCTTGCAATTAATTTTTAAAAAGTGACGTTTTTAATTAGTTTTTTGTTATTTTTTTACTCTTTAAATATAACTTCAAATCTTTATCTAAAAACATGAAGACATAGAATATTGTATGTAGTTCAACATATAAAAAAAGTAATGACTAAAATCTTATCGTTTGGATATTGAGTTGGTTGGCGTTTTGTCCTATAAGAACTAATTTTAATTTAAAAACCGGCGCTGTACGTGTTAATATTTTTCTAGAGAGAAAAGTTTACTGATATTCTCGTAGATGTGATAGGATTTAATATTTTTCCATAACAATACTACTAGTGGCACCACAACAGGACGGGGCGACTAACTCGGCAATTCTCTAGCGTTAAAAAATTATTTTAATCTTGTAGGGTTTCAATTTGAGTTTTGCTAATAGTTCACACAGCGTTCAACGTATGCACGCACTCAGAATGCTTTACACCCATTCAGCGTGTTTTTTAACTGCTATAAATTCCCGGCTTAATCAAGAAATAATGAACTTATGAGAAGGATATTTTATTATTTTTTAGTATAATCTCCTTTAACCATAAAAAAAAGTCGTCATTTGTTAAAATGACAATTCATATTGTTAGCTAGCAATATTTATTTTTATTTATTTATGGCGGTTACCTCGTAAGTCTAGTTAAAGTCGTTAGTAATCAGGTAGCGGAATTAAAGCGGCTGCGGTTGTAAAAATTCCAGTTCAATTACCTACTCTGTATCCAGTTATAATACTTTTTCTATGATATTCAGTGATTGGGAAAAAAAGAAGCGCAGGTCGCTTCACAAATGTATGAGTTTCTTGGCTGAATTGTAGTCGACGTGTGTCGATGTTGTTCTACTCCCGCTAGTTTGGTATTAAACGGTGGCTTTGATTGGTTGATGAGCAAAATAGTAACAATTTTTTTTATAAGAAGTGGTACAGTGGGAAGCGTTGTGATTGGCGGTGTGTGTTGCCGCTTGATTACTGTAATACTTCTCCTCCCATAGCTTTTGGTTTTGTATTATTGGGTGAAATGGGTTTTGAGGCATTATTGTTCAGTATTAGTTTTAGTGCCGCGGAGCTTGGAAAAATTGAACAATTGCAACACGGGTTCAAAACTATCTTTATGATCCTTGCGGCGGTTTCAGGAGTACCTTGGTTTAGGGTGAAACACGTTCTGAGAGTCCAAGATTTTTTGCTCAGTTCCCGAATACATGGCATTGTATTATGGTAGTGCTCGGGTTCCGCTAGTAGAGGCGGTTAGTGGTGGCTGTCTTTTTGAAATTGCTTATCTTCGTATGTTACGTCGGCAAACTTCTTGTGTCATGTTGTGCAGGCATTGTCGGAGTATTTTGTCTGATCTTGTTTTCATTAGTAATAATAATCTTGACGTAAACTGTCACTTTTGTGTGAGTTACAAGTGTTATGTTGTAGGTTTCAACGGTTCGTTTTTCTTTGGTACTGTCTTCAGAGTTGTCCACCGGGTGTTGTGATTTGACGGATATTGTTTCAAGTCTTCCATTATGCCCAAGTTGTTTTTTTTTTCTGTCTAGTTGAGGATTTGAGTTAGGCGTTTCACTCAACTGAGCCATTTTCCAGACTTAATTGGGGGATTGTGGTATTGTGACCACTCAGATGACCTGGTGGGTAGCCATTGTTAAAAGTAATTGTAGTAAACTAGAAACGATTTTGTAGCCATACCAGCTTTTACATTCACAGAGAAGTTTAGTTGTGCCAGCAATATTCCCAAGAAATCTTTTTTTATCGATAAGTATGCTTAGCTTGGTCTAGACAATGCATAATAAAAAAAAACAAATTAACATCCATCACAAGGATCTATATGGCAAATAAACAAACACCCAAATAGCAACCACGACTTTAAGATGAACAATCTTTACGGTAAATAGAATTTAAAATATAGAATTGAGAAAACTGATATTTATGGAATGCTAATGTGCATGCCTTTGGTCGTATAGTATCGTCACCAGCGCATGTTAAGACGGCTACTTGGCTAACCTCTAAGCTAGTTTAACATTGTCTAATCTAACATTCTTCCGTTACGCTTCAACTGTCCGGTGTCACGTGGAGTCCGTTGCACCTGATAAACTCCTCTAGTAAGTTTCAAAAATCTAACATAAACAACATGCAGGTTTGACACCTTCCGATCGCCCGTGCCGGAGGCGTGACGGTAACAAATAGTGCCTAAAATGGGGCATACAAAGAAATGTTGACAAAGGTAAAAAAAAAAAAGAAACAAAAGAAAAATATATCAAAGAAGAAAAATACATAGAAGACAAATTGCAATGTAAAGAATTTTATGAAAACAAAGGATTATGAACGTAGTTAACAATAAACTCTACCAGAACCTACAAATTTTTTTCTATTTTTGCAAACATTACAAAATATAGTGGCAAAGATGTAACCGGCCAATCTTGAGTGGCAAACCTGGAGAATATTGCCACTATTAGTGTTTTCTAGGTTGTCAAAAACCACGTCGGTTACAAACAGACTGCAAACAACAAGAAACCACTGATGTGTAAACAAAACAACGCACCAATGATTGAAAATTCAGCTTACCTATACAACAAGTTTGTTGCAAGGCAAAAAAAAGAAGTACATAAGCAACTAATGGCACATGTATAAGAACTTATTACCAAGAACGCTACCACAAAGTATTAGAAGAACGCCTGGAGTTTATCCGATGTAAACTCCAGGAATTCTTCTAACTAAACCTTTTAAGACGTATAATATTAAGATGAGAACAAAGAAATAAAACATCAAAAGATGGGATCAAAAGTTAAAGAAAAGAGAAGCCTACGAGAAAAACAAAACTTGACTACACAGCTGAAACCTGATTAAAGTCAGTTCACATAAAGTATCTGAAGAACAAGATGGGAAAAACCAAAAGAGGTAGAATAGGCAAAGTCTTTCTCGACGGCAACCACGTGACAACCAACGTCACTGTTATCTGGTCTGGTCTGATTTGGTGTGTTCTGGTCTGGTCTGGTCTGGTCTGGTCTGGTCTGGTCTGGTCTGGTCTGGTCTGGTCTGGTCTGGTCTGGTCTGGTCTGGTCTGGTCTAGTCTGGTCTGGTCTGGTCTGGTCTGGTTTGGTCTGGTTTGGTCTGGTCTGGTCTGGTCTGGTCTGGTCTGGTTTGGTCTGGTCTGGTCTGGTCTGGTCTGGTCTGGTCTGAGCCATAAGAAATTGGTTATCATGATTCTGTAGCGCTCGCCGTTGACGGTGACCGCCTCACCAACGTTGTTGGTACAAGTACGGACCAATGACGCCGCCGGCCCAAAATCCACACCAAACAGTAACTTTTTGAGGATGCTCTCATATACGGCAATTTTGTTTGTTAATGACCCAGTTCTTGAGCACGGCAAGGAATCGACTGCCTCGGGTTGTGCTGTACACTTTCACGGACTGCGGCGATGTTCTTGCGTTCCTTGAACGTACAGGTGTTGGCTCATTATATATCGAACTCGTCGTCTCAAATTTGGCTACCAAACGTTGAAGAGTCGACTGTGAAGGGCCGCCACGTCTACCGTAAAATAGGCGAAATGAGCGCAAGTTTGCACTAACGATCACTTATTTTGATAATAAAGTTTTATCATTTAATAACTTGCCATGGTGATTTAGCATAAATAACTGAATAATAA
This sequence comes from Tachinus rufipes, assembly GCA_963932245.1. Lineage (NCBI taxonomy): Eukaryota > Metazoa > Arthropoda > Insecta > Coleoptera > Staphylinidae > Tachinus > Tachinus rufipes. Next base: position 72,623,851 of record OZ010748.1, on the reverse strand, counting down.
ACAAAAGATTTGATAGATGTCACAAAAACAAAAAGGCGGCCACGGCCGCCAAAATCTACCCGCACTAACTGAAAAACTCTATAGAAGGTGATGTATTGTTTTATTTTACATATCATTATGCAAAAAAGTATGTAATAGTTGATTATCTCTCTACCGTTGAGATACACATTGACAAGACAAAACATTAGTTTTCTAAATTGTTAAAACGATTACATTCTTATTACTTATTCACTAAATCAAATACAAAGTTTCTTATATCTGAATCAGATAAGCATCACCAGCAAAAAAATATTAATTATCGAATTTTTTGAATTTTAAAACTTGGGTTCCCCGAACTTAATTTTTTTATATTCAATTTACTTAAAATTAAATTACTTTTATACCAACTAATTCAATATTACAAATTAATAATACAAAAAATAAGTGTTTTCATATTCACATTAAAGAAGAACATAAATATTTTATGTAACTTTCTCCCATCGTCGGAACATAATTTACTTTCATCCTCGGCAAACAATTTTATCCATGTCGGTCACATCCGATATAATCACATTTTGATTGTATAGAAAAAAAAAAAAATTTCTTCCACTTTATATTTATCAACATGACCTATTCAATCCATTTTTTATTCGCTTTGCTGCAAATCAATAATTTATTTCGTGTGTCCTCGGGGAGTAATTGAGACAAAATGGGGGGAGATTCACTCGTTTATTACACGGTCCATTTCATATGGGTGGTGGAGAGTTCAAGGGGGTCATTGCAATTCGCGCACCGTTCCTACCCCTACTACTACTACCCTATTTATAGGCGATAATGATTTTTCCCATCTTTCCTTCGCGAATCGACGCTTTGGAGATTGCATCTCCAATTTTCTTGATTGTGCTGGGAGCATCGGGGCGAGGTTATAATTAGCTGAGTTTTGTTCGGGAAAATCTAATTATGGGATATGAGTTGGGTGTTTTTTTTTTTGTTGTTTTAATTCTATTTATATTTGTTATGTTTTGACAATAATTTATATGATTAATTCTTTAATTTCTGACAGTAAATAATGAGGGTTAATAATAATTAAATTAATAAAAGTATTTAAATAGTTGGATTAATTTTTATTAATTGATCTTCCTTTGCATGTGATATGCCAATCAAAGCCTTTGATTTGCATAATTGTGGTAGGTAATGTTATAAGTTTACTAATTCTATAGTTAAGGGGCGAAAGCCGCCCAAAGGTAACTACTATAATTAATACAATTAATATGCAGCTCTATGATTCCTTAATTGAATCCCACTGGTATAAACAGATGGTTAAATTGATTTAAGTAAACAGTTATTTTGATTCAAACGAAAATATTGATATAACGTTGTTATATATTGTTTTGTTTTAATAAAAACAGTGATTATCTTACTTTTGTGTAATAATTTAATTACAAAACTATTTTTATTTGGCTTTTTTCTGGTTGTGCCAGTGTTATCATTCATATGAATTATAAACTATGCTAATAAATCATAGGATTGTGACAATGATGACTTTTAATGGTCTGAAAATATAAAGGGTGTCCCAAAAATTAACACAAGATTTGAATTAAATAAAAAATACAGTTTTTAGTCTTTAGATTGTTATTTTTTTTATTGAATCATAAAGTACATAGGATAGGGTTATTTATGGAATAACACATCAAGCAAATGACATCCACGGCTTTGCTGACGCATACGCACTCTTTTGTAGAAAATTTTCCATGACTTTTCTGCATAAATGTGGCTGAATTTTGTTAATGCAGCTTTTAATTTTCCCCTGTATGCACGGGTGGTTGTGGGCTTGTTGACATAGACCTTTGACTTTAAATATCTCCATAAAAGAAATCTAATGGTGTTAAATCACACGATCTATGGGGCCAATTCTAATCACTAAAACAAAAGACTACACAACCAAGAAATGTCTCATACAGTAATTGAATTGTTTCACGGGCTGTATGGCATGTAACACCATAAGGCTTCATTTTTACTAACCCTCTCAGCTGTCAAATTGATTTTTTTTTAGGGTTGCCAACAATTAACTGCACAATTGGCGGCAAATTCAAATCTTGCGTTAATTTTAAGACACCCTTTATAATTATCACAATTGTTATAATAAGCCTGCAAGAACATAAAGTTGTAATATTACATTTTAAAAATAACACGCAATGATCTTATTCCCTAGGAGTAACTTTTGACAAGAGTTGTTACTTAATGGGTGGTCTATTTTAGTAGTCCCTTTGATTCAAAAAAATGAACAAAAATTAATTTGTTTTGGTATATTATTGGTTTATTCCAAAGACAAAACATTTTCATTATTTATGGACACGATTTCATTCATGTGGCTATCGGCCGGTAGTAGCGCATCCTGTTAACCCAGTTTTCCAAAACCTTGATGACGGTTTCTGGCTCTATCTCACGAATGGCTTGCTCAATATTTGTCTTAAGCGCCTGAATCGTTAATGGATTGTAGACGGCTAATAACATGATTACCAAACTTGGCGCGCAAAAGATCGATTGTGACATGGGCTGTGTGGCATGGCGCTTCATCCTGCTAAAACCAAAAATTGTCACCAAGTTTATGTCTTCAATTTCCGGTCACAAAAAATTATTTATCATGACTATGTAGCGCTCACCGTTGACCGAAATGGCGTTTCCAGCAACATTTTCAAAGAAAAATGGGCCAATGATGTCACCACTTTAAAATCCGCACCAAACTGTCACTCTTTGAGGATGGATTGGCTTCTTGTCAACCACGTGCGGGTTTTCCTATCCCCAGATGCGACAGTTTTGCTTGTTAACATAGCCGCCGTGATGAAAATGCGCTTTGTCAGAAAAGGTGATTTTTCGAGCAAAATCGTTGTCCATTTCTGCTGATCTGTTCTAAGGCCCACTTTTCTCAAAAGTGCAAAATAAACACAACGTGCAAATTTTACACAATATTTTTTTTAGAATTACAATAAATATAAGAAGATAAGATTTAAAAAAAAATATAAATGGTATATTGTACAAAAAAAAACGGTAAGATACCCCTATTCTACAACCCCACAATTATATCTTGCACACAAGCTTTAGAAAGTGGTGCAAAAAAATAAATTACCCAAGAGTGTAGGAACACCCGAAAACATCGCAAAAGTTAAAACGTGTATTGAACAGTCTCCGACGTGTTCTGCGCGGGAACATGCCGCTGCCCTTCGGTTTTTGCACAAAACACGGCGAATTTAACACAAAGATCTTAAGTTACACCCTTTTAAGATGATGGTTGTCCAGGAATTGAACCCATAAAGCTGCGTGAGAAGTACAGGTGCTTACAATGCAATTCAGCAGTACCCCCGCAGTTATTGTGTGGACTAGCGACGAAGCGCATTTTCACTTCTCTGACACGGTAAACACAAAATTTTTGATAACTGGGCAACTGAAAATCTTTGAGAAATTTAGCAAAGGCCACTTTCCAGCCTTAAAGTGACAGCGTGGTGCGCTGTGTTCTCTATAGGTATTATTGGGTCTTATTTTTTTGAAGAGAGAAGCTTAACTGTAACAGTCAATTCTGCTTGCTATTGCAAGATACTGAAGATTTTTTTACGGCCCAAAATAAAAGATTATGATGCACATTTTTTTTTGCAAAATGGTGCCACGGCTTATACTGCCCGTTTTGTTGCAAAGGGATGTTTCATAGCCTCTTAAGTTCCCGAGTTTGACTACTTGCAATTTTTTTTGTTGGGATATCTCAAAGGTGGGGTTTATAAAGATTGACCACAAACTTTGAAAGCTTTAAAAGATGCAATTGAGGACTCAATCGCCGAAATGCCTCAAGATATGCTGACGAGACATGTGTATTGCCCGCCAATGCCACCACTTGAACAATATAATTTAAAACGTTGATCATCTTGATCTACACTGTTGTCTACATCAGTTTAGTGGCGTAGTTACCTGTAAGCAAAGGTCTGCCATGCGGAAAAGCCTTTGAGTCTTATTATCTCAATATTTTGCGGTAGTTCATAAAAATTCTATACTGGTTTTGTTTTGTTTTATTGTGATCTTTCTGGAAAACTAATAGAAAATGATACTGTTTTTAGTTATTCTTAACCAAAGCTACCTATGATCTTAAGTTGGTTGTCCAGTCGATATTCTTGAAGGCTGATGAGGTTGTGTCTGTTGATGAAGGTGGTGTTATTTATATCTGTGGCCAAGTTATATCCGCTTATGTTTTTGTGGCATAGATAATCGTTTAATTGACTTTTTAGGCTAATACATGGTGCGGCAGGGCTAATTTGAATTAGGCGCCAGTGAGCGAGACGTGGTCAGAAAAGGGAAAGGAAGGTATCATTTGAAAGAGGGGGTCTTGAAGTTTTGTTATTGCTCAAGCCCGTTGTCGCCATGCGTTGGACAAAGGAGGAGCGTGCGTTCGCCGTCGAGGTCTATTTTCCAATGGCCGTTTCGTGATTGCCACCCAACGTGCCTTCCAAACTCGGTTTAATATTTATCGTACGGGTTTGGCCGGCTAGCAGTTTGGCAAACAAAGAACAGAGAAATGATTGAAGCATTTTTTCTTCCAGAACTTGAAGAAATGGAACTTGGGGACGTATGGTTCTAGCAAAACGGAGCCACGGTACACACAACGAGTATTTTAATGGAACTTTTGAGAGAACATTTCCACGAGCGCATAATCTCCTAGGAGGATGACGTAGTGTAGCCGGCGCGCTTCTCCGATTTGGCTGCCTGTGACTTCTTTTTATGGGGATATCTCAAATTCATTGTTTACAATTACAAACCACGGACCCTGCATCACCTGAAGAACAACATTTGCCAAGCCATCGCCAACATTCTTGTCGATGTGCTCAAAAAAGTGGAGCCAAGCTTTAAAAAGCGGGTGGATTAGTGTATCGCTAATGCGGGCCGCAATTTGTCCGATGTCATTTTTAAAACCACTTAAAACAAAAATTCAGGATGTGTACAATACGATAAAAAAAAAATTATATTGATATGTAAAATACTATTTTTTAATTGACTTTTTACATCAGCAAGATTCCCTGCCGCACACTGTATAATTTAATTTAAAAATTGCGCAACTAATTCAACTAGTTCTCAGAGTTCAATTTTGTCTCTCATGTTGTCTAGCTTATACATATATATATATATATATATATAGTAGTACATGATTAATATTTTTCTGTATCTACGTAATCACACAAATCCGCTATAATCGTTAGATTGAGTTTGAATAAATTATTAATTCATTTCAAAATTCTTAATGTTTAAAATTTTTTAAATATTTGGTTATAAGTTATTGCAGTTTTAATCTTTTGTCTCTTCGTCTTGACAAATATAAATGTGTTCAAAATGTGTTTAAAATGTGTTTCTAAGCGTAAAAATTGAATGTGGTATTGCACGGTTGTTTGAATAAATTAAGTTGCGCATTACCACACCGTTCTGAGTACATTTAAAAAGTTATCAACTTTTTTTAATACAAGGTGGGGCAAAATGAACTCTCTAGTTCAGGGGCGGAGCTACCTGTAAGCAAGGGTCTGCAATGCGGAAAAGCCCACAAGCATAGGTGGCTCTCTGACGCTTATTTCAAAACCTGGGACATCCTCAAAATTTACAAAATAAATGACAAAGTTGTACTTTTTTCAAAAAGTCCCTGAAGGGGCCTCTATCAATATTTTGCGGTGGGGCCCAAAAATCCTAGCTTCACCACTGCCCTAGTTTCAACCAATTACTCACGGGTCCCTAGAGCAGGTAGAAGAGTGGAGGAAGTTTAGTTAGGTCGGGGTAATAACGCCATTTTTAGTAGTGATCGTGGTCGGGAGAGCAACGCGGCTTTGTTGTTAAAAGACATTAAAAAAAAGGAAAGTGAGATAGCGACGCAGAGAGCCTTTTGCAGCTTAGTTTACCTCGTAATGACAGAGTTTTTGACCCTAAAACCATTTAAAAGTGAATCAGTAATGTAAAGAAGACGGGATGTGTACTTTGTAATAAACCAATAAGGCGACCCAAAAGTGTAAGAACACACAAAAACATTGCGGCAGTACAAGCGTCTGTTGAACAGTCTAGAACGCATTCTGCGCGGAAACATGTCCCTGCCATTGGGTTTTTGACTAGAACAATACAGCAAATTTTACACAAAGATCTTAAGTTACACCCCTATAAGATGATGGTTATCCAGGAGTTGAACCCACAAGACTGCGACTGCGTAAGACGTACAGATGCTTGCAATGCAATCCAGCAGTACCCCGCCGCTATTGTGTGGGCTAACGACGAAACGCATTTTCGCCTCTCAGGCACAGTAAACAAACAAAATTTTTGATAGCTGGAAAACTGAAAATCCTCAAGAAATTCAGCAAAAGCCACTTCACAGCCTTAAAGTGACAGTGTGGTGCGCTGTGTCCTCTATAAGTATTATTGGGTGTTATTTTTTTGAAGAGAGAGGCTTAACTGTAACAGTAAGTTTTGCTTGCTGTTGCAAGATGTTTTTTACGGCCCACAATGGAAGATTATGATGCAGAAGCTTTCTGGTTTCAGCAAGATGGAGAAACAGCTCATACTGCCCGTCGTTCTTCAACAGCAGTTGTTTTGAGGGGATGTTTCATGGCCTCCTAAATTTCCGAGTTTGACTCCTTGCAATTTTTTTGTTAATATACCTCAAAAGTCTGGAATCCTTCAAAATATGCTGACGAGAGGGGTCGAAAACTTTGTGGAACGCCTAAACATGTATATTGCCTGTTAAGGCCACCACTTGGATGACATAATTTTAAAATATTAACAACAAAAAAATGGCGTAATACGTACTTTAGGAAAATTTAAAAATAAATCTTTTATCGTTTACTCACAATTCACCCGACAAATCAGGTAGTATATCAATTCTAATATCAAAAAATCCTTGCGTGTGCTGTTTTGAATGCAATCCATGCAAAACTCATACCAAAAAGTCAAATGTTATCTGTCTCTGCGGTAAAAAAAATTAAAACCTCAGTGGCGTAGTTACCTGTAAACAAGGGTATGCAATGCGGAAAAGTCTACGAGTTTTAAGGCTAGTACACACTAGTAGACCATGTTGCGCGATTTGTCTATAAACCGTCTATAGACTGTCTAGAGACACGGTCTATAGACCGTCTACAGACACCGTTTTTTGTCTAGCCTCCACACTACAATGTGAATTTCTCACTCTCATCTTTGCAGTCGACCATGTAGGACATTGTTTTGTGTGAAATGAAAAACGTAAACGTTAGTGGACGCGCGCAGTGCTCGCAGAAAGACCTTGGTTTGGTCATATATTATTAATTAAATTAAGACTGGAAGACGCCGACAATACAACGCATGGTAATCTTCAATTAGTTTTAAAACTTTCTTTTTAGTCTACTTGTTTTCAAAAAAACTGCAAAACTTTAGATAATAACTGTAAACAGCCAAACCACACCAATTGGTACGTGGAAACAGACTGGGACGTGTTTTGCCTCTAGACGCCGAGTAACGTCCACACTGTCAAAATGTTGCGCAACATGTCTAACGTTGCATGCGGTCTCCCGTTTCAATCGGGAAACTTTAGACTTGCGATTTTTGGTCTTGCAATAGGCCCGTAGACGGGATTTTGTGATTTTGTCTATAGACATGTCTACGTAGACAATCTGAGACACGTCTTAGAGACCAAAATCGCGCAACATGTCTACTAGTGAATACTAGGCTTAAGGGCTTTGCATCGTTTACATTAACCTACATCTTCCTTATCTCAATATTTTGCGGTAGTTCCCAAAAAATCTAACTACTGCTTTTTTTACCATACGCTTTTTTTTAGATCACAGTTTATTTAATTCCGACAGTGTTGTAGAAAAAGAGTTTTGCAAGGTACCAGCTGAAGCCAGTATTGCATTTTGGTGTTAGTTAATATAGTATAATAACAATTATTTTTTGATTTTATTGAAGGAAATTAAGGTTGTGAATTGAGTGAGTCATATTTTTTGTGATGACTTACGAACTGGGTTTTTTGTTTTATTGTGGTCTTTCTAGAATTTTTTTTTGCCTACTTTTACCAAAAATTGCTTTTTATTCTTGCATATGGCTATTGGGCTACTAAATTATTCGCGGTATTTGATTGGTTGTGAATCACAATTTTATATGTAGACGTCATACTTTAAAATCTGACAATAGTGACAAATTATAATAAACATTGAAAATAATGTTTTTAATTAGGGCAGGCAAACAAATTTTCTTTAGCAGCACTCGGTGCACAAAAACGGTGGGCTGCTAAATCCTATTTTTGGCTTTTGATACACTATATACTATTTAAAAAATTAGACTGTTTTTAGTTATTCTTGACAAAAGTTGCCTATGATCTTAAACTGGTTGTTAAGTTGATATTTCTGAACGCTGATGAGGTTGCGTCTTTTGATAAAGGTGGAGTTAATTATATCTGCCATTGTTTTTGTGGCATAGATAGTCGTTTAATAGACTTTTTAGGCTAATATGTCAAAAAAAAAAATTAATAAACTAATGGCTAAATGATAGTTAAAAGTAAAGATTGATTAGATAATTTGTGTTCACGTCTCAGTTCCCAAGAGTGGCTTTATAGTGGTATGCAAATGGACACATTTTAATAACGTCTTTTTTAACCTTCAATTGTCCACTTCTGAACGTAGGTCTCCATCTTTTTTCCACTACCTTTGTGATGTCATCCAGCTATCTTTTTTGTAGTCTTTCACGCCTCGTTTTGTTTTCCATGGTCTCCACGTTGTAATTTGGGTTGTTCACTTAGAGTCGTCCTGTCTTGCAACGTGTTCTATCCAGCTTCACTTGTATTGCGAATTTTGTCTCTCAATCTTACACCAAGCATGGCACGTTCCATTGCTCTTTGGGTTGTTCTTAACTTTGTAGCACTTTTTTCAGTGAGGGCCATGGTCTTCAGTCCGTAATTTTTGACTGGTAGTGTGCATTTGTCATCCACTTCTCTTTTAAGACTGTGTGGTACGTCATGGTTTTTGAGGATGTGTCTCAGCATTCCAAAAGCCGCCCAACTATGTTGTGTCAAGCACTACTGCTGTTTGGTTTTCTTTGCCCAATTTTATTTTGTGGCCTAAGTAGATGTATTTTTTACGTATTTAATTTTTTTAGTTTTTGATGGTTGGTTTTGAATTTTAGTGAACTCATTATTTTTGTTTGATTCATCTACAAACCGACTTTCTCTGATTTTATGTTTAGTTGTTCCAGCGTATCTACTAATTCTTTAATTTTCCATCAACTCTGATTCGTGAATCAATTCTAGCGTTATCCATTGTTTTAAATATTGCCCACAGCTCTATTGAGTCGAATTTCTTTTTGTAGTCTATAAAGGCTATTTGCAATGGAACATTATACTCTGTACTCTTTTTGATCAATAGACGGATAGTATTACTTTGGCATTTTTCCAGTCCTTAGAGATTTTTTCTTCTGTAATGCATTTATCAAAGAGTATACTTTGGTTTTTAATAACGTATAACCCCCGAGTTTTAGAATGTTACTGGTAATTTTATCTTTCCTTGGTGCTCTTTGTTTCTTTATTTGTTTTAGTTTATTTCTGACATAGTTTTGTCTGGGATTTCTTTGGAATTTACGTTTATGATTGTATGTGACTGTGTTGGTTGGTCCTTTATATTTAACTTAGAGTTTCTTGTAAAATGTTTTGATGACTGTTTTCATGTCTTGCTTATCCCATACTAACACACTTTCGGTTTATTGGAATATGCAACGTTTGACTTGTTGTTCATATCAATCTTTTATAGACGTAATATTTGATACAGATTAGTTAGGTTAGGTTAGGTTAGGTTAGTTATTTTATTATGTTAGCTGAAGACAATATATAGAAAGCGCAGTCGGTAGGTAATAGGCATAAGAATCGAAATTGCGCAGTCGGTAGTTGGTTAAGTACCAAAATAATGTTGGCTAAAACCAGTGTTTTTCCTGGTACGTTCGACATATTTACAAATGCATTTGGTTTAGGTAGCAAGCAGTATCATGAAGCTACATCCTAATGCTTGGAATGTCGAGGGAATTTTAGCTTGTTCTAGACTCACTGACTTTTGTGAGTATGCACATCATTGTAATCGATATCAAAGCAAGAAGTCTTACTTCTTATCGAAATATTTAATCAAGCGCATTGGCTCATTAAGGTAGGTTGTGCAAAAACACTTTTATGTGTGTAAAAATATAGGGAGAAGCCTTGAAGACAAAAAAACAAGAATGAAATAAGAGGAACTACAAGAGCCAACTTGTTAAAGATCAGCAGGGCTTACATAACGGTGTCACACAATTCCCGCGGATATGATGGTGGAAGAAAGGACAGAAATAAAGAAACAAATAAATGTAGGAACTTAAAAAAATGAAGCAAAGTTAAGAGCAAGAGAGAAGACGATGGAAAAATGGCAGAGACAGTGAAATAGAGGAGAAAAATGAGAATGAACGAGATAACTAATCCCGGAGATAAAATGAGTCGGTAGAGAACAAACTTGAGACTTGCTATTATACAACACAAATACTGACCGAACCTTTGGGAAGTTCTTGCAAAAAATTTAAAAAATTAAGGAAAGATAGGAAGGATATATTCTGTCAGGAAGAAACACACGATAATGCAGAATACACTGAATGCAAAACGTGGGAGGAAGATATAAAAGAACTAAAAAATGTTCTGGAAAACAACAATCATTAAGAAATGCCTAAAAGATAAAAATAAATGAAGTGCGCTAAGAAACTTTAAAACAAAAGTACTAAATAAAAAATAAGGAGTTTGACAATGGAAGAATATAGAAAAAAACATACAAAATAAAAGAAATAGAAAAGAAAGGAAAGAAACCAGAGAAGCAAAATGGAAACAAACAAAAAATTAAAAAAAAAAATTAAAAAAAATCAAATAAGGAAGAACAGGTTAATTATGAATACCAAGAAATAGAAGAAAACAGAAGAACATTTACAAAAATTACGATACCAAACAAAATTGCAGAAATAAAAAGGAGAAAAGAAATGTTGAAGAAATGCAGAATAACAGAAATTACGAGACAAATACCAAATGGTAGATACGCTACCTTCGTGTTGACGGATAACGCAACTTTTGAGATGATCAGAATATACCTGGATACGGAGAAGTAATCTCAGATGGAATTACAAGAATATCAATAGAGATAAAACTAACAGATTTAGGACTGAAAAAAGGAATACAACTAATGGAACAGCATAAACTATTCAAGAAGGTGAGAGGATACGATGAAAAAGAAGTGAACGAGGACTTAAGAAAACTAAAAACGTATCTGAGGATAAACCAAATAATTAGAATAAATAACTCTTAAAAGTCTTACAACCTATGTTATATTGAGCAGATTGTATTTAACCCTCTAATGCCCAGAGCCGTCTCAAGACGGGGGGTGCACTTAATAACATATAACGTAAAGTTTAAATATGTTTTATTCTTAATACACAATTTTTTGGAAAAACTGTAAACAATATTAGAATGCACACAAAACTCTTCTTTGCAAAAAAATGTACCCATACCTGGCAGGTGTAAACAAATGATTCAATGTCGATGAAGATTAAAAATTGGGGCATTAGAGGGTTAATATCTTCTTTGATAAATGTTCGGAAATTTTTGTGACATAAATTGGCGCAGTTGGTAGATGCTGTTCTCATTCAATTTTTGCTGTAAATAAAGGTTGGTGGCGTATGAAGTACACAAATTACACATAACTAGCTACGATAAACGGTAGCATTTATCATCCATAAATTTGGAGCTTTGTTTTTACCACCTTGAAGACTTTCGGGGCAGAAAAGCGAAAATTGTTCTTGTTTTTGGGCCCATGATAATTAGAGATCATTGCAAGTTTCTTGTTTGCTATTTCAGTTGTATCAAAAATTAGAAGCATTTAAGGTTTTCAGTTGATTTTGGTTCTTCTTCTTGATATAAGTCCGCCACCACAAACAGTTTGTTGGTGATAGTTGTTCCAGTTTTCAAATGCTGCATTGTTTCTGTTAGATATATGTACGGTGATTGATCATTGCGCAGTTCAAAGGTAGTCTTTTTAGAAGGAATTATCTAATAAATTCTTGTAAAACATCAAATTGGCGCAGTCGGTAGCTATTGTTTTTGTACTAGGTCGAACATCCTTCATTTCTTTTACCTGACAATCTAGGGTACACAGCGGATTTTCCCGCCGTAATTCCTTGCCAATCTGTTGTTTATATAGTTTTGTGAATTTTTTTTACTTATTTTTTCATAAATTTGTCATTGTTTGTTGAGTGTGGTATGACCCGAAGCAACCAAACTTTCACTTTTTTATAGTTCTATGCGTAATAGGCTTATTTCGCACGCATTTTACTTATGCAGCAATAGCATCGTTCCTTGAACAATTATAGTTTTATGAATGACACATTATAGTAAGAAGTAGAATCATTTTTTGCTTCCTGTACGAATTTGTTATGTCTGTCCATTAAACAGAAATCAATATAATATTTATAAAATAGTGTTTAATAATTCTTTCCTACACGCAACAGTAACAAATCAGCATCAATTTTATAAATGCTGATAATAATGAAAAATATGCAGTAAAAAAATCACAATCTTTTAGATGCAATAAAATTGGGTAATAAAAAACAGCATTAAATATGCAAATTCAAGTTCTTAATCAATAAAAGATTGCAAACAATTAGGTACCGTAATCTAGTTTCTCCCTCCTGCTTTGCTCAGTTTATTATAGAAAGCGGTTTAACTTGGTAACAACATTAATAATTCAACATAAAAACTAAGAAACTTCAGATTCGCACATAAATATTTTAAGTTAACTTTTTACTATTGTAAAGTGCATTAGGATTTGCAGCTACGTTAATATTTGTTTTATTCTTACTGTAGCGCAATGTGCTCGATGCTACCGTTACATCAGATAATGGGATGCATTATACAAGCAAGAAGTTTGTTTTGTATTTACTAGATTTGCAACATGGAATATACCCTTAGTTTGCAACATAATTGCAGCACGTTACGTTTACAAGACGTTAATAGAAATATATTTGATTAAATACGGCAAAGCTGTTTGTTCTTGCTTAATAATAACGTCTAAAATCTACTATAGATTTTGGACATTTTTATTTAATTTTTATTTAATAAAAAAGATATGTTGCGTTAAAAAATATTTAAATTTAAAGTGTTTGCAATCGTTATATATTGAACTTGCATAGTCCATAACTGTCGGGGCATTATGAGCGGGCATTATAAATCATAACACCCTCGCTTCATTGCTATAAGGGGACCTTAAAATAAACAAGAAATTTGAGTAAACATTTTCTTCTTTTCCACAAATGAAAAAAAAATTTATACGCTCTTATGTTAAAATTTACAAAAAAAACTGCCAATGCAGGACATATAACAATAGACTAAAATGCGGGACGCCTTTCAAACTGCGGATCAGTCTCGTAAATGCGGGACGAATAGCAACACTACGCAAATAGGATATAATTCTATTAAATTCCTTGGTAGCGCTGAGTCAAGATTTTTTGAGAAAGTTCACGGCCGACGATACTCACAGTTAAACTTAGTAGTTATTTATAACATAAATCAATTTGTCAGTTTATAAAATTATTTCCGAAAGTTTAATACTTACAAGTTATATAAACAATTCATATCGTCAGCAAACATTTTAATTGCTTTATCATTAGAAACGTGTAAACATTATCGCAATGTCAATAGACCACGTTGATAAAATAATATTTATGTTATCAGTAGATATGTTAAATATTTCAAATTATATTGCTATTAAGAGATTTTATATGTATCAAATTATTCGTTGCTATAAAAAGAGTAATCAGCGATGATTACCGAGGCTCCGGGGAGATTCGAACTCCCGATCTCCTGTTTACTAGACAGGCGCTTTAACCAACTAAGCCACGGCGCCGTTGTTTCGTTGCGGTTATGTAAGAATATTATAAAGATTGTACTAACTAAGCAAACTTACAAAAAATCTACTGTTATGTTACCTTTCTTTTTTACACTCCGATATGGTCTAGTGGCTAGGATATCTGGCTTTCACCCAGAAGGCTCGGGTTCGATTCCCGGTATCGGAATACTTTTTTTTATTCAGAAAAAAAAATTTATGAATAAAAACAAATGTTACTATTATGGTTAATCATTTTCTGCATACTTTTTGAAAAATGACTGGTTATTATTATATAGTTAATAATGTATATATAATTTCTAAAATTAAAAAACTATTTTATATTAAAATAAACCCATAGAAAAATAAGTTAATAATTAAAAACTTTAATTTTTTTCTAGTTAGAATAATTCATTTTTTTTTTTCAAAAATTTGAATCGATTCATTTTAAAGATGTAAATATACGAAAGTCCCTCTTGAGATCATAACTAGCCAATAACACACTTCAAAACCTACTTTCTGTAAACTAGGGGGAGATGTGTTATTGGCAATTTCTTGTTCTGGAGTTGACGCGCGTCGCTTGTAATTACCCTCAAGCTCAAGCGGAGCGACAGCTTCATGATGTAATGAACCATTGAAACAAGAAGTTTATGTAACGTAGATAGTAAAAAATTACTTTCACTAATTAATTACATAAATATACGATGTGATTAGCTCCAATTATATTAATTTTAGTGGTCGTATTTATAAAAGTTACAATTGCTCGCTTAAAAAAGCAGTCGTGGCCGAGCGGTTAAGGCGTCTGACTAGAAATCAGATTCCCTCTGGGAGCGTAGGTTCGAATCCTACCGACTGCGAAACAAATTTTTTTATAAAAAGTAGTTTCTATTAATGTTTAGTTGTTATTACAAATAGTTTTGCGGATTTTTCTGCTGCTATTTTTTGATATAATTAATAAAAATATTAATTTTAATTTATATCATTTGACAAGTAAGAAATTAAAAGATAATTGTTAAAATTGTTTATTTCAATCAGGAGCAAAAGAAAAGCGATAAAGTTTAAATTTTAATGTCATAGATATTAATTTTTTTTTAGATTTGATTAAAAGTATTCCAAAATTTGATATTTAATTAAATAATGTTTATCAAGTTTCCGTGGTGTAGTGGTTATCACATCCGCCTAACACGCGGAAGGCCCCCGGTTCGATCCCGGGCGGAAACATTTATTTTATTGTTGATTATTGATTACTTAAAAAAACATTCTAGTATTTAAGCTGAGATGTAATTATTTTTGCTCGGTATACCTCAAAAACCAATTCTGATCATTCTTTTATTTTTTTTTTTAAACCGTACATAACATAGTTCTATGCCAGGGCTTCTCACTTCTCTTGTTAGTTTTATTTAGATCAACTTATTTTTTTTTTTACTAAATGTGGGACGAGTTAACAATTATTAGATTAATAATGTCTATGATGTACAATTAAAGTTTTTTTTTTCAAACAATTTTGAGTTCATTTTTTTGTTTACTTTATAAAATCTATTAATTGTAGACATTATATAAAATAAATGATTTTACTTTTAATATTTATTAAGGTTGTTGTTACAGTACAAATTAGTTTCTTTAAATCATCAGAATTAGCATTGTAAAGGGTGATCCATTTAGAGATACTATTAAAAAAAAAAATTATTAATAAAAAAATTTTGTACATTTATTTTTTTTCAAATGTTGGTTGTAACTACAGGTAACATGGTCCATTCATAAGTTGCAATTTTTCATTTTGTGAGGTATTTGGAAAATGACGGTAGTAATGTTGGTCTCCAATTCCCTAATCGTAGTCGGCTTATCCATGTAGACTTTGGACTATATGTAGTCCCAAAAGAAAAAGTCTAGAGGTGCAATATTACATGATCTAGGCGGTTAATTCCCCGATCCAAGGCGTGAAAGCAACTGTTTACCAAATCGTTCTTGCAATAAAGCCATGGTTTGACGGGCTATGTGGCAAGTTTTGTTACAACCAAATGTCCGGTTTCAATTTTATGCAGCAAATAGTCTATTTACCATTGTGCGATACCGGGCGCCATTCACAGTTACGTTCTGGCCGGCCATATTTTTAAAGAAATGTTGCACCAGCCCATAAACCACACCAACCCGATGTTTTGTTTGAATGCAATAGCAGCTCTTCAATTTCTTCTAATTGCTCATCAGCTCAAATACGGCAATTTTGCCTATTGACGTAGCCAGAAATGAGCCTCATCGCTGAACAAAATTTTAGTCAAAAGCAGTAGATCTTCTTGAAGCTTTTCAAAAGCCCAAAGCTTGAAACGATGACGATTTAGAAGGCAGGCTTCAATTTTTGCATGAGTTAAATTTTGTATGCTTTTAAACCAAAATTCTTACGTAAAAGTTGTTCGCGTACACTCTCAGCTACCGCCGCTATATTTTCTTCAGTACGCGTTGGATGTGGTCTACTTGATCGCGTGTTATCTAATAAAAATATTGAGTTTCAAGTATTTTAATGATACATATGCCGATTATGTAAACCATATAACAGTTTGACTATTAAAAATATATCATTTATGTTATATGGGCAATTCCATTTCGCCCCCCCCCCAGCTCTGGTCCGTTTGAAATGAAATTGCCCATATAATGTCTACAACTTTGAGTTCTCAAAACTAATAGCTTTTTTCAGTGCAATTAATCCTTCTTTAGATTCATAAAAACTTTTGTCAGACGAGCTTATGAGAGCGGTGAATGGCATAAAATGAAGTCTTCCTTTATCCAAACAGTTTTAAGTTATAAAATATTTTTGAATGTTTTGTTTAAAGTTTATCACTTTTGTTGCTTCTCAAAAACCCAAAGCATTTCTCGGTTAATCTTCCTTTAGATTTATAGAAACTTTTGTCAAACGTTTTGTCTAAAGCTTTTTAAGCAACCCCAGTAGCTTATCAAAAACCTGAAGCATTTTTTGGGTAATTCTTGTTTGAATTCATAAAAACTTTTGTCTACTTTTGTAAGACAATCAAAGTTTGTAAGAGTTGGGAATTTTGGATGGCAAAAAAAATAGTTTTGAGTTTTATAAAGTTTATACAAACTTCTTGTCTAAAGCTTTTTAGGGCAACTCTAGTATCAAAAACACGAATCATTTTTTTAAAATTTTCTTATGAATTCATAAAAACTTTTGTCAATTTTGACTCGTGCAATTTAATTCTTTTATAAAATTTTTGTTTTGATTCTTTTTGTCCCAAAAAAAAAATTGCACATAAACGATTTAAATCTACAGAACTTCTTTCTGATTACAATGAATTTGATTCTCTTCGGACTTCATGTAAAAATCTGAACGCACGTCTTTACAAGCAGTACATTTTACGCACCGAGAATAACATTCGGTCTAATTCAAATCATTTTTGGAGATTTGTAAATGAAGCTAGGAAAACTAATGCTTTTCCAGCTACAATGTATTATGGTGATCAAACCTGTATTAATGGTGACGATCTTGTAAACAAATTTGCAGATTTTCTTTTTTTTTTTTGGTTTATAATTCTCAAATTTATCCAACTCCATTGTTTAAATTTGATAAAAATGTAATTCATACAAATTTCTCAGTCAGTTTACTAGATATTTTTAATAGAATTACAAGCCTTAAATCTAATCTTAGCACTGGACCTTCTATGCTCTTAAAGAATTGTATTTATTCAATTTCAAAACCATTACATTTACTTTTCAACGCTTTATTAAATGAAACTAAATTTCCTGATGTATGGAAACAAACTTATATTATGCCATTGCATAAATCTGGTGCTAAAGAAAATATTACAAACTATAGAGGCATTTGCATTCAATCTGCTATCCCGAAATTATTTGATCAAATTATAACTGGTCAAATACATTGGATGTGCAAAAGTATTTTAGTAGATGAACAGCATGGGTTTCGTGAGGGTCGATCTACACTTACCAATCTACTTTCTTACGAAAATTACATTTTAAACGCATTTGAAAGCAAAACTCAAGTTGGTTTTATTTACACCGACTTTTCAAAGGCCTTTGATCGTGTGAGCCACAATATTTTGATTGCTAAGGTTCGTGCTTCGGGTTTTCATAATGCAGTGGTTTCTTGGTTATCTTGCTTTTTGAAAAACCTAACGCAGTATGTAAAAATCAACAACTTTCTTTCTCAACCTATTTTAGTTCCATCAGGTGTTCCTCAGGGATCTCACTGCGGACCTATTTTATTTTTACTTTTTATCAATGATCTTTCTGACTGTATTAGTTCATCATCATTTCTGTTATTTGCAGATGATTTAAAAATGTATAGAAGTATTTTATCTATCGATGATTGTATTCTTTTACAACAAGATTTAAACTCTGTTAATGCTTGGTGTCTTATTAATAACCTTTTGTTTAATGTTAATAAATGTTTTGCAATCAGCTTTAATAGAACGCTAAGCAAAATTTTGTACGATTATACTATCGATAACAAGGTACTACAACAAGTAACACAAATTAAAGACTTGGGTGTAATTTTTGATTTTAAACTTACGTTTGTTGAGCATATCAACTACATGTGTAATCGTGCTATAAAAATGCTGGGGTTTGTATATAGGATGTCAGCTGATCTTTCTCCAAGTACTCTTAAATTACTATACTGTGCCTTGGTGCGTTCTCATTTAGAGTACGTTCCGTCAATCTGGTGCCCTGTCTATGAAATCCATAATCAGAATATTGAACGTGTTCAAAACAAAATTGTTCGTCTGTTGTCCTATAGATCTGATATATTGTCGGTTAATTTTGATCGCAATTACATTTCTTTACTGTACAATTTACCGTCACCAAAACTTCGGCGCAAAAGATCAGATCTCTCATTTTTGCGTGGTGTAGTGATGTCTGAAGTAGACTGTCCTGAGTTACTTGTATCTCTTCCATTTTACATTTCTATTAGTGAACGACGTACCAGGCAGACTTCATTATTTGGAGAATTTACACATTCTACTAATTATGGATTTCACAACCCCATTGGTAGAATTTGTAAATTTGCAAACTGTTTAACAAACAATTTAAATTTTTTTTGTTCTAAATTTATGTTTAAAATTCAATTGAGACATATTGATTAAATGTTATGTATTTTATATTATATTATGTTTTTTATGTCGATCTTTTGCTTCTGTTTTTTATATTGATTATTTTATATATGTATTCTATTGTTTATATTCATTGTATTTTTATGTAGATGTAAATGGTTTTACTTATACCGTATATAAAGAATTATTAAATATTTCTTTTTCTAGTCGGTTAGTCCGTATGTTCCTAAACCCTAATAGTTTGTTTTTTTTGGCTATATTCCTTTTTTTCCTTTGACTTTTGCCTTGCATTATTAGACGGAGAATCTGGTATCTCGGTCCACTTATAATGTGGTTGAAATAAAGTTTCGTTTTACGGTTTTTAAAAATTCTCTATTTTTATGCATCAGGTAAATTACTTGATTGTTGCTGGTGTTCATGAAATTTTCAGCATTATACTATAGCACTACATTTCAAATGTTTACAGTTTATTTAGTAGTGCTATCGTCAAGAACCAGGTTTTGCACCCGTAGAGTAATACTAACTTTATACTATTATTATGATTGTTTAGTATTGGTTTCTATGTTCTAAAGATGTTTTCTATGCGACTGTTTACTTCTTCAGCCACCAAAGTATTTATAGTGGGTAAGTTTTCAAAAAAAGTTGTATGCTAGTTAGGTTAGCTGGATCTACCTTGACTTTTTCAGCTATCAACCATTTTGTTTTACTGACATTGCGTATGCAGCTAATGTTTTCTCTCCTATATGTATACCCTCAGATCAACTTTATAAAACTTTTTGGATTACAAGCTCTGAATACAGGTTAAATGGAACAGGCAGGCAACAGATCACATTCCGCGTTTTATTGGGTTTTGGTTCCTTATTTCAGCGTTTACCTTTGCAAACTGATTATAGTATAAATAAGGCTTTTAACAGTCTGATGTCTTGATTGACCAGTCCTATCTGTTGTATGAAAATCTATGAACCAAGCTTCCAGGGTTCCCAGACAGTTACAAAAGTCAAATTGGTTTTAACTTAGATAGTTTTTACAGATTTTGTATATGTGGTTTTGTATAACTTTGAACAAAGTTACATAAGACTTATGAGTCTGTAATCATCACATTAATTGGTTTATTTTTGTTTTGTAGAAGTATAAACATGAAAGTCTATTCCTCTGGTATACAGTAGCCTGTCGTATGGCTAGACTTTGTAGTGTGCTAAAGTTATTCACACACACACACACACCGAATGGGTCCTGGGGGTGTAACAAAGTACTTCGACGTTGAGATTAATGTCATTGAAGTACTTCACAGCTGTTTGATCTTATTCATTGAAACCATTGAGATACTTGACAATTCTAGCATGTTAGTTGGGTTTGTAATAAATTGTAAAAGATTGTTATTCTTACACTAGCATCTGAGATTTTGAGGTTATGTGTTAACAACGTATTTGACATTAATATCTTGTTCGTATCAGCTGGTGAAAGCATGTTGTGCATTAGCATTATTAGCTTTGCGTAACAATTTTATGAGATTAAGCTTACACTAACTGGTGAGGCCTTGAAGTTGTATGCAGATTGCAGTACAATAGTAATGGGCAGTTTAATACACACTGACAAGATATTGAATTGATGCGGCCAATACATGATGAAATTCTATATTATATTAATAATAAAAACACAGGTGGTTTTGGGTTTCAAAGATTTATTTGACAAACTGCTACATGTTTCACTACTCGATGGCATCTTCAGGCTAATTAATGATTATTATACTTTCTGCGTTTTAATTATTAATACAGTGACAAGAGTATTTGAGAAATTGTGTTAAATAAAAGACTGTGAGAAAAGTTTTTATAAATACTCTGATGATATGATGTACCATGTAGAGTGTTATGATGGAAATTCTGGCATCACATCCTATTGGTTGCATAAATTAATAGCAGACGGAGACGCTGATAGAATTTGGCCTCAAGAGTCATTGGTTGTTTTTAGATGCTCGGTGGGTGGTTGAGAAGCAGAGTATTTCATTGCGGAAATGACTAAATGCAAAATTTAAATTTCTAACGTACGTTAATAATTACACTGCATAGTTCATATGGTCTAGTCAAATATGCTCAAATATTGTACACACCTCTAAAAAAAATCCAAAGGTTTTGAAACTTTGTACACTGGTTTATAGGTACCTAATGATGAATATACTAAAAGTCCTGACGAATATGTCACGAGCTTTAGCGGTAATGACCGAAAACAGGGCTCTTTTTTCTGTATTTGTTAATATTTCAAGAACTGTAGTTTGGAGGTAAAAGTTGACTATATAAATAATGAAAGCTGATAAAATATGCAATAAAAGTGGTAGAATACATTTTTTTGCATTCCCAGCGATTACAGAGTTACAGGGAGTTAAAGAATAGAAAAAAAGTTTTTTGTATTGTTACAAGCCAAGAAGTCGATCTCTTTTGTTTGGTCTTCCGTCTATTTTGACGGTCTTCCCTTTCTCCCTCAACTACCTGCCCTTTTTTCCACATAGCGTTTACAATACGCGTGGGATACTCGTCAAATTGTAGTCTTCCTTTTACCTTCTTTGTTCATGGAGAAAGGTGATATTCAACCCTTTAACAATGTTTCTAAAGATAGCTATCAACAAGCAGAGTAATGAGGATTGTCTGTAATGCGGAAAACAAAAAAAATCTGCTTTATACAATACTTTTCCGGTACTACAAGAAAAACCCAATTTTCTTGATTTTGGCATTGTTTTGAATGGAGTATTACTGTTACAAAAAATGGTGTAGCCCAAAAAATCCTCAATCTCAACAATTTGCCAACGTTATGTCGCCTATTTTCTCAAGCAATATGCCGGCAAGAGCTGTATCTGTTTAATGGCTATTCAGCAGCACCATCTAGTACGAAGACAACTGAACAAAACCGAAGTACAAGCTAAAGAGGTCAGTTGACATAAACTTTGAACACAAATCACAGTCAAACAGGATGATTTTCTTTCTAATGAACACAATAAATTCAGACTTATTTTATTCCTCTTAACTGCCTTTTACGACTATAGAATTAAAACAGAACAAGCATCTAGTGACGCTGATTCATTTGAAGAGTCATGAAATCTTTAGCTAGTGCCAAAGTAGCAATAGTTGGCAAAGATGTTGATCTTATTGTCTTCTTCATGACTTTAACCCTATCCGAAAGATATTATTTGTTAAACCAAGCCACGACAAAGTAGAAAGAAAGGTATATTTGAATCAGCAATTGCAAACTATGGGAGTGAAGGACTGCATTCAGCGGATGTGATACAACTACCGCTGCATATCGAAAAGGGAAACTTGTCTAGTTTAATTTAAGGAACAAAGGGTTCAATTTGTTCAAGAAGAGAGCTACACTGCTAAGTATTTTTGATGTATCATCATCATTTTTATAGCAAATGTTATCAGCTTTTATTACTTATATAGTCAACTTTTACCTCCGACCTACACTTCTCAAGATATTAACAAAAAACCGTAAAAAGTGCCTTGATTTTTCAGAATTTTTAATATATCCTTTACTAAGTATCTATAAATCAGTGTAAAAAGTTTCAAAACTTTTAGATTTTTCCGGAGGTGAAAAGCTACTTTGACTGGACTATAAAAAACTTATCAAGAACCTAAAGTATTTTTTTGGTTAATCCTTTCTTAGATAAAAACTTTTGTCAGATGTTCTGAGCTTTTGAAAATGGTAAATTTTAAATAACATAAAATAGACTTTTCTTTTTTTTTCAAAATTTTTGGAGCACTTCTTGAAGCTCAGTAAGAACCTAAAGCATTTTTTGATTAATTTTCTAGTAGATTTACAGAAACTTTTGTCAACTGTACTAAGGCAATCAAAGTTAATAAAAGCGAGAAATTTTAGAAGGCATAAAAATCATTTTCTCTTACAAACAGTTTTAAATTCTCTAAAGTTTTTGTAAACGTTTTCTCCAAAGTTTTTAGACCAACCGAGGTAGCTTATTAAGAATTCAAAGCATTGATTGGTTAATTCTCTTTTAAATATTTAAAGACTTTTAACAATTTTTGAAAAACAATCAAAACCTTGAACGTAACATCCGTTGAGAGCATGTTCAATTTTATTTGAGATTAAAATAATTTAATAAAAAAAAAAATAAAAAAAATAAAAAAAAACGGGCTAACTCAAACAATGATTGGTGGGGCAAACTGAAGCGGCACAAAAAAGTCAATTAACGTTTAATTAATTAATATACGATCTTGATGCTCGGTGAAAGGTTGGGAGGCAAAGTATTCTTATTGCAAAACTAATTCAAAACTGGATGTGGCTCCATGATCTATGCTTAAGTAGCTCCATTCACATTATGTATTGTAAATCATTGATACTGTAGAAGGGTTTGTTTAACGACTAGCACATTCCGGGCAACTAAACCATTTTTTTGTCTTTGGCGTATGATCTTGATTGTTTAAGTATTTTTTTTTAAATAAATAAATAATTTATTTACCACATTGACAGAACATATTTACATAATAAATCTGTTCTTGATGGCAAATAGGAGAGAATTTAGTTAAGCACATATGTACTTTGCTGTTTTGCCATTCTACCCTTAAACTATATATTAAAACAAAAATGTATTTAATTCATAGATATACTGGATACCTGACTGGCGTTTATAAAGTGACGCAAATTATATTACGGCGGCCATTTTGTGAATGACTTGATAATACTAAATATATATTAAAAACATCTTACATTTTATCATTTTAGTTTTTTAAACATTTAAAACATGCATAGGGAGTCAGGTTATATATATCCATGATTTAATTATATGCACTCTCAAACATTTATTCTTATACATCTTTAGACACTTACAAACACAACATAACAAAAAGAAACCTTAAACTTGCTTATATTTTGGGTTTATCTTCATTTTGATGTAAACACGTATTATCCGGTTTTGTTCTTTAGATTAATTTTACAAATTTTATAATGCAATAAAAGATTTTTTATCAAGTTTCCGTGGTGTAGTGGTTATCACATCCGCCTAACACGCGGAAGGCCCCCGGTTCGATCCCGGGCGGAAACATTTTTACTTTTCAAATTTATTCAAATTTTAATTTTATTATAAAAGCTTACAACATATGCCCGACTCCAATTGAATCAGGTTAAAATGGTTGCCAAAAAAATTTAGTTTAAATTTATCAGCCTAAAAAGACTATTAACTGGCTATAGCACAAATTGATTGTTATTGTTTTTCTGAATGAAAAAAACAATTATAAAATGTCCAATTGATAATTAATTTTAAGTAAAAATTAACAAACATTTTATCAGGTTAACAAAACATTTATATATTTGTTTGCAATCAATCAAAAGACACTAGTGAAATCGTTCTTTGGAATATTTGTTTTCCTAACCTGGATTTTTTAACCGGTTTCGGTGTTTAGTTAAGTAAGCAATTATCACAATGGTAAAAGCTGATTTCTTAGCAATATACTTTTGAAGCATTAGTTGATTAAAAAAATATTTTTTTATAACTATACAGTTACTCATATGTGATTAGCGGCTTGGTATTATTTTGACGTATGTTCCATGAAGTATGACAATCAATAGCTTGTCATGATATTAGAAAACACAGTTTTCAAAATCCTTACTTTGGCTAGTTTTAAAAACACAAGGTTTGGTTCGTGGCATCATTTTTCTTGTTTGCTTTAAATTAACTTAAATGTTTTTATCTACAGATCAACAGTTTCTTTGAAACCCAACCAAATTTTGTGCACCAAATTGACGTGTGTCTTGATAAAGTTTCTTACGTTAATATAATTGAACGAACAAAATATTTACCTCAACCCCAGTCTGCACGGATTTTTCTGCCGGGCGTTAACATGAATCCCAAACATACTGTCCAATATAGATAAAATGTGTTTGAACAAATAAAATGTTATTTTTTTTCCAAATCTCTTTTGTTTTTTTTTGTTTTTATTAGCAGTCGTGGCCGAGCGGTTAAGGCGTCTGACTAGAAATCAGATTCCCTCTGGGAGCGTAGGTTCGAATCCTACCGACTGCGAATATTTTTTGTAAATGAACATTATTGTTTGCTTATTTTATTAGAAATAATTTTTTTACAAAAAAACTAAGTTAATTGAATACCTATTAGCAGTTATTATTTTTTTTTTTTTTTGATTAATTATAAACTTTTTGGTGCGATTCTAGTTGATGGCTATCTGAGCAACTATGGTCAAATATTAGTTAGATATTTTATTAGTAAGTTTCCGTGGTGTAGTGGTTATCACATCCGCCTAACACGCGGAAGGCCCCCTGTTCGATCCCGGGCGGAAACATTTTGTTTATTAATTATATAAGCAAATAATATGTTTAGTAAAATATTTTGTCTCGTTTTGTCTGTAGTAGTGTGTTATTTATGTAGCTATTATTAGTAAAGATACATTGCTATTTCAGTCCTTTTATTACGTAAGATGAATATTTCAAAATAAATATGATTGGGCGTTGAGCGTATTGAAACTTATACGCTGCAAATATTCAAGGTCAATGTTCACACACTGCTTAAATCTCGTCTTTAATGTGATAGTTTCAGCGAATTTGGTTTCATTCGTTGAAATTTAAAGATATTTTTATGTTGTTGTGACATATTTAAGCAATTCCTAAGCACCTCTTTAAGAAATATAAAACAAAATTATAGTTCCTTCAAATTAGACAAAATCGACGTTTTAGAGAAATTTTACCCACAGCTTAGCCACCTGTATACTTTGTTGTATTTGGACTGTCTGAAGACAGTTTTCACCTAGCGCACACTTGAAAATGGGTGGTTTTGGAGTAATATCAATTTTTGCGTTTTGAATAGTTTTTTGAATTTTTAGCAAAAATTATGCATTTTGGGCATAAATTACTTTTTTTAAAAGTTGTAGAGCAGAAAATTTCCAATCGAATTTTCTTATAATTTTCCGTTTTTCCGCTAGAAGACGCGGAAAATAAAGTCACGATCTGGCGGGCAATGCACGCATTATTGAAAAAATCAAAAAACCTATATCGATTTTTTGCTCTAAAACTTTGACCTTTTATAATTTTTCCAGGAAATGCATAGTTTTATTTGAAAATCCAAAAAATCAGCAAAAGATCACAATTTGCGACATTTTTCAACATTCTTTAGCGGAAAATGCTCTCACTATTGGGAAATTTAAATAACCAATATTAATCGAAAATTTTTTGCTCTACAACTGTGACCTCTTGTAATTTTTTTACCAAAATGCATAGTTTCAACTCTAAGTGCAAAAAAATTATATATTTATTTTATTTTGCGCGCCTTCTAGCGGAAAAACGGAAAATAATAAAAAAAATTAAATGACTTATATCGATTGGAAATGTTCCGCTCTACAACTTATAATCGAGATAATTTTTGACCAAAATGCATAATTTTTGCTAAAAATGCAAGAAACCATTAAAAAACGCGAAAATTGATATATATGTATCTATTACTTCAAAAGTACCCTTTTTCAAGCGTTCGCTAGGTGAAAATAGTTTTCAGACAGTCTAAATACTTGACTTCTAAGTATATAGGTCGCTAAGCTATGGGTAAAATTTTTCTGAAAAATATCTAATTTGAAGGGACTATTACTTGATTGAGTAAATTATAGCGAACAATTTGTACGAAAGCTTTTTTTTCACAAATATGAGCATTTAGCACGAGCCTTGTCGAATGCAGCAATTTACACAAGTGGAAAATGGACTCATTTCGTGCTTTTTGTACAATATACTATTGCAGACCTATCAACATTCTATTCTATTATGTTTTATTATATCACTTGCACTTGCAAATGCATAATAATCATAATAATAATCATAATAATACTTTATTAAACAAGAATGATCGTTAAAAAACATTTGTTAAGTCAATACAATAAGATAAAATTACACAGAAATAGACAACTTAGATATTAGATAATTACATATACAGTTAACATTGAGATGAAAAAAATTCTTCTAACGTATAAAAGCAGTGTTTCAACAAAAAATCTTTTAACCAACATTTAAAGATATACTTGTTTTTATACATTTTTATTCTTATTGGGATATTATTGAAAATATCTAAACATGACAAATATAGTAATTTTTTATACGTTGATGTTCAGGGTAAGGGTATTCTGATATTATCGCAGCTTCTTGTTTGATGTGTGTGATTTTTATTTTTTTTTTCATATATATATTTATATTAGTAAATGCATAAATATCACATTTATAAATATACAGGTACAATTTTTTGTCTCTTAAAAATTAGTCTATATGATTCGTTGTTATACTGCATGTTATGTATAAGTCTTATTATTCGTTTTTGAGCTACTTGTATTCTATTTATATGTGATGACTTTCCCCATGCTATTATATTATATAAGATATGCGAACAAGCCAGCGCATAACAGATTTGCATTACGTGTTTGTATGAGACAGTTTTCTTTAATTTGAGAATTGCATAGTACACACTACTTAATTTTTTTATTACGTGGTCTACATGAATATTCCATTTGAGTTCTGAATCAATGTAAATACTCAAAAAATTTGTACTATTGACACTAAATGGTATGTTTGTAATAGACGACGTCCTTGTCTTGAAGAACTGAACACTTATTGTTTTTCCATCATATAAAATTAAATTGTTTTTATTAAACCTGTTACCCGTAGATTTTGTTAGCATTGCTTATCATTATTATTGTACTGTATATGATGTTATTTACAAATATGTATTGTCTGAGAACTTGCGGGTTATTCACAGATCAAGTGGGTTTTTGAGGTGTGAAAAAGTACATTGACAAGAAGTTATTGAGGTACTTCACAACTGTCTGAGGTTATTCACACATAAGCTGAGAAGAGTCTTGGAGGTGTGTAAAACAAAGTACATTGGCATTGAGGTCATTGAAGTACGACAGTTGTAGCATACCAGGTACGCTGCCAGATTTGGGGTTGTACTAGGCTGTAAAAGATGGGTATTCGTACACTGGCACAAGGCCTTGGGGTTGTATGTTAACATCGTATTTGGTATTGAGGTCTTATACGTAACAGCCGTTGGGGGTATGCTTTTGCACTGGCAATTGAGGTTTTGGGGTTGCACAATAACTGCAAAAGATTGTCAAGCTTACAAAGACCAGTTGGGTCAAGAGGTTGAATGCAGGGCACATTACATTAGTAAGGAGCAGTTATAAACACACTGGTATGAGAGTATATCTTGGGGATGTGTTAATTAGGTGAATGATGTAATTGTAGAGATTGCGGTATGACTACCAGTCATATGCTGCAGAGAAATTATATGTTTGTAGAGTGCGCGGAACATATCAATAATTATGTGCAGGTTAAATTTAAAGAAAAGTGCGAGTCGTTACGCTGAGGATGAGATAGACCGAGCCGGCACAAATAGAATGGAGTGGGGCATAGCAGCTTGGAGCGAGGGTCGGGCGCGGGACGTACAAGGGAGCTTGAGTAACTTTTGTGCAGTGAAGCGATGCGGTCAAATGATTTTACATTTTGATTTTTTCCTTCATTATTATAGATATAGTGTTAAGTTAATTAATATACATCGTTTAAACACGGAGTGGTGGTTGGGAGGATTAACGTGCTGCAGTTATATAAAAAAATAAAATTGTATGTATATCTGGGCGTAACACACCATAGCTTTATTTGTTCAATGGTATAGTTGGCTTTATTTAGTAGTTCGTCACTTGTTTTTGCACTGACAATTATTAAGATATTGTCCGCAAAATTAACTACAAAACTATCTGATATAAAATTGGCTAGACCGTTTACATATAACCTAAATATCAATGGACCTAATACTGAAATTATATTCCTTCTGGGAGCGTAGTCCCAAATCTCACCAACTGCGACATGTTTATGATGTTTCCTAATGAATAATCCAAGTTTGTGACCTTGAGCGCCAAACGCAACTTTGTCAAAAAACGAAAAAAAGTTTTTGAAAAAACTTTCTTAGGACGTTTTTAAAGTAGACTAAATTTGCTACAATATGATACTAGAATTGTATCTGTAGACCTAATTGTTTCCGAGATTAAACCTTTCAAAGTTTATAATTTTTTTCAACTTTGCAATTTTTTGCAATTTTGTCGTTCTGAATGAATTTTGACCTTGATTATACTATCGAAGCCCTGTACTTTTATGATGGGATGTTAAAAAAAATGAGAAGTGTGAACGATGATGTTTAAGCTAAGCGAATACGAATAATGAAGTAAAAAAGATAAGTACAACAAAAATTAATAAGTTTATTTGTTAAGAAATTGAGTAATATTCAAAAAGGTCCCAGTTATGGTTTGTCCATATCTGGATCGACGTATTGGGATGGCATATCCCCATCAGGGGATGGTGATGAATCGTCGGCGTCTTGTGCCCACAAGTCATCTTCCATTTCGACATGGAACAGATCGTTGCCTTCTGGGATATCTACTACTGCAACATCAGGTATATTGTTAGAAGACTTCACACGAGCAATACTAGCACAGTCTGTAGGAGGTAATTAGAACTTCATCCCGCTAGAGTTATTCGAGTGACGTCTAAAATATTCAAAGTTCAAAAAATAAACTTTGAAAGGGTTAATCTCGGAAACTATTGGGTCTACAAAAACAATTCTAGTACTTTTAGTATTACATTGTAGCAAAAATTTAGTCTACTTTAAAAACGTCCTAAGAAAGTTTTTTCAAAAACTAGTCCTTTAGGGTTATAATCGCAAAAATTGTGTTTGGCGCATGAGGTTACAAACTTGGATTATTCATTAGGCTAACATCATAAACAAGTCTACAAAAAATCAGAACTACCGGATTTGAAGCATACTACCCCATACTTTCAGGCGACAAAGTTACTGGACTAATTATAAATAAATTGGATTCTAAACAAGCAAAAACATTGTTATTGCTAAAATCTCGGATAAAATACATTATTAATTTTAACTGACATCATTTTAATTTTGAACAATTTACACTAACCGTTGATTTGTCAAAGGGTCCACACTCTACAGTCAATAATGTAAATTAAGATCTACACCAATCAAATATATTCCTCAGACAAATGTGAAAAGTTTTTCAACAAGAGCTGAAAATTTAGAGCCATTTTTACTGTTGTGCAATGACAGTTAAACCATTATAATAATTTTGTGGAAAATTTGACTGCCACAATTTGTAAGTACAATTTTTGGTTATTAAAATGTTCTAAATGCATCAACTTTTAAGAAAATCATCAACAAAACTGACAAAACTTTGGTCGATTACTGATGTCAGACCATCAACACGAGTTTGTCCAAGATGTCCAGGTTGTCCAGTAAAAAAATCACGGTTGTTTGCAAGAATGTGGCCGATAGAAAAATAAATCATTTAAAAAAAATATATAAATACGAGTATAAATATAAATACAGCAGATTCTCAAACGATTTGCGTGTTTATGACAACAAAATTCAATCTACTCAATAACTTAAGCCTGCAGAACAAACACAGCAAAAAATGTTGGTTGAACAACAACAAGTAAAGAACGGTTAGTTTTTTAACAAAATCATCTTCAGCAATAAGACTTATTTTTATGGTGATGGCTTCAAAACAAGCAAAGTTGCCTCATTTGTAATAACAAAAACCCACATGTGGTTCATGAAAAGTAAATGCATTCAAAACGTGCCACTGTTTAATGTGTTATTCTTGGATTATTTTTTTACATTAGTTTTTTTTAATATTCTATAAGGTTTATCCTTGAGCTTATTTAAGTTTCTATAATTTTATGACGTTTTTCTGCAGTTTATAACAAATACAAATAGTCTCTCCGCAGGGGTACCACAAGGTTCTGTCTTTTTACCCACTTCCAAACCTAACGATGGTATATTTATATATATTTTGAAACAATTTACAACGTCCTAGAACCGTATATTGCGTTTTTCTGGAGTCTATTGTGCTTATGTAGTATTCTTCTGAAGTCCATATTATCATTCCTCGGTGATTATGAAATCAATTTTTTTTTTTAATTTGATTAAGTTGTCAAAACTTCATAGCTTTCATCTGTATTCTAGAGTACTTTAAAATTTTATTTACTAACACCCTGTATAGTTAACATTTTTAAACAATTTAAAAAAATTGTGTTCAGAAGTACGATTATGTTGCTAAAATAAAAAACAATTTTGCACTCATGTCAGCTTTCTTCTAGAGTTCACAAAAACGACACTTCTAATTGTATTTTTGAGTAGTTGCTTAAATTTATAAAATGTCAAATGTTAGCAGTCACTCAAAATGTGATTTATAGACATTTAACGTTGAAATTTAGTTTGCATTAACATTTTTGCGCGTTTGTTGGCATGTAACACGCAATAATCGAAAATGCCATATGCTAATCCAAATTATCGCAGATATTCCCCAGGGATTCAATTCAAGAACCAAGTTCAATATAAATCCAACAAAACTTGCATCTTATAATGATACTTCTGATATAATATATTGACAGCACAATTCACGTTGGGTTTAAAAGCTGTCAACCCCTAACATAATAACACCTTTATTATATTACCAGTTAAGTGCATTGGACTTGGTTCTAGTATAAAATTTGGTGGAGTGCACTATTGCTGCAAACAGTGCCTCACTAACCGCAGTATCATTCGCAGAACATTAAATACAAATATTGTTTGCAAAATGCATTTAAAATAAAAAAATTGATTATTAATGAGCAGTCGTGGCCGAGCGGTTAAGGCGTCTGACTAGAAATCAGATTCCCTCTGGGAGCGTAGGTTCGAATCCTACCGACTGCGATTATTTTTCTTGAGTTGCATTTCTTTAAGTAATTATTATAAATATTTCTTTTGGCTTATATTAAAACAATTAATTAGGAAATTAAAAAAATATATTCGATTATGTTTTTTAGATTTGATTATAAGTTTACTATAATTTGATAATATAACAATAATTTTTAAGTTTCCGTGGTGTAGTGGTTATCACATCCGCCTAACACGCGGAAGGTCCCCGGTTCGATCCCGGGCGGAAACATTTTATTAATATTCCCGGAACACTTTGCAAATTATATGATTTCAGGAAGGTCTTTTTCCATAACCATAACCATAAAAGTGAAATTTCACGAGGAAACTTTATTATTTTATTATTAAATAATAATAATAACCATGTTGGTACGTGAAAGAAGATTTATGATGTTGTTACTCCTCTTCAATTTTATTGTATACGTGTTTAAATATTGAAGCTTTTAAATTATAAAAAAATA
The DNA here is from genome assembly GCA_963932245.1 of Tachinus rufipes. Lineage (NCBI taxonomy): Eukaryota > Metazoa > Arthropoda > Insecta > Coleoptera > Staphylinidae > Tachinus > Tachinus rufipes. Next base: position 72,591,678 of record OZ010748.1, on the reverse strand, counting down.
TGCCTTTAGCATTTAGATTTTAATTATGTAACACAAACACATGCAAATGGACATTAGTATTAATTATTGCAAACAAAACATTTTACGCTGTTTTAACAAACAACAAAGTAAAATGAAACAGGTGTATTAACAAAAATTTAAATATTTATCATTTTTTTTTTTTGTAACAATTATACTTACATAAATAAATAATATATTTACACAGTATGTTGATTATGTATTAATCGGTATAGTCCGGGAGCTGGTAACTAAAAAGTGCAAGAGTTTAGGAAAGGCTGATATTTTGAGATTGGACTGTTTATTGGTCACAGAACGCCTCTGCAAAGTCAGCACCCCAGGTGTCGGGACACCTGGCGATGGCACGCTAAGAAAGGTGTAATTTTAACACCTTACTTAGCGTACCCAAAAATTGTTTAGGAAAAGCTGAAAATTCATCGGCAAATAGTCGAAGCATTACAAAACCTTAATCAAGCAGTCAGACAGTAATAACCAAATGCACAGCGTCAGCACAGTTGCGTACATGCTACAAGAACTAACTTAATGCAAATAATTAAAAAAAGATGAAAGTTGGGAATATGTCAAATTACGTAATTAAATTTATAAAACAAACAGTCAGACATAGTTTTTATCAGAACCCAATCAATCAGCACCCAATTGAAGTCGTGATAAGGCGCGCGCGCTGCTTGTCGTAATTAAAGGTTTTTGACCAATCAAAAAATACTAAGTATTTATTTATGTTTTATTTAGGGTTCTATATCATTATCGCTATTAATTTCGTCGTTTTCTTTGTCGCAATCATTATCCAAGCCGTCTGAGGTTTCTTCTGATTATTTGCTTTTTCCGTCACATCGTCTGTTGCACCCAATTTGTTTTCTGTACATAACAAAATATTCAATGTTTAGTCAGTGAAATGATATGTTTATGTGTAAAATATTTAACTGTAATCAATAGTTGTTTGTACAAAAAATTACCTGTATTAGTAATATTTGGTTGAATTAGAACGTCACTGATAAAGTTGGGCAGTTGACTTCCTTCATACCAGTCGTAGTCATATTGCCCATTGATTTCTAGCCAACCGTTTTCAACTGCAAACAGTTGAGTTGGCTGTTTTTTGGGTGCTGACTGATTGGGTTTTTATAAAAACTATGTCTGACTGTTTGTTTTATGAATATAATTACGTGATTTGACATATTTTCAAATTTCAGCTTTTTTAAATCATTTGCATTAAGTTAGTTCTTGTAGCATGTACGCAACTGTGCTGAAGCCGTGCGTTTGGTTATTACTGTCTGACTGCTTGATTAAGGTTTTGTAATGCATTGACTATTTGCCGATGAATTTTCAGCTTTTTCAAAACAATTTTTGAGTACGCTAAGTAAGGTGTTAAAATTACACCTTTCTTAGCGTGCCATCGCCAGGTGTCCCGACACCTGGAGTGCTGACTTTGCAGAGGCTTTCTATGACCAATAAACAGTCCGATCTCAAAATATCAGCCTTTCCTAAACTCTTGCACTTTTTTGTTACTAGCTCCCGGACTAGTAGTTAAGGGCAATATTAAAAATTGTTTATTCGACTATTATTATTATAATTTAATCAAACTCTTAATAAACAAAGAAATAAATAGCCTATAGTAATATCAATATAATTTTTTATATTTAAAAAAATTATTTGCAATAGTATTGCAAAAAAATATGAAACTGTATACAGGGTTAGTCAAAACTACCGGAACACCTAAATAATTAAGTTTCAAAAGCAAACTAATTTATAAAAATATTTTTAATATACAAGGTGTTCATTTTATTGTGAAAATTTAGTAAACTTTTTATTTTTAAATAGGTCACTCTGTATATATTTTATATTTTATATTTTTAATTTTTTTTATTTTAAAATTAATTTTGATAATTATACGCAAACTTCTGAACGGCAAATAAAGTATATTTTCACACAAATATTCATTTTAACCAAACAGATAAAAAGAATAATAACATTTAAAACAATTAATAAAACAATCATTAAATCATTATAAAATGTAAAAATATAGAGGGTGTTCTATTTAAAAAAATTAAAAAATCCAAATTTTTATAATAAAATAAACACCTTGTATATTTTTGCATTTTTAATTTTTAAAACTAATCTTAGAACTAATTTTAGAACTAATTTTAAAAACATTTAGGGTGTTTAGTTTATTATGAAAATTTAGATTTTTTTAAATAGAGCACCCTGCATATTTTTACATTTTTAATGATTTAATGATTGTTTTGTTGATAGTTTTTAACGTTATTGCTGCTTTAACCGTTTGTTTAAAATAAATGTGTATGTTTGTGAGAAAATGTTCTTTATTTGAAGTTCAGGAGTTTGCTTATAACTCAATAATGGTGCATTTTATAAAAAAAAATATTTTTACAAAAAATACTCAGAATTAATTTTAGAATAAAAAAATGTAAAAATATACAAAATATTGTATTTAAAAAAAAGTTTTTTAAATTTTTACAACAAAATAAACACCCTGTATATTAAAAGTATTTTTATAAATTAGTTTGTTTAAAACCAAAAAACTTTTGTTTGATTTTTTTTTTTTTATTTTAACGGTTAGAAAATTATTTAGGTGTTCAGGTTTGACTAACCCTGTATATAAGCTTAAGGACATCCCGACTGCTACCTTGATTTGCATCATTGTAACAAAACCACTACTTTGACAAACATTCCTATTTCTACATATAATTTAATAAACAATTTAATTTTTACAAGTAACTATCTTGTAGATTTTGCAAATATGCAAATATAATTTGACAAAATATAGTTTGATCCTTTCAAAATGTACTGGTAAAAAAATAAATCTTATCAAATTATTTATAGAACTCGTCGTCAGTAGCTGTTTTTATTATAATGCTGCAATGCAAATCTAAGCAGCGGTCGAAATGATTTTAAATTCTAGAAAGTTTTTTTTTGGGTAATCAACAAAATGTTTCCGCCCGGGCTCGAACCGGGGGCCTTCCGCGTGTTAGGCGGATGTGATAACCACTACACCACGGAAACTTAATAAATAACTGACATAAGCAAATTTTGCTGAACATTATTCAAATCTAAAATCTATGAATCTGCAGCCATCCACATGGAAACGGTGTAGAGCAGCAAGTGGGGAGAAAAAAAACAAATAATATAAACTGTAAATATGTAAACATTTCATAATAAAAACTAAATATTAAAAAAAAAAAAAACATTAAACTTTTTTGCTTTTGCTAATGCAATCGTGAAAAATAATTGAAATGAACAACTTCAAAATATACGTTGTTTCAATAACTAATTGTTTTGATATAAACTACAAAAATATTTTTTTATAATTACAGGAAGGAAATTATGCAGCCCAAAAATAAATCGCAGTCGGTAGGATTCGAACCTACGCTCCCAGAGGGAATCTGATTTCTAGTCAGACGCCTTAACCGCTCGGCCACGACTGCTCATTAATAATGAATTTGAAGGTTTGTAATTGCATTTTTTTAACAAAATTTGTGTTTAATGAGCTTCCGGTTGCATTTCACCAAATTTGATCCGTAAATCTAGTTCAAGAAACTTAATCATGTTAAGAGTTGCCAGTTCTTATGTTATATCACAAATGTTATTAGTTATATGATTGAAACTGGTTCTTGAATTGAATCCCTAGGAAATACCTGCAAAAATTTGGATTAGCATTAAGGTTCTTTTCATCAACGTGTTTGCATTGATTGCGTGTCTCATACCAACGTGCGCACATGTTAGTGTGAACTAAATTTTTACGTGCATACTTAAATGAAGTTGAAACAAAATGTACAGATAGCAATTTCTGTTGTTGTTTGCATTGAAATTGTTAACTATCAAATTTTTATAAGATGTAAAGCCACATGCTACACAAAATACGAGGGGCACTGCTAAAGTTCGAGGAATTAAGTACTGCCTGTATTGCCAGCGTTCTGCGATTGTCATATTCGTAAAATTTGACTTATAATTCAGTTAGATTTCAAACTGCTCGGTTTTGTTTCAACAAAATTTAACGAAAGTAATAATTGTGTGAATAATGAACATTTTGAATCGTGACTTCCGAGTGATAATTTTTTATGATTTTCGATACGGTTTAACATCGCAGCAATGTGTGGAAAAACTTAGTTTGTTATTTGAGGAGGAAGCACCATCCAAAACTATGGTTTACAAATGGTTTGCAGAATTCAAGCGTGAAAGATCAACGTTTGATGACGATCTTTGCGAAGGTCGTTCATGCACTTCTGTTGTCGCGAAAAATATTGATGCTGTACGTGAAATAATTTTGTCAGAAAGCTTTGCAATTGTTGGATCCCACACAATTTGAAAGAAGAACAAAAACAGGCACGTGTCAAGTGGTGCAAGGAAATACTAAAGAAATTTGAAGGGGGTTGTTCAAATTTGGTATATAACATCGTAACAGGTGACAAATCTTGGAAATATTCATATGAGCCTAAAACTAAACAGCAATTGACTGTATGGGTGTTTTAAAATGAACCAAAACCCACAAAATGTGATGCGTTCACGAAGCGTTTCGAAAAGAATGATTGCTTGTTTCTTTGGAAAAAGGGTCATGTTGCAACTGTTGCATTAGGAGATTGAAGGACAGTTAATGCTGACTGGGATACTTTAATTTGTATGCCGGAAGTTATCGCTGAAATCAAAAGGAACAACATAAACCGGCGAATCATTGTTCATCTTGGCAATGCAAGCGCGCACACAGCACGACGAACTGTAGAGTTTTCGACCAGTAACAACATCCAATTAACGACTCATTTCTCATATTCATATAAATTAAATGCGTGGCGAGCGTTTTTCATTGCTTAAAGAGGCCGTTGAAGCATTTAAATCACTTGTTTTGGAGGTACCTTGCTCAGAGTGGCAAAATTGTTTTAAAGATTGGTTTCATTGGATGCAGAAGTGTATAGATTTTAAAGGAGAATATTTTGAGAAGCAATAAAGCGATTTACATAACGTAATTTGTGTTTTGCTTTACATTTTTCGTGAACTTTGGCAGTGTCCCTCGTACAATTAGAAGCGTCGTTATTGTTTTATACGTATGTACTGCTTGTTACACTCAAGAAAATAAGTTCAAAATTGTACTCATATTCAGACTTCTAAACAACGGTTTGAAGCACAAACATTTGCTTATTTGTCTACATTTGAACAAGCTTGAGCTTTACAAAACATAAAGCCTAGTTCACACTAGTAGACATGTTTTGCGATATTGGTCTCTTAGATGTGTCTCAGATTGTCTACGTAGGCATGTCTCTACCACTTCCCGTCTACGGGCCTATTGCAAGACTAAAAATCGCAGATCTAAAGTCTAAACGCTAGACAAAGAACGGTGTCTCTACATTGTCTACTAGTGTGTACTAACCTTTAAGATTTGCTATTAATAAGTTTAATTTGTTTTGGCGTTCTCTGGATTTAATTTGACATCCAGTTGGAAAATTGGAATTTTTCATCTCAGGCAATAACAAGATACCGTTGAATGTTTTCTGTAGTCAAGAATAGTAAAGTCATGATAAATGTAACATGTAAGTTTCTAAATAGTAATACTTGAAAAAGATGCTTATGATTCAAAGGTTTTTGTAAAAGGCTTTAGCTTTGAATGGCAAGATCCATTGGATTGACATTTTATTATTAAGTTTATAATCAAATAAGATCAATGTGATCTTAGCATACAAAAATACTGATTTGAGATAAAAAGCTAGTCTTTTCCCAAAAAAGAATCTAGTGCAAAAACGTTTGAGGATGAAAAAATTACAACTATGCATACGTTTACTATAGACTTCAAATGAACACGATAGACTTCATAAAAATGCAATATATTGCTCAAGGACGCTTCAAATAATACAACTGCTTTTATAAATCTATTAACTTTACAAAAAAAAAGAAACAGTATTTTCTAAAAAAACACAATATATTTCTGAAATATATATTTGTTTAAATATTTGAAAAACTGTACCTATCAGGAAAAAAAAACTGACGTGTACCACGTCATAGACCAGAGAAGAACGTTATAAAACCTGATAGAAACTATGAACTTTTGAAAGGTACAATAAACTTAAGAAGTAACCTTATAGATCACAAAAAAACAAAACAGATTTAAAAAAATACTTATAAATGGCTCGCTATGCGCAGCGTAACTACTTTAAAATTTAGTAACTGCTTTAGACTGAATAGACTGCGAAAGGTGTTGTAAACTCTAGAAATGAAATAATTAGAATGGTAAATGAAAAAAACAATAGTTTTTAAAAGGGTTGTGTTCCTTAGATAGAAATCATAGTTCTTAAAAATTCTAAAAAAAAAATTGCATAAAGATGTAAATTACTTTTTTTTTGGAGGCCACCTTATAGGCCAGATGCCTTGCATCATTGAGACATTGTAAATCAGTATTTTTAAGTTCCTTTTAAGTTTTATTCAAAAACGAACTATTTGAATTATTGCCAATCCAAAATTGACTAATGACTTAGATACTTACAACATACGTAATGTTGCGGATCTTTGCGTTTTCTATAGATATTTTTATGAACATTGTTGAAACAATATACAAGACATATTGCCATCTAAACAAATATTTACTTATAGTACATACAAGGCTTGTTAGGAACTGTAGGACTTCTTTTAAGAGAGATTTTTTTAAACGGACAATCGACGCATGGAGTAAACTTTCAAACTCAGTATTTCCAAAGACTTATAATCCGCAAATATTTAAGGTTAATGTTCACAGACTGCTTAAATCTTGTTTTTAATGTGATAGTATCAACGAGCAAAATTTTTTTTTGCTTTTGTTGAAATACTCATTACATTTCTTTGAGGAATATATCTGCTTGGTATAGATGTTAATTTTTATTATTGACTGTGAACTTAAATCAATGTGTGTAAAACAAAGTACATTGGCATTGGGGTCAACGAGGTACTTGATAATTGTAGCATGCTAAGTACGCTGCCAAAGTTGTACTAGGCTGTAAAAGTTTGTTATTTATACACTGGCATTTGAGGCGTGTTAATACTGTATATGTCTTATAATTCACAGACGTTGACAGCATATTTTGTTTACTGGTATTTGATCCGATAAGGTTGCACAATAACTGAAAAAGATTGTCAAGCTTACACTGACCGGTTAGGCTTTAAGGTTGTTTGCAGGGCACATTACACTAATAAAGAGTTGTTATAAATACTCTAGTATTATAGTACTACCTTGGGGATGTGTTAATTAAGTGACTAGTTTTTTCATATATTATGTATTGATGTTATGTATGTATGGGTGCTATGCTAGAAAGAGATTCTATGTTTGCTAATTTTACAGAATATATTGGTAATTTTGAGCAGGTTCAATTTATAGAAAAACACGCGGGAACAATAGCAAACTGTAGCAATATCGCGTTAATGCAAGAAGACGAGAATGATCTAGGCGGCGCTAATGGAGTGCAGTGGGGCAATTGCAAAATGAAACGGAACAAAGAAAGCTCAGCAATGAATTCAAAATGAAATTAGTGTTTTAATTAGTTAATAAACAATGTAAACGTACGGTGTGGTGGATGAAGAGTTTAGCATTTGTTGTGTCAGTTATATAAAAAAACAAATTTATATACCTGTTTTTGTCCGCGATCGAACCAGTGTTAAGCGGATGTAATAACCACCATAAAAATTTGTTGCATTATACAATACCACTTTATAGAATTTAACAAAATTACTAAATTAAAATGTAATGAATTTGATCAAAGAATTGATTTGAAGTAAACTTATATAATATAAAATAATCGCAGTCGGTAGGATTCGAACCTACGCTCCCAGAGAGAATCTGATTTCTAGTCAGACGCCTTAACCGCTCGGCCACGACTGCTCATTGATTATGTTTTTAGACAAATGCAAGTGCAAGTGCAAACGCACTCATTTTATTTCATATTTTGATAATAAAACTGCGGTTTTTTTAACCTGTGCCCTTGGCATAAGCTGCCTGACTGACAGAATACCAAACAGATTTTACTTTGAAAGTTTATATCGCTTTTTTGAAGAAAAATTATACAACTCAAAATACCTTTTTTTCAAAAGCGGCCTTGAAGTTTTTTTAGAATTTCAAAGCTCTGTATGTTTGTCTGTGTATTATGAAATGCCAATTTCAAAATACCATAATTATCAATAATTATCAGGCTTATGTCTATTTCCATTTCCAAAAAAAAAAATTAATTAAATTGTGTTATGACGTTTTGCCAGGTATTAGCTTAAGCTAAGATTAGAGTTTAAGCTTTTTTTCATATCTGTCATAATGCATTATTTGTAAATAGGTTATGTATCATGCTTTGAGTCAGAAAAAAACGACACATTTAAATTTACAAAAAAATTTGATAAAATTGTGATAATAGGATTGTTGTTTAAAAATGTTGTGCATTACATATTATTAATTAACAATGTTTTTAAAGACGTAGTAATAATGCAGTTTAAATATGTTTATTTTATTATTTTGCTGCGAACATTTTACAGAATAAAATGTCATAATTAAATTGAAGTTAGAAATTAAAAATATTTCAGAGATTTCACTACCAACTTAAAATATATTTATTATATTAATCTCAGATCACAAACTGAGTTAAAGAAAGGATTAAACTATGATTAAAATATCAGCCCTTAACATAAACCGGAAATAAATTAAACTGTACTTCTGACATTTTTCAAGCAAAAAGAGCATACTTTTTTACAATAATGGTGCTATAAACTCTAAAAACAGGTTTTTTTAGTTGTGCGGTTTTTCTTCCAAACAAGCGGTATTTTATATTTGATGGTTGCTACGTGAGTTGCATATCATTTGAGCCATGACCGGATTTTTTTATCACAATTTAGCACTCCGCTAAAACAAAAAAAGACCTAATTGTGTCTGGGTTTATACTAGTTCATCACTTCATAATGTATTATCAGTTTTATCAAGCTATGTCTAAGCGTTTTTTTTTTAATTTAATAAATAATATTTGATATAAATTGCCTCTTCAACCAGTATAAGACACATGTACTTTCAGAGTATCACCAGTGTGCGAGACAATGCATTTTATATATAAAAATATGTAAGAAGTGTTTTCGTATTAGGGGGTGGTATTGCGTTGCTACTTCTCATATATGCATTTTTAAGGAAAATATATTGAAATTGTTGGAAAAATTGAGTCCATTTTATACAAGTATACACATTAGTCACAAGCATGGGGCCAGTGCTGCATTCATATACTATAATTTGTCTCCGACTTCAATATCTATAATTTCTATAAAAAATGTTATAAATTTATTAAATTTTTAGATTAAATTATAATAAATAAACAAATTATTAAGTAATACAGTCAACGTTCAGTAATATTTTGTAATATATATCGTGCGTAATAGCTTACCCTGCGTAATAAAACAAGCAAAACAGCTACATAAATGACACATTACAGAAAGGAGTTGACAAAATATTTTGCAAAATATATTTTTTACTTAAATAATTAACAACAAAATGTTTCCGCCCGGGATCGAACCGGGGGCCTTCCGCGTGTTAGGCGGATGTGATAACCACTACACCACGGAAACTTAATAAATTATAAATTAACACTTATTGATAATTTTGTAATTGAAATGTAAGCTAAATGTGTTTAAATAGCCCAACTGGGTTATACTAAGGCATTGGCACAAATCCAATAAAGTTCATATTTTATTAAAAAAAAATAACTGTTAATACTTTTTTTTCTAAAGAATTTATTTAGAATAATATAATCAAGCAACAATAATAATATAGAAAATATGTATACGTGTAGTGCATACAATAAAATTGTGAGCAATAATAAACTCATGCGTACAAACATGGTTATTATTAATTAATAATAAAATGAAAGTTATCTCGTAAAATTTTATTTTTATGGTTCAGTAGAAAGAAGACCTTCCTGAAATCATATAATTTGCTTGTTGCAAAGTGTTCCGGGAATGAAATGACTTTCCCGAAGTATATGAATTTGTGGAAATATTAATAAAATGTTTCCGCCCGGGATCGAACCGGGGACCTTCCGCGTGTTAGGCGGATGTGATAACCACTACACCACGGAAACTTGATAAATAATATATTATTAGCATTTTATCGAGTTTGATAAATAATGATTCGATTAATTTGTTACAGTCAATCATTATCGAATTGAGTAAATAAAGACAATGACATCAGTGAATAATACCACGCTGACTTTGAATACACATTTGGTCAACAAATTAATGTAATTTCTTCAAACTGAAATGACGCTACATAAAAAAAAATCTATTCATTGATGTATATAATCCGTCATTTAGCATATTATGTTAGCGTTTCTAAACTTAAAGTTTAAATAGTGAAATCTGTCAGTCAAGTTAAATTGTTATATTGTCTTAAAATAGTTATGCGTAAAGTATAGTAATCTAATTGCGTGTAATGGTTTATTCACACAAGTGAATACGACTGCCGCTTACTACTTGCACCACAAACTTTTGTAAATAGTATATACTACCACTCACATATTAAACAATATACTGTTATTAAAATCGATAAAAGATTAATATATTATTCATCAAGTTTGTGTAGTGTAATGGTTATTACATGCGTTCTAATAAAATTGACCCTCTACAAGTATACCTAGCTAGTTTAACGCAGAATGAATTGTTTTCATGTTGTAAATTATAATATTGAGTTAAGAGCAGCGTCATTTCTATTTTCACAAATAATTTGATATAAAAACGCATTTAAAAGACGCCAAAGTAGATGTTTTCACTACATGCTCTAAAACAAAGTTGCTATTTGTTCATTGGATATGTGCTAAAAAAATTATCGCAGTCGGTAGGATTCGAACCTACGCTCCCAGAGGGAATCTGATTTCTAGTCAGACGCCTTAACCGCTCGGCCACGACTGCTTATTACAAGTTTTGAAAAAGATTTGTAAGAAAAATTAACATTTTATTTTTTAAACCTTTTGGCTCACATTTTTTTTATCCACCACATCGTGCGATTATTACTTAATTAAACATTAATTTACTGTTTCAACGACTTGAGGCCAAACGGTCATTTTTCGCCATGCGGAAAGGCATTGATATTTTATTATATTTATTTCCCGATCCAAGCTGCTCTAGCCCACTGCTCTCCGTTCGTGCCGGTCCGGTCTATCTTGTCTTCTCGCATCCTCTTCCTGGACGTAGTCCCCAAAAGAATTAATTTTCTATTGTGCATACATTTTTGTGCGTAACGTGCCTCGTCCGCATCTTGTGCTGCACTGGAAGCAGCATTGTGCAAGTAATGGCACAGCCTATTTCCAACAAAAATATGCCGCAACTAAACCACACTTTCAGTTTTTACAGCTGCGTCAAAGAATGGTATTGCCAGGGATTGGGTTTTTGCTGCTGCTGTCTTCCAATTTGCCTAGACAACCAAACCCGTGGTTTTTTTTTTTTTTTTTTTTTTTTTAGGACGTAGTGAGTTGTTTGGCTTTCAACAAGTGGCTCTTAAGAATAACTTACGCATGGTAATACCTTCCGGTTTTCTTCTCTGCGCAAATCCTGTTGTTTTAATGTACCTGTCTAAACTAACCTACATTTGGTGCTAGTTTGAGGCGGGCTGGTTTTTGCTTCGCGGATTTTCACGCATCATCTGCGGCACGCATGCTGTCCCCGGCCCCTCTCTCCCTATAGCTCCTACCTTTGTCTGTCTCTTTTGTCATTTTGCCTTTTCTTATCTGCACTGGCATCTACCTCTGCATTCTCTTCTTTCTCCCATCTTTGTGTTATTTACTCTAATTATATAATTTGTTCTCAGATGTGCTCTTAGCTTACTAAGGTCTTCGTTCACTTCTTCTTTATCATATCCCCTCTCCTTCATGAATAATTTATGCAGTTCCATCAGTTGTATTCCTTTTGGCAGTCCTAGATTTGTAAGTTTTACCTCCAGTGATATCCTTGTATCTCCATCAGGAATTTCTTCTTCATGTCCTCTCGTTGCCAGGTATATTCAGACTATCTGAAAGGTTGCGTTCTCAGTCATCCTCGAGATAGCATATCTACCATTTGGTATTTGCCTTGTTATTTCTGTTATTCTGCTTTCCTTCAATATTTCTTTTCTCCTTCTCCTTATCTCCGCAATTTCGTTTGGTATCGTAGTCTCTGTAAATGTTCTTCTTTTTTCTTCTGTTTCTTGGTATGCACAATTGTCATATCCTTTCTTATTTTTTTCTTTTTGATCTTTTTCTCTGTTTTCTTGTTTCCATTTAGCTTCTCTCATCTCTTTCCTTTCTCTTCTATGGCTTTTAGTTTGTGTGTTTGTTTCCATTGTTTGTTTTTCTATATTCTTCTATTGTCAAACTCTTCAATTTTTTTTTTGTACACTTGTTGCAAAGTTTTTTAACGCCCTCCATTTATTTTCATCTTTTAAGCATTTGTTAATGATTGTTCTTTTATCCACTTTGCTTTCTAGTATATATTCTAGTTTTTTTCTATCTTCCTCCCACGCCTCGCATTCTTCTAGAGTGTGTTCTGCGTTATCGTGTGTTTCTTCCTGACAAAATGTACACCTTTCTTCTTCATTTATTTTTTTAATTGTTTGCAAGAATTTTCCAAATGCTCCGTGCCCGGTCAGTATTTGTGTTGTACAATAGCACGTCTCGGGTTTCTTCTCTACCCATTCTTTTATGTCTGGGATTAATTCTCTCGTCCATTTCCCCTTTTCTCCTGTATCCCATTTTCTCTGCCATCTTTCCATAGTCTTCTCTCTTGCTCTTATCTTTGCTTCTTTTTTACTTGTTCCTTCTTTTACAAGTTTTTTTATTTCTATTCTTTCCTCCACCATCATATCCGCGGGAGGTGTTGCCGCAATTACCTCTAACCCGTGGTTATAGTTAGATAGATAACTGAGCTGAGATTTCCATAGTAAAGCAGTCTATTTCAAACAATTGGAATGGCTGTAAGGTAATTCCACGATAGTTTGGACAATTGCCCCCACATCGACATCTTCAATTTTGCTTAAATTTTGTAGACATGTTTGGGGTACCAAAATATGAAAATTCCTAAAATTGTAGATCTTTAGGTGCAATTCAGTGTAAATGCGGCCATTTTATTTTTTTAGGAATATTATGTCTTCTTTCAGTTTTTGTGCTGTAAATAGGAAATTTTTGTAGAACACAATCCCGCTTTTGGTTTTCCGAATTTCTTGCGTAAAATGGGAAAATGACCATTTTATCGGAAACTTGACATATTTGATTTCGCTACACCTGGAGACTTGAAATTTGAATATGATACTTCTGAAACATAGTACTTTTGATCCCAAAAATAAAAAAAATAGATTTGCTTGCCCTAGGGTAAAATATATCACATATAATTGCTAAAAATAGGTTACTTTTAAGCGAATTTCTTTAGATTTTCCGTAATTTTACTAATTTTCCGGCTTTTTTCCTACACTAATTCTTATTTTTTTATTTTTTTTTTTTGCTATATCTTTTATTTTATATGTTAAACTACATACAATATTCTATTCCTTCATTCTTTGTCTTAAGAAGCCTCTATACTCACGGCCGGTATAGGGAACTACATGTATACGTGCGCCAAGATAACTAATGCATCAGTTAACTTAATTACAATCCGAGACCGGATTTAGAAAACTTAAACATTTATTCACGATTGGATCGAGGGGTTTTAAGAATAATGTTGTTATTAATTTGTTAGGATGCATACTTTTTTAATTTTATTAAAACTTATAAGATTAAGAAATTAAAGCTTTGCAAGTTTTTGTTACAACTTTGGTGATTCTAGAAAAAACTTTTAGTGATTGTACGGTTGGAAATTATTCTAACTAATAAAAGTGATTAATTTTTAGTTAACAACAAAATGTTTCCGCCCGGGATCGAACCGGGGACCTTCCGCGTGTTGGGCGGATGTGATAACCACTACACCACGGAAACTTGATGCAGAGTAATTTATTGTATTATCAAATTTTGTGGAACATATCTAAAAAGAAAAATTGGATAATACTCATTTACATCTAAATGACGATACACTCAAAAGTTAAGAAAGTTCAAAAACTTTCTTAATGTAAAATTTTGTCAACCAAAGTCAAAGTCAGTAAAAGCTGCTGGTAGAAGAATGAAAATTTTGATTTCTCAACTAATTGAAACGAAAAGAAATTTATTTTTTATTAGTTATGTGAAGGAATAAAAAGTTAATCGCAGTCGGTAGGATTCGAACCTACGCTCCCAGAGGGAATCTGATTTCTAGTCAGACGCCTTAACCGCTCGGCCACGACTGCTTACATAATAGTCTATTAAGACATTGGTAATTACAAACTAATACTTATGATATTTTATAGTAAACAGGATTGATTAAAACAACTTATATTTATTTATTTCTTTTTTTTCTTTTTTTTTAAGGACGTAGTGAGGTTTTGGCCTCAGCAAGTGGCCCTTGAGAATAACTAACGCAGGGCAATACCTTTCGGTTTTCTTCTCTACGTTAGTTCTGTTGTCATTTTGTCCTTATCATGTCTGTCTCTAGTCTATTATTAGTTTGAGATGAGCTAGTTACGGTCTTGTAGGATTCACACAGACTGCTGCGGCAACACATGCTGTCCCCAGTTCATCTCTCTCTATACCCTATTTGTTGTCTGTCCTATACTGACGTTCATCTCTCCTTTCTGCCATTTTATTGTTATTCAGCCTAGTTGTTTGATTTGTCCTTAAATGTCTTCTTAGTTTCTCTAAGTCTTCATTCACTTCTTTGTCAGCTTATCCTTTCTTTTTCATGAATATTTTGTGGAGCTCCATTAGGTGTACCCCCTTTGGTAATTCTAGATTTGCCAATTTAACTTCTAAGGATATTCTTGAGTCTCCATTTGGAGTTATTTCTTCGTATCCCCTGGTTGCCAAGTATACTCTGACCATTTCAAAGGTTACATTGTCAGTCAACCTTGAAATGGCGTATCTACCATTTAAAAATTCTCTGGTCAGTTCCGTCAGTTTGCTTTCTTTGAGCAGCTCTTTTCTTTTTTTCCTTATTTCTGCAATTTCGGTTGGTACTAATGTTTCATTGTATATTCTTTACTTGTCTACTTTCTCTTCTTCCATTTCTTGGTAGACATAGTTGTTTTAACTTTCTTTCCATTTTTTTCTTCATTGCTTTTTTCTATGTTCTTTTGCTTCCACTTAATTTCTCTTTCCTCTTTCTTTTGTCTTTTGCGGTTTTTGATGTGTGTGTTTACTTCCATTTTCGTTTATCTATATCTTGAGTTTTCAAACTCCTCTATCTTTTTTCTCATTACTGCCGTTGCATAGTTTCTCAATGCTCTCCATTTGTTTTCGTTATTCAGGCAAATATTAATTATTGAAGATTTATCAATTTTGTTTTCCAATACTTTCTCTAACTCTTTCCTATCATTCTCCCACGCTTTGCACTCTATTAGCGTATGTTCTGCGTCGTCATACGTGTCTTCTTGGCAGAATATACATTTCAATTCTTTCTCCATTTTATTTATATTTTGTAAATACTTTCCAAAGGCTCCATGTCCGGTGAGTAGTTGTGTTGTATAGTAACACGTTTCCGGTTTATTCTCTACCCATTCCTTTATTTCTGGTATTAACTCTCTTGTCCATTTACCTTTTTCTCCGTCTTTCCACTGTGTCTGCCATTTTTTCATTGTATTATCTTTTGCTTGTCTCTTTGCTTCTTTTTTACTATTTCCTTCATTTACCAGTTTCTTTATGTTTAATCTTTCTTCTACCATCAAGTCTGCGGGTAGTGTCGCCGCGATTACATCTAGCGCTTCTTGCGACACCGTTCTGTAAGCCCTACATATCCTTAACGAGCTTGTTCTAGTGGCTCCTCTTATTTTCTTTCTGTTTTTTTTTGTCTTTACGGCTTCTCCCCATGTTTCTGCGGCGTACAGCAGTTTACTTTTAACCGCCGTTGCTATTAGCCTTCTTGCCTCTTGTCCTGGTCTTCCCTTGTTTGGCATGAGCCTACTAAGCATTCCTCTTATTTTTTTTTGTTCCTCTTACCGCTTCCTTAATCTGTTTGTTCCAACCTTTTTCTTCCAGTGTAACTCCAAGGTATTTAATCTTCTTCCCTATGGTTATTATTTGTTTGCCTACCTGTATTTTTCCGGTTCCTCTATTTGTCCTCTTTGTCGATAACCATGCCGCTTCCGTTTTCTGCGGTGCTAATTCTAGCCCTTTATTTTTCATCCATCTCTTTATCATACTAATTGCCAACTCTACCCTTTCCTTTAGTACTTCTATGTCTGCATCCCTACCTACTAAAGCTAAGTCATCAGCAAATGCCGTTATCGTCACCCCATCTGGCAGCCGCATTCCGAGAAGCTCATTATATACTAAGTTCCATAATTTGGGTCTTAGTGCTGAGTCTTGTAGTACTCCTCTGGTCAGTCTAAATATACCCTTCTTGGTCACTAAGTTTCTTTCTTGTAGATAACTCCATATTATCTTGATCGTTTTCTTTGTTAATTCTTTCTTTTTTGCTGCTTCTATAATTGCTTCCCATAGTACGCTATTAAACGCGTTTTGTATATCCAACGCTATTATGATGCAATGCTGTCTTTTCCTATGTGGGCCGCTGTTTGCTTATTTTGCTACCGCTTTTACCTTCTCGATAGCTCCTAGCGTCGATCTCCCTTTGGTAAATCCGTATTGTTCACTTTCCCATCCACCCCTTTCTTCTATTTCTTTCTCTATTTTTCTCAAAATAACTTTTTCCATTATCTTTGCTAATGTATTAATTAAACAAATCGGTCTATACGTTTTTGATTTACCTGTTTCTTTCTTCTTCTCAATCAGCACTAAGTTTGCCTCTTTCTAACATTTCGGGAATGTTCCTTTATTTAGACATCTGTTTATTAATTGTGTTAGTTCTATTTCGCTTCCTTTTAACGCTGCTTTCACTATCTCCGCTGTTATCTCGTCCGGACCTGGTGCCTTATTGTTAGGTAGTTCTCTTATGATCTGTTTCATCTCCTCCACTGTTGTCATATCTGCTTCCTCTTCTTCACTTGTCTCTGTTGGTTCTTTTACCGCTCTTCCTTTGGGGAACAATTTCTCAATTATTTTTTCTTCCCCTTCCTCCTTCTTTAAGCACACTCCCTTTGATTTTCCTCCCAGTTTATTCATAGCAATTTTGTACGGCTTTCCCCAGGGGTCCTTATCTATGGATTCTATCATTTCTTTCCAGCATCTCTTCTTGCTGTCTTTTATGGCCTTTCTCAGTGCTTTTCTGTCCATTTTTAATTCTTCTTCTGTCTCTGCAGTGTCCTCCCCTTTTTGTTTCTCTCTTTTGATCTTCCTTCCGGTTTGTTTTGCTTTTTTCCTGCTTTCCTTTATCTCATTGCACCACCAGTACGGCCCCTTTCTTCATCCTTCCCTATACCTGGGGATTGCTTCTTCCGCTGCCTTTCTCAGTTTTTCCGAGTATCGTTTGCATCTTTCCTCTATGTTTTTGCTTTCTGTTACTTCTTCTACCTCCATGGCTCTTTTTATCTTCTCTCTGTCCATCCTTCGCACGTCCTCCCCACCTGGGTGATTTTGCGTTGAAATCTCCTCCTATTAGGATTTTCTTGCTCTTCTGTTTTCTTAAGCTATTTTCTAGTTCTTCAATCCACTCTCGATAATATTCTATACCGCTGTTTGGACTGTTGTAGCAATTGTATACTATCATACCTCCTATATCAGCCCACACTATTCCTTCTTTGGGAGTTCCCCACCTTTCCACCTTGTCTTTACACTTCCCCCTTGCTAGGATGGCCGCGTCTGATCCTCCATCTTTAATCCATTCTCCGCTTAACTTTCTTTTATTTGGTTTGCTCACTATCACTATGTCAATTTTTTCTCTCATCGCAGTTGCTACCAGTAGGTCATGTGCCTCTTTTCCCCTCCCTATATTTGTTTGGATGATGTTATACATTTTCGGTTATAGGTTCCCTTCCGTGTCGGTTCCAACTTTCTGGGTTGTTGTTCTCTATATTCTTTCTTGGTTTTCTAGTTTCTCTTCTAATTGTAGCGGGGCATCTTCTCCCTCCAGTTCGATGGCCTAACACCTTACACTCTATGCAATATTTTCTGTTCTTGCAGTTCGCTATTTTGTGTCCTTCTTTTCCGCATTTTATGCACAACGACGATCTGTCTTCCCCTCTGCATTCCGCCGCTACGTGTCCCTTCATCCAACATTTATATCATTGGCTCTCATTCACTTTTGTTCTTTCCGTTCTGAATCTTATGAGTCCTATGTTTATACTTCCTATTTTTATTTTTATATTTTCTGCTGAGTGTTTGTCCATCTTAATTATGGCCGTTTGTATTTCCCTGTACCCTTTCTTTAGTGATATAATTACGATTTCTTTATTGTCCACTTTCCCTTTAATTTCTTCCATCAATTCCTCTCTGCTGATCTCTGGACTTATACCTTTAATCATAACCAGTTCTCCTGTAAGCTCTTTGCTCGCTTTTCTTATATTAAATCCTTCCATTCCTTCTCTTATCTTTTTTATTTCTTTTTCGGTCTCATTTGCGTTTGTTACTAATAGCAACACTCCTTTCTTTGTTTCTCTTATTTCTTTAAATGTCGTACCTTTCATATGAATTTTTGTCTGTTTTAATAGATCTGCATATGTTATCCCTTCTTTGCTCACCACTATAGCTCCTGTTTCAGGTCTCTTTTTCTCAGTTATTTGCGCAGTTTGTAGTTGTGGCGGTATGCACATTCTCATTTTCGTCTTGGTTCTTCTTCCCGCTATTTCCATAATTTTTCTCGCTTCTCTTGATGCAATTCCATTTGGTCTGGAAATATTAATTTCCTCGATGTTCAGCTCATTTGCTTTGTTCAGCACTCTTTCAATAGCGTCTAGCATATTTATAGCCGCTTTATCTCTTCTTTTTTCTATTTTTACAAGGTCGTAATCTTTTTCACGCCATTCCTTGTTTATTATTTTTTCCATATCTTACTGGTTTTTAATTTCTCTCATCTCCTGTTCGTTCACAAACATATTGGTTTCCAACTGGTTTGTCTGGGTTGATGTTTCTACCATTATTTTATTTTCCTTATTTTCTTCTTCTCTCTTTTGATTTTCTTCAAACTCCAATTTTTCAAATACTGCCACTATTTGATTTGTTAATTTTTTAATTTCAACTTTTGTATTGACGCACTCTGCCGTTAATTCTTTTAATTCTCTCAGCATTACCCCCAATTTATGCATTGTTGTTTGGGCGTTTATTCTCTTTGTCTCTTGGGTCTCTTCTGGTGAGTTTATCTCTCTCCTTCTTTTCTTCTCTACTTGATCTTTTTCATCTGTTTTGATCCTCCTCTCCTCCGGTGGTGAATGTTGTATTTTGCCACTTTTAAGAAATGGTATCATTTCTCTTGGCCCCGCACGTGTAACCTATTTATTTATTTATTTTATTTTCGTAATTGTGCTTATTCAGCACCTGTTTGTCCGGTCACTGCTCCACTTACATTTATAATAGTTTATATAGTATATAGTGTATCAAGTGCCAAAAATAGGCTATAGCATGTTTATTATAATTTGTCAATACTGTCAGATTTTAAGGTATGACGTCTACATATGAAATTGTGATTCACAGCCAATCAAATACCGCGAATAGTTTAGAGCATATGCGGGCCGAAAAAGAGGCTTTTGGTAGAGGCAGAAAAAAAATTTAAGTGATAAGATGACAGTAAATATTAGAAACCAGAGCTAGTTGTAAAAAATAATCAAAAACCATAAAAAAGCTAGAAAATGTTTTCAAATGTTGTTAAAAGTAATAGCTGCAATTGAAACGGTCATTGCTGCTTGTCTCCAAACTCTACCAACGTTGTTAACCTTTGTCAATTCATTTGTTTTTTTTTTTACTCCGATTCAACTTGCGCCACTGCTCTCCGTTTGAGTTAGTTCGGTAAATCTTGTCTTCTCACATCAGCGCACTAGTGCTACGGCCCGCCAAAGACTGTGCAATTAACAAACATCAAAGCAAACCAAAATTACTGTTTTGTTGACAATGACGATTGACCTAACTAAAAAATAACAATTTTTGAAAATTTATGTGAACATCGAGCTGAATTCAATACTTTGGAAAAATTGTTTTTTTCAATTTGTGCATCATAATGTAGACTTCAACGTTAACACCATTGACAATCATGGAACATTTTAAACAATGTGATAAAAGCATTACGTGATTCCAAACACTGCTATCGAGCGTAAAACTGTTGTAATTTCACGTGTTGCCAAAACAAAATTGACTTCAAAAGTTGCACAAATCAGTATGATTCTAATATTCTATTACAAAAAACATAAATTTTTGGGTTTGCAGTCTAAAAATGTCTTTAATGTCAAAACTTCTTGCCGACTTTCACGCAAGATAGTTGAATTTAACTTTACGGAAAATGGAGCTGTTTTGCCGTAATTCAAAGAAAAAATAACTTAATGGAGAAAATAATGCAATAGCAACGCTCAAAAATTATTTGCCATTTGTTTATCAAATTACAATACTATTTTCAACTTGGTTTTTAAAGCTGCCAAGAAATGCAAACATTGTCATCAAAAAAATTTTTGGTTAAATTTGATCATTCACTATACTGGTAAGCTCAACCCAACAATTGATTTGAAAAACGTTATTGTAAGGCTTAAAAGATTTCATCTATTAATGAAGATTTTATCTATTTTGTCGGTTATGGGAACAATCGGTATGATTATGTCGAGCAGTAAGATTGAAGAGCTTTTAATGATAATCTACGCAAAGAATTGTGTATGACGGTGTGGAAAGGAGTATTTTTTCTTTTCTTGATCAATATCTCAACAATGACCAAGTTGTGCTTTTGCAAATAGGTCTATGCCAAAACTAAAACAACTTTTAGCGAAAAATCACTTTTTCCGGCCTTTGCAAACCACCACTAATTTAGTTGTATTTTAAATATTTGAAATAATAATTTGTAGACATAATAAAAATAAAATTTATGTTTAAGATCAGGTTAACCAGCGTACGCTCAAAAAGTGCTTTTGATTGCCTCTTTTGAAACAGAACATTTTAAAATTGAATTTTAACATCCATATGCCCTGTTTCACCTATAAGAAAGAATGCAGAGTGGAATAAGTATGAGTGATTCCAGAAAAAACTTTTGGTACATAAACATTTAAAATCTTTAAGTTAATGAAAATCAAACAAACTTAGTTTAAACGTAAAAATGTAAAAAAAACTGAATCAATCTTTGTGTCAGAATTAATTAAATAATAGCGTTTTTTTAATTAATTTTGAAACAAAGATTCATTCATTTTTTATTAAATAACACGTAAAACCACTTTTTAGAAAATTAATGGTTTATTTATCAAAGAATGAATTTAAAAAAAAAACATACAAAGTGTGGGAGAAATCAAAAAAGAAATTTTTGATTGAGGTAGTAAATGTACAGAGTTAACAAGTTACAAAAATACTTAAAACAATATATATTTTTTAAATAAAAACTAATATCAGTTTCTAGTATTTTATTATTATTGCTATCTGCTATCCATTTTTAATAAGAGAATCATCTCAACGACAGCTACTTAAACTGTAGTAAAAAGCTTTCGCAAGTTTTTGTTACAACTTTGATGATTCTAGAAAAACTTTTAGAGGGATCTTACAGCCGTGCATTCCGACTAATGAAATTGTTCTTTTTTTAGTTGAAGAGTATAAATTTAGTTTTTACGACAACAAAATGTTTCCGCCCGGGATCGAACCGGGGGCCTTCCGCGTGTTAGGCGGATGTGATAACCACTACACCACGGAAACTTAATAAATTACGTCTTAGTATTTTATCGAATTCAATAAAATTTCTGATCTTATCTATAATAATCGATAGAACTCGGCTAATATATATTACACACTTTCAAGGCCAACGAACGCTTCCTAGACGACAGCAATCTTATTTTTTTACGCTGCGTAAACGTAATTTAAATGGATTGATTAATGCTTTTGGTGCATTATAAGTATTGATATTACTATATTAAAAAAAATTAAGTATTTCTTGCTTATCACAAAACAAATATATTTTGATTTTATTTACTTATAATTATATCGGAAGAAATCAATTAAAAATTACATAGAGGAATGAAACCCAAAAAAATATAATCGCAGTCGGTAGGATTCGAACCTACGCTCCCAGAGGGAATCTGATTTCTAGTCAGACGCCTTAACCGCTCGGCCACGACTGCTCATTAATAATTAATATAGATAATCGAAAGTCCCAGCTCTAATGTTTAACTTGTTTTTGAAAGAATGTTATTTTGATTCGTTTTCGAATTTTATTATTTGTTTTTCAGTTAAAGTAAGTTTTTTTATAGTTAAAACTTTAACAAAATAATAATTATTTACTACAAGGCGTGATAATTTTTATATACATTTTTTAAAACAACATTTCGTACAAGATAACATACAGATTGTGTAGTACAAAAATAAATGTTTATTAATACAATGCTACACAAGACACCAATTTATATTGAGGTATAATTAGAAGTTTAGTAAATTCTTTATTTGGTTATAATACTGACCAAATATAGTTTGAAAACTTGATTGAAATATAAAATCCGATTTATTGTTATTATTGTGTTTATCAACATGTTTTGTGTTAATTAATGCCAACCGTTGCATACTTTAAACACAAACACAGCCTAAAGCCATCCACCAGCTTTTACTTTAACAATTCAAATATTTCGTATAGGGAAGATCAATAGTCAACTTTTGCAACTGTTGCCAACGGTTGAGTTTCTTAAACGTAGTCACTATTATAAAAAAAAAATTCGCTTGAATTTCAGATTAAGTTGCTCAGTCATTGCGAGAATAATTTTATGTATTTATTAATTAAAACTGAATGAATGAACTACTTATGCTGGGTTGCACCAACATCGGTCGGTTCGAACCGTCCGTTAATTTTTTTTTATAAAGTTGCTTGTTTCGTGATGTAGTGGGTATCATACCCGCTTAGCACACGAAAGGTCCCCGGTTCGATACCACGCAAAATAAAACTTTTTTTTTTAATTATTATTAATTTAAATTTTAAGTGATTATCACTCATTTATTTCAAATTTTATATTTTTATATATATTTTCAGATAATTTCAATATACATAATATATTCATCATATACCTATGTATATTCAACTGTTGGGGATGTCTTGATTGCAAATTAATTGAATTAAATTAAGATGTAACGTTATTCCTTGTTTTAATTTGTTTTGTGTTTGTTAGGTTACATCATTTATT
Organism: Tachinus rufipes; assembly: GCA_963932245.1. Lineage (NCBI taxonomy): Eukaryota > Metazoa > Arthropoda > Insecta > Coleoptera > Staphylinidae > Tachinus > Tachinus rufipes. Next base: position 72,568,415 of record OZ010748.1, on the reverse strand, counting down.
ATATTCAATAATATTTTTATATTTTAAACAAATAATCTTTTTTTTATTCAATTAATTTATATAAAATATAAAAAATTAAAACTTTATAGAACAAAAACAACCTATTCAAAATAAAATTAAGTGAAGTACTCATAATTTATAATAATTAAATATATAATTTTTTTAAAAAGTTGGTTTTGCTCTAGGAACCAAGGACCTTCCGCTTGTTGGGCGGGTCTGATATCCACTACACCACGAAACAATAATTTGTAAATTAGTTAATACTGGATACTATAATAGAATTTTTATACACAAAAAGAAATACAATAAAAAGATCAATGAAAACGTATATGATGGGTTCCATTAACCACAGTCGTTCAGAACGACAAATTTGATCAGATTATTGACCGTTTTCTGTTACACCAACATTCATCGGTCGGAATCCTCTGTTATTTAACACCTAAAATCGACTGATTTGAACCGACCTAATTTCAGACGGTTATTTGAATTACGCTGTGTTTCTAACCTCAAAATTGTGAATTAGTGAATTTGTTTACATTTGGAAATGGATTCATCAAGTTCAAGTTCACTTTCTTCAGGTGGTTTAGATGATATAATAGATATGTTAAATATGATAAATTATTATTATATGTTATGTTATTTGTTGTTGTTGAATTGGTGATGTCAGCTCCGTTGTGAAGTGAGCTGCATCTTACTTGGCTCGTACGCTAGCTTCACGTACTTTGTAGCCATGACCGCCTTTTAAATTATTATTTTAAATAAATGTTTCATCAATCACTAGCGTGTACCCACCAGTTAGGAGTGTGTACACGCCAGTGGAGGCAAAACTGAGTTACAAGGACAAGGGTGACATAAGAATAAGATTAAAACTCTTCTCGAGCCGGAACTCCGGCGGCTCTGTCACAACACAGGGGGGAGCCTCGGACGGGAAGGTGTTAGTAGTTGTTGGATTGTGGTGAGTGAGAATTATAGTACAATTTTTGATTCTCTGACATATTCGCACAGAGCAGCGTAAACTTTGGTATGTTTGGATACAATCAGTAGTTCCATGAAGGTGGGGAGATCTACTTCACATTTACATAATCTCTGCCAAAGTTTCTGTTGATTTTGTCTAAATCTACTACATTCAAAAAATAGGTGGTCTAATGTACCTACTTGACCACAACAACATAGAGGGTTGCTTACAATGTTTAATCTATATAGATGCCATGGTGATCTAAGGTGTCCTGCTCTTAGCCTACTAAGTAGGCCTACTTCCGCTTTAGAATGGAACGGTGTTTTTTTAAACCAAGGAGTTGAATGCGTAACTTTGTTTATCAGATTATAATATTTAGTTCCCTTGGTCACAGACGTTGAGTCAAAAAGTAGTTGCCATGTTTGCATCCCCTCACGCACGAAGCTGGCATAGAGGTCGGTGTAATTGATACTGATATCATTACATCGCCTCCCATGTCTTTGTTCCGCAATTTCGTCGGCTAGTTCGTTACCAGCTAATCCTATGTGGCTCGGAACTCAACACCAATGTACCGCATAACCTTTGTTTTGTAGCGAGATCAATAAGTTTTTGATGTGTGTGACCCAGATGTTGTCTTTAATGCTGCATGCTGGGGAGCATATCGCATCAAGAGAACTCCGGGAGTCTGTAAAAATTACTGCCTTTGACAGATTGTAAAATGCTACCAAAATGAAGGCTCTATAAATGGCATATAATTCAGCTGTAAAAATCGAGGCATGTTGGGGTAGTTTTCAAGCTTCTTCCAAGTGCCGGCAGGGTATGTAGACACCGTAGGCCGCCGAATGAGGGTTTTGTTTTACGGATCCGTCTGTAAAAATGTAAACAAAATCTGGCCAAAGATTGTAAATAAAACTTTGAAAAACGGTGTTTACTGAGCTGCAATCGTGTCTTTTACCAAAAATTTGTGGTAGGTCATTTTTAGGGCAAGGGATTGAAAGGGGGATAAAAATAGTTTTGAGAATGCGCTCTTATTGATAATTCTTCCAAACTGGGAGATTTCGTTAAAAGCGGAGATGATCATGGGACATCCCTTTGAGGGCCAGAATGGCCGTTTGCCAAACATGTCACTGACTCGAGAAATGGCTTCAAATGTCATACCTCCTCTCATCCCAAACAGTTTTGCTACATATTTTTTTGCCAACACTTGTCGTCTTTTGAGCAGAGGCATTATGCCAATTTCCACTTCCATAATATTAATCGGTGTGGAGTTCATTGCTCCTATACAAATTCTGATACCTTGATTTTGGATTTTATCTATCTATCTTTGCTACAGAAGGAGAAAAGATGGGATACAAAATCTAAGCGTGAACGGACAAATGCTTTGTAAAAGAGCAACAACGTCTCAGGGTCTCCTCCCCAATTAGTACCAGATACACACCTGAGAATATTGATTCCCTGAGCACATGATTTTTGTAGGGCATTTGCATGAGTGCACCATGATAGTTTGTCGTCGAATGTAATCCCCAGAAATTTATAAAATGAGTCACAAAGTAGAGGGGTGTTATTGATAGTTGGTATCAGTAGCTGAGGTGCTATATTTCTGTTGCGGGACGAAAAAATCATCGATTTGCATTTGTCTACCGATAATTCTAAATTACGGATAAACAGATTTGCTGCTGTTTCCGACAGTACTGCATTGATGTTATGTATTACGCTATTTGAAAATGCGCCCGACGAGTATATGGCAAAATCATCAGCATATGACACTATTTTAACCGAGGGAATTGAGGGGTGGACTAGCGAGTGTATATATATATATATATATATATATATATATTAAAGAGAATTGAGGGGTGGACTAGCGAGTGTATATATATATATATATATATATATATTAAAGAGAATAGGGCTTAACGGGCTGCCCTGAGGCAGTCCTAAGTAAGAAGTCCTAGGGTTCTCTTCTGGAGATGTTCCTGACAAATACAGCTTTTTTTCCGAGACTAACTCCATTATGATGTTTATGAAAGATGGATGCATATTTAAGCTTATTATGACCGATTTGAGGTGAGCAATACATACATTATCATAAGCTCCTTTTATGTATAGAAAACATACACACAGAACATGTTTTTGAGCCAGAGCTGTAATAATATCGCTGTAAAGGGTAATGATGTTATCGTAAACACTGTGGCCTTTTCTGAAACCAGTAACTCCAGGAGGAAAAATTGAATTTGTTTCGCACCATCTCTCTAGTCGAATTTTAAGGATGTTTTCAACGGTTTTTCGGATACAAGAAAGGATCGCAATAGGACGAAAGGCCTTATCTGAATCTGGAGATGGTTTGCTTTTTGGTATGGGGACAATCTTGATGATTTTCCATACATCAGGAGTTGTTCCATGTTCCAAACAAGCATTGAATATTTGCATCAAGTGGGCTTTAATAACACCCGGAGATTCGCGTATCATAGAATACGAAATGTTGTCGAAACCAACAGCAGAGTCTTTCCTACCTTCCAACGCATAATGCAATTCAGATTGCTGTATCGGCTTGCTCATCATGTGCGGAGTATCGCTAAATACTGTCATCAGTGATAGCACCGAAGGATGTTGAACATATGGGGGAGCAAGTTTTGATAAAAATTCGGTTGCCCAGATCTCATCCTTAATGGGGGGTAGGGTCTATTAATTCTGGAAAACCTTTTTATGGTTGTCCACACGTAAGAAGGTGAAGAATTTCTGTTTAGAGAACCGCAGAATTTTCTAAAACTCTCCCTCTTTTTGCGCAAAAGGAGCTTTTTGGCTTCCGTCATAGCCTTCCTCGCCGCAACCAGATGGCAGAGCTTACCTGTCCTACAAAATATTGATAGAAACCGTTTTCTCTTGTTCACTGCTTCGGTACACTCTTTGTCCCACCAAGGACAAGGATTTCGTTCAGTATTGCGAGGTGATGCCACACAATTAGGGGAGGATGCTTTTGCAGCGTCTACCAGCCAGGTCTCAAGTTCCTTGTAATTGGGAGAAGGGTTATGTTCCCAATTTGCCAAAAGATAGTTAGTGTAGGAGGGCCAATTAATGTTCTTTAAATTAATAGGGTGAGGGCGATTGTTCGCAGCTGATCGAGCATGATTAAGATAGATTTCCGTAATAATTGGAAAATGGTTACTTCCGTATGTGTCATGCAGAGTCTCTGACCGACATCTCATCGCAACGTCAGGAGATGCTATCACCAAATCTATGACGTTAAGATGGATGTTTGTCGGAGACCCGTCATTTAATATTACTAGACCTAATGAGTCGATAGCCGCTTCTAACTCTATTCCATTTCGGTTGTGATGATGGTGACCCCATAAGGGGTGGTGTGCATTAAAATCACCAACAATAATAAATGGCGGAGTTAAAAATGTTCATCCAGTTGTTTCTATCAAGTGATTTGTTAGGTGGGCAGTAGCATGAAAGGATTGTGAGAAACGAAGCTGAGGATTGAACAAATTGGACAGCTGAAGAGATATTAAAAGATGGGGTTTTAGTTTTGAAAAAGAAATTTTGGTTAAAATAAGATGAAATACCTCCATACCCGTCTTCTCTCATATTGCGAAAAGAACTAAAGCGGGGAAAAGAAAAATATTTATTCTGTTGAAACCATGTTTCACAGATTGTGACAGCGTTTATGTCTAAATCATGCATCAGTCGCGACAATTCGGCCTTTTTGTTGTATCCTGACTGGATATTCCAACTAAGAAGACAAATCGACGCCGGATCTATGGCTTGATTGTACAACTAAATTATTCAGGGACGTGAGAATATTAGAAATTGATGCGTGTGCATCCTTTGGGTTTTGAGACAAATATTGTCTTATTGCCTTAATTAATGTCTCTACAAGATTTTGAATAAATCTTGCATCGACAGAAGGTAACATGCTATCGGCCGGGTATGCTAAAGTAGTGTACGCCGCATCGGGAGGCAGCGAAACCGTAGAGTTAAAAGAAGCTTGTCTTAATGCTCGCGCTTTTTCCGGCGATCTGTTATTGGTTCTCTTGCTTTTATGAAAATGATCTCTTGACGACTCGCCAACAGAACCATTGCCATTTCTAGCGTAGGGATGATCGTCTGTGTTAGCAACCGGTGCCCTAACTGCTGAGGAGAAAAGTTGTCGTATTGGGAGGTGTGAGTGGGAAACTGGTTCAACTGTTGTAAAAGCAGTGGGAAAGTCTCTGTCTTGTTGGAGATTGGCTTGTTTGGTAGGATTCAGCGAAGATGCTTCATGAAACGAGCAGCCGTGATAAGCCATTGCCTCTTTAATTTTGGTTTGTCGTGAGAACTCCGGACAGATCCTGTTAGCTAATAAAGTTTTAATTTTATTGGAGTAGTGGCTGCCTTTACAATACATACAACAGGGTGAGAGCGCCGTAGAACAACTTTCCAGTTTATGCAAACCGGAGCATGATGGGCATTTAGGTTCGGGGCTTTTGCAGACCTTAGAGGTGTGACCATATCTCATGCAATTGAAACACTGGATCACCTTTGATATGTATAACGTGACTGGACGAGAGTTAAGATTTAATATAAATGTTTTGGGCAGAATGTGACCTCGGAAGGTTATTAGTACTGTATTGGAGGGTTCAAATCGAAATCCTTCTTCGCTTTCCACCTTTCTATTAAAACGTTCAGCTTTTAAAATCTGCACATCCAACGAATTTTTACCTCTCGCTACAATTTCTGTTACATCAATGTCTTTATCTATACCACGAATTAATCCCTTGCACGAAATGTGGTGTGAGGGGATGTAAGGTTTGATGCTATGATTTAATAAAAAGGGACCTTTTAAGAATTTATTCGCATCTACGTAACTGTTAAAAAAATTCCGATTCTATTTCTACCTCGAGGTTCTACTTTCGATGCTGGTATTTTCTCATTAATTAATTTAGAACCTATCCCCATAGGAGTGATGGATTGGTTGTTAGTAGGCTCTATATATATTTGAAATGGACCAGTATCGGAGGGGTTAAAACTATCAACAAGTGCTGTAATAACACGTGTGGGTGCCATGGATGAGTTGCCGGTGCTATTATTAATTTGCTGATCTGTATTGGTAATATCATCACCTTTATTCCCTGAGTTTACATTCTTCATCTCACCATCTCCTTGTGAGGAATTGCCGCCGGGGCTCTTCCCCGCCATGCTGGTGGCTTGCCCGAGCTCTGCTCAGACAAGCTCACCTTATATAAAACAATTAAAACACCACAGTTCTCACTTACCCCGTGTTATTAAGCATAGGATATAATGACAACAACAGATATGGGATAGGATAGCTATTAAATTGCTTATCGCACTTTACACACTAGTCTTTACTGTCGACTAGATCGGTCCGTAGTTCGGAGCCGAATGGGGTTATGTTATTTATTTGGACAATTAAATTTAAAATGAATGTGTCAATCGCTTCGGCTAACACCGCGCATACATCGTAGAACATCGGGATCGCGTTGGTGCAAACACTCGGTCGCGACGGGCCGTCTAAAAACAATCGGTTTAAACCGACTGTTTTAACCTGCGGATTGTGCAACCTAGCAAAAAATATTATTGAATATAATAAATGGTGTAACACAAAACAAATTAAAACGTTACATCTGTATTTAATTCAATTAATTTGCAATCAAGATATCCGAAAAGTTGAAAACCATATCAAAATTACAATCTAAAAATATATATAAAATTATAAAATTTTAAATAAATACGCGATAATCACTTAAAGTTAAAATAAATAATAATTAAAAACCATAATTAAAAAAAAAATAAATAAATAAAAGGTTTTATTTTGCCTGGTATCGAACCGGGGACCTTTCGTGTGCTAAGCGGGTATGATATCCACTACACCACAAAACAAGCAACTTTATAAAAAAAAATTAACGGACGGTTCGGACCGACTGATGTTGGTGCAACCCAGCATTAATCTGAACTTCAATCATATTCATATTAAATTATTTAGTTTTTAAACGTGATAGCTATTTTAAATTTGTTGACAACGCGTTAATTATTTGATTTTTTTCAGATGATCTGAGGAATACAGGAGTCACATTAGTTTGCAGAGTTGGTGTAAGATAATTGGTTTAGGTTACTTGAAAAATTTGTAAGTGAAAGAACAAAGAAACCCAAAGGCTAACTGAGCAAAATTTTCGTAAACAATTTGAATTTCTGCAAGTGTTGATAGCGGGTAAGGTTTAGGGTTTACTTATGAGACTAACAATTATGCGTACTGTTTGGTCTAAAGTACGGTTACAAATCTTAGACAATTGTTTAAAGTTTGTCAGTAAAATGACCCTTGACGCTAAAAGAGGTGTTTTGCATAATGTCTTCTGAAATCACAATAGTAGGTGCATTATAGCGTATGCTTCAAGATCAAGCAGATCAAATTTGTGTGTGACAAGAGCGCGTTTTTGAATAACGTCGGCACCACAATTTCCCGTAATTGATGAATGAACTGGGATGACTTGTGCAAACCCTTGAGTGTTTGGTATCAAAGAATTGGATGTTTCTTGTGCCTAGGAACGTCAGTAGTGTAGTCAGTCGTCACTATGTTAGAGAATGTAATAGTGAAATCCAACTCTATGGTAACTAACATTTCAGTTGAAACTAAACGTCTACGGAAAAATATTAAGCTGAAAATAACAAAAAAATGTTTTGTTTCTTTGTATATTTTCAAATAAACGTAATATATTCTGAGCATACTAGAAAATGTGCTGAATATACTAAAAAATATAATTTTACAAAAAAAACAAAAATAATGAAAAATACTGTTTTTTGGCTTCTTCTTTAAGAGGCCTCTATGCCCCTGGCTAGTATAGAAAATTACATGTATACGGGCGCCACTATAACTAATTCATTGGATAACATAATTGCAATCCAAGACCGGATTTAAAATGCTTAAACATTTATCATTTACATACTTTCTTAATTTTATAAATTTTAAGCTACATTGCGTTTTGTAAACATTCTTTTGATAGAAATGAAATTAATGATCTTTAAGATTGATAGTTTCTTCTTTTTAACAGAAGACGCGTTGCACACTGCATTTTATAATTATTACTGTTGATTGTGTTTGAAATGTAGATAACAATAGAAAACAAAATTTTTAACAATTTACTTTCAAGGTTTGTTTTTTAATAAATTTGTGGTGTTAAATTCAAATTTATGAACATACACGCAAACTTTTTAACTCGAATCTTTAAGGGGCCCCAAATAAAATTATAAATAGCAAAAATTCGAACTATACAAAAACATACCAAATTTAAGCTTTAGAATTTATTACATAATACACAACCCCAATCTTCTGTTTTCGTTCTAACTTAAGTTTCTCTCTCTGTTATTAATTTTAGGGCGCCCATAGAGTGCTTTTAATGTTTTCTCCTAGCAAATGATTTAGACTAACAATTATGATTTTTTAGTTTTTTAATATTTTTCTTTATCAAGTGTTAGAGAAAGGTTTGGTGGTATTCATTCCTTTAATAATTAACACTTGTTGTGGATAGGTGGTGCACTTTAGTTCAAAATACTTTTTTGTAATCATAAGTTTTAGTACCCCGCTTACTTGTTCAAATGTTACCAAAGAACTGGACATTTCTTGTTCGTACTAACGTCACTTTGTTAAAAGATTGAATAGTAGTATTCAATCTCTTGATAACTAACACTTGGACCGGTGGTTGAGGCAATCCACCACCACCAACACCAGGCCCCACATAATTGCCCAAGGATTTGTTATCAAAGAATTACAATTCAAACTACTTTTTTGTAATCGTAAACTAGAGTACTCCATGAATTGTTTACTTTTTGTCTCTGCAAACGTCAGTACTTACTGTAAAGAAAAGTATGATAATATTCAATCCTTTGGTAACTAACACTTGGGTAAGTAGTTAAGACACACTAGTTCAAACTACTTTTTTGTAATCATAAACTGGAGTACCCATTTACTTAAGTGTTTGTTATCAATGGATTCTATACGTTTTTGCAACCGTTAGTAGTTATTATGTTAGAAGAAGGTTTGGTGATAACCAATTTAACTAACAAGCAAGGGATTCCAGTTCTTATAAGCAAGTGCCTTACCCACCCGCCTAATTGTTTGGTATCAATGGATAGTATGTTTCCCGTATCTGCAAACGTCATTATTTACTATGTTAGAGAAATATTTAATAATGTCCAATTGGGATAGATTACATACTTTTCGTTTCTGCAATCGTCAGTAGTTACTATGTTAGAGGAAGGTTTGGTCAAATTCGGGTGAGTGGAACATTATAGTTTAATCTAATTCCTTAACCATAAACTGGAGTGTCTTGCCTACCCGCTCAAGTGTTTGTTATCAAAAGACTAGACATTTTTTGTCTCTACTAACGTCATTGTGTAAGAGAATGAGATAGTGACATCGGATAGGTGGGTGAGTGAGCCACTATAGTTTGAAGAGTGGGGAACTTCAGTCAAACTACTTTTTTGTAAACATAAACCCGCCCACTCAACCAAGTGCTTGTTATTATACGATTAAATATTTCTTGTTACTTTCGTAACTAACGTCAGTAGTCATTATGTTAGAAGAAAAAGTGATAAAAAATGTGTAAATGTACTTAATTTTCTCTTTTTGTGCAGCAAAACTTGCAGCTATTAGCTGGGGTAAAATCTAAAAAGTTGTTGGTCACCTTTTCTCTTCTGGTGCTTCAAAGGACTCTTGATATGACCGGTTTTAAGGTTAGTGACATCCGAAGTGATTTTTGTATGCCAGAAAATTATTTTTTTTGGGGTTTGACAAAAGTCTTTAGTTAAAACGTTTGTTTTGTTTAATTAGATAGCATCTTTTTGTTTGTGTGGTTTGTTTCTTCTGGAATTCTACGTCAGCCTTGACTTAGTGCTCTAGTGCATAGTGCGTAGGACAGGTTTTTAATGCTGGCTGGTACTAAGTAAATTAGAGAAAAAATTGAAAAAAAAATATTTTAGGGTTTTTTGGTCGATTGATGTACGGAAATATTGTTTAAAAAATAGGCAGTTTGTGGGGTATGACTTCTGGTTTGGATAGAACGGAATTGAAAATGTCTATGGAGTTTTGTTTTTTATTTCTAATTTATTGGGATCCTGGCTGAATCATCAATTTATCAAAAAGTTGCTTTTTTGTCTTTTATTTGACCCATTGCATTTCTTTACCTAAACTGTTATCTCATGAGGCTTTGTATATTTGTTGAAAGTTTGTTTCAAATCCAATCTGTTTTAGATTTTATTTATTTTATATTGTAGTTATGTAAAGCCGCACAGCATGTGATTCAGATTAAGCAGCTGTAAACAGTGTGGGTTGTTGACAGACAGGTGACAGACACAAAATGCGACCAAATGTGGTATTGCGGCGTAAGTATGTTAGCGGATGACCTCAAACAAAGACAACGGTAGCGTACATAGTCTTAGCCAGATAGACTTCCACTAACTCAACAACACACAGAGCTGGCGAAGTTAACTTCTCATCCATTTTTTAATTTTTTAAATGAAAATGACGGAATATAAATCAATACTACCCCAGATGGGTAAATCAAAACTTTGACATATCAAGAGGCTGCTTTAAGAATTCTGGAAGAAGCAAACAACCATCTAAACCAAAACAAGCACATAACTGCCACACAACCAAATTATTGGTCGCTGCATTATTTTCTTGATTGCCTTAATCATTGGGATCTTCAGGTGGTTTGTCTTTAATTCTAGTTCTAATTTGGGATTCATTAAATAGAGAATCTACTCGAGTATGTGGATGATTGAAATTTTACAATCACTTTAAAAGTCCTAGCAATTTCATAAAAATTTTAATTGTATGTTTTGAGAAGAATAAACCAGGGATAACTTATCCAGTGCTTATCTTTAACCAAGTATCGCGCACAACAAATTTGCGTATAAATGATTTATACAGTCAGTTTATAAGTCATCATTGACGTTTCAATAGGTTATCTAGACAGTAACAAGGGTATAACAAATGCTATACCAGGTATATACTGTAGATTAATTTATTCTTAGAATAAGTTTTCTGACAATTGTAAAAGCGGCCCTTACAAAACAAACAATTATTATGTACAAAAAAGATAAACGATGATAAGCCCAAACTGCGCAAAATCAAGAACAAATAGATTACGTGATAGCAAATAAAATTTACATAGTCTCAGATGTCTTAAACTCATAAGAGCAAATAAACACTAAATTCTAAAGACGGAAATTGATACAACAAACCGATTAGCCGAATACCCAGCAACTACAACAAATTGCAAAAAATACAAAATGGAACGGTCAAAAAATTAACTCCCACCCATAGACTAGGCAAACTGAATCTCGATAAATTTTTAGAAAAAATTAAAACTGATGTACTAAATACAAATAAAAAAGTATTTGTCCGGATAAGTAAAAGGAAGAACAAAGAAAATAAGCAATGACACCATACAACTCATAGAAAAGAACTAGTTGCGACTCTGCAGAGTATAAACTTTTGAACAAAGAAATCATTCAAAAACATCAAAAAAGTATTAAAACATTCAACGCAGGAAAAATAAAATAAATATCAATAACAACAAGAATACAAATGTTCTAAAAAAAACAAGAGCAATTGGAAGAGCAAAAATGGTCAACATTACTAACAAAAACGATGCTATTGTGAGAGATAAAATGGAAAAAATATGCGCTATCAAAGAATTTTACCCGTAACTATACTTACTACCAGATAGCCACGCAAGAAACAATAACCAATGTCAATTCAAAGAACATGCCAGACATAACAACCCCAAAGATCTAAGAAGCCTTAAATCACATAAAGAAGAGAAGGGCACCAAGAAAAGATCAAATTAACTGCAAAATGCTAAAATCCAGAATTTGTAAAAATCTTTCTAAACAAATCTCTGTAAGAAGGCAAAATTTCTAAAACGCGCAAGTAATTATTATACACAAGAAAAGAAACACAAGCAATATACAAAACTGCCTCTCATAAACCTGCTAGCACACATGTATAACGTCTTTACTAAAATCATCACCAACAAGATTACTAATAAACTAGACTTTTATGAATCTAGAATACAAGCTGGCTTTAGAAAAGGTTACGGAACAGCAGACCATCTGCAAACAATCTACGATTCAGTGTCAAAAGAATAGATTTTTTACTGCAAAAATACTCCAAGTTTATTTATTGAATGCAACAGGTACCCAAGTATCCACTCAAACAGTAAGAAGAAGGCTCCATGCGGTAAATTTAAGGTCCAGATCTTCTAAAAAATGTCAATTGTTGACCAGAGCTCACAAAAGAAGAAGGCTAGAGTGGGCACACCAACATGTAAATTGGAGATTTAAAGATTGGGGTCGTTGTTTATCTCCAATGGAAGAGTGAAAGTTTGGAAAAGCAGAGGAGAACTCTATATTGAGAACCACGTGGCTTACCATCAAGTTTATGGAGGCGGTTCAATTACCGTTTGGGGAGGTATTTCTGCGACTCTTTGTACTGAATTGGTTATGCTTGGAAATGCTACAATGAATAGTGTCAGGTACCTTAATAAGGTATTAGAAGCTGTAGTGTTGTCATTTGCCAACAAAATAAGCGATGCTTTTGTGTTTGTTGATGATAATGCGCGTCTTCATAGAATAAGGCAAATTAATGCATTTTTTGAAGAGAACAATATTACAACAATGATTGGCCTGCGAACTGTCTAGATTTTAATCTCATAGAGAACGGATGGGATTTCCTGAAAAGGTTGATAAGGTCACGAGGAGTGGATCCAAACAATCACCACCATAAATGATAACTCTTAAATTCTATTGTAGCAATTCTTTAAAAAAACTCCTACTTAACAATTTTATTTATTATGAAATGAATTTATAATTTATTCAATTGCACTGGCTGAAGCCACAGTTGTTCGTTTCATTATTAATTTATTTTAAGTTATGCTGTTTATTATTTTTGCAGTTTTAATCAACGCAGAAGAGATCTAAAAAGAATAGCTAAACATTAATACAAAAAGTGCTAAAATATTAAACGTGATGAGATATTACCTGATTATCCATCACACTTTTCATATCCAATTTAAATGCTAACACAAAAATATTATCTCACCCCGCAAATACGGCTAAAGTTACATCCCTTTTAAGCCCACCTCATCGCTGCCGCTTCAAATAACACATTAATGGAAAAAAATTGCGCCGTCCATAAAAAAATCAACTCTTTCCCTTCTAAGAAAAAAATCCTTTTACCCTTTGTTTAATTTATGAAAAACGAATATAAGTCCTCTTAGGAGCTTTAATCCAAGCGACGACTTCCTGAAATCCAATTTAAAAATAATTTCCCACCGCCTTTGTGTCTGTTACGCCTGCAGCCTCATCTCAAATTCCGTGATAGGATGTGTGTATGGAGCAATAGCATCGACCGCAAAATTAAATTACATTAGAAAAAAATTGCATACTCACGCTGATTAGCTGCTTCATATCGTCGAAAGCATTTTCGTTTGAGTCGATGCTGCTTCCCTGCAAATAAAATAATGTTTTAAAGTGATTGATTGAGTCTCATTTTAAATAAAAATTGCGAGGCTCATTAATTGGGGGTGTATTTTTGTTTTATATGGACGAAGATTGATGATTCCCTGCTGGGTGTATATTTATGCGATTATCATGTAATGGGTAAATTTTAATTCATATTTGATTGGATTTGCGAGAAACGCAATTTATTTGTTATTCATTCAGTTTAATTTGCGTCAAAACCAATGGTTTTAACATTAAAATATATCGTTTTCCATCTGACCTAATGGATGTAGAGTTTTAATGTAGGGCGTCGATCAAATTTGATGATATACGATACTTTTGCAGTCTGAATAATATTAAGGATCTATAGGTTTTTACTAACAAGGCAAACAGCAAAAGCGTTATTTTTAAAATTATTTATGGCGTCAGTATAGCGGATTAAGCTAAAAAAAATGGTCACAACTAATTAGCAAAATCATTACATTACAAAAATTAACTTCGTTTCTACTGCTAAAAATATTTACAACAATCTAATATTAATCAAAAATTTTGGAATACCACTATTGATGTTTTTGATTCCAAAAAGATACTTCTGTGTACTTGTTACCTGTATAGACTGAAAAACACGTCTGCAAAACGAATTTGAATAGTTACTGTATATCAAGCAACATCCCAACCAACTTAATGCATAACAAAATTATTTTGTAATCTACATAGTTTCGACTAAATTTGATGCAACTATAATCAATTTATTCCAACAAATGCGACGATTGGAGCTCAAAATGTTGGACTGCTTCTTATAAAAAACTCAAAATGGAAAAAATATTTTTTGATAATTATTTTGTAATCATCATAGTTTCAACTAAATTTGATGTAAATTTGATCAAATTATTTTAACAATTGCGACCAGTAGAGCTCAAAACATTGGACTACATATCAAAATATTCAAACAAATTGAATTGACTCTTTTGATCACAAACACTTGGATAGGTGGGTGGGTTACTCCTGGTCATAAATACCATTGAGTAATTTGAATTGGAGTGCCCATTTACCCACTCAAGTGTTTGTTATAAAAAAAATTAAAAATAACTCCATTTTTCGGCAAGTGTTAGAAGTCTTTTTGCCAGAAGAGAAAGAGGTAATATTAAATCTTTTAATCACCAACACTTGAGCGGGTGGGTGGGTCACTACACAATTACCCTTGAGTAGTTTGAATTAGAATGCCAACCCACCCGCCCAAGTGTTTGTTATCAAAGAATTAAAAGTTCCTTTTTTCTGCAAGTGTTAGAAGTCCTTTTGTTAGAGGAGAAGGAGGTGATATTAAATCTTTTGATTACCAACACTTGGGCGGATGGGTAGGTCACTACAGATTACAATTACCCTCGAGTAGTTTGAATTGGAATGCCCACCCATCTGCCCAAGTGTTTGTTATCAAAGAATTAAAAGTTCTTCTTCTCTGCAAGTGTTAGAAGTCTCTTTGTCAGAGGAGAAAGAAGTGATATTAAATTTTTTGATTACCAACACTTGGGAGGGTGGGTGGGTCGTTACAGATCACAAATACCCTCAAGTAGTTTGAATTGATTGAAATGCCCACCCATCTGCTCAAGTGTTTGTTATCAAAGATTTTAAAGTTCCTTTTCTCTGTAAGTGTTAGAAGTCCTTTTGTCAGAAGAGAAAAAGGTGATATTAAATTTTTTGATTATTTGGGCAGCTGGGTGGGTCACTACAGATCACAATTATCCTTGAGTAGTTTAAATTTTTATTTCAAACTACTTGAAAGTAATCATGATCTGAACCCACCTTTCTATCCAAATGTTGGTTATCAAGAAATTGGATTCATCATCACCTTCTCTAACATAGAAACTTGTAACACTCGAGAAATTTCCAATTCCTTGTTAACAAATTCTTAGGCAGATGAATAGGCACTCTAGTTTAAACTTCTTGATGGTAATCATAATCTGGAGTTAACCACCCAAGTATTAGTCATCAAAAGATTACAAATTAATTTTTCCTCTTTAGACTAAATTACTTTTAAAACTCAAAGATACGTTTTGGTTGGTAAGTGGTCATATTAAAGTTTAAATTACTCAAAAGTAATCATAATTTGAAATAACTCCTTCTCTTCTGACTAAATAATTTCTAACACTTGCAAAAAAGATAAATTTACATTTTTTTTTATAAGACCTTCCAGTTTAAACTACTAAATAATAATAATGATTTAAAATATTTGGCAAATCATAATTTTAAGTAATACACCCCCCACTTACCCAAAAGATTAAACTTTTTCTTCTCAGACAATAAAAGCTTGTAAAAAAAAACTTTCAATTTCTCAATAACAAACTCTTGGACAGGTAGATTGGTTGTCCAATTCAAACTGCTCAATAGTAATCATAATCTAAAATGATTGCGTTGGTCATCGTTTCAATCTTTTGATCACAAATATTTGGGTGGGTGGGCGGGAACTAAGTTCAAACTTTGTGGGCATGTGATTTAAACTTGTGTTCCCGCCTACCCAAGTGTTTGTAATCCAATTTTTTTGGTGGGCGGCAAAAAATAAGTTTAAATCTTGTGGGCATATGGCTTTAGATTGCTGTTTTGCACCCTACTTTGATGAATGGGTGGGAACGTAAGTTCAAATCAAGCGCCCACAAAATTTAAACTAAGTTCAAAATTTGTTGGCGTGTGGTTTGGATTGTTGTTCCCACCAACCTGCTCAAGTATTTATGTTTAAATCTTTTCATCACAAAGATTTGGGTGGGTGAGCGGGAACTAAGTTCATAGTTTGTGAGCGTGTAATTTGAACTTGTTAAAAAGTTAAACACGGTCTGCTCAAGAGTAGAATGGTTCATTGACATTGCATTATCAAAACCAACCGCCAACTATTAATAACTATTTATTCAAAAACTTTTGTTTATTTTTTAGATAGTTTAGTTTGTACCATAGTATTCTAAGAAAATCTATCCAACAATGTTCAAAAAAATTAAACACTATTTTTCTTCAAAAATTGCGGATCTGCAATAAAATTGATCAATTTTTTTAGTTTTGCTATTTGTATTTAAAAACTCTCCAGCCACCTTTCTAAAATTCATGACCTAAGAACATTTTTTAACACCTTTGCATAATTTTAGAAAGATTTTAAGAGATCAGAAAATTGCTATTTTAGTCAACTATAGGCATGTGAAACACAAGTGCAGTATATTAGTGTTAATGGATGTGTGGGATCATGCACTACTAACCACAAAAAAACCATTACAAATGTTTGTAGCATTGTGTACTTGACTACGTGTCAAATATTTTGCGTTTGACCTTTGACATTTCTATAAAAAATAGATTTATTGATTGTACTGGTACAAACGCTTTTCAAAGTTTTTCAAAATACTGTTCCCCTGCATCAATACATTTTTGGAGACATGCCTGCCCTAAAACTCTTTGACAGGAATGTCTTTTAATAACCTTGTAACACGCTTTTAGATGTTTTCTACGGACTCCCAATGCATTTCTTTCAGCTCTCTCTCTCTTCAGTAGGCAAAACAAAACAAAGTCGCACGGAGCCAAATCGGGATTGTAAGGGAGCTGGGGGACCATCGAGGTTTTGCTTTGAGCCAGGAAGTTAGTAACAATGATGGCATTTTGACTAGGAGCATTGTCATAGTTGGCCGTGTCTTTGATGTCAGTCTTCACGCGCGCAATCCGGCATTTCAATGTTTTGAGCTCCTTGAGGTAAAAGGTTGAGTTGACAGTTTCAAAATGGACGATTCCTTGGAGGCCAAAAAAGATAATGAGCAACGTTTTGATGCGAAACTTGCTCATTTGCGCTTTCTTGGGGGGAAGATTTTGTGTGCCACGCGCTACTCTGCTATTTTGGTTCTGGTTCGTTCTTAAACATCTAAGATTTGTCTCAGGTTACGACAGAGTAACTAACTAGAAGAGAAAAGTTAAGAATCAAACATCTTCTCACCTGTTGCAGTAACTCCTGGCCAACTAGGCATTCTTTTAAGGAAGCACACAATGCACAATTGCATTCTTAAACAAATTTGTTAGTTAAACAGTGCCTAATCTACCTGACATCATTACCGATAGCATATTTCTCACTCTCGGACTTAAACAGACTACTTTAAACTCCAACATCCAAAACAAGCTTGTAACAAAAAGTGCCCAACGTAAGGCGCAACTAATGCCATTGTGCTACAACTCAGTAGAGTTGAGACCAAGGATTCAATTTTTGCAGTTTAACTACGGAGCTTCCAAGGCATGGTTGTTTATGCTGTTTCTTGGGTGTTGATAGTGATCAAAGTATCAGCTTTGATTAAAGATAATACGTATATGCTATACCATCAACTAAAAATGTGCGACAAAATCATTGTTGAGCTTAAACCGCAAATTTCAAAAACGACTACACTATTTTCAATGAATCTTACAAAAAAAATAGTCTGCACCAATGGATTTTACCAAAGATGCAACTGTAGCTATAATGTCACAGATAAACTAGTTTGATCAGAACACACAACTAATGCACATTAGCCTTGCCAACAAACACTAAAAGCAAAAACTGTTAAAGAATACAAAATCCATTTTAAACGTCTAAAAAAAGTTATCTACAAAATGCCTAAAAAAGAACTAAACTACAATACACGGTCAAAGTTTGAAAACTTGCCACAATCCAAGTTGTAGAGCGTAAACCTCAAACAACATTTTTAAATCGGTAATCTCCAAAGAAACTCTTTTAGCTTTGAGGCTAGTTTGAGGTTAGACATGATATCTTAGGCCACCGCCATTAAACAAGAATATACTGACAAAAACTGTTTTACAACTCAAGTAAAACAACCAAGAGTAATAAAACTAGAAGACAAACTGGACATGCCAAAGGTAGAAAAGATAAAGAACCTCTGTTTTTGACCAAACCACAAATACCAATAGAAAAAGACAAAGAAAAAACACGCTAACAAGAAGAACTTACAGTTGAACTCGGTTATGCTTTCACCATTTTTTTTGCTACACACGGCGATGTTAACAAGGAACCTATTGTAATCAGACCTAGTAAACATCATTAGAGGAGAAAAACGAGCTACTTGTTGTCACGACTTTAAGCCAATAGCACGCAACTACGTTAGATATCAAAGTTATGGGCAAAACCCATCGTTGGCCAAGGAAATGGGTTAAATCATTTGATTTTTTTAAATTTTGTTGGTGCAGAAGGTGTTTTTTGAGCAATTGGGTACGCCAACACAAAGTTAAAATCAACCCTCTACCCCGCAGCTCAAAGATATATTACTTAACAATTTATTAATTTATTAATCAATTACCACCAACATGTGCGACAACGACGATGATGATCCTGACCAACATCTTACTATACCATAACTTTCTGGGTTCATACGGTTTATATTCAAAACCCTGTTATCTTTAACACAAACCACTAGAAAAATCATGGAAAAATTAAAACTGCTCAAAACTGAATTTTCAAGCTTTTTTGGAAATCATGTCTCAGTTAAGCAAGCTTGGCCTCAACTAATTCGAATCCGATGCAAACCTAGATTTCGACGACAAATATACAAACCCAACAAACAAGAAAGAAAACGTTCTTGGCCTAACTTAAATGACCAATTCTTGCTAATGTTAATCAAACAAAAACTGGCATAATTGCTAACTTTACTCCGGGTTTTTTGGCGTTTCAGCCGAACATACTAAGACAACAAACAATTCCGATGTAACAACTTTCCAATCCTTTAACAGCCAACATCAACCTTCAACACTTCTGCGATTGCAAGAACAAGATCGCAACCACCAATAGTCTACGGCAGGGGCGCTCAGACTTATAGCATCTACCATAAAAATACTAGGAGGAAAGCGATTGACTAGGTTACTAGGTCCTAGTAGACCTAAAGTAGTAAGTAGACCTAGTTGTAAGTAGACCTAGTAGTAAGTAGACCTAGTAGTAAGTAGACCTAGTAGAACCTTACAAAAAAAAATTAGTGTACTAAAACATTCAAAGTTAGAAATTTCAAAAATTAAATATGTAAGGCGATCGACTTGAAAAACTCTCGCGATCGACTGATTGAGCACCTTTGGTCTACCGTGACAAGGCAACTTACATTCAATTAAGCAAACAATTTGAACTCATGGACATAAAAGTGTTCCGCGCCACCTACATCAAGGACGGGATACGACTTCAACCAGCCACTATACTTTTAAACTCAAAGAAGAGCAATATTTATAAAAATAGTCCTTTACAACCTTCCAAAAAACATCTACAAACAAAATGTTAAAACCAAATTTTAGGTTCTTAACTATAAAACACTATCCGTTAAGAAAATGAGCAAGGGTGAAATTATCATCTATTATTTATCTCCTTCAATGCAAACGCAATAAAGAAATATTTCAATTGAGCCGGCTAGTAATTAAGGTTGAGGCATAAAAGAAATCAAATCTAATTCCGCAGTCCCACCTTTGCCAGCGGTACGGATATTTGTCATCAAGAAGCTCGTTTTCAAAAATCAAATATTTGACAACCTGGCAAGCAACAAAGACAGCGACAAAGGATTTTTCTCCGTACTAATCTTCTTTCTGACAAAAATCCGTTCAACCGTTTCTAAAATTCCAGAGCCCAGAGGCAAGATATTGACCATATAGATTATTACTACAAATCTGTTACACCTACAGAAAGCGTACAAAACGCATCAAATTTAAGCCAATAATCGCATTGATAGGAAATAGGAAGCTAATTGACTAATTTGTTGGCAGATCCGTAGTAATAGTGTTACCAGTTCTTGTCCAAGTTGTTATAGGTGGGTCAATGTTTGTGTAGAGGGTAGCGTGGCTCTTTTCTAAAATGTAGTGAAGTGGGACACTTTGGTTTTTTACCTAGCACTTTGCTTCTTGATGCTCCATCATCATAGCTAGACTTGTCTATGCTCTGTTCAGTAGATGGTCGTAGTTGATATACTTGGTGCAGATGTGCGACATGCTAGTGCGGTTTTCCGGGGTCAAGAACGTACGGCAGCTATGTATTGTGGGGGTTGGTGCAACCTGTTCCATGGTCATGATTCGGGAACTAGCATACGGCGGATGGTGCAATGTTGAGAGTTTAGGTAGTTTTTGGAGTTTTTGGAAGAGCTACTGAAAATCGGCAGACTGTTCCCTGAGCAGTATGGTTTTACGGAGAGGAAGTCAACGGTTGACGCCATCTAAAGGGTCAAGGGCATAGCGGAGGGAACCATAAGAAGAAATAAGTTTGCAATTGTGTTGAAATGTTAAAAAATGCCTTCAACTCGGCTCCGTGGAAGAGCATTATTATGGAACTGAAGAGAAGGCAACTGAGGCCGTATCTCGTCAGACAGATTTGCAACCTCCACAACAGGGTAATTCAGG
This sequence comes from Tachinus rufipes, assembly GCA_963932245.1. Lineage (NCBI taxonomy): Eukaryota > Metazoa > Arthropoda > Insecta > Coleoptera > Staphylinidae > Tachinus > Tachinus rufipes. Next base: position 72,547,591 of record OZ010748.1, on the reverse strand, counting down.
TTGGCAGCGGCGAGTTGGAGATGACCGGCAAGATACGACAGGGCTTAGCTTTTGGCTTTATGATCTGGCACACTTACTACGACTGGGTGCTCAGAGAAACCATGCCAGAGGATACAACTTTAGTAAAGTACGCGGATGATCTACATGTAGTGATGTGCGGGCCGTGTAAAGCAACCATCAAAGTGAATCCTGAGTATGCCGCAAACCGCGTAGAAATGTGGCTGAAAAGAAAAGGGTTGGAATTGGCCCCGCACAAAACTGAAGCATTTGTACTGGTCGGACGTAACACACTCAAATCTATGTTCGTAAGAGTAGCGTGTCATCGTCACCAGCAAAAATTGCGCCAAACACCTTTGAGTCTTTCTTGGCAGAAATCTACACATGTGAGCCCACATTGCAGAGACTAACAGAAAGGCTGTAAAAGTGGTAGCAGCGCTTGCGCGACTGCTGCCTAATATTGGTGGAGCCAGAGGGGGCAGAATACTAGCTATTAGCTTGGTATCCAACTCCATCGTGCTGTACAAAGCACCCACGTGAAGCGACTATGCAGATTCCAAGGTACAGAAAAATGTTAAAAAGGGTACAGCGAAAGATGGCGATACATGTGGCTGGAGCAAACAGGACCATACAGGTGGTAGCAGAGGCTATCCCTATACACCTGATGGTTCTGGAAAAGAAATACACGGTTGGTACAAACCAGAATGCGCAACAGACTGTGACTTTGTTGAAGTGGGAAGCCAAATGGGACGTGGAGGGTGACACGGGAAGATAGAAAAAGAAGCTAATGGGTTACGAGGAAACACGGGGAAGTTGGATACTACCTCACTTAGAGCCTGACAAGTCACGACTGCTTTTAAACCTACCTGAAAAGGATGACCATAGTGAAGAGTGATCGATGTGTATACTGTGACAAAATGTATATACCCAAATACATCATGTTCCAATGCGATAAGTGGCAGTGCACAAAGCAGAGGTCGACTGGAAGCTTAACCCTGACAGCCAAAAATATGACGGAGTATATGCTCGAAGGCAAGGATATATGGAGGACGATAGAGAATCAGGCTATAGAAATCATCAAGAAGAAAAAGCAGGAAGAAAGGTATTGACAAGCCGAAGCCAGGCAGGCAAGAGTCTAATTATGAAGTCTATACAATGAAGTAATGAAGTAATGAATAAACGAAACGGGTAGCTGCTGCAATAAAACACTTAACGTTGATTCCACAGTGACCAACGTTAGTCTAGGAAGGAATTTTTTTGTCGGTAGGCGTTTGGCGGTTGTGCATGATGAATCTGGCACAAAGTCTTTAGAAGATTTTTCCCCTCCTTCCATAATAAAGGTAGTTGTTGGAGGCAAGTGTATGACTTCTCGGGCACTTGTCGGTGTAGTTTCATTTCCAGAGTAGTCAGAAGGCGTAGCGGTTGTTTGCGTCAAAAGTTGGTAGAGGTTATTTTCAGACGTTGGAAAGCAACTTACGGCGGGGTGTGTAAAGCCATAAGAGTAGTGCAAACCGGAAAGCATTGGCATAATTTCAAGGGCGTTTGTGGTTCCATTTGGGTTCCTATAGGGTTGCATGGTGAATTGTTGGGCGAAATAGTTAAGTTTTAGTTTTTGGTTTTGCAGAAATGTAATGCAACGTTTTTGAGCACTTACCAATGGCGTTAACAACATACACTTAAAATTGTCCTTTAGTTGAACATTCACATTAATCAAATTATGCTTACAGATAACCGCAAAAACAATTTGTTATTACCGAGTGGGCATAGACGTATAGAAAAACCATCTAAAGTAGAAAAGTCAGTGAACAGCCAAAAGTTTTTTTGACATTTTCTTCACTGGTTACATCGGCATATATCTAACAACTTATTGCTACAAATGACCTAGATTATGTACCACCAAGTTTACCACAGTTACGCTGTTCAAAAAAGAACATCCTTTAAACTATCATCATCATATCATCACCGAGAGCAAATTCTTCATTTTCGGACTTTGACAAGCCTCAATCTTACTCCAAGATTGTGCCCTACACGTACTAAAACTAGAACCTTTAAAGACTATCTGCAACATATCCATATAATTAGTTGTTTGAGCATTGAATTGAAGTCAACTAAAACCAACCACAATGAAGCAGTTACGGAAACTCTTAGGCTATATATTTGACTACACTACAACACACACTACAGTATTGTAGAGCATAAACCGCAAATTTCTGAAGACTACACTCAACACTTATACATTTGTTTTGTTCAAAATGTTCTGTTTTATAAGGTTTATGTATAATTGTAGATATACATATAAGTGAATAGATCAAAAATCTTTATTGTGACAAGTTTTGTTTTAGTTACTAAGACTTGGCCGTTGTTTCCGTTTCTTACTTATTAGCACACCCCGTATATATATTTATGCATATTTTGCTTCTATCAAACATTAAGCTTTTTGAATTAATTTTCTATTATTTTTTCAGACACCACAATTTTATTGGCATTTAAGGAGAGCGTCTTTTTGACTTAGATTTTGTACAGTTTTGTTGCCATCCGCAACTCCGTGATTGTATTGAGCAGACCATCGCATCACAGTCATTATACACAAGGCACAAGTGAATTGTTATAACTGCTAGAATAGTATTTGAGTTAAATGGTATACAGAAGTCTCATCCTTAACTTAAGGAGGTGAGTTTATTATTTATATTAATAGAAATATAATTTACTATGCTATAAACGTTTTTGACAAAAAAGTTTCTGCCACATTTCAAGCATCCGGATAACGTGTGACTGATATATGACATTTGACATTTATGTATCATATTTAAACATACTAGATACTTATTACTTATTATATCAGCAATTATTACAGATTTTTTACGAATAAGTGTGACAAAATAAATTACATGTTAACGAATCACCCTGTATAAATCAAAATAAAAGAACTTTTTATCTAAAAACTACTAAGTTTTAGCCATATTCTTCTATTCTTTACTTGTTTGAACACTTTGTATATTTTTCTAATTACATATTATTGTAACACCCTGTATATAAAAGTTTGAATAATATTTTCCCAATCGTATTTTTTAGACAAATTAAAAGTTCAATTTTTTTTCTTTCGTTACACTTGTTCACATACACATATATTTACACTTGTTCACATATATATATATATTTTATGAAAAGTGCATTTTGGTCTGACATTTTTAGAGCATGCAGTAAGTAAAAAACGTTTTTTTACACATTTTAATAATCTAGAATTATATTTCTGTGACATTATAATATTTATTATATAATTATAGTTTTAGCATTTGGCAATTCTATAAACACAGATTGAACAATTCATAAAATTTCCATGCAATTTATATAATATTTATTAATTAATTTACTTATAGTAACATTTAATTAAGTTGGTACTTAGGTTAGCCAACCTGTACTCATCCTCATAAGTCAATGACCTTCCAGTGATGTGTCAATGCCTATGTGCAATTAATGGTTAAAAAAGTAATAATAAAATAAAACACTGTCTACGTTTTTTAAAAAACGTAGACAGTGTTTTATTTTATTATTATTATGGATTACCACGTAGTAAAGGTCTCAACCATCCTTTAGGTTAAAAAAGTGTTTTAAATTTGCGATTTCAGTATCCCTATTTGCAGAAAAGTTAGTTAATCATGTCTAGGTAGTGTTGCAAATGCAGTTTTAACTTTAGTCTCTCGCGCCGGGTAATAAAATGTAAGTGAACAATCAGTGGTAATGGGTGAACGTCATAGCCGGATTTTGACAAGATGGATGCTATAAGGTTGGTAAAATTATTTTGTATGTGAAATCAAATATAAAAGTTAATTAAAAAGTTAGTTATTAGACATTGTTTATACTGCCGTGAGCATATTGAACATGCATATATGTTTTCATTGACTGATATTATTTTAACAATGGCATTTGCGGTTGTATTTGTTAGCATTTGTGGGCATCGATGGAATGTTTATTTTATTTGCAAAAAACATTGACATTTACATTTGTGCTATTTATATCATAGGAAATTGTTTTTGAAATCCTCAACAAAATCGGAATTTATTTCCTTTGGGATATAAATCCACTCCGTATTGCCGTTACCTTTGCAAATCCCATTTGTCATATAAGACAAACTCGGAACTGGAAGCAATGCTGACATTTCAAAATTTGAAGATAATAAATGGTGTTTTAGGTGAGGACAGTATGAGTAAATTCCGGCGGTAATGAGATTGACACATCGAATTGAAACTTTCTGGAAATGGCTTATGTAAAACGAGTGTGCAAATGAAATGGTATATATACATTTCGCTTCGACACATCCCATGAATAAAATTGCCGCCGCATAAATAAGCAGACGATTTAAATTTTACAGCATTATACATACGAGATAAAAACCCTAAAGGTTTATTCAGTGTGAAAATTGTCGAGCGTTTAGAGAGGAAAGCGCTGTCGAATAAAGCCATTTTAGTTTGATTTCTAACGACGAAATGCGATCACCGTGAAATAGGATTGTTATTTTTAGAAGTGAAGAAGAATATACACATTGTGTTTTTTTATAATTTTATATTGAATCGATATAATATTCCATAGCAACAAAGAAATTGTATTTGATAGTCAGTATGCGTCTACAAAATTCAGATGAAAGGAAATTAATGGTGTTTTCATTCAACTATAAAATTTTATCCCTTTGAAAACGAAACGTACATATATACATCTATTCAATTAAATATTCCAACGGTAATACAATAAAAACTACCGCTTTTCGTTCGGTTTATTTCATAGAATTATTTGTTCGACTGTAATTGCTTTCAGCCACACAAATTTAAAAATTTAAATCTTTTCAGGCAAGAATTAAGTACGAATTATATTTGGTTGAATAATTTATCAAATTTAATGATAAATAATATATAGCTTTTATTATTTATGAATCCAGTTTTTTTACCCTTATTTTATGCAAGGTATGTCTGATACGTATAGATTAAATATGCACGTAACCAACTTATTAATTGCAAGTTGTGAATCTTGTAGAGAAGGTTCTTTTTTATGTAAAAATAACCGAGACGGTAGTTTTTCAGGTTTTCAGACCAAATTTTTTAGATACATAGAACCATAGTGCTAATAGAATGACCTGTTTTGCATTCTGTCTTGGTGTGATGTTGTTGTTGTCTTGTGATTTTAACTTAAGAGTGTGAGGATTTTCGCCGTCTGCTCTAAGAAAACTGTTTTGGGCTTTAATATGTTGATGACGTCGAATTGATTCCATGTTTTTAGAAAATGACCAAACTAATTTTTGATGATTTTGATTTGATTAGATAGTCATAGTTTTTATTGAAAAAAAAACTAAATGCACGTTTTTTCTGAATCAAATTTTGAAATTTTTGTTCAGCTCGCGTCCTTCAACGTTTACGTTTCTGCGTTCTTTTAGTTGTAATTAGCACTAAGCAAGAACTCATTCCACACAAACAATGTCGTCCATCTTCTTCTTTTTCTTCTTTAGCTTGTTTTTATCCACTCCTAGATGTAGGCCTCTTCTAACGTTTTCCATGTTTCTCTGGATTGGGCTGTTTGGATCCAGTTCTTTCCTGTTGTTTTTTGTATATCATCTTGCCATCTTGTTGCCGGCCGGCCCACGCTTCTTTTCGTTGTCTTTGGGCGCCATTCTATTATTCTTTTGGTCTATTTGGTACCATCTTGTCTTGCCAAGTGGCCCGCCTATCTCCATTTCAATTCTGTTATTCTCCTGGTGACGTCTTTGACTTTTGTTCTGCTTCTGATTCCTTTGTTTTTGACGCGGTCTTTGAGGTTGATACCTAGCATTGCTCTTTCCATGGATCTTTGCGTTACGATAAGTCGGTTTGCGCTTCCTAGCGTCAGGGTTGCGGTTTCCTTTCCGTAGGTTGTGACAGGTAGTATGCAGCTGTATACCTTTCTTTTAAGGTTAATTGGAATGGTTCTAGACTTTAGAATGTAATCTATTTTGCTGAATGCAGCCCAGCTCATCTTTATCCTTCTAGTTATTTCCGCTGTTTGATTTGGTTTGCCCAGTTTGATATTGTGGCCTAAATATGTGTATTCTTCTACCGCCTCTACTGGTCTACGTTTATGGTTATGTGCGTTGTAGCTTTGTCGTATATGTGTTCCATGATCCTTGTGTATCGTGAATCGATTCTTGCACCATTCGTTGCTTTTATTATTGCCCATGTCTCCACCGAGTCAAAAGCCTTCTCATAGTCCACAAACGCTAATTTTATAGGGACATTGTACTCTGTGCACTTTTCTATCAGACTACGTATTGTCTGGAAGTGGTCGTTTGTGCCGAATCCTTTTCGGAACCCTGTCTGCTCGCATGGTTGGTATTGGTCGAGCTTAGTCGTCAGGCGGTTTGTTATCATCTTGGATAGCAGTTTGTACATGTGATTTAGAAGGAAAATTGGTCGGTAGTTGCCGATGTTGTTGGTGTCGCCTTTCTTGAAGATCAGAATTACTTCCGCGTTCAGCCAGGCTTTAGGAACTTTTCCCTCGCTTAAGCATTTGTTTAGTAGGGTGCAGATGGCTTGTTCTAATATTGCCCCTACAATTTTTAACATTTCTGCAGTAACTCGGTTTTCTCCTGGGGCTTTCCTGTTTTTTATTTGTTTTAGCGTGGCCCGTAATTCTGTTCTCGTAATCTCTGGTAATTTTTCCGAGCTTACGTTACGGATTGTATATCTACCTTCGTTTGGTTTTGCTATGTGTAAGGTGTAAAGGTCTTGGTAAATTTTTTTATAGTTTCTTGTTTATTTGCGATGACTTCTCCGTGTTGGTTTTTAATCCTGTACAATTTCTTCTTTTCTTTTGATCTGTTTCTTCTTAGTATTTTTATGTTTGCGTTGTCTTCAATAACTTTCTGTATAAGTTGGGTGTTATATGTTTTTATCTCTCTTCGCGTTTCCTTGCTTATTATTTTACTTAGGACCTTGTATTGGCAACTTTCTCTGTCTGTGTTTCTTCTTTGTTTTAGTAACTTCAGGGTGTTGGAACTAAGCTTTCCTGTTTTGGGACATTTCCTGTAATTGATTTATTTTACTGCGGTTCTTATTCTGTTTGTTATGTTTTCTGATAGATGGTCTATGTCCATTTGTTCTAGGTCTCTTACTTTTGGTAGGGTTTTTTTCACGCTGTCTTGATATTCGATCTCATTTTCCTTTAAGGTTTCTGTTGTTGGGTATTTCTTGTTTTGGATCATCTTGTTTCTTTCCAACTTGGTGTTGATAGTAATAGTTGCCCGAACTAGTCTGTGATCGCTGCCTGTACTGAATCGGTTTAGTACTGTTACATCGCTGCATATTTCTTGCCTATTTGAGATTATGTAGTCGATCTCATTTTTAGTGTGGCCATCTGGGCTCCTCCAAGTCCATTTCCTTTGGCGGCCTTTCTTAAAGAAGATGTTATGGCAGTACATACCTTGTTTTTGCAGGTAATCTACGAGCATTTTCCAGTCCAAAAGTCCTTATATTTATGTCGTCCATAGTAAATTTTTCAGTCTTATCTTTGCAGTCCACCATGTCGTCCATAGTGGACTGCAAAGATGAGACTGAGAAATTTACATCGTAGTGTGGACGCTAGACGAGACACGAAAGGTGTCTTTAGACGGTCTATAGACAAATTGCGCAACATGGTCTAGTGTGTACTAGCCTTTATGACAACGCGCATAGTTTCAAACATAAAATCTCTCCTCAACCTACAAATGATTGTTGAGCAAAATTTTTGAAATAAAAACTGAGTTTGGTCTAGTTTGAAAAACAAAGTTTTTATCACACAATGTTTTTCACATCAACATTTTGATAATTTGCTCAGAAATTTCTAAAATTGGTAAATTTTTTGTCACAAAATTGGTAGAAACCCGGGAAAATAATTTGCTTCAAAAATCGAAGTTTTGTTCCAATCCATTTTTTTCTTAATTTTAGTTGGATTTTAGGAAAAAAACAATTTCAGATTTTTTTTAGGAAGGGGGTGGTCGGTGGAGATGTGTTAAATTTTTTATCAAACATAGCCTTGCTGGTATACGTTCTTCAGTAAGGTTCTTTTGTTTTTTTAGTGGCTTATCGCGCAAATAATCATTTAGAAAGCATGCCAAATAAAGCATTTGCTGCCAGTTTACAACAAGAAAGAACATTCAGTAAACTCGTGGCAGTGGTAAAATGCTGTACCAATAAAATCTGTTTGTTAATTTTGATCAAATAGTTACCAATCATTAATGTGCACAGACTGCTATGCACCTTTTCACTTCCAAACACTTATCAAAAACTAGATTAAATGTTTCTAACTGCGCATGACAGAGATGAGGGACGTATCTTCGGAATGGGAATCAAGTCGAGAAAATGAGGCAATTGTTGCAAGTGCGCATCTTAAAAAACGAGGCCACAGAAATAACTAAATCCCGGCGCGACTAAACTTGCCAGCCAGTTCCACCTCAAACTTCTATCAACCCATCGCAATAGTTTAATCTCAGCAATCTAACCAGAAGAACATCTCCGACTACCTCCGCCAAGACCTTGTGGCTCGGGCTACCCTGGAAGGTAACCATTGTCCCCGCATTTCCCTAAAGGGACTGCAGTTTCCATTCCCTGCAGCAATTCCCAAGAAAAAACAAACCCGAAGCTGCACAAAATCCATACCATCAGCACATAACCGCCGTCAACTATTACCTCCGACAAGAACTAGACTGTAAATTAGCGCCCAACGTGGGACTTCTTAAAATAAAAGCACCATAAACCCCACAATTTCCCTCTTCTCCCAATTTATTGACGGTTGACAATCGAAGAAGAGAAAAACATCCAATCCCTAAATAATAAACACTTGAGCGGGTGGGTAGGTCACTCCAATTAAAACTACTTAACTGCATTCATTGAACTCAGTACCCCGCCCACCCGCCAACTGTTATAAAAACCTGTCACCCTCTTCTCCAAATTTATTGACAACTGACATTGGCAAAAAAGAAATATACAATCTTTAAATGAGAAACAGTTGGTTGAGTGAGCTAGGCAACTAATTTCTATTAAATCCAGAGAGAAAAGGATGATGGATTCCTTCTATTGATAACAAACTGTTGGATGGGTTATGAAATAAAGCAACTCCCACCAAGTGCTAGTTGTCAATGGTTGAATGTTTCTATCTTTCGTAATTATCAGATGTCAATGAATTAAAAAAAGAAGGCAACTGATCCAATCTCTTAATCGCAAACAGTTGGATGGGTGAGCGGGGCATTCAGTTTATTGATTTCATAAACTAGTTTTTAATTGGAGTGCCCCGCCTACCCACTCAAGTGTTAGTTGTCCAGAAATTGGATGTTTCTATCCTCTGTAAATGTCAGCTGTCAATCAATTGAAGAAGCAGGGTGATAGATCACAAACAGTTGGATAGGTGTGCGGTGCACTCAGTTTATTGATTGCACGCAAATAGTTTCAGTGGGTGTACCCAAGTGTTAGTTGTCTAGAAATTAAATGTTTCTATTCTTTGTAAATCTGAGCTGTCAATAAATTGAACAAAGAAAACGTCAGTTCCAATCTCTTAATTGCAAACAGTTGTTTGGGTAAGCGGAGTACGCAACTAATTTTAAAAGAAGTGACGCCTGCCCAAATGTTAACTATCCACAAGTTCTATCCTCTATAAATGTCAGATACGTTAACTTTTAGGTTAAGCGCCCCAAACACTGTTAAACAAATGCAAATTCACACGCTATAACAAAAAACTTCAACAGCACTTCCAAGCTATAATACCAGTACCTGGAGTACTACTTTAAAATACTCAACTCAGACCACTCTTCAAAAAGCCGAAATACCTAACGCAGTTTTTCAAAAGAAAAACTTTAAACTTTTTTTTTGTTTAATATATTTTAAGATAAAAAAGAATAGACTCTGGACTTCCCCGTTACAAGTGAGCTACTAAACCACAGACAACTGTGACTATTTAATTGTAAGTATTGACCACCAACTAAACGTGACCAAAACAACGTCTCGCGGGCGCAACAGGCCTATGAGTTCAACCAAACCGGCGGACTACATAATAAAACAATACACGAAGCCGACTGCTTCCTCACGACACTAGCCAATGCAGTACCGCACAAAGACAGATACACATATGAAGACTCGTGGGCATACTTCATTTTTTTTTGCTTTAAGAAAAATCTGCAATGAAATAAAAAAACCGCCAAGAACAGAAACACTTGCTAGTTGCGTGTAGTTGCTTGTCTCCACGGCTTCTACCCATAAAGCCTAGAAAGTGAGCGAACCAATCCTCTACATCGGCACTCAAACTAGTACCGTTTAGAAGCAAAGGTCGCCATCCTAGGTAATGTAGAGTAGTGGTGTCCGCAAGAGCCTACAACAGATACCCATCAAGCGTTGACAAGAAATCTTGTCTAAAATAGGAACTGGGGTTGCAGTACATGCTCGCGAGAGCACGTATACCGGGATATGGTTGTACCTCACTACACATATTCCCCCAAATTAGGTGCAGATTTTGCCTTATCTTAAGTTTTTAGGCAATGGATGAACCACCTAGATTACAAGATGTGAGGTATATATGGCACAAGCTACTTGGGCGGTTAGTCATCACACGTGACTCTGATGTCAACACAAGTACTAAGGGAGAGTAGGTACCGTACCGGTGGCTGCTGGTACCTACTAGCATGGCGTTGGTCCCTCAGTTGCGGCGTTCGTTCCTTAGTAGGTGGTAGTGAGTCGAATTGTCCATTTATGCGGACACACATGCCCTTAAGTTAGGGGGGAGAAAGATACGCTCTACGCGTATGACCCTGTCCCACCGTCTCCCCCCCCCCCCTATCAATCAATGTGTCCTCTACGTTTGAAGCGTTTGATTTACTGGTCGAAGAGCATGGATGAATGCAGACCTAACTTGCGGTGTAAGAGAACTCACGGTTTGAACGATTTGAACGCTTAGTCTTTAGTAATTAAAAAATATAATGTAATAATTTTACTCTCACGCCGCTAAAAAAGTTTCAGTTCATATAAATACGAAGTTTGAGCGGTGTGCGAGAGTTCGAGCTTAGAACACATTTTAGTGTTCTATGCTCGGTGCGCTGTTTGATGCTCGGTGCGCTGTTCGATGGTCGGAGCGCTGTTCGATGGTCGGATCGCCGTTGTGGAAGCACCCTAAGATTGTCTTATCTTTTTTCAGATAACCCATACGGTGCAAGTAGTTTGATCCAAATTGAAATACTTGGACAAAGAAGCACGATAGCACTTATCGTCTAGTTTGTTCAACTATATGCTATAAAAGTTTTTTTTTTTCTTAGTTTTATTCAAACAGTTTGTACTATTGTGCATATGCCATGCAGAGTTTCTTTAGACTACAGCAACCATTATAGTGGGTAACACTTCAAACACTTTCTAAAAACTAGGGTTAGATGAAATATTGCCTAGCTCTAGAAATTCGTTTTCAAGATAAATTTGAACCTCCTGGTTTCCCAGATAACGTATTAGAGCATTTGTAAAAATTTTGCAAATAAGTTTGATCCAGATTAAAGGCCATCATCATGCTATTTTCTTGATGACTTATTGAAACGTCAAAGTTGGCAATTAAGCAAAATGTCACATATGTTTTAAAAACTGACTTAAACTTTGTTTACACGCAAATTTTTGTTGCGCGTTACAAGGTTACCATGTATTATGTGCGGTCCAAGCACCGTATAAGTTACAGTTAACCAAACATAATTTGGCCGGTGGTAGGAAGTAATACTAAAAAAGCCTATCAAATGTAGAATGCATAATGTGAGAGTGAGGAACACTTAAAGACTGAAACATTCCCACAATTGAAGAAAAATAGAAGAACCAACCACTTTTCATTCCACAGTTTTATGAAAATCAAAAAACATGTAAAAACCATTGAAATTACACGCAGCTGCTACATACGGCTAACTATGCTGGCCACCAAAAGTAAAAGAACGCCAAAAACTTTTAGCTTAATTTAAAAATTAGATTAGCAGGACGGAATGTGAGAAATGATCAAAAGGACAAGAAGTTGAAAATAGCAACATGAAACTTCAGAGCATGTTTGAAACAGGCAAGGCACACAACGTTATCAAAGAGATGAAGAGGCTCAACATTAGTGTTCTAGGAATTAGTGAAATGCGCTGGCCAGACTCAGGCAAATGCAAAATTGACGGGTATTACATATACTACGCAGGAAATAATGATGCGCATCACAGAAATAGGGTTGCGTTAATGGACAACAACGAAATCCAAAAATTGGTCCTCAGTTATACGCCATTGTCAGATCGGGTAATTGTTCTCTAACTAGCAGCCCAGTCCGTCAACTTGACGATTGTTTAGGCATACGCGCCAACAACTTGTGACAGTAACAAAGAAGATGTTGAATCCTTCTACAACCTACTATCTATTGCACTCAAAGCATGTAAAAACTCAAATTTAACTATATTATTAGGAGACTTTAACGCCAAAGTCGGAAAGTGCGGGCGGACTTTCGGTAGGTATGGACTAATGACGCAAAATGAACACGGCGACCACTTGATAGACTTTTGAGTGAAAAATAGTTTTGTCATCATCAACACCTTCTTACAACTGCTAACAAGAAGATTGTATACATGGACAGGATAGTGAGAAATCAGATCTACTACATCATGATCGAAGATTGGTTAAAAAATAACATACGCGCAGTCAAAACGTACCCAGGAGCTGACGTTAACTTTGACCACAACCCCCTAGTAGCTACATTACACCTTAAGCTCAAGAGACAAACATTTAAATCAACAGTGTCGCGGTTGAACATGAGGCTACATAATACGCCTGACAAAGTTGGTTTGAAGATCAACGCAGCTCAGCACAGTCACTGAACCTCGGGAACATGCCGGACACTGAAGAAGCATGGACTGGAGTAAAAAACACCTATCGTGAATATCAACAGAAAAACTCAAGCAGTCAAGAAAGAGCATGACAATAGCTTGGATGACAAACTTAGATCTGATAGAATTACGTCGGAATCTGAAGAATGATAAATCCAAATATTTAGATCTTAACAAACGAATTATACGAAGGTATAGCTGGTTTTCTGAAAAATGTGACAAAATCGAGAGCCTAGATGCGAAACACGACTCTTTCAATCTACACAAAAAAAATCAAAGATGCTGCTGGAATTAGAAAACTTAATCGAAACGCGCCATTTTTGCTAAACAGGGATGGCAACATTATCTTAAACTTGAACAAAAAACTGGAAGAGTGGAAGAAGTATGTCGAATAACTTTTAACTAGTGACCGTCAGGAGGTGAACATTTGCGACAACCTTTGTGAGGGGCCTAAAATAACACATGCGGAGGTGGTTCACGCAATCAGGGCAGCTAAAACTGGAAAGTCCGCCAGACCAGACAACGTCTATTCGGAGGTACTCAGAGCTTTTCAACGACCAATCTACAGATAAATTGGTCAGCCTCTTTAACGCCATCTATGTTTCTTAAGTAATACCAAATGAATGGCTGAAGTCTGTCTGTCACACTACCTAAGCAGACGTGGCCAAAAACATGCGGAGACTACTGCATGATTAACATAATGAGCCATACGCTAAAATTTTCCTTAAAATAATATATGGTCGATTAGATCGTAAATGCAAGGAACACTTCTCTAATACTCAATTTGGATTTCGGAAAGGGCTTGGAACCAGAGAAGTCCTATTTGGCATACAGGTCCTAATACAGAGATGCCGCGACATGACCACCAATGTATACGCGTGTTTTATCGATTTCCAGAAAGAGTTTGACTGTGTTGACCACTGGAAACTTATCAACCTTCTTCAGAATATGAACTTAGATGGCAGAGACGTCCGCATTATAAAAAATCTGTATTACAACCAAATCGCTGCTGTCAAAGTTGAAGACGTGACTACCGAGTATGTTCCCATTCATCAAGGTATGAGGCAAGGCTGTGTCCTTTCTCCACTGCTCTATAATATATATTTTGAGCACATTTTTGCCGAAGCATTGAATGAAACACAGGAAGGAATTGTTGTCAACGGAAAAGTAATAAACAATTTGCGATTCTGTTCTACTGGCAGGAAGTGCTGATGTTTTGCAGGCGTTACTGGATAGGGTTGCGGTTAAAAGCAAAGAAAATGGGTTCAAGTTAAATATCAGCAAGACAAAAGCTATGATTATTAGCAAAGATGGTGAGCTTCCAGCAAACCTGAGTACAGGCAACCAACAGATTCAGCAAAAAATTGGGTAGAGAATAAACCAGCAACGTCTTATTATACAATACAATTTCTCACCGGACACACAAAAAATAAATAAGATTGAGAAAGGTAAAAGATGTATGTATATTCTGTCAAGAAGACGTGCATGACGACGCAGAACATACGCTAGTAGAGTGCGAAGCGTTGGAGGAAGATAGGAAAGAGATAGAAAAAGTATTGGAAAACAAAATCAATAAATCCACAATTATTAATATAAGCCTAAAACAAATAGAGAGCACTAACAAACTATGCAAGGACAGTACTCAAGAAAATGATAAAAGATTTGAGTTTAAGATTTAGATAAACCAAAATGGAAAGAAACACACAGATCAAAAGCCACAGAAGACAAAGAAAAGAAGAGCAAAAAGCTAAATGAAAGCAAAAAAAAAAACAAAGAAGGCAACAACAACTATGCCTACCAAGGTAAAAAGATAGACAAAAGAAGAACATTTACTGAAACATTAGTACCAACATAATTGCAGAGAGAAGACAAAAAGAACTGCACAAGCAAAGCAAACTAAATGAATTGTATAAGCAATTTCTATACGGCAGATACGCCATCTCGAGGTTGACACATAATGAAACTTTCGAAATGGTCAACCAGGAGATACGAAGAACTAACTCCAAATGGAGATTCTAGAATCTCACTAGAATTAAAACTGTCAAATCTAGGACTAAGAAAGGGGATACATTTAATAGAGCTACACAAAATATTTATAAAAGAAAGAGGATACGACGAGAAAGAAGTTAATGAAGATATAGAAAAACTAAAAAGATACGTAAGGACAAACCAAATATTTACACGTATTGCTGCAGTAAACTGTGTAAATTTTGTGAGGCCAAAACTAGTCCACCTCAAAGTAGTACCACATTAGTAACAACGACAAGAACAAATTTCCAGCAGGACCAACGCAGAGAGTTATTCTCAAGAGCCACTTGTTGAGGCCAACACCTCACTACGTTCTAAAAAAAAGGTGGAAGACGGAACGGCAAGATAATAAATAATTTGAGATATGCCAATGACACTGTATTTATAGACAACAGTGCCGAAAACCTTTAATGACTAATCGAGTTGCTGAAGTAAATTATGAGAAAACGCATATCCTAATTGTCAGCAAAAACAACAATAACGACAACCACCAGTTTTTGATAAATAATAACACCACACTACCAAAAGCCAACAAAGTCACCTACTTAGGCTGCTTATTGAACAAGAAATTAGACGAGTGAAAATAGCAAAAGATTTTTTTAACAAAATGCGAAGTGTACTGTGCAATTTATCACTGAGCATTGACATTAGATGATTCTTAGATGTTATATTTTTTAAACATTCTTAT
The DNA here is from genome assembly GCA_963932245.1 of Tachinus rufipes. Taxonomy (NCBI): domain Eukaryota; kingdom Metazoa; phylum Arthropoda; class Insecta; order Coleoptera; family Staphylinidae; genus Tachinus; species Tachinus rufipes. Next base: position 72,532,019 of record OZ010748.1, on the reverse strand, counting down.
ACGAAGTAGAAGCTTGACTCTTACCAAAGATGCTGGTAAGCAAGCTTTGAGTTGTGGTGTTACCACCACATGCTCATAATATTATCTATATATTACGTAACTAACGAGTTGGTGCTTCAGGGCATGGACAAAGAAAAAGAAATTTTGACAACACTTAAAGAAGAAAGCTGGTTTATTTTGGCCACATCATGCGCAATGATAAATACTGCCTCCTTCAGGTGCTTGCCAAAAAATCAAATCTTTTTGATTTTGTGCAATCGACTTGCATGCCAGCTAGAAGCTTACAGCTTACGGCCCAAATATAATATATTGTAGCGCACCACTCCACAAATTAAGCAACGCTTTAGTAATTGCTAACACGGCCTTCCTGACCTTGGTACGTCACCTGCTTCTCTCCAAAAGCCTTGCATGATCAATGTGCCATGTATGAAACGGTTTATGAACTTTAACACCAATTTGCATATATCCGGCCTTTCTTCCAGTGTGTGATTTACCAATTGCGCAAGAACGGCAATTTGAAACAAACTTTTTGAAACATTTTCCCATCTTTGGTCAAAATAAAGTTTCACGCATCTTTGTAATCCCTTTGTTTCATCCAATATGAGATGCTTTGTCAAGAAATAATCGAATCGCATGTAGGTTACAAAACAACTATAACAACATTTCCCATCAGGTTTTTGTTGGATTTCTTTGTAGACCACACCACTTTGAACAACGTATCTTTCAGTTGTTTCCTCGCCAGTTTCTTCATTTACTAGTATTTTGCACCAATTATCTTGTAATTGAAATTCAATAATCGTAGTTGTTGGCTCCATCTTTTCTGCACTACAATGAACTATTAACACCGGATTTTGGCTCAAGTAATCCACGTGGAACATTTTAGTTCCACTTTTGTATTAGATGGAGAAGTCAAAATCTTGAAGCTTGATCCACCAGCGTGCAACTCGTGGGTATAACTTTTTTTTTAACTCTCATGGAATTACAATCAATAATTACTATAATAAACTGGGTTAAAAATTCTTAAATCAGGTTGGCTCACTATCTTTTCAATTAATTCCAGACCTTGAAAGTAACCAGTCAAGCCTATTAATTGACGGACGCCCTTGACATCTTTAGGTGGTTTGGAATTTACCAGAGCTCCAATCTTATAAGGACTGCATGTTATTTCACCATTATTTATCATAACTCCTTAATATTCAATTTGTTTTTTTTTAAAGGAACGACATAATATGTCATAGTTCAACTTTTCATTTAACTGATATTTCCTTAGCATTCCTTTCAATAACTTTTGTTGCTCCACCTCAGCCAATCCTGACTTTATTTCAACCTCTTCTTGTGTTATACAAGTGATTATAATCATCAAAAAATATATAAATAATATTATATGCTTAAATATTTAAAAAGTACTCTTAGTATTTTTAAACAATTTAGAGCAGTATTTATATAATACGTTTAATTATATTATTTAACTTTAATTTGAATATTTAAATTATACACATATTTGAACTTCCCGCGCATCCCCACTCCTCAAGCGATGGTAGCGTTTTGGTGGATGGTGGAACTACTAAGAAATCACGTGACAACGTGGTTACAACAAAATACATGGGAGTCGCTGATCTATTTGTTATCTATGATTATAATGCAGTTCCAAACCATATTTGCCCACTTTTGTCTGAAAACCCTTTTGGCTTATAATGTCCCAAGTTTTCACAGATGGCTTCCATTCATTGTAAAATTTCAATGCGTCTACGGCTTTTACCAGCATCCAAGCATCATTAATGCCCAATTCTGTTTTTGTTTTCGTGGCATCTTCGCACCACTCTTTCATCAAATAGTGTCCATGCTCAGGGTTCACCAAACAAATATGTGTGTTTACGTTTGCACTAACACTACTTATCGACGCCTGATTTGCATGCGTCATCAAATTTATTTGCATTAATCGGTCAATCTTCTCTCAAGTGTGTCTCAACCAAACTATAGGTTCAACGCAAAATTGTATCCCACTTCTGATGTAAGAATAAGTAATGCATAATTTAACTTTTACTAATTCAACTCAATTTATTTTAATTACGAATGACAATTCGAATTATGACAGAACAAACAATCATGGCTTACTGCCCAAATATAATATATTGTAGAGCAGCATTCCACAAATTAAGCAACGCTTTAGTAATTGCTAACTATTTATTAAATTTTTGTTTTATAGACATTTTTGTAAATTTAAAAATAATTTTGTTAATTTAATTTAATTTTTCACTAATTGCCAAGAAGTTTGAGTTGCGGTTTGAATATTTGGATTTCGCATAGTTGGGTTTATTATTTATTAAAAATGTGGGTGGTCATTTTACTGCATTTGCAGTAATTTATCCTATGCAACCAGTCATTATAATACCGTGACTATTAAAGAGTAAAAACTAGAGCATAACATTTCTCCAGTTCTTAAGAAATTCATAATACTTTCACGTCTGTTGAAGCCGTGATCGTCTAGTGGTTAGGACCCTACGTTGTGGCCGTAGTAACCCAGGTTCGAATCCTGGTCACGGCAATGTGTAAAAACATTGTCACGGGACAGACTTTTTATAAATCCTCATAAACATTAAAAATAAACTTTTAAAGAAAAAAAAAAGATAATTAAATTTTGCAGAATTTCTTTAGATTTATCTTGCTATTATTTGCAACAATTTATTGTAGAGGAAGGTATGCCATTAACATTAAAAAAAAAAACGACATTCTTTTCATGAAATTTTCCATGACCAATTCGCACATTTGCGGCTGTATGTCTTCGATAACTTCACGAATTCCATCTTTAAGCTCTTGAATTAGTTGTGGAGCATTTGCGTAGACCTTAACTTTTACGTGGCCCTAAAGAAAAAAGTCTAAAGGTGTTAAATCGAAAGATCTTGGTAGCTAATTGTGATCACTTCTTCGAGAAATAACAAAATCAGGAAACTTTTCTTGCAAAATTGCGATTGTTTTGTTGCTTGGTGGCACGTAGCGCCGTCTTGCTGAAAATAAACGTCGATCTTCTAATTCCGGCCATAAAAAATCATTAATCATAGCTCGGTAGCACCATCCATTCACGGTAACAGTTGCACCAGCCTCATTTTCAAAAAAGTTGGGTCCATTCACACCTCTATCCAAAAACCGCACCAAACAGTAACACGTTGAGAATACAAAGACTTTTCAACAATCATTCTTGGATTTTTTGAGCTCCAAATGAGACAATTCTGCTTATTAACGTAGCCTCCGAGGTGAAAATGGGCCTAATCACTGAAGATAATTTTTTGATGAAATCATTTTGATGGATTTGAAGGACCCAATCAGCAAAGATACGACGTTTATGGTGATCGACCGGCTTGAGTTCTTGTGTAAACTAAACTTTAAAAGCCTTAAGACTTAAGTCTGTGTGCAAAATTTGGTGTAATGTCGTTTGTAGAATGTCTAATTCCAAAGATCGACAAGGAATCGACAAACCTGGGTTTTCTTCAACACTACGTGCTACATCAGCAATATTCTCATGTGTTCTTGAGCGATGCACACGGTTTCGATTCTTCACTTTACAAACTTGTCCCAACAGCTCAAATTTTTCACGAGGTTTACTATTGCCGGCCGAGAAGGTACTTTACGACGACCAAAAAGTGCTTTAGTTTTGCGAGCTGTTACTGAAAAATTTTCACCATTTTCGTAGTGAATTTTAATAATTTTGTTGTTGAAGCGTGTATCGTTCCATTATTAATAATAGCGTAGTTTTTACTTGTCAAATGTCAAAAGATAATAGCTTCAAAATTGACAGCTGCCCAAATAGCCTGCTATTCAAAATGAAACTTCTTATTGGGAAACCCTTTATAAAGTTGCATTAAGTTTCCGGTTTTGTGGTAGGCCAAAACACATATTTTTCTTTAAGTGCCGTCTCCATTCCGAAAGTTGTCAATAATCAAGGCTACTTTAATCTGTGCAACCGCCTGATTATTTATCCAGTTTTTTGTTCATAATTTTTGCTATAAATATTTTTTCTTTTATTCTTCTTTGCAGGATGACCTGTAGCAGTTGCTATCTTTTGCTTTTATTCTGATTTTTATTTTTTCTAAGCTGTTATTAACTTCGTTTTGTTTTTGTTGTACTTTTATCTTATTGGTAACTAACCTTTGAATGTTTCTGTTAAAAAAACGGCATATTTTAAGTTGTTGATTACTTTTAATGCCCGCGAACTAATCACTAAGTGCTTTATTCATAATGTCTTCATAATAAACATGATTTTCATCAAGCATTTAAGTTTAAGAATTTTTGATGGCAGTTGATCTGAACCTCTTTCCTTATATCTGGACTTACATGTCCGTCCATCTTTTCAAGATTAGTTCTGTGCCTTTCATCCTCAAACAGTCCCATACTTTTAGTTTTTGTTTAATTTCTGTGACTAATTTTCCGTTTCTGTCGTAGTAGTATGCAGATTTTTTGTATTTTTTATAAAGTTATCTGTTGATATTCTGATTTTGTTACAAATGTTGTGGTTTTGTTTGCACTTTCCTTTAAAAATTCTTTTTTTAATCATAATGTCGACGATTTTGTCGTTTTTCAATTTCTGTTTTACGCCAAAGTTTATTTACACTTTATAAGTTTTGATATTTTTTCTTAGTATTTGGTGTTTCTAAGTTTTTGTTAATGTTCTTTTGTTAATGAATTGTGGTCTGATAACTTTTTTTCTTAGGTCTATATATATTTGGTCTGTTTTTTCTCTTCATTGTTCTTTGAGTATAATTTGAACACCTGGATAAAATTTAACTTCTTTTATAGCGTTTGTATAACTTTCATTATTTTATTTAATTTTTAATTATCTTCTTGTCAGTATCTTGTCGAGATTTTCGTATGTTTTTTTCAGGTGACTATAGAACAAGTGTGATTGTGCGTAATCTTAACGCTTTAATTAATTTTAAAAGTGACTTTGTTAATTACTTATTACTTTATCAACTGATTATCCAATGATTTCTAGCAATTGCAAACAAGTAATAAGACAAAAATACTCAAACCGCTAAAAATGTGTATACCTACTTGGTCACGCCGTTCTTTTTTGGGGTAAGCAATCTAGGTGTCGGGCACACAGAGCCACAAAGAAGACATATGTATGTTCAGATGCCTATATGAAGTAACGGATTTATTTGGAACGCTCTGCATCACGGTCACCCATTTGTATGTATATGTGTATGGTTAATGAAAAAGATTTGGTATTTCCGGAAATTAGTAACTGGGAATGCTCTAAACACCAGTAGTAATAAGCTTTTAGTATCACTTGAACATTTTATATTTAACAAAATAGTATAAACTAAGTTACTGAAACCCGTTTGCAGATTAAAGAAGAATTATTGCAAACTAATAGACAGACTACAATCACTATAGTAGTAACAGATTTACAAGCCAGAGTTTGTCAATCAGAAAGCTTGTTGACTTTGGCCTAGACATTTTTACCAAAAGGTAGACAGTCTAAAAATAACAAGAGAAACTGGTTAGGTTATAAAAAATATCTCTCAAAGATCAGAAGAGTAGTGGGACTCAAAAAGAAATTCAAAAAGTTTACACGGTGTACATCCAAAGAATGCTATAACAAACACTTGCAACAGAATATGTTGTCCTCTCACTTAATCAACATATTTTTTAAACGATCCTTAAAGTGTTTATTCTGCGTTAAACTAGCTGTCTGATCTAACTGAATTGAAATTATCACTGCACATTAGACTAGATAGTGCAAAGTTTGTCACCTCATTTTATTATAAAATAATCATAAACAAAGTAGTATTTTTATTGCACGTAATGGTTTTTTCACGTGTGTGTTTATGACACTGACGTCTCGTGTAGCACATTTCTTTTGACAATTTAGTAATTCAAACACTATCAATAGACAATCTTTATAAACCAAACGTTTTATACGTACAAACACGAAATATGTATTATAAATAATACAATTCTACTTAATCACGCAAATCTTTATTTCCCTGGCACATATTTATTACTTAAATGATGAGCCATAAATTGTCAGAATTGTGCCTTCCATCATCATATATTATTAAACACACACACAAATTGTAGCAATTCCAATTTACTTTATCATTATTTTTAGAATAAAACTGAACATTTATTAAGAAACTTGTTGTAATTTGCGAGTTATATAAAGACAGTACGCTACTTTAATATACAACTCGAATGGATTAACGAAAATGAAAATATGATATTACGTATAAATATATATACTTGGAAATTTTCATTGGATGCAAAATGTAAGGAATTTCCTGCAACAGGATATGAATATTCGTGGGCGTCACTCATCCACCAAGATGCCCTACATTCACTCGAATCCTATCCCTCACTTGATTAAACTTTAACGTGTCCTTTAGTATTTCACCGATTTTTTCCCGCACGTCATTATATCTTATATTGTATTGTTTGATTATTACATCATCGATGTAAATAAATACCGAACCGAGGTTTATTCTGTAAGTAAAGATTTCCTACACGCAAACGCACTCCCACTAATGAAAATTGTATGATACAAACACACTAGAAAACCGCAATAACATAACAGGGTAGTAAATAACAGCGCCAGATTATGGCCGTCGGATATATAATTAACGTTTAATTTTGTGATGAAGGGTAGAATTCAATGAGCCTATTTCCTATTGCGTGCGTGTAAATGCGGCAGACATTGGTCGAATTAGCATGTCTTATTAATTTGAAAGCACATGCTTAGGAAGATTCCGCAAAATGTATGCTACTCATGAAATTGCATTCGCTTTCAATTTAATTAACGTAGTTTGAAGTGCATTTTAGCAATTTTCTAACATTTTCTACTGTAAATATACTCAGGGAAATTGCATAGGCGGTAAATTTAGTTTGACCTTTCATGTGTGACTACTGGGCCCGATAAAATTGTCTGGCTTTATTCTCACTCCCTCTTTCTCTACCGAACAACTTTTTTGTGTCTCCTGAAAAAATTATATAAAATGAATGTTGATGTTACAAAACATTACTATATTCAGTTTTTTTTTTTATGAAATTTAATTCTTTCATGTTCAGGTTAAATAAGGGCTTATTATCTTCGACCACTTAATTTTTTTTTAATAATTAGACCATGGAATGTGTAAAATGTAAGGGCAAAAAAAGGATGCAAGAACGGGCGGTGGTATGAGTGCAATAGAGCAAGCAGTCTTATTGTGTATATTAAGTTGCCTATTAAACCGGCCACGCTGTTCTGGGTTTACTGTACTTGTTAGTCAAGAAGAAAACTGAGAGTTACGATGTAGGCAACTAAAAGTTTACGATTGATAAACATAAAAAAATAAGCACATGTTTACCATAGGCGTAGCACTTCTTTTTAATTAATTATAAACAATTATATTTTAAAATTTTATTTTAAAATATATTTTTTTTTATTATTGATTTTCTGACTTGTCTGATTAACATGATCCAATTTACAATTTACTACATTAAATACTGAAGTTTTAGTATTTTTAATATGTTTATTACAAAATTTAAAAAAAATTAATACAATTTAGTAAACTTATTATCTTCCAATTTTAAAAATTGTCCACGTGGATTGTGGTTAGTGGATATTCACCTGCTGCACTCATAACTTTCTTTAGTCTAAAGTCTAAGCTATTACGTTACTAATTCTATCTAGATACTCGTTACTAGACAATCACGTGGTGCACATGTCTTCCGGATTTCCATTGTACCGATGAAGGGGACAGTTGGAAATTATATCTTCCATGTCTCGGTTTTTTGCGCTGCAGTCGCAGCTCGAATCCTCTGAGAAGCCCTACATAAGCTTCTCATCTCCCATGGCCAGTTCTGATTTTGTTTAACTTAGAAATTAGACCATAGATGGGGGTGGCTTCGTTGACGGGCTAAGGTAGTTACTTTTGCCAGGTTCCAAATAATAATGTAAGAGTAGTAAAAGATTTTTTACTATTTAGATTGAAACTTGTAGTTTCAGTTTTAGATCGGTTGGTAGGTTTTTGGCCAGTTTTTCTTCTGTTTGCTCGAAGGTGTAGTGTTGTAATGTCATTGGTATTTTTGAATTTTTTAGAAAGGGTTGCTGGGAAATTTTATCACTAGTTACTGCACAAATCGTAAATTTCTGACTGAAAACAATTCAATTAAAATCATTAAAGTTTTTTCAAATTGTAATTATGGCAACACTGGACACAATTAATTACTGTTTTAAGTAGTTCTATAAAGAATCTAGTCTTCTAAATCTAAATTTTCAAACCGCATCTAAAAGTTGCTACTAATTACTGCACAATTTGTAAATTACTGACTGAAAACAATTCAATCAAAATCATTAAAGTTTTTTAAATTGTAATTATGGCAACACTGGATAGAATTGATTACTATTTTAAGTAATTCTATACAGAATCTAGTCTTTTAAATCTAAATTTTTACGCCGCATCCAAAAATTCTTACTAATTACTGCACAAATTGTAAATTACTGACTGAAAACAATTCAATCAAAACTATTAAAGTTATTTCAAATCGTAATTGTGGCAACACTTGATGAAATTGATTACTGTTTTAAGTAATTTCAGACAAAATTAAGACTTCTGAATCCAAATTTTTAAACCGTATCTAAAAATTCTTACTAATTACTGCACAAATAGTAATTTAGTGACTGAAAACAATTCAATCAAAATCATTAAAGTTATTCCAAATCGTAATTGTGGCAACCCTGTATGGAATTAATTACTGTTTTTAGTAGTTCCATATAAAATTAAGTCTTCTAAATCCAAATAATTAAACCGCATTCAAAAATTTCGGTTGCTTGCAAAACAATTGTCAAATTATTGAAGATACTTATTTTTGACATTTCTTGAACTCTACTATTTTATGCAAATTAAGGTCAAGCAGGCATGAAATGGATGCCTTAAATAATGTTTTTTAGTGAGATTATGTATGCTGATTACAAATTTATACACAAAATTTAAAAAAGTTTTAAGGTTTGACTTATCTTAATTTATGTAAGCAAGTCATTTTTTTTTTAATTCTTTAATCTTACTTTGAAGTCTAATTAAGGCCAAATTGGACTTAATTTAAACCTTCAAATATGGTTTCCTAATAAAATCAAGTAAACTGATTGCAAATTTTTATTCAAAATTTGAAAAAACCTTACCTTTTTCGATTTTTTTCAAAAAAATTTAGTTTCACTTTGTAGCTTAACTAAGGCCAACTTGGGAATAATTAGGTTTTTTAAATAAGGTTTTCTAATGAAATCAAATATGCTGACTGCAAATTTTAGATAAAATTTTATAAAGACTTTAAGCTTGCCGACTTATCGCAATTTTTATAACAAAATCATTTTTTTCAAACTTTTTTAGTCTTATTTTGAAGGCTAACTAAGGCCAACTTGGCCATTATTAAGTTTTTTAAATAAGGTTTTCTAATGAAATTAAGTATGCCGGTTTCAAATTTTTAAACCACATTTAGAAATTCTCATCGGTTGCTTCAAAAATCTCAAATTACTGAAGATTGTCGTTTTTTAAATTTTCTTAATTTTGCTTTTGAGGTTAATTTAAAACTAGGTAGGCCACAATTGAATACTTTAAATGAGGTTTTCTAAAGGAATCAAGTATGCTGATTTCAAATTTTTAAACCGCATTTAAAAATTCCCGTTGGTTGCTTCAAAAATCTTAAATTGCTAAAGAATTTTGTATTTGAAGTTTTCTTAAATTTGTTTTTGAAGCTATTTTAAAATTAAGCAGGCTACAACTTGATACTCCAAATAAGGTTTTTTTATGAAACCAAGTATGCTGATTTAAAATTATAAAATTGTTTTTAAAAATTTCCATTGATTGTTTCAAAAATCTTAAATTACTGAAGAGTGTCGTTTTTGATTTTTTTTAAATTTGTTTTTGAAGCTACTTTAAAATCAAGTAAGCCACAATTGAATACTTTAAATAAGGTTTTCTGAAGAAATCAAGTATGCTGATTTGAAATTTTTAAACCGCAAACATCTCAAATTGCTGAAGAGTTTTGTATTTGAAGTTTTCTAAAATTTGTTTTTGAAGTTACTTTAAAATTAAGCAGGCTAAAATTTGATACTTTAAATAAGGTTTTTTTATAAAACCCAATATACTGATTTAAAATTATAAAATTGCTTTCCACTGATTGTTTCAAAAATCTTAAATTACTGATGAGTGTCGTTTTTGGAATGTTTTTAAATTTGTTTTTGAAGCTACTTTAAAATCAAGTAGGCTACAATTGAATACTTTAAATAGGGTTTTTATAGGGAACTAAATATGCTGTTTGTAAATTTTTAAACTACATTCAAAAATTCTGAATGATTGCTACAAAAATCACAAATAACTGAAAATTTTTGTTGCTTTGTTGTTTTTGTATATATAATTTGATACTTTAAATAAGGTTTTAAGTTAAAAAGAGGTGGAAACACTCTTTCGTTTAGATACTCAAGAAATAGTCTGTTAATTAGCTTGTAGATTTTGATGAATGGTACCACACTTATCAGATCAAGTAGTAATCCCTTACTCCAGACAGTATTATAGGGTGAAGTGAGGTTAATAAATACAACTAAAGTTTTTAGTTGGTTCTAAAACCCACGTTCGATATGTGTTGTTAACGCAAGAACTTGGTCCACACAACTTTGTTCAGACCAAATTCCTGCTTGTTCTGGAGGTGTGATTTGGTTAATGCTTTTTGAGATTCTGTTGTGAATTGGTCTTTCTAGGAGTTTATATGCAACGCTAAGAAGTGCAATTGGTCTGTAACTAGTTGCTTCAGTGGTTGGTTTACTAGGTTTTGGTATTGCTATGATTCTAAATCATTGTAGGACTCAACTGTCCGGGCGCGTTGTTTTAATTCGTATAAGATTGCCGTCGTGTGTTCTTTGACTGGCGGAGCTTTCAAGAGTGCGACTATGCGGGTAGCAATTTTGTTGAGGTCTACGACAGGGTTTTGGCTGTGAGTGGAAGAGTTGCCTTCTAGTTTACGTATGAAGCACCACGCTTTCTTGCTAGAGTGTGTAAAGTCTATTTTGCACATTAACTGTTTCCATTTCTCTGCTCTTGTCCAGGCTTTTCTGGAAATCCTCCGCTACTTGTTGGTTCTTGGTACTTTGGTAATTGTCGTACAGAATTTCGCTTTGGTAAAGCGTCTTTCATAATCGATGGCTTTATTTGGAAGTGCCGTACTTTAGTTGCCCCACTCTTGGCTTTTCCAATTTCAAATGCCACCGTTCATTTTCTGAAAAAGTCTACTAAAACCAGATTTTTTTTTTCTTTGTTCTAGTATTTTGAAGTAAACAAATCAAATCAATAACAACTGTGTTAAACGATGCTCTGCTTGTGCGTGTTAATGTGCAAATCGGACATTCCTGTACATACACTCTTAATATATTGGGCCAGTAATGTTGTCTCCGCATAGACCGTGGCGTGTTGCTTTGTAAAGAACGCGTATTTGAAGTATTTTAGAACGTGAGGCAGTTGGTCGATGGCTTTTTGGTACAAAACTCCGTTTACTGCTTCTACGTACCTCAGTTAAGTTTACGGAAGATATTCGTAATTTTGATTGCTTTTTTGTCTTGCGTTGGTACTAGATTGTTTATGTTTAAGCATTGGGCAGCCGCGGTGATAAGAGGTAAGTACCACGTGGACAGTAGTGAGATTCTGGCAAATTAGCATCTTTGCAACTTTTTTTTTTTTTTTGGTTTGTGGAATGATCTAGTTTGTGCTAGCGTTGGCCGAATGGTATGTTTAATGTTCCGGAGAACGTTGGCAAACTGATCTTTGGGGCAAATATAACTCTTCAAATTTTGTTGTTAGAGTCATGAAGCTTGGCTGATCGCAGTCCGGAAACCCATGGCTAAGTTTTAGTTTAATTTATTTACTGTTATTATTATTATTTGTTTGTGTTGGGTCTGGCACCGTTCTAGGAAGCAGTTTTCATAGTGACCTGGTGCCGTTGAAATTGTGGCGCCAGGTCGGCATGGATAAAATTGGTATCTGCGCCGGTGTCTAGCGGACACTTCTACATACAGTTGCTTCCAATAGTCCGTCCGTCTTTCCGTTTTCCTGGTTCCGCTGTGTTTGAAGCGTTGGGCAGTTGCGGTGGGAAATTAGCGTCTTTGCAACTTATTCAGTTTTTTTTGTTAGTGCTGTTTGTCTATTTGTTGCTGAAGACCTTTCTACAAGACGGTGATTGACATGAGTTTGTCAATAGTTGTTGGCGGAGTACGGACTGTGTCTTTAAAATAAGGTTCCACCAGGAACAAAATTAGGTGCACTATGTCCACTTTGTCTTCTCCCGGGCATCATCTTTCATACTGTGCTTGCTATTTTAGTATAAAATTGTGCGGTTCTAAGCTTTTTTGTTTTTTACTCCACAACGATTCCATTTGGGTGGTTTATAGCGATCGGGGAACTAACGCTTGTCATAATGAGTTTGTCAACCGATATTATGATAATTTGATTTTGACGGCCAGTTTAAAAAAAAAATTTACCGCTTCTCTGAGCCATTGTTTGTCTATTTTTGTCCAATTCTGTTTGTGGACTTGGGTGAATTTGGAAGTCTTTCAGGGTGATTTTGGATTCCCAACTGTACGTCCTTTAAGGTTCCTGTTTAGAACGTTTTGTCACATTTTTTTAGTTTGGTTATAAATCAATCATGAGTTCTGTTTGGTTTGTTAAGGTGTCATCCGTATATTTATTTTTATTTTTCTAATACTATTCTCCTGATATATTTTGTAACCTTCCTCCCGATCTGAAAACGACCTACAGAGGGATTAGAGATGATGCAGTGGTTACACCAGTTCCGGCCGATAGGTGCTCTTAGTCGCTGTAGATGTGCTCCAGGTTTTGTATGACTACAAAATCGGGAGTGTTCCCGCCCCAGTGGAAAATTGGTAAACTTACACTGATCGAGAAATCCACTAGATCCAGAGATACAAAGGCCTACCGACCAATATGCCTCATAAACGTGATGAACAAACTTTTAGAACAATTACTAAATAAGCGACTCTTGAAAGAGATTGAAACAGACGGAGGACTGCCCAACATGCAGTTTTGGTTTTGAGAGTGACGATCAACAGTAAACAAACGCTAGCGGCTGAAGCAGACAGGAAGCGAGAGTACGTTGCGCTCATAACTCTGGACGTACAAAATGTCTTTAACTCTACAAGGTGGAGAGACATAATGGAAGAGCTCACTAGGCAAAAAGTTTCCCCGCACATGCGGAGAATCATGGAAAGTTACTTGAAGATAGAAAGATCTTGATCGGCAAAAGCCTAAGAACGCAAATGACTTGCGATGTACCACAAGGCTCCTTCATCGGGCCAACACTCTGAAACATCTTATACGGCGGTGTACTGAGGATGGAACTTCCGGAAGGAACCTATCTTGTGTGAGACGCAACAATACGAACTGACAATGGTGGTCTTTAGGAAAGGAAGATAAACCATAGAAGACGATATCTATATAAATAGAAACCGGGGTGGCCGAAAAGAGCCTACAGCTTGCACACTATAAAACTGAGGTAGCAATACTGGTCGGAAAAAACACCCTGAAAAGCGTTGAAGCAAGAATAGAAAACGTCAAGGTGGCAAACAAATATGCCGTTAAATACCTGTGAGTCGTCTTTGGCCATAATATGAAATTTAGTCTCAACATCAAGGCCATCATGGAGAAAGCTGGCAAGACATCAAGCGCCCTAAGCAAGTTAATGCCAAACCTTGGCGGAGGGCCATGTACTTGGTGACTAACTCAATCCTTTTGTACGCGTCATCAGTGTGGTGCAAATGCACAACGACCGCCAGGCATAGATAAAAACTGGAACGAGTGCAATGGTAGGCTGCGATACGCATTACAAGCGTTTATAGAACGTATCCAAGAAGGCAATACAAGTGGTAGCTAGCACGATCCCCAGATGGGCGAAAGAGAGATCGTACAGTAGGAGGCAGAACTAAACGGCATCTCAAAGCACAGCTAGAAATGAGACGTTCAGAAAATGGGAACAAGAGTGGAATAAGGAGGAACCTACTGGAAAGTGGACAAAAACACTTAATTCCAAAGTGGGTCCATGGTTAAGCAGAAAACATGGCAAAGTGAACAACTTCCTAACCCTGTTTCTTACAGAACATGGGTATTTTGGATCCTATTTAAAGAGGATGGCTATTGCAGGTAGCGACAACTTGTGGGGAGGTAGACACGCCTGGACACACTATCTTCCAGTGCTCGAGATGGACTGAGGAGACCGGCGCCATAGTGAGTCTAGGACATGAACTGACGAACACTGGAAACATTGTCCAGCATATGGAAGGAGAAATGGGACACCATTGCCAAACAAGTAAAGACCATAATGCAGAAAAAAGAAAAAAGAAAAAAGAAACAGAACTGCAAAAAAGTGCCTAAAAAAATTAAAAAATAGGGACCTTTTAACTGTGATATTAGCTTTTTTAAGGAGCTATTTTTGACCAACCCGTGTCTTTCCTTTAAATTGTGTCTTTTGAACAAAACTGTGATAAACTGTGATCTTAAATGTCTTTTTCGAAACGGGTAGTGAAATTTTTGATCAATGTAAACTATATATGTATGATTCTTTTTATCAACACATGTTAATTTTTTTGACCAAAACAAATTTATCGTTTAAAATTAATAAATGATGTATTTTATGTAAATTGCACTAAAAATGCCGTTGCCTGTGCGTGTAGGATTTAACTGCCCTACAGCTCTTCTTCACATACAAACAATTCAACGTTTTTTCTAATGGGGGCATAAGTTACCACTTTTGACACATTAGTAAACATAAATTGTTTAATAGTTACTGGGATTTTATGTAAATTGTCTCTTCGACCAGTGAGATGCTAAGTACACTGTTGATGGGTGCATACCTTAAATGTGTCTCTTACTGGATGAAAAAATCTTTTTGAAGTTCTTAAAGATATGAATCTACAAAAATTAAATTTTAAATAGATAGACATACTCTTTTTAGTAACACTCTTTTGGAAGTTAGAATGCTTTTTTACTCTTTTTAATTATAAAATATACTCTATTTTTTCAATTGAGTGCTAATAATTTCAAACTTTTTATCCGGCTTCTAAATTAACAGTTCAGTTTTTAAAATTGTAAATTGGGTTTTTAGAAATAAAAACTCAGTAACTAACGTGTTAAAATTTACTGTCAAACTAATAATCTGATTTTCAAATTATAACCGGCCGTTAAAACTGTAAATCCTTCTTTGAAAGTGTAAATCCGGTCTGCTAAACAGTAAGTTTGGCTTTTAAATTATAAATCAATCAAGTATCAAAATATTCTAAGAAAAAACTTTAATCTGTTGAAAAGTGCAAATTTCTATTTATAAAATGTCAAAACTACCAACATAATCTGTTGAAATGTGCAAAAATCTATTCATAAAATGTCAAAATATGGCCATGAAATATTAAAATATGATCAGAAAGCACCAAAAGTGTAAAATTCCATTGTTAAAATGTCAAAAGCAGCAAAATCCGGCTATAAACTGTCGATAAATGCATTTTTTTTAATGAAAATGAAAATTGCAAAATATTAGTAAAGAGGTACAAAATTCTATTCATTAAATAAAAAATTTGGCAAAAATATTTAAGCATTGTCAGAAAAAACAAAATTTGGCCATAAACTGTCAAAAAATTCAAATTCTGTTTACGAAATGTCACAATAAGCAAAATCCGGCTTTAAACAGTCAAAAAAAGCAAGATTCTATTTATGAAGTTGTAAAATCCAGCTTATAGTACAAAAATTAAAACCTTAAAAAGTTGAAAAGTGCAAAGTTCTATTTAAGAAGTGTCAAAAATGGGAAATATCCGTCCATTAACCGTTGAAAAATGCAAAATACTATCCATAAAAAGTCAAAATTATTACAATTTGGCTATGAAATATAATAACATTGTCAAAAACTTTTAAAAAGTGCAAAATTTTATTTATGAAACATCAAAAAGAACATAATCAGTTAAAGTATCAATAAAGTATCAAAATATTCTCCAAAAGACGGCTTTAAATTGTTGAAAAGAGTAAAATTCTATTCATAAAGTTTAAAAATATTAAAATTCGGCCATAAAATATCAAAATATTTTCCGAAAATTTGTCCATAAACTGTTATATGCAGCGATAAAATATTTAAATATTGTCAGATGTACAAAACCCGACTTAAATGTTTAAAAGTAAAAAAAAAATATTTATGAAAAGTCCGGATGTTATCCGTTCTTAGTGTGCATATTTAGGGGTAGTATGTGTGAGAGATAATTAAAATTAAATTTTTTAAAAGAGTGGGTTTAAGAATGAGTGCATATCAGCGTAACCTTAAAATTTTTCCCAGTTGCAGTTTGTAGTTTGTTTTCGGTGTTAATTTTGCACGAGAAATACACGGAAATAGTCGTTGTTTGGTAAGTAGGTTTAATGGAGACTTAGAGTAAAGTGAAGCTTTGTTGATATTGCGATTGCGGTAAACTTAAAGACATAATCCGACCTAAGAAAATGAAAATCTGCTTATAAAGTACATATTTTCAAAAATCCGGCTAAAAATACAAAATTTGACAAAAAAAAATATAAGTAACTAACTTATTAGTGAAATTTTAATATAATCTCAAAAATCGAGCCGTTTAAGACAAAATCCGGCTTAAAAAAAAATTTAGACATTAAGTAATTGAATCCGATCAAAAACTATAATAATTTGTTTTATATTGGTAAAATATAGACATAATCCTGTTATAAAGTATTGAAATCCGGCAAAAAAAACATAAAAATCTGCATAAAATTGACAAACTTTGGTAATACTCTTAAAAATCTAGCCATAAAATACAAAATCCAGCAAGAGAATTAAAATCCATCCATAAACTAATTAAATCAGACCATAACAATAGTAATCAAATTAAAACTGGTTAAATACAAACATAATTTAAAAAAATTTGCCATACAATATCAAAACATTGTCAGAATATACTAAAATAAAAAAGTGACCTCATGAAACGTCAAAATTTAATAAATATATAAATTGTTAAAAATTGTTAAAAAGTGCAAGATTTTATTCTTGAAATGTCAAAAAAGCAAAATCCGGCTATAAATTGTTAAAAAGTGAAATGTTTTTTTATACAAGGTAAAAACTATTAATCCGGCCATAAATTATCAAAATATTGTCAGAAAACAAAAAATTCGACCATCAAGGGTTGAAAAGTGCAAAATTCTACTCATAAAATGTCAAACTCAGCTATAAAATATTGTTGAAAAGCACCAAAATCCGGTCATAAAATATTAAAAAATTGCAAAATTATTTATATAAAATAACAAAACAAGAAAATCGGGCCATAAACTGTTAACAAGTGCCAGATTCTATTTATATAAACTAAAAAATTGCAAAATACGGCCACGAAGTATCAAAATATTGTCAGGAAACACAAAAATCCGGTCATAAACGGTTGAAAAGTGCAAAATTCTGAAATGAATTAACAAAATTCAGCCATAAACTTTTAAAAATGCAAAATTTTATTCATTAAAAAACGAAAAGTAGCAAAATCTAGCTAAGAAATATAAAAATATTGTTAGAAAACACTAAAACCTAGCTATAGTGTTGAAAAGTGCAAAATTCTATTCATATAATCTCAGAAAGCACCAAAATCCGGCCATAAACTGTCGAAGCGTCCAAAATTCTAATTATGAAATATAAAAATAGCAAAATTCGGCCATAAACTATTGAAAAGTACAAGATTCTATTTATAAAATGACAAAACAGCAATGTGTGCCCATAAACTGTCAAAAAGTCCAAAATACTATTCATGAAATGTCAAGAACATAACTGTCAAAAAGTGTGTTTTTTATGAAATGTCAATAATAGCAAAATCCTGTTATGAAATATAATAATATTTTTAGAAACAATTAAAATATTTCAAAAATTGTTAAAAAATTCAAAATTCTGTTCATAAAATGTTAAAAATAGCAAAATCCGGTAAAAACGGTTGAAAAGTGCAAAATTCACATTAACATAGATTAAGTATTTTTACAGTTCATCATCTTTCATTGGTTATATATTGATAGATGCTATGTAAGATTTTGTAATTTTAGACGTATTAAGTTAATAAATCATCATCACCTTAGATCGTGTATTTTTTGACGTTATATTAACAAAATTGATTTTAACAAATGATATACTTGTCAAAGTACAAAGTTATTGACGTTTTTTTGAAAAATTGCAAAAATATTATTTAGAATAGATGAAAACAAAATTGATAACCTAAAATTTTCAAATGCCATACATTTTAAAATTAAATTTTCTAGGTTTGCTAAAAAATTACAAAATCTATTGTGTCAAATTCAAGATTGCATTTTTTTTAGATTAACATTGGATTTTAAAATTTTTAAAATAAAAAACTGTTGGAGTGCAGGTTTTTTTGATTTACAATCGAAGGGTTAGGTTAGGACTTTAGAGTAGAAAAGTTAAAAACATATAACTTATAAAAATTTAATAGTGGTAGCAGTTATTAGTGATAGATATATAACTTATACTCTTTTTTACTTGTAAAAATCTGGTCATCCTGTAAAAAGTAAATTAAAAAGTTTTGTATTACTTTTTTCTTATCTTTTCTCTGTAGACATATCGTCTATCAACAGTTTTAAATATTTTTAAAAGCATAAGTAAGTAAGCATTGTATTGTCTCTTAGCTTTTTATTTTTTTACGTACCATAGATGTACTAATGGACAATCAAACATTCAAACCAGGAATCAAATTAATAATATAAAAACATCTCAAAAACTAAGAAATGCTTTATTGCATTTATTATTATTTGGTTGACCTACTATCAGAAATACGGGATAAAAGACAATTAGGTCACCACTTAAAGAACCATGAGCTTTTGTAATACTTCATTTATATTTTTCATCATACTTCTGTAGATAATTAAATAATGGCCTCTTCACTATTGTATTGAATAATAAAATTGCCAGACTTAATTCAACAATGTATAGTATTCCAATTTACATTTCTATTCTAATTAGGACTTTTTTTCAGGCGCAGTTTGGTATCTGTCATGTTTTTGTCTCTCTAAAGAAGCACTAACAAAATAATGCCTGCAGCAATTGTAAGAATAATGAGCTCTAAGCGAACTTATTTAATTGGAGCTCCACTGCAACGATAAGTGAGTTTCTTTTTATTCATTAAATTTGATTGAGCCAATTACATTATTAAATTTTGGAACTGCGACATTTCCTGCAAATAAATCAATTTTATGATAGAATCCAACCAAAAAAATATGTACAATATTATAAATCAAACTAACTGGATTTATTCAGCATCATTCGTAATTGATTCGTCCCACGTATGTTTCCGGCCCATTTATTCCTAAACCCTAGTCGATTTTTTTATACAGATTGAATGAATTGCGTTGCCGAGCTAGCAAGGACAAATTAATATCTTAACTTTGGACTAGTTTGTCTGCTTGTCTCCTTCCCAGCCGGTGACGCATTACATAAAGTTAACAAAACTAAGACATATTTTATGTTTCCAACAGGTGCTTTAATAGCTGCAAGACAGTGCTAAATGTTTTCGTGGGTGGATTTATTTTAATGTTAATTAAACTTGTCCTTCAGGATAAAAATATATTATAAAAAATCGTTGAATTAAATTATAATAAATATGAAATTCATCGTCCTTAATCCTTTCCTACATAAATTTTCTCCAAATCCTTTCTTGACGTAGAAAAATTGCCGCATTAATATCTACTCTACTACCTGTTAGAAGCATAGAATACGTCTTACTCTTTGTTATTTTTCGTAATGCATCACGCAGTGAGTAGACAAGAAGACAAACGACCTCAAAGTAAAGATATTAATTTGTCTTTTACGGCTCGGCGCCACTATTTCCCTCATCAAAAATGACGAAGGATCACGCGGAAATGGACCGCGTATACACACACGAGTAAATTAGAAATAAACTAATTCCTTTGTTTTAATGAAAACATGTCGAATGTCAAATTATTAGCATTGCACTCGCTGAATGAATTTATATTATGTTACAATAAAAATAAATTTGTTATGTTTCGAAAAAGATTATATCAATACTAGTAAATTTGATTGTATGCAGGACATTATCATTATCCTAGACGCAGTTAGTATTAATTAGATTGCCTCTAACAATGTCTTATTGCAACCTAAAACATTAAAAATGGGCTAGAGTTTTTCGGCAATCTAAAAAAATAAAATTTTGAAAAACGCGCATAACTTTTCGTTGTGATCAAAATTTCTCCTGCGTTATCCGAAATGTGCAAACGTTGATATCCCAGAAAAAAATGACCGCGCGTGTATTAACGTTCGAGCCGCGGTTCTCGTTTTCTTGCTTGTCCAAAGATGGTATTGAGTTTTCTGGATCTCAGATCTTTTTGCTAATTTGCTAAGATTAGCCAATAAATACTTGCGGTTTGCACAGCTTTTCTTTCCCATTGCAAGTAGCTTTTTTCAAATAATAATTCAGAGCAGCTATTCTGATTCTGAGTCGCACCATTATTATTGGTGCTGCCAGTTTGTAAATTTACTGATCTGTGGTTTGACATTGCTCTAAAAATTGGCAAACATTTAAACACTAATGCTGGATACCATGTAGATACAGATACCTAACAACTCGTTTCCAGACCAGACCCGATTGACTAATCTTTTGTAAGAGTTCCACACCGTATTTAAAGACAGTATTGTTCCCACAGCAAACAAATCCATCACCTACCAGATAGATTTCTAAGACCAAACTTCCGTCCGAGCAATCTGTTACACACATAATGCTTGTCGGAAGGCCCAAATATTTGAGCAGATCCATGAACATAGAAAGGAGCAGAAGTTACTGCGCCCAGTAGCGTTGATCAATAAAAAAGATAAAAACAGATTCTGTATAGACTACAGAAAACTAAACGATATCACCAAAACCAAAGCAGCAGCATTTCCTAAAATTCAGAAAACATTAAAGGATTTTGGCAAAGCCCAAGTATTTAGCAAATTGATTTAACAACAGGATATTGGAAAATTCTAATGGAAGAGAAGAGAAGAGAACATATCAGTTTCGGGCTCAAAAATGGACCGGCCACTTTCCAAAAATATATGTCCCAAGTTTTGGATAGACTCCTAGGTAATATGGTACTGGTATATCTAGATGATATCATGGTCTACTCACAGAATTCTGAACAACACATCAACCATCTACGAAGAGTATTGGAACGGCTGAAGGACTAAAATGTAAAATGTCAAAGTGCAAATTTGGCAAAGACAAAGAGGAGTACTTAGAACATCAAGTAAGTGCTCAAGGAAACAAACCAGCAGTGCAAGACTACCCAACTCAGACAAACAAAAAGTAACTCCGCTGTTTCATAGGCATTTGCATTTGGCTCAGGGAACATGTCCCAGAATTCTTGATCATCCACTCATGGAATTCCAAGGAGCAAAGAAACCCTTCATATAGAGAGAAACTGAACAACAGGCATTTGCAGCAGTAAAAACAGCTTTAGCACAACCTCTCCACTTAACTCGACCTAGACCAGGCATACCGTTTATCCTTCAAAAGAGTGCTTGCAACCTAGACCTTGGAGCTGTGTTATATCAGGAAGATGACGGCCACAAGCACGTTGTGTGATACAACAGTGCTAAGCTTACAAAGCCTAAGAAGAAGTTTCATTCAAATGAATTGCAGTGTCTCGGCATACTTGGAAGACAAACCCTTCAAGCTGAAAACCAACAACAGAGCTTAAGTGTGGTTGAACAACTCCGTGGACGCCAAGACCAAATTGACTAGAAGGTTGCTGATACTACAGAAGTTTACATTCACTATAGAACACACCCCAGGGAGTACCAACATTTTATTTAACGTGTTATCTAGGAATCCCGGAAATGAATTAGTGGATTTCAGCCGTCAAAAGCAACGATCGGCTATTGTCGCCCAAAAATACTAAAAATCAACCGACATTCCCATCCAGCAAGCAAGTTACTCCAAACTAACTTACTCAAAAGTTAGACTCTAGCCAAATTAGTAAGAAGGTGCCAAAAGGAATGCCCACAAACTAGAAGCATTGTCTAAGGATACGGTTAGCTGACCCAAACTACCCTAAAGACGTTGATATGGGGTATTGCTTGGGAAATTACGGTGAATTGTTTGCTGGTTAGGAACTACTTTCCGTACCACCAAGGGTAAGACAGGAAGTGCAACCGAAAGCTCTACTCCTGTCACAACCAACAGGAAAACCCTGGGAACGTGTGGCACTCGATTACATAGAACTCTTTGACACAACACAAGCAGGGAACAAAGTGGCCTTTACCATCATGGATATGTGTACAAGATGGATCAATGCTGTGCCAAACGACATTTGGTCTACAAATGGAAATATCCGAAAATCTTTTTGTCAGACAATAGACCTCGTTCTAGAGCCAGTTGTTCAAGAACACCATGCAACGTTGGAAGGTAAGACAACATACCACTGCACAGTGGCCCAATTCACGAAAAACGCGGACAAAAGTCGAAAAAATGAAGTTTGTAATTTTATGTTTAGTACCCCGTAATCTGGTAGAGGGTGCACCACTGTATATCGGTGCAAGTCCACAATGAGTTGCGCACGCATGCAACACGTGTAACACCGTGGCAACGCTGCCGCGCTGTCGCCTCGAGAAAATCACGAAAATCAAGTGGTGGTTAAAAACAGCAATATCTTTTTTTCTAAGTGCTGTTTTCCAATTCGGCAAAATGGACAATAATGACAAAGGTAAGAAGTATATATTTCGTAATATAATAATTGTAATTAACATTTATTACGCGCTTAAACATTCACCGCAAATATTGATGTTGTATATTTGATAAATGTTGTTCAATTATAAAAATAGTAGTGAGATTGATCGAGATTAACCGTCTCCTTTTTTTTTAAAGAAAGGTTAGAATGTTATCTATCAATTTCATTCAAGATCTCGTGCCACGAGGTGCCCCTGTAGTTTCTAAGTCAGTTTGAAAATGTACATCCGTGTGTAACCAAAAGGCGCGAATTTTTCGACGCTATACACAAAATTCCACTTGGAACATAGCGTTAAGCTTGCAATTTTAGAGAAATGCGTGTCTGCAAAAATCAAAAAGAAATTCATATTTTATGCAAATGACCAATTGGCGATCAAAAATCTTCTTACGCTAATGAAATCCAAATGGAGTAAAAGTAACCGAACAGCTGAACGGTTTTCTAACAAAAATGCGAATTGGCTGAAAGGAACAATTAAACTAAAAGTAAAAATAAAAAAATAAGTATATTTAATAATAAAAATTATTGCTTAGTACTTATTAAAAATTATAAGTTGAAAGTTAATTTTTCATTTACATAATAAAAATTATAATGCATTTAGTGTGGCCTTGTGGAATCTGCTACGATGGTTGATGCATCTGCAAGCGGAAAATCCAAAATGGGTCGACCATTAAAAGACTTCGACGAGTTGTCAAACAGAACAAAGAGGCGGAGGTCGGAAAATCTACTGAAAACACATAGCTCAGCGGCGTTGACGTTTGCAACCTGCATGAGTCTTTGTGCATCCGGAGCTGCCGAAACTGCTGCGGTTATTAAGGACGTCTCAACTAGGTCCTTGTCTGAAGCTGCAAAACATAAGAGAGCAGTTAAATCTGCTGAAAGTTCTCTT
This sequence comes from Tachinus rufipes, assembly GCA_963932245.1. Taxonomy (NCBI): domain Eukaryota; kingdom Metazoa; phylum Arthropoda; class Insecta; order Coleoptera; family Staphylinidae; genus Tachinus; species Tachinus rufipes. The sequence continues at coordinate 72,508,364 of OZ010748.1, read as the reverse complement.
TGTACAGAAATTTCTGCTGATCTTGCACTTTCCGATCTTGTTGAAGGTAAAATGACGAGAAAGACGTATCGGTTGATAAGAAAAAGAGAACTGAAGAATGGCGTTTGTGTGTATTCATTATATCATAGAGTTGCGGAGGCCAAAACTCGTTGTTATCCGCCAGGTATTAAGGTTACTGAGACTACAGCAAAAGTTCTATTACAATCTTTGTTAGATTACAGAACAAGCAGAATTCTTTTAACACAAAACACCGTAATCATAACTTTATCTCCAGAAAAAGTAGCAAATTTGCTTTTGATTGTAAAATATGGATTCGACGGTTCTTCCGGTCAAAGTGAATACAAACAAAAGTTTAATGACGAGAATGCTTCAGATTCGAGTATGCTATTAACATCGCTTGTACCGTTACGATTAACAAACAGTGTAGACCCAGACCTACTGCTTTGGCAAAATCCAAGACCTTCCTCTACGCAATTTTGCACTCCGATAAAAATAGATTATATTCGCGAAAACATTACCTCAACCTTGCAGGAAAATAAATTTATTGGTGATGAAATAGATAACCTTGTTCCATATGAAACAATTATAGACGGACATGATATTAGAGTGACATACAAATTACTGTTTACAATGATTGATGGAAAAATTAGAAACACAATTACAATTACAAAATCAAACAAGCGGTGCTACTTGTGTGGAGCCACGTCAAAACAATTTAACAATCTTGAGAAGGTCATGTCATTGCCAATAGATGAAACAAAATTTCAGTATGGCTTAGCCATATTACATGCGTGGATACATTTTATGGAGTATTTTGTACACTATGGATATAAACTAGACATTAAAAAATGGCAGGCGCGATCCGAGGAGGACAAAAAAAGTGTGCAAATGCGAAAATCGGCTATTCAGAAAGGTTTCAAGTTGCGACTTGGTCTTATTATTGACACTCCAAAAGTAGGCGGATTTGGAAATAGTAACGATGGCAACACAACTAGGCAATTTTTTGCAAATTTTTCTGTGTCCGCCGAAATTCTGAGTTTAGACGTAGAATTTCTTAATCGCGCTCACATTATAATGCAAGTTTAGTCATGCGGTTTTGGTGTAAATGTGGCTCTTTTTCAACATTATTGCAAAGAAACTGCAAAAATAATTGTCGACAAGTTTCCGTGGTACTGCATGCCTACGTCGATTCACGAGGTGCTAATACATGGTCCTCGTATTGTTGAATATGCACCATTACCCATCGGAAAACATTCTGAGGAAGCTCAAGAATCGCGGAATAAAGATATCAAAAACTACTGAGAAAAATACTCCCGAAAATCATCTAGGGAAAACACCATGACGGATGTAATGCATTGGTTGCTTGTCTCATCAGATCCGTTGATTTTGAGCTTACGACACCTCCAAAGAAAAGCGACTCACTGTCACGCAAAGCAATTTGCCTTTTGCTCCTGGCGTATGTAAAGGTGACAGAAAATTTGGACCAATCACAATCCGACGCCAGTTCTGACATGTCTGACGATTCGTATATGAATGACTGAATCATTGTATGTGTTTTATATTTAAGTATAGTATTGTATATTATTTTGTTGATTAAAACAAAAACGCCAATAGGATAATTAATTAATATTATTATTTAATTGTATACGTTTCGACAGAAACTACTGTTTCTTCAGCACACATTTAAATATTAAAATTAATTAATTGTACTATATATTGGCGTTTTTGTTTTAATCAACAAAATAATACACAATACTATATTTAATAAATTAAAGGACAAAAGGAATATTCCCACAATAAACCAATTAAATCCATTTATATTTAAGTTGTATGTATGTATTTATTGCTCAAATAAAAAACTGCCATTTTGTATTTTGAAAAATAATAAAATTCCTAATTTTAGATCTGCCATTTTGAATTTCGAAAAAAATAATATCAAATTCATAATCAGGGGGTCGATTCTGATCTATGTGAGTTTTGTCACCGATGACAAAACTCACATGTTTCCATGGATACTTATTTCTGACATTTGTGGTGACAAAACTCATCGATGGTTTTTACATGGCAACCTAGTAATTTTGTTAAATCTGTCAAAGTTGCTATATTCATGTGAATTATTTTAAATATATTTTCAAACAATCAATTGTGCATTGAAATAATTAAAAATATAAATTAATATAATTTGTGACAAAATCTAAAGATTTATAAAAAAAGTTGTATTATTAGCTATGTACAAATTGTTCTATATTCAATAATAATTAATAATACTTTATTAATATAATGATCATGCAATGATATAAGACAAGTCAATTCACATAATATAATATTACATTAATAAACATACATTTTTTAAAATAAAATGCGTTAAAACTTATATAATTACAATAAACATAAATTGAATGAACCTACAGCATTATCACTAGCATTATTTACGATTTGAAGGAGTTATTATTAAAGTATTCTTTTTGTAATAGGCTCTGTTTAATAATAACTCTTTTAACGTATGTTTATGTCTTGTGTTATATGCTTTTCTGTTGTGTCTGTGTTTTAAAAATTGACAAATTGTTTTTAACAAACAAACTTACTTTGTATTTATATATTATTAGTGTGAATTTGCATGTATAATTGGGTAGGTTGTATATTTATTGTTATTTTCTGTATAGCTTGAAAATGAATCGATGGACGATTCGAAACATGTCGCAATAATAAAAATAAAAATAATTTTTATCAAACCATTGGAGAAGAGGATTTTATTTACCTATTTATATATTTAAAACTCCAAGTAGCAGACCCCACATTTCTTAAATTTTATGGCATCTTAAGTCAATTTACCTTCCTTAAATCCAAATTACATATTATTAAAAAGATTACACTGATCAAAAAAATTGTTATTTTGAAAGCCACAATACTCTCTAACACTTTGGCAAAAGTGCTCAAAATTGATATAGAGCGATAATGCTCGCTGTTACTTTCATCTCCCTTTTTAAACACGGGAACTATCTTTGCTAATTTAAAATGTTTGGGAAAGATACCTTGATTTAGCAATTTATTTTCTGATAGTAGTAAAATGGTCTAGAAATAATGTCAATATACTTTTAAGTAATTTGCTGCTAATTCCATCTGATCCTGCAAAGTTTGTATTTTTAAGTTGCTGTACTCCATCACGTATATCTTGTGTCACTGGATAAAAGAAAATTTACTTAGTACTGAGATCAATATTACTTCCGTGGGTAGGTTTGCTATTTACTGCTATAGTCTCAGTTATAGTGATTAAGTAGTTATTGAAATGGTTGGCAATATTTTCTGAATTTGTTTTAGTTTTGTTGTTAATACTTGAACTAACAACACTGTTGGGTTTGTTGGACGCAACAACGTCATTTATGATAGTCCAGGCGGTTTATTCATATATTAGGTTCTCTTAATTTTTGATTAAAATGCATTTATTTCCAAAATTAAGACTTATTTATAGATGGATTTATAACGATTATAAAACAGTTTGTCTTCTTTGAAGCCAGATCTCCGTAATATGTGTAAATCTTTCAGTCTATTTGCGGATATTGTTATTTCCATTGTGATCGATTGTTTATATTGGTAAATTCTTTAAAGGAAACGCTGCTTCTAACAAAAAATGAATGTGTTTAGAAAATAATTGACATTTTTATTTAAGGTCGTTATTGATTGTTGCAGTACTACAGTCGTGAGAACTAAGATAATTTATAAATTTTGTAGTATTGCTGGCACTGTTAAAATTTCTGTGATAACTAACCGGTGTTTTAATTTGTTTTATAAGATTGAATTCTATTATGTTTATATTTATTATGATCCTATAATAATCCGTTTTCTAAGACATTTCCTATAATATGTCCTGCACTTCACTAAGGCAAATGTTATCTAGACAATTTTGTTTGTCTATCTTTGGTTCTATGTCATACGATAACAGCAAATCTATTAGTTTCGTTTTCATCTTTGGTGTAAATATATTATTATTTAATAATAAACTACCAATCAGTATATCATTATACGTTACATTTGCTTATCTCAATAAGTAACATAATAAATTAATTAAATTGCTTTTGTTTTAAGAATTTATTTAAGTATTAATTAATTTTGATTATGTATGTTCCAATTAAGTGTAACGAAAGTATGTATATATTTGTTTTATAATTGTACTTTAGTTGATACTGTTATTGTTTGCATATTAAAAATAAAATTTATAAAGTTTGTTTTATTTTACAAATATATCATATATCAATCTGCCTAAATCCAAACATATATAATCAAAATTTACTCGACTAAAGTCTTATTAAATTTGCTTGAGCAGTTTAGTTAATGCTTATCATAATTTCATTAACATAAAATAAAATTATAATTATAATATTATATATTAATTAAGTGAATAATGAACAAGCAGACGACCGCTGCACACTAGACGCACGCATCATAATATATTCCGCAAATGCATCGAAGTACATTAATACTATAATAATGCGGTATGTGTCGTCAATATGCGAGCCAACTAATTTATGTATATTGTTCACACAATTTTAAATAAATGGTTATTGAAAGAATTAAGTATATCACAATATTTATTAGAATTTTATTCAATTTTAATATTGACAGATAAACTCACACGAACTGTCATAAAAGTCACCGTATTAATTGTGCCTGTTTAAAGTCACCGGTTTTTATACGCTTTTACTCATTCTGTGACAAAACTCACAAATATTAAAATAGCATGCTCTGGAAGTGACGTAATTTTTATGAGAAAAACCATCGGTGAGAAATGTCACCGGCGGTCAAAATCAACCTATAATAATTAGGTTATTATTACTTATTATGAATTTAACGTTATAAAAGGTAATTAAATTATTCTATAAGCTTGTTACTGCAAATATTGCGTGCTATTCTTAATAATAATGATGTAATCATTTATAAATTGTTTATAAATCAACTAAAATCATTATTTAAAGAAAACTCACGCGAACTGTCACTTTTAAATTATGCATGTTATAAGTCACCGATTTTTGTCACCAGTGGCAAAACTCACCAAAATTTTGTCATATTTTATTGAAATACGTCATTTTTGTGAGAAAAGCCACCGGTGACAAAAGTCACCGGAGATCAGAATCGACCCCCAGAGACTGTAAAAACCATTATATACCAATTATTGTTTTAATCAGACTATTTTTAAATTTTTGACCGCCATTTTGGATCCGCCATTTTGAATTTTGAAAAAATAAAATCCGATTCATAATCAACAACCTTGAAAAACTTTATATACCAGCTTTTGTTTCAATCGGAATGATTTTTGACTTTTGTCCGCGTTTTTTGGGAAATGGGCCACTGTGCACTGCCACTTACCATTCTCAGGTGAACCCAGTCGAGCAGCGTCACGCAAAATTGAAAAAGTATATCCAATTCTTGATGGAACAAAAATCCGAGGAAGCATTAGGACGAGTTGCTACCAAGTGGTAGCAATATACCACAATAACCGCAGAACCAATGCTGCCACTGGTATGACACCCAGCTTCTTCTTGGCCACAACTTAATGGAACCAGGAGACTAGGATGCTCCAAACAAACCTTTACCAGACTACAAGAGGCACGACACCGCCAATCATCTTACCGAGAGAGATATCTGAGACTCATTAATATACGAACCTACGTTACAAGAAACCAGGTCATGAATTCGAGGCAGGGCCAAAGGCCTTGCAAATAAATGAATATGCCCTAAAAAGATCATCACAGCAGCACGTTCAACTGCTGCGAGTGGAGGACCAGCCGTACAGAGCCGCAACCAAACCCAAGTCCATCTCAATGATCTTTGACCTGCACCACTTACGGAATCACCCGACGGAGATCACGAAGATGCTGCCTCTGTCGAAGAAGTTGTGAAGGATTGATGCCAATCAGCGACTAGAACGCTTGGTCATCGGTTCCGGCCAATCACCATCCACCGTGGGAAGAACCTGTGCATAGACGCGTTCGAGTATAAAAGGTCCGAATTTTTGGGCCGAACAATGAGTCAGTAGACAGTTCAGTTCAGATGCACAACGGGAGTAATTTTAGTAACATTGCGGAATCAACAGAGCAGTAACACGACAGGTGACAATTCTAGTGAAAGTGCAATTTAAGTGAAGCGACGTAATAAGTGAAATCAGTGAAGTCACCCCGGACTTGTCCAACACCCACTGTATCTCGATGAAAGACTTGTTGACGACCCCTGTCAGACCATAGACACCGCCAAGGCCTCACACCACGTCCCCTGCCAAGGACATATCACGAGGCAGATGATACGACACACACCACCGCCAGCACCGCTTTCTCGCGCCGCGGAAGCGGCTCAGCACTCACCTATCAAGGTATGAAACCAAACGTTTGGACGTATTGCACACCCTACTCCCGCAGCAGCGCTTCTGAACGGCTACTTGAGCGGACATTGTGTCGCCTCAACGCCGTTTGACCACGCAACCCCTGGTTGCACCCACATCTGAGAGTTTCCAACCTACGGAGAACTCAAACCAGACTATCTACGCTACGGAAGATTGAATTAGGCTCTTTACCTCACCTCACACAGATGCCCTAGGGTAGCCTCTCACCGGGAAACCCCTTTCGGGAGGTTACTCAAGAGTCGGCTCGACACAGCTTCGAATAAACAACAAACAAAACACTTCGAAACGAGCCGTACCGCTTGAGGGCGGACACCCCTCGGCCGGAGACGACGTAACCATCTCCTCTGTTCACCACCGGAATAAGACAAGACACCGCCAATGCCTCACACCACGTCCCCTGCCAAGGACATATCACGAGGCAGATGATACGACACACACCACCGCCAGCACCGCTTTTTCGCGCCGCGGAAGCGGCTCAGCACTCACCTATCAAAGTATGAAACCAAACGTTTGGACGTATTGCACACCCTCCCGCAGCAGCGCTTCTGAACGGCTACTTGAGCGGACATTGTGCCGCCTCAACGCCGTTTGACCACGCAACCCCTGGTTGCACCCACATCTGAGAGTTTCCAACCTACGGAGAACTCAAACCAGACTATCTACGCTACGGAAGATTGAATTAGGCTCTTTACCTCACCTCACACAGATGCCCTAGGGTAGCCTCTCACCGGGAAACCCCTTTCAGGAGGTTACTCAAGAGTCGGCTGGACACAGCTTCGAATAAACAACGAACAAAACACTTCGAAACGAGCCGTACCGCTTGAGGGCGGACACCCCTCGACCGGAGACGACGTAGCCATTTCCCCTGTTCACCAATGGAACGGAAGGTCAAAGACAACATGATGATCTTAAATCTGACAGTAGTGACAGATTGTAATAAACTTTGCAATTTTCTGAAAGAATGTTTTTATTTGGGGCAGGCAAAAAAATATTGAGTGTAACTTGTGAAAATATGCTTTAGCAGCCCTCACTTGCTTCAATCCTTTGTGTTACTAAAGTCTATTTTTGGCCCTTGATACACTATATACTATTTAGTCAAAGCAATTTAAATTTTTGTTTTAAGACTATGTTGTCCCAACAATGGCAAATCATAAGTTTTTTGAAAAGATCTAGGGGTCGGTTGTGTTGCTCTTGGATGGCATGAATGCGGATATATTGGCAGTAAGCAGATGGTATTGCTTTATTGTTTCTCAGGCTAGCGTAGTAGTTTACCAAATGTTAGTAGTCTTCATGATGGTAGATGTTGCTTTGTATTGTTTTGACAACAGATTTGTGGGGAATGTGTTGCAAATTGATTCAGAGTGTTTTTAGTCAGTATACTTTTACTTTTGCAGTTTTTTCAAGGCTGTGAAATGTTTATGATGGTTTTTGTAACATAGTATGTGCAGTGAAGGTTGGGTCTTCAAATAATTTTGCAATCTTGCATGGTTAGCATTGATTTGTTTGCTAAGCCGTCGTTTATTCCTAGCATTTGCTTGTGGCGACCGTAGCACAATGGTCTAGTGCGAGAACTGTTGTGCAGGCAGCCCGGGTTTGATTCCCGGCAGCGGCAATATCTAATTTGTCAAATATATTTTGATACAATCGTCTCCTTCGCAAGATAATGGCAAACTAGCAAAGTATTTGCCTAGTAAACCTCCTCTAGTGGTGTGGTTTGGATCCCACGATAAACTGTAGGTCCCGTATGTTTGTGTAGGAACTATTATCGCACACAAACATACAAGAAGGATGCCAACTCTCCAAGCAAGCATGGCACTATAAGAAGATTGTGTGTAATGATGCTGGTCACGTCGGTTGCGGTGCAGGGCTATCTTAGCTCACAACCGTCTGCGTGTCGAATTGGGTTTTGACTTGTGGTTGCTCATTTTCAGATTGTTTGTTCTGTTTGGGGGTAGCTATGGTGTAGCCCCACAGTCGTAGACGTAGTTCTGTTTGAGACCAATATTGCCGTAGTAGCATTGATAAACATATTGGTCAAGGTTTACTTGGCGTAACTGGATTATACAAAATGTTTGCTTCATTTTCATTCACGAGCCATGGTGATAATGTATTTGCTCTGAGATTAGTTTGTGGGGTAAAAGCATAATTGCTCCAGTTATGTTTCTTAGTTAGGCGCCTTTTTTATTGGTTGGAGTTATCAAAGAAGATAATCAGTAGCGTAGCTAGGATTTTTAGACCTTACTTCAAAATATTGAATCCTCGTGGTTTTGGAAAAAAAAGTACACAATTTTGATTTTCGTTTAAATCCGGTTATAAACTATTGAAAAAAACAAACAAGTAATTAATAATTTGGCTATAAAATATTAAAATGTTTTTAAAAAGCACTAAAGTCCGGCCATAAAACTGTAAAAAATGTTAAATTCTATTTATTACTCATAAATAACATTGTTGAAAAAAAACCAAAATCTATCATAAACTGTAAAACGTAAAATTTTATTTATAAAATGTCAAAAATAGTAAAATCACCCAAATCAATTGTAAAAAAGCACAATTAGTGTTGAACGTTAAAATGTTGTTAGAAAACACTAAAATCCGACTATAACCTGTTGAATTTTTTTTAATAAAATTTCAAAAACTGCAAAATATTGATAGTAATCAATATATTGTTAGAAATATCAACATTTTGGTAATAACTGCAAAATTCTATTCATAAAAAGTCAAAAATAACAAAATTTGACTATGAAATACTATTCAAAATTCTATTTTTAGAAAGTCAAAAACAGCAAAAATCCGGCTGGTCATAAAAAAGCTAAAATAGTAAAATCCGGTCATAAAGTATTGAAACAATTTAAAAACAAATTCTGACAAGGGTATTATGAATCATAATGCCCCAGTTGTTATAAACTTTTGTTTTTTATTTCATATCAAATTAACAAATAATGAACAAATGATTTAAAGTATTGACAAACACTACTGGAGGTCGATTCTGATCTTGGTGACTTTTGTAAATCGGTGAATTTTGTCATAGCGATCAGAATTGCACCGCTGTAGTATTAAAAAATAGTTAAAATTAAGTCAGATTTGATATTTTTATAATCTTTTCTTGAACAAAGTTATCTCATCTTTTATAAATGGATTTAGGCTTTGTGCGTATTAACAAAATTGCAAATTGTACAAATCTGCTCAATTATCAATTTCCTAAAAGCACATTAAGAAACGTCCTTGTAAAGTTTATGTGTATTCAGTAACGGATCTTTTACTGAATACATTTATAGGAATGCGTCGTGCGTGAGTACAAGTTATGTACTAATTGTAATTGTATACGCTTAGAAATATGATACAGGATTAGAGTGGTGAGATAATGCCATGTTTACCTCGTCTACATTTCACTACATTAACTATAATTTTAAATTTAAATACGGAAAACATAAATAAAGCATAAAATATTACAATTATATTAAACATATATTATTTTAGACGTTATTATTATGCAAGAACAAATAGCTTTGCCGTATTTAATCAAATATATTTCTATTAACGTCTTGTAAATGTAACGTACTGCAATTACTTTGCGAAGGGTGTATTATTTCATGTCACAAATCTAGTAAATACAAAACTTCTTGCTATTTTGAACAACTTAGATAATGGGATTATGCATCCCATTATCTGATGTACGTAGTAGTATGAATAAAACAAATATTAACACAGCTGCAAATCCTAGTGCACTTTACAATAGTAAAAAGTTAACTTAAAATATTTATGTGCAAGTATTTTAGTTTTTATGTTGAATTATTAATACTGTTTTCAAGTTATATTGCTGGCCGTAATCAACTGAAAAAGCGGAAGGTAGAAACTAGATTATAGTACTTAATTGTTTGCAATCTTTTATTGATTAATTAAGAAATTGCAGATGCATTTTTAATGTTGTTTTTATTATTTGGCCCAGTTTCATTGCGTCTACATGGTTGGTTTATTATTTTATTTATGTTTGTTAGTTAAATTACACTTTTGTATTTTTTATTGATTTCTGTTTTATGAATAACAAAGCTGCAATAATTTAAGAAATTATGACTAGATCTTGTAACAAATAATCAGTGGCGTAGCTTCAGATAGTAAGACACTTTTGCAAATAATCTGGTGCTACCCTTTACTATTTTATTTGTGACAATAAAATTATTTTTGTGTTTGTAGAAACAAACCAAACTTTTAAAATCTTTATTATTGATTTTTTGTATTTTGGATCGGAAAGTGATGCTTTGTGGACCTAGGGTAGGAAAGTACTTTCCAGCGGCCTTTGGACGGGAACATTTTTTGCAGCCATCTTTTTAAAAAAAAAGTTTGTATATCTAGGGAAGAAAGTATTTATCCTGCAAGTAAAGTTTACAACAAGTAGCCACACGTCACTTCTACAGTGACCCCACGAGCACCACTCCAGCAACCACTAGGGCGTACATTCTCTGGACTGCGGGTTCGTCCCTAACTCAGTTGCACTAACCGCTGCACGTCATGGGTCGCCTCCGCTAAGATGCTCTTGAGCACCAGGTGAACGCCGAGTGGCAGCATCGCACCAACCATCTGGTTGACACCACCAGAGACGACAAACTTATCCACCAGGTGAATAACTACGGTTATTTACCCTCCGCCGACGCGGAAACACTGAAAGGGTACTCTTTACCATCTTTCAACACCACCGACTTCACTCCTTATCATTATGGAAGAATGCAGCTGGTGACAAGAGTCAGCAGCTTTTAGCATCGCAAAGGTGCAAAGTGAACGAGAGCTGTTAAAGCATTTTGGCACGAGTTACACTCAATATCAAACATTGTTTCAAAAAACTTCAAAGATTATTAAAATTTGACCATCCTGCTAGATTTTACGGCATGACATGTAAAATTGTGATTTACAGCCATTGAAATACTGCAAAAGTTTGTTTGGCCCTGTGACCTTTAAATCGTTGTTTTGGCCCGCATTTTAAGGCCGAAGCAGATGGTTTTGGTAAAGACAGGCAAAAAAGCATTTTGGCACGAGTTACACTTAATATTTTATTGCCTGTCAAATGCTAAATGTTAAAAAAATATATATATATGTTGCCATTTAAAAAACTAAAGTTAATTGTCAGTGAAAGTATACTAAAAACAAAAACTTATATGAATTTGTTTGTCAAATTTTGATAAGCGTCCGACAGTTTTATGTTCAAATACCAAAAAAAATAGATTGAGTCTAGCAAGCGCGAACTAGTGAAAACAGCGAAGAATAATTTTTTTTCATAAAATTAATAATAAAAAAGTTTTTCATATGGTGCAAACTTACGCAGACACACTGTATATATTTTTTTAATTCATTTATTTAACAACGGCCTATTTTTGCTACGAGGCTAATTACCGACGCGAGATGTTAATACATTTGACGTTTTAAAACTCTGTATATATTGCTGTTCATTGTAATCTATTAGGAGCCTACAATGTCTTTCTGAAAAAAAAAATGTGAAATACTGCAACTTAAAGAGACTCCTATGAGACTTCCTATGTTTATTTTTAATATAGTTTTACAAGCAAATTAAGACAATTTCATAAATTATAATATTTTTTTGTTTCATATAAAATTTTGAGGAGCTCCCAAAAATGTGTTGCACCCTCCTTATGAAGAAACCCGGCCTTGAATTGAATCCACAATTAACATTAAATATCAATGGCTGAAAAGCATTGTTTGCAGTACTTGGCCGAACAAAGTGAGGAGGTAGACAGTTTGCTGTCTTTCCTATCCTTGGTGTCTACGACTATTATTAGAATGGTAAGATTGTTTTTTTTTTAATTAAACAAAATTTAAAAAAATTGTTATGTTAACATACAGTCAAATTAATATGTTCAGTAAAAAAAGCACTTTTTTATTCAAAATTAACATTTTATCATATTAAAATGAATAGTATTTTGTAAAGCTAGCACGTAATCATGCTCATTTCCTACGAGTACAAACGTAGCTACACTGTCCTTTGCTGCAATTTATATAGGTTTCCTAGACGATCAATAATATTGAACAATCTATTGCACAATATATTGCTAGGATCACCTAGACGTTGCAATATAATTGCGCAAACTTTTTGTTAGTTACTGACACTTCTGCAGTGAGCATGTGGAATAAAATAAAGCAAGTTGTGTAACCATTGCTTTAGTTATAGCTTTTAAAAAAAATGCGCAGATGGATAAAGGAATGTTTAAAAAAAAGAAACAAATACTTTTAGATTAGATTGTACAATAAAAATCAAACCTTTTTTGATTGACTTAGATATATCTACAGGCGGTCAATATTATTGTATAATATTAATTATTGTGCAATATATTGACTATAATATTAAACGTCTAGGCCCCGGCAGTTGTTCAAGTATTTTGAGCTAGGAAAAGTTCTTGGCTTCTTTTGGCGGACGTATAAAAGTGAAAACAAATCCGGCCAGTATTTAACAAAAATATCAAAACTCCGTTTTAAAGTTGCAAAGTCAAATGTCAACAATATAAAAATCCGGCAGTAAACAGCAAACAGTACTAAAATAAATGTTGAAAATACTAAACTCCGGCCACAAAACTTAAAATTTATTTAATAAACATTAAAATCCGTCCATAAAAAGCATAAAATATCAAATTTCTGCCAAAAAACTTAAAATCTAATTGTAAAATAATAAAAATAAAAAAAAACGGCTAATAAATGACAAAACTATCAACATTTTAATTTAAAGTACCAAAATCTGTTCATTAAGAAAATTTTAAAACTGTAAGAAAAGTACCAAAAATCAAGCAAAAAATGTTAACAACACTAAATTACGTAAAAAATATTGAAACTAAGCTGTAGTCATATTTAAAAAACCTAAACAGAAAATTCAAAAAGTACAAAATCCACCCATAAGATGTCAAAAACATTTAAAAATTACGTAAAATATTCAAAATTCAGCTAAAAAATGGCTTTAGCTATAAAAAGGCAACATATAATTATAAAATGTTAAAAATCCGGTCAGAAAACTTAAAAAACTGTTAAAATAAATTTGGTTATAAAATGTTAAAAATATCAAAATCGGCCTCAAAACTTCTAGTTTTGTTAGTCTTATTGTGAACAACTCTAGTTGTTACTTCTCTGGTAGTTTCGTTTCTTTGATAAAGTCCATAAACTTTTGACAATAGATGATCTTGAGCTTATGTTATCCAAAAAAGACTTTGTGTTTCTTATGTATGTGTTTCTTTGTACTCGCTCAGCAGATGTACCGGAGTAAATATTTGCTTTCTCCAAACATCTGCTGCATGATGGTCCTGTTAGGAACAGCCTCATGTGTTTTATTCTTTAGCAATTTTGCTACAATTTGTTGTGTTTCATTTTAAATTTTTTACGGATAATTTGTTTACTGATCTCGTATGGAATTTTAAAAGCAGGTTCCAGTTCAACAAATGTGTTTGGTAAGCTGTTCCGCTTTAAAGTTTCTTTCTATGCTCTGGTTAATTTGTGTTCAAATCAGACATACCTTGCTGTTCTTAGCTAATGTTTCTAGACTGGTTGTGCAACCTATCACTAGTTTGGGTTTTATGACTAGCGCGCGTATTGCCTATAGTACTGATTGGCTGTTGGGTATGGTAGTTATTTGTTTGCTAGTCGCATGTTGTCCCGATTAAATAGTGTTCTTAGGGCACTATTCGATGGTTTTATTTATTTATGTTTTATTGAAATCAAAGCATCTTTTCCTAGGAACAACATAACTAACATCTCTTGGTTTTTTCCTTCATATGTTTATACGGCTCCGGTGCCATTGTGGTATTTGGTTTCATCTATGTACCAGTAGTTTTTGTTATGTTTTTCGAGTATTTTTTGTTTATCCACTCTTCTTGAGACAGTATTATCACACCAAACAACCTCTATATGAATTTTTTTTTTATAAAATTTGAACTCATTCTTAGTGCTTTTGTTCATGTAACACATTTATTATTTCCGGTCTGTGAATCCAGAGATTTACAGTATGTTCGTTAATTTTTAGTCGGTAAGCGTATTATTACAACTAAATGCAGTGGTGAAAATGTTAACAGTTGTTTTCATTGCTCTTGTTATCAGTAGACATGCTAATCTTTGTATTTTACCTAGTTTAGTTGCCGTATTTTTAAGAGTAGTTTGTTCACCTTATACAAGAACTCCGTAAGTGATGATGGGTCTAGTTATTACAGTGTATAACCATCTGGTTATATGGTTGTTAATAATCTTTGTTCAATCATCGCTTTAGTTGCAAAGCGCAGATGGCTTCTGTAATTACATTTTCCAGATAAGTATGAAAAATTAGTTTGGTGTGTAACGTGAGCTTTTACTTCATTTATCATTGAAAGTGTGGCTTTATACATTTCCAAAAAAATTGGTTTTTGGTTTTTTGTCGCGATTTACAGATCAAATATTGTACATTTATTGCTTAGAACCTCACAGAAAATGCAATTTGTACTTGAAAAATCCAAAAAATTGTTTGACAATTTTTTTTTCCTATACAAAAACAATTTAAGATCTTATTTACATCTCAAATATTGCATTAAAGTCAACAAAAATCAATAAAACTGTTGAAAAAACCTTTAAATTCTCTTGAAAAAATCAATTTCTACACAAAAAATTCAAAATCCCAATAAAATACTCTTACTACACAAACAAAATTAAAAACCTATTTACATCCCAAATATTGCACATTTAAAGCATAAAATTCAATAAAATCTAACAAAACTGTTAAAAAAAACTCTATAAAAAGTACTACTTTTTCTACACAAAAACATTTTAAAAACATATTTACAACACAAATATTGCACATTTAATGCTTAAAATTTAACAAAAAACAGTAAAACAGTTAAAACCGCTTGAAATCTCTAGGAAAATGCAATTTCTACACAAAAATTCAAAACAATATTTGAAACTAATAATTTTCCTACACAAATGGAATTCAAAAATGTATTTACAGCTCAAATAACGCATTAAAATTCAACAAAACTGTTAAAAACGCTTTTTAAAAAGATGCGATTTCTATATAAAAACGAGTAGAAATTCAAAAATTTATTTGGAAATAAGCTTTTCTTACACAAAAACAATTTAAGAACGTAATCACAGCTTAAATATTGCATATACAGGGTGTTTCAAAACATGTGTCGGAAAATAAAGGGTGGGATTGGTTGGCTAATTACATATAACAATTTGAAAAAGTCGACCTCTTTTATTTTGCTCAAATTTTCAGGAATCAAAATATGGATGAATAAAATAAGATTTCCAAAATTTTGGACCTTAGAATATCGCCTGTTCAAAATGACACACATTTGAAAATCAGAAATTTTACAATAAAACGTCTTTTTTAGCTTATTTTGTATCTCAGTTTTTGAGCTTCTGGAAAAAGATAAAATGGTTCACGATGGCTCAAATTATTCCTTATTACATGTACTTTAAAACCCATATTTTTATGTTTAATATTGTGGCTGTCAATTTGATATATTAAACTTCAAACATTATTCTAAAAAAAACCGCAAATTTAGCAAAATCGCAAAATTTTGTTTTCTTTAAACCGTTCTAACTTTATCAAATCTTAACAAAATTTGATCCACAAGGTCTAGATTTTTTCGTGTTTAATCTCTTTTTAAAATGATCACACAAGACTTATAGAATCAATACGTGTACAGCACTATTTTGATGCAGGAAGTTGCATATGTTTTTGCGATCTTCAAAATTTGTAATTTTTAGGTCCTGAAAAAGCGCTGTCACCCTATGTCAATTTTAGTCAAAATTTCAGTAAATACTCTTTAGAGCACAAGAAAAAAGGTTATCTATATGAGAAATGGTATATCGGGCATTATCAAGAATTTTTAATATTCAAAAATTGTCAAAATCGGCAAACCGCACATTTTTGTATCTCAATTTTTGGGACTTTAAAAAAAGAAAAGAAGGTCCACGATGGCTCAAAATATTCCTTATTACATGTACTTTAAAAGTCATATTCGTTTATTTAATGTTGGGGCAGTCATTTTGATATATTATGCTTTAAACATTATTCCAAAAAATCCCGTATATTTAGAAAAATTGCAAAATTATGCTTTGTTTAAACCGTTCTAACTATGTCAAATTTTAAAGAAATTTGATCTTTGAGGTCTGGATTTCTTTGTATTTAATCTTTCTTTAATGTGATCAGACAAGACTTATAGAATCAATACGTATACACCACTATTTTGATGCAGGAAGTTGTACATGTTTTTGCGATCTTTAAAACTTGTAATTTTTAGGTCCCGAAAAAACGCTGTTACCCTAAGTCGATTTTAGTCAAAATTTCAGTAAATACTCTTCAGACCACAAGAAAAAATGTTATTTATATGAAAAATGGTATATCGGACAATAGCAAGAATTTTTTAATATTCAAAAATCGTCAAAATCGGCATAGTTCTTCAGAAAATCTAAATCACGTTTTGTCTATCTTGCTTCGTTTTCGAGATAGTCAACAAATACAAAATATTTAAAAAACTTTTTATTTAGCAAAAAAAAAATACAAACAAAACAACATTTCTTTAACAAGTGTGCATTAATGCAAGAATTTGATTCTTGTCAAAACAGTTTTCTTTGGTTCGGTTAGTAAAATTTGATAAAACTGCTGTTCAACAATGGAGAATACGCAGATATCATTTTTGTTTACGGATTCTGTAATGGTAATGCCCTAGGAATTGAGATCAACAGAAAGCAACTTTCTCGACGAGTTTTTTAGTGAAAATCTTCTCCATAATATTATCAAAAGTAAAACACCTACAACCAGGCGACGCAGCACAACGACTTGCATTTTCTCAATGGCTTCTTCATAATGCCCGATATACCATTTTTCATATAAATAACCTTTTTTTTTTGGTCTGAAGAAAATTTACTAAAATTTTGACTAAAATCGACATAGGATAACAGCGTTTGTTCGGGACCTGAAAATTAGAAGTTTTGAAGATTGCGAAAACATGTGCAACTTCCTGCATCAAAATAGTGGTGAATATGAATTAATTCTATAAATCTTGTGTGATTACTTTAAAGAAAAATTGAACAGAAAGAAATCTAGACTATGTGGATCAAATTTCTTTAAGATTTGACAAAGTTAGAACGGTTTAAACAAAGCATAATTTTGCAATTTTGCAAAATTTACTGTTTTTTTTTAAATAATGTTTAAAGCTTGATATATCAGAATGACTGCCCCAATATTAAATATACGAAAATGGGTTTTAAAGTACATAAAATAAGGAATATTTTGAGCCATCGTAGACCTTCTTATATTTTCTAGAGGCCCTAAAATTGAGTTACAAAAATGTGCGGTTCGCCGATTTTGACATTTTTTAAATATTAAAAAATTCTTGATAATGCCCAATATATCATTTTTCATATAGATAACCTGTTTGCTTGTGTTCTAAAGAGTATTTACTAAAATTTTGACTAAAATCGACATAGGGTAACAGAGCTTTTTCGGGACCTAAAAATTACAAGTTTTGAAGATAGCAAAAACATGTGCAACTTCCTGCATCAAAATAGTAGTGTATACGTATTAATTCTATAAGTCTTGTGTGATCACTTTAAAAAGAGATTAAACACGAAGAAATCTAGACATTGTGGATCAAATTTTGTTAAGATTTGACAAAGTTAGAACGGTTTAAAGAAAACAAAATTTTGCGATTTTGCTAATTTTACGTTTTTTTTTTAACAATGTTTGAAGCTTATTATATAAAAATGACTGCCACAATATTAAACATAAAAATATGGATTTTAAAGTACATGTAATAAGAAATAATTTGAGCCATCGCAAATCTTTTTATCTTTTTTCAAAAGCCCAAAAATTGAGATTCAAAATATGCTAAAAAAGACGTTTTATTGTAAAATTTCTGACCTTCAAATGTGTGTCATTTTGAAGAGGCGATATTTTAAGGTCCAAAATTTTGGAAATCTCATTTTTTTTCATCTATATTTTGATTCCTGAGCAAAATCGAAGAAGTCGACTTTTCCAAATTGGTCGAAAGTAATGGAATTACCCATATATATACATATATATTAAGTTGCAGGGTGTAAACAAAATATTTTTTTTAAATTTTTTGACGATATCTCAGGAACCGTCTGAGATACAAAACTTAGCTTTTGTACAAATATATCTTAGCATTAATATTAGCTACTTTTTAAGCGCTTGTTTAATGTTTTTCATGTGCCATTGATGGAGATTTTAGGGTTGCGTGAGGTTTTTATGGCTCTAATTTCTATGACACTTGGGAAATTGGCATTTTGAAAGCACATTGTAAACCACCAGTATTTTCTACACAAAAAAGGTACTTCTAGTCAAAAGTTCTAACGTAAACCGTTTTAGAGAAATACAGCATTTTATGATGGAAAACATGGAAAAAAGTAGCAACATGTTTTGTTGTTAATAAAAACATTTGTTTTTGATCTAGTCGTCAGCGTTCAAGCATTTGTTTCATGCATTTGAGTTATTGACAATTGTCGTTTAGTTGTTAAATAACCTTTTTTCAAAAGAAGTCAATAACGCGGGAATTTATTATCATTATTACCCAATTAATTTGCCCATTCTTAGTATTTTGCTTGCCTGGTGATAGCAAAATGAATAATTACAGTGATAGCAAGATGTGCAATATGCATTTTGTTTATGGCTTTGCCGATAGAAATGCAGCAAAAGCTCGTCGAATTTTTTCAAGAAAGGTTTCCAAAGCGACAGGTACCAAATGAAAGAACATTCATTCGTATTCACGAACGTCTACATCAAACTGGAAGTGTACATAAAAGAGCTGCAGGAAATGGTAGACCTTGCCTGCTACCTTCGCAAATTGAAGAAGATGTTCTTCAAGAAATCGAAGACGATTCATCAACCAGCACTAGAAGAATAGCTTTAAACTTAATGGTTTCAAGAAAGAATTGTGCAAAATCCTCAATTCTTAAAACAAGTTTTATTAACGGAAGAAGTAAATTTTTCTCGCGATGCAATTATGAACTTCCATAATAATCATGGGTAGACGAAAATCCACATGCCATAATGGAAAGCCATCATCAGCAAACATTTTCCGTTAATGTTTGGGCAGGTGTTGTAGGAGACCATTTAATAGGTCCATATTTTTTGCCGTTTAGGCTAAATGATCAATCATATCGTAATTTTCTTAAAGAAGAGCTGCCAGGACTTTTAGAGTTCCGGATCAATTAAGAAACAAAATGTGGTTCATACACAAAGGTGCTCTTGCACATTTTAGTTTAGTTGCGCGTCAATTCTTAAATGAACAGTATAGGAACCGTTGGAATGGTCAAGGAGGCCCACAGGCTTGGTCTCCTCGGTCTCCAGAACTAAATGTTTTGGGTTTTTTTTTTGTGGGGTCACTTAAAAAGTTTAGTTTACACTACATCAGTTAATACTGAAAGAGTTAAGAAATTGCTATATTGCATCCTGCAATACAATACGAAACACATACAGGCACTTTTAAACGGGTACGTTAGTCACTAAGACGTAGGTTAGAAGCCTGCGTTACCGTAGGA
This sequence comes from Tachinus rufipes, assembly GCA_963932245.1. Taxonomy (NCBI): domain Eukaryota; kingdom Metazoa; phylum Arthropoda; class Insecta; order Coleoptera; family Staphylinidae; genus Tachinus; species Tachinus rufipes. Next base: position 72,488,449 of record OZ010748.1, on the reverse strand, counting down.
GGAGGTCATTTTCAACAATTTTTGTGATTTTTCTTGTATTTTATGTTATTGCTTGGTTTTGTAAAATAAAGGTTTTGTAATCATGTTTCTACTTTTTCTTTCCAATTCTGAGATAACGTAAAAAAAAAAAAGTTTTACATCCTGTATCTCGAAAACGGTGCGTTTGCGGAACCATGTTAATAGGAACTTTTTTTCTTATAATTAGCCAAGAAATCCCACCCTTTATTTTCTTACACATGTTATGAAACACCCTGTATAATACTTATAGTTTAAAAAAACTGTTAAAAACGCTTAAACTTTCTCAGAAAACACAATTCAAAAAGTTAATTGAAAAAAAAATGTAAAAAAAAATTCAAACACGTGGGAGGATTAGCTACGAATCTATTGACAACAAACACTTGGGCGGGTGGGAAGGTATAACAGTTCAAACTGCTTGTTTGTAACTATGATTTGGGTGGACAGGAACACCAGTTTAAACCATCTGTTCGTACTCATGTTCTTATATGAACCACCCACCCGCCGCAGCAAATGTTTGTCATCAAATAATTGGATACCACTGTCATCTTCTCTAACATAATTACCTTATTTGCAAAGTGTCAAAATGAACAGTTTAATTAACAAGTTGATAGTTTTATTAATAATTTGACAGTTTTATTAAAAATTTGATAAATCAGCAATTAATTGACAGTTCAGTATTAATTTGACATCCAACAATTTTATCAACAATTTCAGTAACAACTTAACAATTCAGAATTCAATAACAAGTTCATCAATAGTTTGTCATAATCGATTACAGTTTATCAAAAGTATTTCACAGTTTTATCAACAGTTTTACAATTGTATCCACATATCTTATTAACAACTGACAGCTTATTAGCACAAACAATTGGTAATTTTAACAATTCAGCATCAACTTGGTAGTTTCAACCATCTTTCAGCTTACAGTTTTGTCATTTAATTGTCAATTTTAGTAATTATTTAACAGTTTTTTCGACAGTTTGATACTTTTAGGTACAATTTGATAGTTTGTAGTTGATAATTTATGGGTTTTTAACAAATTGACAATATCACCAAGAATTTGATAGTATAGAAAGAAATTTGACATCTGATAGTTTGTCAAGTATTTCACAATTTTAATACGGTTTTGTCCATAATTTAAAAGTTTTAATCATAATTTGATAGTTTTATCTACAATTTGACAGTTTTGTCAACAATTTGACATATCATATTGACAGTTTAACAACCCAACAAAAATTGTCAGTTTTGACAATTTCACAATTCAATAACAATTTTATAGTTTCAACAATCTGACCGTTTAACAATAATTTTTAAGGAGATGGTTATGCTTGTAAGCTTTTTCGCATTGCAGAGCCTTGCTTACAGATAGATTTGCCACTGCAAATGCAAACAGTCTAAAATATAATAATTTAATCAACAATTTTGCTATGAATGTTTTTAAAAGTGTCAAAACCAATTTACAACTCTGATAAATAATATTCAACTGTCAAAAACAATCTCAAACATCAGCATTTGTCATATTTAATTTCAAAAAAGTCAACCGTGTTGGGTTTCAGATATTCCAAAACATTAGATATTGATTTTGCGTTTTTTATTAATTGGGGGGGTGTTAAAAAAATTAAATATGAGATTCTACAAAAACCTAGTGTACTCTTTTTTACTTAAATCTGACTTTAATTTAATATAGTGTTACGTATAAATTTAGTCGGCATTTTTATAAATAATAATATTTTTTTGTTTTAGATAACATTTTGTGGAGCACCCAAAAATGTTTTGCACCCGGACCTCTTTAAGGCGAAAGACGGCTTTGAGTGGAGAACAGTTATAAAAACATTCACACTAGTATATTAAAGATCAAGTGCAGGAAAACATTGTTTGCAGCACGACAATACAAAGCGACAGTTTGCTGCGGGTTATTTCTTATCCATGATGCTTACGACTACTATGAATGGTAAAAATAATTTATTTTTTTAATTAATCAAAACAAAATACCAAAATTTTTTTGATTTTTTTTTCAATCATGCCAAATTTTAATGTTTTTGTTTGGAAGATTATATTTTTTAGCGAGTTTAGAGGATTTTTATGCATTAGGACCGTTGCAATTAATTTTCTTGCTTGTTTCAAAACTAAAGTGTTTTTTTATTAGTTCTAAATATTACTAACGCTCATTAACAATTACGAGACAAAATTATTTTTTTAAAATTTAAAATTATTTTTTTTATACTAAACTAATCTTTATTATTTTAATGTTAAAATGAATTGTACAACTAGCACGTAATGATACCTATTTTCCACGAGTATAAACGTTTACTGTTTCTAAAACTGTGTGCAAGTATAAAAAGTAATTGATGGTTGTGATAATTCATCTTTATGAAATAATAAAATAAATAAATAAAACATATTTGCTATGGATTATATCACAAATATATTTAAAAAACTGTAACTAGTTTCGACCTTTACGAGGCCATCATCGGACGGTGGTACATGTATACGACAGTAAAACATTAAATGTACAAAGAAATGGAAAATTACATTGAAATGATTATGATTAAAATGATTATGAATTACATACAATATAATAGTATAAAACAACTTTTCCATAATAATAACAGTTGCACAATGAACATATTACAGAACGGAATAGAAACAAACACTTTTCACTCATAAAAAGTAAGTTATTACGGCATTAGTAATGACAAATAAAATGTTCACATTTCAATACTGAGTAGCAAAAAGTAATCTAATGGCACATTTGTTATCTTGTTTAATATAATTTTTTTAAATAATTTGATTTTACTATTATGCTATAACAAAATATGTAACGCACTATTATAATATTTATAATATATGTATTACAATGCGCGATTCAGTTTTTTACGAGTGTATAATAAGTAGTAATGATTAATGTAGATTATGTAAACATAATCAAATAAGTTTAATTGTTATTATATGATGAATAAAAATGACAAAATTTAAAAGCAATTTCTTAGGCGGACCCGATAAATTGTTATCATTACTTTCGTAATTAATAAGAACGTAATATTGAGTGAGTAAAGCAATATAAATTTCATAAAAAATCAATATTGTTTCAATTTCTAAGTACATATTGATATTTGCTAAAACAAATATAATTTATTTTAATAATTTAGTCATTGCTTTCTAATTGGATGCAAATATTGCAAACCAATTTAATAAAATGAATATTTAAGTGTTAAATACAAAATAAGAAGTTATTTGCATCAAGCCTTGGCGCGCAAAAAAGTTAGATTACTTTTAAAACAACTTCACAAACTAGCGCGATATTCTTTATAATGTAAATATTACCCTCTCTTCAGCAAAATTCCTCCTCCCGTCCAGGATGTAGCTGTTCTCATTAAAATTAGCCGCTGCGGCCATCCTGTCAAAATTTCCTTATTTTAAAAAAGAAAACAAAAATAAAGTTCAGCACATGTAGAAGAAGTAGGGGGATCGTCGAGTGGATAGAGTAACAGGCTGCCGTCGTCGTCTCGGGAAACCGCGTTCACGCACAAAACCGGCAGCGAGTCTCGAGGATGCTTTCCCACTGGAAAATTTCAGGACTCGCTCATAATATCGATCTTGGTTGTTGCGTGCGCCGGACGCGCTCTTCCCCGAAAATGCAAAATAAGGAATCTCCCGCACACCGTCGACATCGTTATGACCAATACACGTTCAAAAATGTGTCATTAACGGATTCTGACATGTCGTGATGTACGCCTACTTTCAGCAAAAAAAAACTGAATGGGGAGCAACAGGCTATGAGTGAGTGAGGGTTTTCTTTAATAAAAATTTTTCATTAGCGGCGAGTGGAAATGTCACGTACTTTGAGGCTCATTAAAATTGATTGAAGTGAGATAGTTAAAGAGTGAAAAGTTTTTAACTCAATCAGTTCAGCTCTCGGGTTGTAGCACGGTTAATGATTTTCACTTCTAATAGGATTCATGCAGTTTCTATGTTAATTAATCATTAAAAGTTGGTGCATTGGTTACTAATAGAATCCTGGTCTCATTAATTCAAATTGATTATGTGTAATATATTTCAACTAAATTTGTTCAAGAACGTGTTAATTACTTAATAAGTTACAAACATTCTGTTACGTGTTAAGGTGTCAGAATCAAGTTTATTAACTGATTTAGTAAGACATTGATAACTTTTGCAAAAATAACTAACTTTACATATTACACTTGGATTACGTCATATGCAAAAATTAAATTTGATTGTATGAACAAACTGTACAGACGGAATAGTCTAGTGAAGAACAAGAAGACATCTCAAGTTTACATATCTGAATCGAAAGCATTTGTCAAAACACTTTAGTAATAACAAATTAAGGGTCTTCTTAATTAGGCTCAAACAACAGTGTTTTCAAATAACATACGCATCGCTTCACTAGCAGAAGCAAGATGCCACGTTTAAACTGAAAATGTGAGAATAATCAACGGAACATGATATTTTGGGCATACGCGTAAGGAGCGCTCTTAGTTTTAATAAACACGCATTCTGTTTACAACGCAACTTCAAGCGCTTCAAGCGTTCACTACGCTGCAAAGTTGCGCTCCGCCAGTGGAGGAACGTCACATGTACTACTTCAACATTTTAAAAAATTGGTTGTGTACTTAGTTTTTGAGCACATCGTATTTAGGACGACGCCGATAAATGGCGCCCAACGTGGGGCTACCAAAACATGGTGCTTTTACTGACTCCAAAACATCTAAAAGCACAATCAAAAAAACATTATGTTGGCTGAAGAAAAGGGCAAAACCAATAAAAAAATATCTTTTTTGATCAATCTAACTACTTATACACTTACAAATTTTGCGATGCAAAGATAAATAACGACAAATATATTCTGATGTACAAAGACAAAGATCAGCTGCTCATAAAAACTACCTAATGGAATGTAAAATTCTGATATAATTACTCCTACACGCACGAAGAAAAACTTTGCAATACAGTGTTTTAAGGGACCAACGATAAAAAAATGAATGGCGTGACCAACCACACCCAGCTAGCAAAATGCCTAAGTTGCAACTTTATTACAATCATCTGTAGCTACAAATATTTATGTTAAAATCCAAATCAACAAACAAACTACTGAGAACTAAGTCAATCTTGCACAATCGGCCAAATGATGGAAATAAACATTGACTGGATCACTTAAAACTAACTGCTCTGCTTTATGCAATTTGACACAGAACTGATGAAGATATTTATAAAACCTTGACTATTACTGTGAGCTTAGCGTACGCACTTATATTAACACCTACCTGCTTGACTTCTGCAATAACCTGCAAACCTGTGTTAGCAACCAGGTGTTTACTGTGAAAGAGCTCTGTGAAGTATAAAGGAAACCAAAAACTGGGTTATTTGCAAAGCAGAATAAGCATTCTGCCTTCTTGCTACGTTGTTACTAGTAGAACAAATATGAAGATTCATGGACGAGTTGAAAAGTCTCTTCCAATAATAAGTTTACTGAAGAATCATCAAAGTATTTTTGTTTCAAAGTATTCAAGCAGCTAGTACTAATGGAAGTGTCTACTATCGAGCTTCAGTTACACCGAAAGCAAGACAAAGTGCATACACCAGAGAAGGTGAATGAAACCATTAAAAAATCTCAACATCAAAAATATGTCAGTCACAGAGAATGCTACAGTTGTTCTGTTTTTAAAAAGTGATTAGTAGTGTAGCTTGAATCACTTTTTAAAAATACCATGCCAAACATAAGACTATACAAAAAGCAGAAGCTTTAAAACCAGACATCCAAACAAAAAGAACCGTCTTATTCAACTGGCTTGGACCAAATTACAAACACAGACCAATTGCTACTAAAACTAAAAAATGCAACTGAAAAAAGTATGAAAAGCCGGCACCAGGCAATTATCCAAAACAAAATTGACAAATATCCAAAAAAGCAACTCAAGAATCTTAAGAGGAAGTGCAAGATTTCAATTTAAGAATTGCCACCACAACCTGGAAAAAAAATACCGGGACAACTAACCACAGAAAAAAGTCTTCTGATAAGCAATTGTTGCAGGCGCGCGACGCAAATGTATGGCAGCGCTTCGGCAGTCTTCTCTGAGCACAAGCAACATCGTTCACAATCAGCGTAGAAACTTCCATTCCGGACTTCGAGAGGTAAAAAATCTCACCGACAACCTCGATTGCTATTGCGGGCTTGACAGCAACTGAAGATGGACCGGCAGAAAAGAACCAGGAGCGGAGGTACTCCAACTCCAAGGCCGAAGTCAAGATGTTGGAGAGACAGCTGACGGAGCTCATACTGCCAACAGATGCAGCGCAGACCAGGTCTGCGTAATATGTTCGGGGCCCCACCGATCGGTGGCCTTCCCTAACAAAAAGCTAAATCTAGACCAACAGCCGAGCCCGCGCCGGCCCAGGTTCCTTCTTCTTTGTCTCAGCCTACAGGTTCCCGCAATTCTGTAGAAAACGGCAGATCTTTTGCAACGGCTGTTGCTCCTCCAACGTAACAAAAGCCAACTGCTGCAAAAATAGCCGAAATCTTAAAAGAGATGGGCAAATCTTAAATGATTGCGGAAGACTTCAATTCGAAGCACGGGTCGTGGAATAGTTGAGTAACTAACGCCAAAGGGCGAGCTCTGTTTGACTACGTTGAGCAAAAAGATTTGCAGGTCCTGGGTCCGGACAAACCCACTTTTCACAGCGCCGTGGGCCACAGAGGGAACGTTCTTGACGTAGCAATACTAAAGAACGTTAGCTCGCACGCAGTGGTAACTACGCTTAACGGCCTAAGCTCTGACCACAGCCCAGTACTACTGGAGCTACTCGGAAGAGGGTCCAGAGAAGAAGAAAAATTTGTCACACAGATGGATTGGACTCTCTTTTCTTGATGCCTGGAAGATAGCATTGGTAACCTGATCCTACTCAAGTCCAACAAGCCTCGGAAAAGGCTTCTAAAACTTTTCAGGTTTGCGTCGATAATCCTCTAGGATTATCACAAGAAACAAAGGCGTTGATCCAAACAAGAAATGCCGCCAAACAGCAATGGCAAAGGTATCGCGACTCCAGAGATTGAGAAATCTTGAATCGACTTCACAATGAAGTTCGAACGGCCATAAGGGAGCATAAAAACCAATGCTGGAAAGATAGTCTAGAATCTTTCACGGAGGATGAAAATCCGTTGTGGAGGATCTCTAAAGCCCTTAGGAACAGACGGGTTCCCATTCCCGCCATTCACGGTGAAAGAGGGATGCAAAACACTACTGAGGGAAAGGCATTCGCAGACAGCCTAGAACTCCAATGCTCCGATTTGTATACCGATTATATGGATCAGCAGCACATCGAAAGGGTTTGCAGGGAATGCAAAGACTTTCTAAGAACCGCTGACGATGACAGTACACTAGATAGCGTTAGACCTTCTCGAATCAGAGAAATCATTAAAAGATTTAAATCCCGTTCTGTTCCTGGCCCTAACAAAGTTCTTAAATTGTTCTCTCATAAAGCAATTATGGCTTTAATCAATATTACAAATGCTATTCTTTGCACTGGGCATTTCCCGTCAGCCTGGAAAAAAATTGCTAAAGTTGGGAAAACAGGTTGTTTCCCCAAAATTATTGGCCTGTAAGCCTACTATGCGCCTTAAGCAAGGTCATATAAAGGGTGATTTTGGATATCATTTAAGAGCACACGGATATGAACAATCTTCTCCCCTCCCGTCAACATATGTTCAGATGGGGACACTCGAGCGTACATCAACTCAACCAAATGGCGGACCACATTGTCGAAAGTTTCAGACAGAAAAAGGCCACGGGAGTGGTTTTTTGACGTTGAAAAAGCCTTCAACAAAGTCTGGCACAAGGAACTGCTTCTAAAGCTAATCAGACAACGATTTCCTTTGCGTAGTATAAGGCTACGCAGAAGTCTTGCATTTCTTTTTGTTGGGCTATTTCTTTGTTTGTTCTTCTTCTTTCTTTGTCTTCCTTGGCCTTCATTATATCTCCTCCATTGTAGATATAATGTTCCAGCAGTCAGTAGTGCTCAGAATGTATGCCATAATGTTTTCCGGAGTCAACGCCGCTCCAACAAGCTTGAAGTCTGGCAGTCAAACTCGATAACCACATCTCTACTTCTCGGCAGATTGAGGCCGTAGTTCCTCAAGGCTCTATTCTCTCGCCGCACTTTTTTAACTTGTATGTAGCCGACATGCCTTCAGGGCGCATGCACGGGGTTAAAATGATACAGCACTTATCTACTCCTCAAGGTCGACTCAAATGATCACCTTACATCTTCAAAAAACCACCTCCGATCTGGAAGATTGGATGAATAAATGGCACTTTGGCGTAAACCCAGAGAAAAGCAAGGCCGTACTCTTCACTCGGCGTTGGTCACTTAAAAAAGCATGAGAACGTCATCTCCAATGACGTTCTCATACCGTGGTCCGACACTGTCAAGTAACTTGGGGTAATCTTGGACAAGGGTTTCTATTACAAGCTTCAGGTTCAATCCATTCCGGAAAAATCAAAAATCTCTTCTCTACCCGATGCTGCGACGGAACAGCGGCATGTCGCTTCGGAATAAAATCCGGCTTTACACCTCGACCATCAAAGCGATGATCAGATACGCTTCCCCCATTTAGGAAACGGCGGCAAGTAGCCACCTAAATTGCTTAGAAGTTTTCCAAAGCAAAACTCTCCGGATGCTCACAGGAGACAACAGACCTAGAGATTCCTCCACTTTGTCAACATTTTGAAGTTCACAGGAGCTTTATGGTAAGTACGAAACTTGGACATTTGAGCAGACCTAAAGATTCTTCCACTTTGTCAACATTTTGAAGCTTTGGCCAAAAAGTATTTTAAAAACCTCGCGGTTCATTCCAATCAATAATAGCCGAGTTACTTCTAACATAGCGTAGGTAAAACCACATTCAAAAACAAAACCCCAAACCCGGCCTATAAGGCGACTCCTAAACAACCTCCTACATACACATCTTGAAACGGAAGGTACATGAGCCGAAAGGTCTCATCCAAGCAATTCCCAGATGGGTGGGGTTTAGTCGGTAGGCACCCTTAAAAAGGTGAATCCGACACGTCCTGGGAAAGAAGCCGTTAGAAGACTCCCCACCTACGCCTAACAAAAAAAAAAAGCAACATCGTTCAAAATCAGCGTAGAAACTTCCATTCCGGACTTTGAGAGGTTCAACCGCCCCCGCAATCTCACCGACAACTTCGATCGCTATTGCGGGCTCGACACCGTCTGACAGTACACTATCAGCAACACCTGGACGTATTCCCCAGGGACAAACACCTCCAAACCAACAAACCGATACGTAGACAACATCTTTCAGGGATAACACCGACCCCCGCATCCAGACAACCAATCGGAGCCTATTGCAGCAATTAGAATTGAATCTGCTGTTTTGTAGTTTAGAGAAAATTTTCAGACAAAGTGTCAGATTTGCATATTTAGTCAAATGATCACGTAGAGAAAAACGCTTACTAACTAATCATTTATAGGTTGTGGAGTGATGGCGTGGATAGGAATCAACCACGTTGTTATTTGGCTTTTGGATAAGTCTGGAGTCTTGTGGAAATGATGTATTAGTGTGGTATTGTTGAAAGTGTAGGTGACTGTTGGTTGTGTGTTCGTATGTAATAAGTAGAACCAAGCCAAGTTGGTAGCAGTTGCCTCTAGCAGAGTTCTTTCTTGATTCTGTGCGGACCGTTTTATAGGTACTAGGGCGTTTTGAAAAAGAGTCCTTACTAACGCCACTAATTGCTGCACTAATAAAACACCAGTTCTGTGTGTTGAAATCTTTAGTTTACCCTAGTATAAAACAAAGTCAAAACGCTACGACCATATTAACGCTTTTAACCTTCACGGAGATATGCCGGTAACAAATGGCGCCCAACGTGGGGCGTTGAATAGCACGCTGCCATCACGTCTCCGCAAAGAACACCTTGAGAAGAATGAGAAGAAACATACCCGGCGACAGAGACGTTTGGAAGAAAATTCAAATAGACAGATTTCTGAAGATGACGGTCCTACTAGTCATCTGGGCGACCCTAACAACCAGGTCCTTAAATCGGTCAAAAACCATGTTGACTCCTAAGCTGTGAGCTCAGTTAGCAATCCCGACGGAGTCTGCGAAAACGTCTTGGCACATTTTGCAGAACAATCCCAGACTTTGAAGGGCCACAGCAAGACAAAGTGGACCAAACCCCTACACATGCGAGCCTGCTTGTTTTCAAGCGGCATCGAAGCACATTGCTACTTGCTCCTTAACCCGTCGATTACATCCGAGATACACGGCGGCACGATAGCATACCAGACAAACGGCAAAGTTATTATAGCTCATCACTAGTACGATCCATCTGATATGACTGGCCACCTTTGGTTCATGATGGGCGAGTTTATGGCGAGATACCAATATCTATCCAAACAAAAGCAATTAAACTATGCACACATAAACAGCATTGTGGAAGAAGCCGAAGAAGAGGTTCAAGAATACGTCTCAGAACCTATCGAACAACAACTGGTCACGCTAATAGAAGTAGAAGCAACAGCAGGCAGCTAAAGAGAGTACCACGAAGAAGTGATACACTAAGCTCTGTCCTTCATACAGTCACAAACACCAGTGACCATGCCGAACCAGAAAAGTCGGAAGAAAACCGCTTCACGGTTCATTCCGAGGAAGGAGCGAACAATGTGTCACTAAGCGGCTTATAGATATCGGCATTACTGTCTAGCATGCGTATTTCACCAACACCGTGCTTCTATTCATTGCGAAATGGACAACTTCGGTAGGCAGGACAATTAGGAACCGGCTAAGAAGTTATACATAGAGATACTGAACGTCTTGCACATAGAACGTGTGAATGTGAGAAAGAAGAAGAGGATGACAGCTCTACCGACCAACAACCGTGTGCATCGAAGACCTACCGCGTAGTGCTCCACGGCATAGTGTGCAAAAAGTAACCAAAATGACTTGGGTGCTTCCCCATGCCGGATACTTCATAAACCACTGCCGAAACCCGGAAGCTAACATTTTCGACAAGCCCGTGCTGCGAGTATTGAACAAGAAGTTGAAAAAACCTGGACAACACCTCTATCAAGCTGAAACAGAAGTTCAGTTTAGGAGGTTAGGATTGTTACCGCACGTGGGCAAACCTCCGTCCACCAACCAGAAAGCGCAACGAGTGCGCGAACATGTATAAATATTTAAATATTAGCTTCTCAGTCGAGACCAAGATTGCAAGCAGTTAACATGACAAGCAGAACTCATCGAACCACCAACTAACTGGCCATTTTCGGTTGGGTGCTAGCTTTCTAACTCTACCTCTGGCTACAACCAGCAAAACAATTTCTACGGTTCCATCCGCTGACTTTGTAGTCTACCTCTGGTTCTCTTAGGGAAGGACATTTACACCCGGTGCTTGCACACCTAGCCAGGGTTTCAGGACGGCCACTGATTGCTGCTACGGGGCTTTTACGTTGCTCTACAAATAAACCACTAGTTCTGTGTGAACACAGGTGATGGACGCTGTCAAACGCTACGACTATCTTAACGCTTCCGACAGTCCGGAAATCCTCTCCTGGACCTTGGATCGTTGACCCTTACGTAGATATGCCGGTAATAGGGTGTAGGCTAGTGTAATTTGGAAACGCCGGTAAATTCTAGAAAATTATTTGTTTTTTTTGGCACTGTTAGGCGTTTTACTGCGCACTGCAGGATGGCAGTGATTAAGACGTTTTTCAAGATTGGTTGTTAGCTTGTTTCTTTTTGCTGATAGTCTGCCAACCAACAAAATTTTTATCAATGGGAATTTCAATAGACAACTTGATAGCTTTAGGCATTGCAGTCAGGAACACAATAGCGTCCAACACAGCTAGGAAATTTAGTAAAATCAAACATTTTTTTTAGTTAGCGGGCTCTATCAACTTCTGTTGACGTTTTTGCCCAGTACCTTGTGGGGGAAGGGCACGTCACTAATAGGCTTACTTCCATATTAGTGTAAACCTAGTCTAGAGCTCAGAAAGGTTTTTTTTAATTGTGTTCAACAGGTCTAAATCAGTTTTTTTGGATATCAAGTGACGTTGAATTTGCCCCAAAGTTGCAAATTGAGGTGCAATTTTTCTAACAATGACGTTTGTTAGTTTGGTTTTCCACGAGGTGTTGGGGACGACGCCAATAACAAATAGGGCCAAACGTGGGGCTACCAAAAACATAGTGCTTTGCTAATTTCAAAACAACTGAAAAACACAACCTATAGCCAATAGTAAAACATCTACAAGGTTTTGAAAAGTCTAAATACTCATATATAAAAAAATGTCTAAAGGGTGTGTAAAACTTTAGTCTAATTACTCTCACGCCTACAAAGGAAGACTTGGAATGTAGACTAAAATACCGACAATAAAAACTTGCATTGAAATATGACTTCTTACATCCAGCTAGCAGAATGCCAGGGCTTGCTTAATGAACAATTGAAGGTTTTGGATCATACATTTTATTTTCTACACGTTGCAAAAAAGTTCTGCTCGTAGTTTTATGAAAATCCCAATCCCAGCAAATCTGCAAGAAGTTTTGATTTACCTTGGGCATCAAAAATCATGTCTCCCTTATTGTTTATAAGCGCAGGTGTGTACGTTCTAGTTTTGGTGAGCCTCTTTAAGTAATTTCAAACAGCCTGTTGTCTGTCCATCATGGATAAAGTTGCATCACTTTAGTTATTGCTGCAGAAAGTTTGAACCTTTTTCTTGACCAATTTGGTCAACCGGTTCATTTTCGTGCGATTACATTTCTTGGACAGAACCGTTAAGGATTTGTCAATCAATTCCTGGGTTATCTTTGTGAAATCAGCTAATTCGGTCTCTATATCAGCAGTGACAGTTAGTGCAAGCATTGCGCTTGTCTGCAAACATTTTTCAATCCACTTTTCTAGTACTCTAGATTGCTATAGTGGGAAAATGTTGAGTATATGTCGGACTTTCTTTTCTCAGTACCAGTGTAAACAACGCAGAACTTCATGGCTGCAAAGTTTGAGAGAATGGAATACAACATCCAAAGAACTGTTCTGAGCTGTCTACTCAAAAGTAAAAATAACGATGATGATTGCAAACTTCCTGAAAGGATATAAAATATATAAAGAAGAGACGCAATGTCCTCTAATGAGACAGTTGTAATGCAATAATTTCAAATGAAGCCTGAAAGGAGATGCCACTTGAAGAAGAAGAAGTGTAAACAAGCAAATCAATACTAGTTGCATTAAATTCTGAACAATCAAAAGTAAATATTATATAAAGTTGAAATATGTAGTTGTACTTAAGGTACAAGGCGGTTTAATTAGCGGAAAAAAAGTTCAAATTTGATATTTTCAAAATTCAAACTGTTGCTTTAATTTTATTTTATGAAAAACATTTTTATTAAAGTTCAAATTAAACTAAGCATCTTTTTAATTCACTACTATTTTGCTAGCATTAACACGTAACACTCTTGATTTATAATGAAATTTGTTTCAGTTGTATTAACCATGAATTGAATTCCAATTGAACAAGACCTTATCTCATAAACTGTGGACAAGCTTGATGAAACCCTTTTAATATAATGGTGGTGGTTTATGAAATTTTCGATGAAGGTGTTGTTGTCTGAGATAGAATGCGCATTATTCTTTTTTCCCTTTGATGTGGTGCATAGCAGCTTTTTATTTTGAGGAAATCAAGTTGATGATAGGACAGTTGCAAATTCTATGACAGGCTGGAATCTTGCTGTGTATTATTCAGAAAGAAGTATGCTTTTACTATTATTAAACACAAAGAGAGTTTTTTATGTTATCTACCTAGCTATGAAAACGGTAAACATTGCAAAAAAAATTAATGTCAAGTTTTTGTGACATCTTATAGGGTCATCTCTAAGTTTGTTTTCAATTGCTTAATATTTGTCATTTTTACTTTATTTTAATAAGACGAAATGAATTCTCAAACTGCTTAGTCCCGAGCAACAACTACGTAGACAAATTTGCAAGGAGAATTTGATTGTTGACAAAAACTTTTTCTATAGAAGTGTAACTGGCGATGAGACTTGGGTACTTCACTAAGATCATCGTATAAACCCAAGAGTCTCTGCAATAAGTTCATAAGATCTCTCTACCACCCACGTAAGCAAAGGCTCAATTTTGTTTATCCTAGGTAGACAGCTAGGTAGATAACATTATTATTAAGATTGTTTTAATTGTAAAATCAAACCAATGGACAGTTTTGTTTCTCATGTCATGCAATTTATAAACAATTCTACTATAGAACATATTATCAAAAATGTTGCATCAAACTAATGTCTGGATTTAAGTTTGGGTTACCAAAACTATCCTGCTCAAACTTAAAATAAAACATTAGTTAATTCCAAAATATTTTATCAGTTTATAAAAAAGTTGTTATCAATAGTCATGTAACTACTGTTGGCATTTCCATGCCGTTTTGATAAGTTTTGTAGAACAATTTACATTTTTCAATCATGACAGAAATGTTAATGTTACATTTTTTTATTTATTGATTCATTAATAAAACTAATTATTTTATTTTATTTCTAAACTGATTCAGAACTTCAAATTTGAATTCGTTTGATGGATGGATTTTATCAGAATCGAAGGACCAAGAACGTCAAATATAATGTAACCAATACTCAACATCACGTCAACAACAAGATTAAGAATTTACAGATTTATTTTTAGTTTACACCGATATGAAAAATATATTTATCATTATATAAATTTATTTAATAACATTTTAAATTTAATTTTAAACTGCAGTTTTCTGTATTATATTTATTTTTTGAGTGCCAGCTGTAATTATTTTTGTTAACTATTACTTTGTGACAATATACAAGTTTACAAATTATTAAGTACTGCGCCATCTTATGTAATATATTTGCAATAATTAGTAATCTTACAGTAAGCTACGTTATCGTCAACTTATGTTTGTTAAAATTAGTAACCGATGGCGCCACTTTATAAGCAGTAGCGTAAAATTGCAAAATTTAATTGTAGGCTTAAAATATTATAATATTATTTGTATAAATTTAATTTCTTAGAAAGATATGAAAATTTTTTTTAATTCATGTGTATTTTGTTATGGTTTATTTTCTATATGTTAATTTATGACAATCACTGATCATTCAAACATGAACCGTAAAAACGCACGTTAATGTTCATATCAAAATTAACTTATATAACAACGATTGTACATTTCTTGTTTGAGCCACACAATTGATAGACTTTCAGTGAAAGAGTATTAGATTAGGGCGCAAGGCTAATACATTTATTCATACTCATGTATGCCGCTGCTATAAATGTATCTATCTTTCTCACACACCACCTATCAACTATCCGCCATCTCCAAATCTCGTAGTCCCCGAGTCGGTTCCGATACTCAAAGATATCGACTGTGTGAAGAGGACAGATACATCTATAGCAGCTGCATACACAAGTACGGACAAATGTATTAGCCTTGCGCCATTTTGTAAAATATTCTTTCAGTCAACGATTATACCAAAATTATGATTTTTTTTTTGGTTACAAAGGTTGATATTTTAGGGCTTGTTTTGGCATGGCTTTGTCAGACCACGCTCATATTTTTGCTAAACCACGTCCACAGAAAACTATCGCAGCGCTACCGCTACAAAAAGTTGTGGCAAAACTTAGAACTAAGTTGCTACCATAATTTAAATCAATTATTTCAACATAATTTTTTAATCAGATTTATGAGCATGGCCAACAAAATTTAGACTGGTACTATCTGGGCGTAGAATGGAATTTAACCATGACTATTTTTGTTGACCCACGTCCATGTTTGAATAAGCCACACCAACAAAAATGTGTTTTTAATTAAACAATGTAATTTGCACTTGATAATTTTATGTAAACAATTTCTTTTATACAGGGTCTTTATAAATGTCTGGGATTATGTAACCGCTATAAATATGCCGCCTTTTTAAAATTGTGCAGCAAACTATTTATTTTGTTTTGACAGTTTAATTTCAACTTTATTTACACACACCAAACTTGAATTTACTATTTTACTAGAATGGCACAAACGCACATTAGATTAGATCCCAAACTTTTATAATGCCCTGTACTTATACTACATGTAGACACTGGTTTGAGGGTGTTTATTTCAATGGAGTTTTAAGGAATGATTTAAAAGATTTATGGACGTGGCCTATAAGAATTTTTTTTATTTTGCCAAGCCACGCCTACATTTTTGTCAGACCACGCTTCCTAAGTCATTTTTCTAAACAGTATTGTAAATTTGATTCAATATATTTGTACATATTTGCTTTTATTTCACTGCGTTTGAGATTCTATTAACATTGCATTGCAGTAGAATGTTTTAAAAAACTATGGGCGTGGCTTGTTTGAATATGTGGGAGTGGTTAAATAAAACCACGCCCACAATTTTGTTAAGCCACGCCTACATTTTTGTCAGGCCACGCCTCCAATGTAATTTTTCTAAACAGTATTGTAGGTTTGATTCAATATATTTGTACATATTTGGTTTTATTTCACTGCGTTTGAGATATTTATTTGCTGTTCATTGCAAAACATTGTTTTAAAAAACTATGGGCGTGGCTTGTTCGAACATATGGGCGTGGCCAAATAAAACCACGCCTAAAATGTTATTATGCCACGCCCCTATTTTAATAAACCACGCCTACATTTTTGTTTGGCCACGCCTACATGAATTACCAAAAAATGTGTTTATGTAAATTTAATAATTCCACTTGTTTTCAACTACATATTTGCTTTTAATTCTACGGCATTAGACTCTTATTTTGAGGTATTTATTTTGCTTGGTTTTAAAAGATTTATGGGCGTGGTTTTGTTTGGCTCCTCCCATATATTTATCAAGCCACGCCCATGTTTTTGCTTAACCACGCTCACATAAATGTAATAATGTAAATTCCATAAGTTTGTATTAATAAATTTTTTTACAACTACATTTTTGCTTTATTTTACCTATATAAACTCTAAGTTCGACATATCATTTGAGATATTTATTATTTTTAAGAAAGGGTTTAAAAAGTTATGGGCGTGGCTTGATTGGATAAGTGGGCGTGGTCAAATAAAACCACGCCCATGTATTTAATAAGCCACGCCTATATTTTTGCTTGACCACGCCCACATAAATGTGATGATGTAAAGTGTAGTAAGTTCCATAAGTTCATATTATAATAAATTTGTTCACAGCTACATATTTGTCCATATTCTTGTTAAACCACGCCTCCAAGACGATTTTTCTAAACAGTATTGTAAATTTGAAATTCTATACAATAAATTCGTACATATACACTTTATTTTACTGCGTTTGTGATATTTATTTGCAGTGCATTGCAAAACATTGTTTTAAAAAAGCAATGGGCGTGGCTTGTTTAATATACGTGGGCGTGGTTAAATAAAACCACGCCCACAATTTAGTTAAGCCATGCCCATACTTTTAATAAACCACGCCTACATTTTTGCTTGGCTACGCTTACATGAATGTAAGGTGTTGTAAATTCCATAAGTTCATATTAATAAATTTGTTTACAACTACATATTTGCATTTATTTTACCCATATAATCTCAAATTTTTATGGCATGGATTTGTTTAGTCACACCCATAGTTTTGTTAAACCACGCCTATATAATTATCAAACCACGCCTATGATTTTCTTCTTCTTTATTTTGCGTTTTACAGTTATTTTACATCGCCCCAGAAGTCTTACGACTTGTATGAAGGGGGTTGATGGGACCAACGGCTTATTAGGTGACTTCCGAATCACCCCGGTGGATAAAGAGCAAAGTTAATATTTTAGTCATATTCGAGGATTAACTACACCCAGAAAAATGAGTTTTTGTAAATTTAATAACTCCATTTGTTTTCAACTACTTACATATTTGCTTTTATTTTACTATTAAATTTTGATTTAGAGGTAACCACGCTCACATATTTGTGTTTTTGTAAATTTCATAATTCCGAGTAATAAATTTGTTTCCAACTACTACTACTTTTTATTCATATTAATTTTTAAAATTATGGGCGTGGCGTATTTGAATTTGTGGGCGTGGCCAAATAAAACCACACCTACTAGGTTGTTAGGCCACGCCCATATTTTTACTTGGTCACGCCCGCATAAATGTGATAATGTAAATTCCATAAAGTTGTATTAATAAATTTCTTTACAACTACATATTTGCTTTTATTTTACCCATATAAACTCTGAGTTGGACATATCGTTTGAGATATTTATTATTTATTACATTTTTTAAGAAATGTTTTAAAAAGCTATGGGCGTGGCTTGATTGAATAAGTGGGCGTCGCCAAATAAAACCACGCCCACAATTTTGTTAAGACACGCCCATATATTTAATAAACCACGCCTATATTTTTGCTTGACCACGCCCACATAAATGTGATGATGTAAAGTGTAGTAAATTTCATAACAAAATGTTTTAAAAACTATGAGCATGACTTGTTTGAATATATGGGCGTGGTTAAATAAAACCACGCCCACCATTTTGTTAATCCACGCTCATATATTTCATAAGCCACGACCATATTTTTGATTAACCACGCCCACATAAATGTTATTATGTAAATTCCATAAATTCTTATTAATAATTTTGTTTACAACTACATATTTGATTATATTTTTGTTTGACTACGCTTTCAAGACTATGGGCGTGGCTTGTTTGAATAAATGGGCGTTGCCAAATAAAACCACGCTCGCAATTTAGTTAGGTTATTATTTATTGCATTTTTAGGAAATGTTTTAAAAAACTATGGGCGTGGCTTGTTTAAATATAAGGGCGTGGCATTATAAAACCACGCCTGCTAATTTGTTAAGCCACGCCCATATTTTTATTTAGTCACGCCCACTTAAATGTGATATAAACTCTGATTTGGATATATTAATATTTGGTACATGTTTTGGTTTTGTTTAGCCACGCCACTATGTTGATTTTTCTAAACGGCATATATATTTAACAAGCTTTGTGGGCGTGGCTTGTTAGAATAATTGGGCGTGGTTTTGGTTGGCCACGCCCAAATTTTTGTTAAACCACGCCTACATATTTATCAAGCCACGCCCACATTTTTGCTTAACCACGCCCACAAAAATGTGATTTTGCAAATTTGATAATTTTATTTAAAGATAGTGCTAGATTAAACAAGATTTGTTGGCGTGGCCTGTTAGAATAACTGTGCGTGCGTGGTTTTGGTCGGCCACGCCCATATTTTTGTAAAACCACGCCTACATATTTATAATTTTTGCTTAACCACGGCAACAAACATTTATTCAAAACTACATATCTAGCTTTTATTTTACTGCATTAGACTCTGGTTTGGAAATATTGCATTTTAATGCTGGATTTAAAATTATTTATGGGCGTGGCCTGTTAGAGTATGTGGGCGTGGTTTTGTTTAGCCACGCCCACGGTTTAGTTACGCCACGCCCACGGTTTAGTTACGCCACGCCTATATATTTTTCAAGTCACGCCCACATTTTTGCTTAGCCGCGCCCACAAAAATGTTTTTTTTTTAATTTGATAATTCCATGTAAATAAATTTGAAAACTACATATCTAGTTTTTATTTTACTGCATATAGACTTTGATTTGGAGACATTTATTTGTATTTATTTAGCAAACCACGCCCACAAAAATGTGTGTGAAGTGTTTGTAGTTGTTTATTTGCATTGCACGTTTTAAATAGATTTATGGGCGTGGCTTGTTCAAACACGAGGGCGTGGTTTTGCTTGACCACGCCCTTATATTTACTAAGCCACACCCATGTTTTTGACCAAGCCCGTACAATTTTTTTTGGAAAATGTTTTGGCTCTCTACCTCAAATCAGAAGGAAAACGGAGATGCATAGAAAACTCATGCTGCTCACGTTCTCGACCTTAGACTGTGGGAAAGCCTAACATAAATATTATATTTATTTGTTTTATGTTTACTTATAATGCTAAAGAAATATCAAGAAACAATTCTGACTCTAGCAATGACTTTGTTTTTGAATAAAAATTTGTAGTTCTAAAAATAACTATTATTTTGGTGGGATGTGCTATATAACTCTGTCGTGTTCTTCTTCTTCTTCCTTTTCTAATAAGATTCTGGCATGTTTTTTTCCAATCCAAACTTCTCTTGCGATACTGATGTCCAGCACTCTTTCCATCTCTTTGATGGTCTGCCTAGTGGCCTTTGCGTTCCTGGTCTTCCGTCTCTTGCTATCTTGACTACGATGGTCTTCCATTCTTGTCACGTGCTCATTCCACGCTCTTCTTCTCTGTCTTATCCAGCGCCGTAGCTAAGACCCCGCAAGCCCCGCGGTGCGGAAGGGCTCTAGACTTTTTGGGGGCCTTCAATCCTACAAAGTGACCTTGCTACTATTTATCAAAACTTGGGGGGGGGGGGAGATTAGAAAAAAAGTATGAAATACACGCTATTTTTAAATCTAGGTAGCCCTTTTCAATACTTTGCTACGCCACTGCCCTTATCCTTCTAATGACGTCTTGTGTGTTGCATCTTTGTCGTATGTCAGCACTTGGTATTTGGTCCTTCAGCGTGTGCCCAGTTATATTTCTTAGCACCCGCATCTCTGTTGTTCTGAGTATGGCTTTTGTTCTTGAGGTTTCTGCTTGGGCTTCTGCTGCATATGTCATTACTAGGCGGACACATGTTTTGTATATTTGGCCTCCCTGTTCATGTATTTGTTATTCCAGATCATATCTCTCAGGCCTCCTGATATTCTTGCCGCTTTGGTGGCTTGGTCTCTTACCTCCCCTGTTCGATTTTGATTTGCGGTTACTTCTACACCAAGATATTTAAAGGTCATGACTTGTTCGATTATTTGATCGTTTACTGCTGATTTGCAACAAATTGGTTCTTTGGGTATGACTAGTGAATTGGTCTTCTGAATCGAGATCTTCATATTATATTGAGTGGCTGCCACGTAGAACGCATGTAGATCGTCCTCGTTTTCTGCTATTATCACGGCGTCGTCAGCGTAGCATACTGTCTTTACCTCCCCTTTGTTCATCTTAAATTCTCGCCCGGATCTTAACGTCATTTATTATCCGATCCATAATGATGTTAGGAGAGGGCTTAGTGAATCCCCCTGTCTAATTCCAGTTGATATGGGTATGTCCTCGGTTCTGTTGTTATTGTCTAGTACCTACGTCGTTGTGTTAGTATTTAGTTCTTCGATTATGTCAACTAATTCGTTGGGTATGTTATTATCTTCGAGTACTTTTTTTACGTATTTTATTGTGACTCGGTCGTACGTTTTAGTTAGGTCAATGAATTAATAATAATTAATCTGTTATTCATAATGCCTTGTTGTTCTACCAGGATGGATCCAATGATCTGGGTGAATAGTTTCATGATACTGCTCAGTAGTGTTACTCCTCTGTAGTTATCAGGACATTTCTTGTTTGCTTTTTTGAAGACTAGGATAGTTATGCCCTTTTTCTATTCTTTTGGGCCGGTTCCTGTGTCGAGAGTTTCTTGGTAGAGTATTGCTAATTGTGTGCTTAGTTCTTGGCCACCATACTTGAGCAGTTCATTTGGTACGTCATCAAAGCCTGGCGCTTTTCTGTTTTTGAGCTTTTTGATGTTTTCTTCCACAAGTGCAGTGTTAATTCCCGTGTCTCCTCTTTTTAGGGGTGGGGTGTGATTTACTGTGTTCTCTTGTTCTTGGTACAGGTTCTTAAAATATGCCAGCCAGGTATCTTTGCTAATCGCTTGTGACTGTGCGCATTTATTAGTTTCTTGTTTTCTGCGCCTTAGTAGGCCCCGTATCTTTTTTTGGGACCCATACAGGTCTCTTTCCATTTCAGCGGTGAAGCCCAGTACTCAGTTTTTAGTTCTCTAATTCTCGCACACACCCCGTTTCTGATTATTTTATATTGGGCATTTTCTTGCACTGTTCTGTTGTTTATGTACTTTAGGTATGCTTTCCGTTTTTCTATTGCTATATCCTTGACTTCTGTCGAGAACCATCGTGTTTTTGTAATTTTGGCGTTCTTGTTTACCTTCCTCTTTCCTAGGACTTCCTCAGCCTCTTCTTTTATGTTGAGTTTTAGTTGTTCCAAGATGTTTCTATGCTATTTCCTTATCTGATGTTGTTGCTGCTAATCTTCTGTCTCAGGCGTCTGGTGTAAAGGTCTCCAATACTTTCGTCTAGCGTTAGTTCAATGTTCATTTTATCCATGTTTACGTCTGGTAATTTCTTCTTTAGCTAGACAGAGTCGTATTTTTCCCAGTACAAAGCCATGATCGGATCCAATATTAGCAAATGTCAGAGTACGGACGTCCGATACGGGTGTATATTTCTATTCGGTATTATATAGTCTATCATAGAAGATTATCCTCTAGAGTTAGACAAAGTTATTTTGTGTTGTGGTTTACGGTCAAAGTACGTGTTATTTATTCGCATTTCGTTTTGCGCGCAGAATGCTACCAGCGCTTCTCCATTCTCGTTTATTGAACTGTTGTTTGATTCCATCTACGGCGTTGTTATCGATGCGTGCGTTCAGGTCTCCAAGTATCAGGATTTTTGGGCCTCTTGGGATTTTGTCTAATTCATATTGGAGTTGTATCTTTCCCTCTCCACAGTCGAGCACTACTCTTATGATTTTTTCGTTTAAGTAGTGTGTGTCTTGTTCGTATTTGCTATTTCTGAGTATGCCTACACCTGCGTTGGCTTTTTCGCATGTCTGCTTTCTGCTGCACTTGAATATATATCCGGAATATCTGGTCTCTCCATTACCTTTTCGTTTAGTTTCTGATACTGCACAGATATCTATTTTGTGTTGTTCTACTTCTAAGAGGATTTCCTGATCTCTGCTATTCCAGGATAAGACGTTCCAGAATGCGCATCTGAGCACGTGTTTTCTTCATTTATGTTTATTCTTTCGTCTATGTGTTGTAATCTGTTTCCTAGTAGTGTTCCTTATTCGAGCGTGGGCCATTGTCGTTAAATCAGTCTCGTTCCAAGGCTCGTCGATGGTCCTGTGAGCTTGAACTGTTTTTTACCTTAGGCAGGGAGCTAGCCTGGAGTGGAACTCCCGTGTATCGTTTCGCTATCGAATCGAATCGCATTGACGTCAATATGACGTTGCGTTGCTGTTCTATTTATATAGTAACATAACAACGCTACGTCATATTGACAACATTGCGATTCGATTCGATAGCGAAACGACACACGGGAGTTCCACCCCTGGCCTTAGAACCCTCCTTCTTTATCCGGACTTGGGACCGGCAACGCTACCCTTGGGCTACTCAGTCCACCCAACGGCAACGTGTTGATCCTGGGTATTTGTGGGTGACCTCCATGCTAGTGTCGTTAGTTGTAGTAATAGATAACTGCGCAGGCAACCTAGTTTGTTATAAATCTGTAGTCGCTCTCTGGCTCGGATGTCAGTCCGGTTCTGTAGGATAATATCTTTCCTCTTCTGGTATTCGGCGTTGATGTCTTCTTGTCATTGCTGTGGCTTAGACTGCAGTACGTTTCTTTTCCACACAAGACCTGTCCGCTGCATCAAGGAATCATTATCCAACAACCAGCGTCAGCACTGCCGGCATTACCCAGAGCAAGAAAACCTGCCGCCCTGCCCGCCATCTCAGTACGTCTGGAGAGACAGATCACCCCACTTCGGCTGCTACCTTTTTGTAGTTCTAAGCAGCCAAAAATGAAGTTATTGAAAGAGAGCTGGACGGGTTCCCTAGCAGTACAATATTTATATAGGATCATAAAATACTATCAAATAATTGTTCACTAGTTTTTGTTTAACAGCAAATAAAACAAAATAATCTGTTTATTTACGATGGGTTTATATTCGTTTTATTTACCAAAAGTTTGAAAAATTTTTTTTGGTAATAAAATTAATCCGATTAATTTTTAAAAACCCAGATTAAATTATTTTATGTATGCATAAGCTCTATGATGCTACGCCACTGAGTAACAAGTAGCGACATCTGTCAAAAATTCAAACAAGCATATGTCAATAATGTAACTCCCTGCAATATGTGATAAAATTTACCAATAAACGGGTACAGATGGCGCGCAAAATAATAAACAATGCAGCAAACTGTAACGTAAAATTATTGATGTAATAAAGATTCAATATTGGAATCAACAAATAAATTTAATCTATAGCTAAAATATAAGAATATCAAATCATTGTAAAAACGATTAATTTTATTAAGGGAGCGATTTTTTGAATGTCATAAAACTAACTTCAAGGACAACTAGCGCAATTTAACTTTTTATCGTTTTTTGCAATCTGTAGAAAGTCTACTAAATTTGGGGTGTAATGAAGTAATACTCCTACTAAATATTTTGAACTCTCATATATTTTACGAGACTGTAAATTTCATTCTCTACACATTGCAAAAAAACAATGTTTTGACACTCAAAAATTGCTCCCTTAATCAATAAATAGTATAAAATATATTTACTTTAACCTTCAGTAAATAATAACATACAGGATACAAAAAAACTGCAATGCTACTACAAATTACATTACAAAAAAAATATTGGTAGAGCAGAATAGATATGATCACAAATAATTGTTGTAAAACTCCCAATGGTTATAGGAAAAGTAATAAGTTACTTGGTCAAAGCTGGGCATCCCCATCCTTCAATTTCCTATGACAATGAAGCTTTTGCTAATAGAAAAAAAGCATACAAAAAGACAATTGAAAACTATTGTCTTTTTACATCCTTTATTTAAGTATTAAAGAAAGAAAAATACAAATTCAAATTAACCAAACCTGTCATATGTACATTTTTTTATCCGCTACCAAAAAAAACTTATACAAAAAAATACACATGTATTTGTAACAACTTCTAAAACGTAAAAAAAAATAATAAATATAGATTAACAAAATAAAAACACTAATATGCTGCTATTTGAGTTTGATTTTAGTGTACAATTGTTACAAAATCAGATTCGAGACAATAAATACAAAATTACCACCACTTTTATAAATTTTTGATTAGAAAAATATATTTACAAATCAATTAAAAATTCATTTAATGGTGGGTCTTGATCAATTCAAATTATATTTTAATATAAAAAGTGCAATTAAGAAAAACATCGGTGATTAAAATTTAATCAAAATGAAAATATTTCTTAATATCTATGTAATAAACTTCAGCAATTGAAAATAGAAGCATTTAAAATTAAAACTTTTTATACATTTCCTTCCGTCTTTCCAGATTTACGTATTAATTAATAAACAAATTCATATTAACAAAACCTGTAATATTTACATATTTTTTAATTCCTTTACCCAAAAAAAAAAATTTGTAACAACTTGATATTCAATAAAATATAATAAAGCAGGCAATGATTTGGTTGCTGTAACTGTATCTACATTATGAGCAATGTTTTAAAATTTCCGGACGGAAAAATTCAGAATTATAATTTTTCGACACTGTAATAGCGGACGGTTAATGAGCATGCAGAGATCTTTAAAATTGCTGTAGCTTAAAGGGATGTGCAGATACAGTAACAACCAATAAATATAAAATTGCTACAAAACGATAATATATATATATAATAAAAATTTACAAAATACCACCTGAATATTTAGGCAACATTTTTTTTTAATTATGGGGTTTTTATTTTTTTATAGTTTGTTGTTTTTTTTTTTATTAAGTTGTCTGTTCGAGACATCAATTGGTGGAATTTTATAATTTTTCTTCACACGATCAAAATTTACAAACATTATTAAAAATAATCAAGAGTACGCAGATCGTAATTTGACAAAAAGAGAATCATTATGGCTAAAGTATTAACAAAGAAAGTAGTGTATGGCAATGAAAGCAATTAAACAAAAAAATCCGTTTAAATACTGAATTATAGCTGCATCATAATAATAATAATAATAATATGTAGAACAATGTTTGTACAAAATTTCTTCACCCGTCCACACAGCCGCCATTCGACAATCACAACCAATCATAAAATATGATAAGTTTGTTTAAAAATTATAATTAATATAAAGAGGCTGCAAACTTCTCAGAAAAAATTATAAGCTAAGACAAACAATTATAAAACACATGTCTTTTTTTTAGTTAATCTTAACACTAATAATATCGAGTTCCTATGAGGTTTCAGAATAAAATAAGGACCGCGAGCGCAATACCGGAAAAAAATTGAAAATAAAGCTTATTAATCACACATATTAATTTCCAACTTCTATTTCTAATCTCAAAGATTTTTTTATTTTTGAAATATATTTTTATGAGATCTTTTCTGGCAGTATTGTAATTATTTTATAAGTAAAATATTTGTTTAATTACAAATAGAGTCCTTAGATGTAAAATTGACTGTTTAGTATTAGAATCATGACACGTTTAACTTTAACCAAGTCAGTATTTCAATTGCTTCTCAGTATTTTAATATTAGTTAGTCCAAAATTTTGACAAAACCTGTTTTGTTAAGTCTAAATATTTATTAGATTAAAGTCCCAATATAGAATGAAACATTGGAAATGTAACCTTAAATATTTTCAGCCAATAAACGTGTCATAGCTCCGAGTAAAATTACCGTCAATATCATCAAGAGTCTCTAGTTACAAATAAGAGACATCAAAAAATAGAAGCTTACAATACCGCATGCTTTTTTTGTTTTGTTTGTGTTTTATTTATTTTAAATGTTTTTTTGTGTTTAATTCAACTGGTTACGTAAAGAGATGACTGTCATGTGCAAGACAATGTACTAAAAAGAAGGCTTTCTTTACAAGTATTGCTGCTGCTGATGTATTTGCCGCATGATTAGGAAGATTTCTGTTCTGCGGCGGTGGGTGTGCGACTCCAACTAGGTACAAATTCAGCGGCGTGCGGATTCAGAGTACTACTTTTCGCCATCTCTGCCTGTTCGGGCTTATGCTGATTTGCATTATTTGTACTGAAAAACAAAACAAAAATTAACAATTTTTTCTAGCCAATGAGATATTGCGTATTATAAATAGTCCCAATTATATGACTAATTAATAAACATTTACAATCAAAAGGTCAATTGCACTATCAATTATGATTACTAAAATGTATGTGTCGGCAACAAAATCGATCAGCATGTGTGTTGAAAGAACCTGTATTCAATTGTAAAAATATTTTCTATTTATATAAAGGTTAATAATAGCAATTCAAATCTTAATATATCCAAAGCATTTATAAACATCAGCAAATTAATTTTCAAATGTAAACATGGAATTATACTTAACAAAAACACTGTATTATAAATGATTAGGAAAGATATTTATAAATAGATTCCATATTAAGCATGTCATTTTCATTGGAGTATGTTTTATATCAGCAAAACTTTGTTTATATTTTTTCAATCAATTTATATTTTTAGTAACATCATTTTATTTAATTGCAAATGCTAGTAACAAGTTTATAAATAAATATAATATATACAGGGTGTTTACAATTAACTAAGATTCTGATAGCAGATCAGAAAATAAAAATTTCATGAACAAAAATTCAATGTTGTAAATCACATAAACTATCAATTTCCTTCTTGACAAATCTGTTGTACAAACTGTCAGTTTCACAAATTAATTGTCAACTGTCTGACAAAGCGTATAATTATCTGACATGAACTCTTGTCAACTTCTGTCAGTAAATTGAAAAGTCAACTTTTTCAAAAAAGGGTATAACTGCTTTACATATAAATTGTTAACTTTGTTTTGTTGGTATTTAGGGCCTCAAAAAATGTTGCACCTGGGCCCCTAAAACATTTACACTTGTGGTGTAAAATTATTAAAAAAAGTTTTTGTTTTTAAAAGTTGACTTGAAATGGTAATCTTCACCTTCGCACACCACTGGATCTTGTACCCCTTACAAATCAAATTTTTTAGAGTAGATTTTGCAATTTAAATTTTTGATTTGATCAGTCAAAATTACGACTTCCTGATGAAGTTGCGGATCGAAAACTTTAAAAGCGCAGTTATATCTCGGAAACCAAAATTATAAAAACCGCAAAACCAAATCGTGCGCATTCTATTTAGAAATTTAAATTGCATCAACTGCCTCTCAAGTGGTGTTGCAGCCACCAGGCGGCCTCCCATAGCTACACCACGTCCCTTCGCTATTCCCAAATATCCAATCACAAACAAGCGTAGGGTATTGGAAATCGCAGCTAAGAAATACGCTATCTCGCGGCAGATTTGTCAAATGTTGAAATTTTGCTATGTTCACAGTAGTCACGGCTGCAGTGTTTATCAATTAATTATCAATTTTATTGACATATGAATAAAGCATATCTTGTTTACTTGTCATTTAATATAACCTAATGTAAACAAAAATGACGTGAAATCCATAAAACTATAATATGAATGGCAACGCCGGCACATACAATAGTTATTATTCCGGCCACAGTAGCGCTAACAACTTAAAAAGTAATTCCAATAAAAGAAATCGGAATTAATAAAGAGACACCGAAGACCAGTCCGACAAACCAATGGTCCCTCAAATGACCTACAAATTCAAAACCTGGAAGAAGACCACATAATATGATATGATACGATGTCGACGTTTGCACCGGGAACTTCCACCTCTCCCGGCCATATACCAGCTGCGGCATTGCACCCCCAATGCAAGGACACAGCAACGTGTCGCTAGCCCTGAATTGTTCTTACCCATGAGTCTCCGTGGATAACGCTTAATCCACCTTGAAGGCTTGGACTCCCACCTTCAACCGGGTTCCACAATAACCGGACCCCACCGCCGTCGCCAACCAGACGCACTCGAGGTGCGAAGCCGGTAATACTGGGTGATAGGTCGCTGTCGTGTTGAAATGGATTCATTTCCACCTTTTTGTGAAGTCAAAAGTCACGTGGCACTCTTGATCACTGATAGACTTGTAAAATAGGCTTGATGATCTTCTATCTATCAGAGTGTCTAGCATTATCTGCGCCTTCAGAACGCTCAGTTGTTCTTTCACCAATAGTGCCGCCCTGGTTAATGCCATGATCCATCTATTCGTTCCAGTCATCATTTCTCAGAAAAGTAGGTTGGCCTCATTCATTAGCGGGCAGTTGTTTTGACAACAACGCACTATGATTGCAAAGCTCAGCAGTTCCACTATGTTGTGATATAGACGAATTGACGTTGATTTCGCTCGTATAGCGCCAACTGGGGTTATCCGCTCGTGAAAGTATGGAAAGAACAATTTCTTACGGGTTTTCTCCGTGTTTCCAGAAGAAACCTTCTGAGAAATAGTTTGTCTTGCCAGCGATATGGTCACCTTGAATTGAAAACTTTCGCAGAAGTTGCGGATGAACTTGAATTTGGTTACATGTCTTTACTACAAACAAAATGCAGAGTTTGGTTACAAAAATCCAACACAGAAATATTAAAAGTCCGGCATTGCAATGTCAAAATCCAGTTTTGTTTTATCAAATCCAATTAGTCAGTTTTAAACATCCAAACTCGGCTTAGTTGTAACAAAATCCGTCAGAACTGTGAGTTGACGCATGTATTCCTTCTCTTGGTTTCTCCTGCTACAAAGTTTATTCCAAAGAAAAGCTTGCTTGAAGTTAGGCTAGTGCAGCCTTAGTATGTCTCTGGTACTGAAAGAGGAAAGGAGAGTAATTCCTTCCAGTCCTTTTAAAGATGTTCATATCCGTCAATTAATTTTGAAATCACCATGACGCTTTTTCGTTGGTTGGTTTGTGAGATATAAGTAGACGTCTTGCGGTTGATGTATTGTAGAATCGTTGGCTTGTAAATTTGTGAGTAGTTATTAATCTACGATTAAAAATGCTTCATGTCCAGCCACTAGTAGATTATGGTACCGGGAAAGATTCCGCACACGAAGTCAATGACATTTTCTCCTCTTGTCGTAAGACCCAACGTAATCATTAGCAATCTTTCCCATGGTCTTAGTTAAAGTCAGATATGATAACCCCTTCACGTGCACCATCAATTTTGAAAGTGGTGCATCGCAAGCACGTCACGTTGCACTCTCAACCAGTGATAAGCGTCCGGCAATACATCCGACCCATAGAACGCCTTCAGGACGATATTCCGACCAGTTCATTGTTCTACTTCATAATTTTTTTAAAAAGATCCTTGTTAATGCAGCAGCAACCAGTTGGCCTTTCATTACCAGAGCCCTTATTAGAACGTAGTTTTGGTTTATGCAATACCTACCTCTACGGAATATTCGTCACCGACCTGCAATCCACCGTTTTTTAAAGCGACAGCCTATTTCGCTGAGACATCCTCTCGTATACTGCTTGTAGGGTGTAGACTATTGAGAGGCAACAGCCGGTCTATTGTTTCGTGTCTCTGGTACTCTCCGAGATAACCGCAAAAAGGACTGACACACCAACTCGTTAATGTAGTAAAGTTGCGGTTGATGCAAGAACTAGCAAACGCCAGAGCACTTCGCTCTTCCTGATACAGAACTGAACGTTGCTGACGTTGTTAGTCTGGAGATCGAACACCTGACCGAGTCAACCCAGAGACAAGTCCTACTCCCAGGTCAACGCAGTAGCAAGCCAGATCCAGAAAATAAAAAATCCGAGATGGCGTCGAGGTTTGACCGGAAGCTCGAAGCCCCCAACGCCACCATCATGACCTTAATGAACTCCAGCACCACCACCCGCCGCCGAGGAAGACATATAGATGACCGACCCCGACAAAAAAGAAAAGGCCAAAGCAACCCCATCCAGAGGCAAATGTCGAGCCCTGCACTCCTCCTCAAAAGAGTAGGCCAAACCCGCCAGCCCCTCCAGGTGTCCAAAAAAGTCACGGTTCCGGAGAATGCCGTATCTCTTCTCAACAACACCACCGCAGAAAACGCAACACCATCGTCCAGAGGAAGCGACAAAACCCACGGCATGAATCTCCTCCTTAAACTTATCTAACAAGCATCAGCCAACCACCAGTTGCCTTCAGCAACTGCGCCTCGACAGCCATCATCGACTAATCTTGCCGGTCCTTCACGCCAAAAAGCACAAGAAAGTAGAGAACGCCAAAAAGACATTCATTCATTCATCTAAGTCCCGCCCTTCGGCATTTGTCTTGTCCAATAAGAACAAATTCCCGGACTACTTAAATATTTCTGCGATAACAATATTGCAATATTATCCTCTCGCTCGCAATCAAAGAGTTCTAACTAGAGATTCCAAGCCAGCGTTTTGCCGTACAAACTCAGTATCTTTGTTCATGTCGCACTCTCTCTCTCTCTCTCTCTCTCTCTACTATTGATCGAGCAGCTCACTACGATTCGCGCCAACCAATATACATAGAATAAAAAATGAATGAACCCAAACGACCAAAATGCGCACTTTGCTCTGGCCCTCATCCCGCCAATTAGTTGCAAATCCTACATCAAAATGATGGTCTACATTGCCAAATAAAAAAAAAACAGACCGTCACCTGAGTCTACGACGACCCCAGTCCCGTCTACCTCACAAAGTTCCGGTTCTCGCAAAACTGCAGCTGCGGAATAGCTAGACACTTCAATTCCAAACCCCCAGCGCAGAACAATCTCACAACCAACGAGCATTGCAAGACTAAGTTGAGTTAAAAGGTCATCGAGTTCAGAGTCCAGACGATCCTACTCATTACCACGTCGTTGGTCACCGAGAAAACGTCCTTAACGTGGCAATACTCAAGAAGGACATTGGGCAATCAATGACTTAAGTTCCAACCACAACCCAGTCTTACTGGAATTCTACGAAAAGAAATCAAATAAAGAAGAAGACGATTCTTTGGACTCTCTTCTCAAGATACCTGGAAGAGAGCATAAGCAAACTAGCCACAGTAAGAACGGTTGCGGACATTGAAGGAGGCGTCAAACTCTTAACTAATCAGATTCGCATAGCCACGGAACCGGCTTCTTAAGCCCATCATGTTAGCGCTCTTAACCCTCTAGGACTATCCCGCGCACAAAATCCATTGATTTTCGAAAGAAATGCCGCCAAACATCAATAGCAAAAGCATTGCGACCGTAGAGATCGTGAGATGCTTAACGCACTCCATAAGGAAGTCAGAACGGCTATAAGGTTGCACAAAAACCAGTGCTGGCAAAACACTAATGTGAAAGATCTTCAAAGCCTTGAATAAAAGAGTCTCCATTCATGGCAAGGATGAGCTTCAATACTCCATCGAGGAAAAGACCAAAGCATTTGCTGAAAACTACAATGCTCCCCCATGAGAGAGAACACCAATCTGGAGCACGTCAAAAGAGTCCACCGAGAAGTCAACAACGATGATACCGCTGAACGGCGTTCGACCTTCTCAAATCAGAGAAATCATATCAAAGCTCAATCTACGCCAGGCCATGAAGGAATTTCTAACAGAGCACTGAAATCCTTCAATAATAGTTCTAACCAACATTACTAGTGCAATCTTACGTACAGAGCTCTTTACAAAAGCTTGAAAAGGCTCGCACGTAATCAACAACCCAAAACCTGGAAAGGAGCTAAAAAAAATAATAAGAAGAGACCCAATCATGATAAGCAATACTCATACAGCTTACCACCTTAAAATAACCTTTTAATAGAAAAAATATCATCACTTCAAAATTGATCTAACCAAACCAAAACCCGACATCCGTACATGTTGATAGCTAGACAGACACACAACTCCCATAAGCTGATTTCAACAGCCAGCACCATATATAGCTATACTTGCATTTTGATAGATTGTCTCGATGCAAGTCTGAACTTGTCTGGCGTTTGACCTTGAGGCGGAGTTCCAACCTGGGCGGTCGCAAGCGTGACGGGGTCACGCTTACAAGCAGGAGTGTGTTGTGCTTGTGCCCGTGGCGGTGTGTGCAATGACTCGGGTGAAGATGTTATGTTTCATTCGGCAAAAGGTGCGTAAAATGAAGAATGCTAGGAATCTGAAAGATTAGAAGTTTGCCGAGATTAGTGGAGCGTCATCGTCATCTAGTAGGATTTAGCTGGAAGATCAGAAAAGATGAAATTCCTGTCTGCCTGGCTGCCAGCGGTGGCCTATTCGGAGATGTCAGCTTACTGTTTCTGGTGATCCCTCTGGGATGTTGTTGTTCGGTCGGATGACTCTGGAAGACTGACTGAAAATTCTCAAACGTGTTTCTTTTACACGTACGGATTGGAATCTCTTCTCGAGATCTATGGAAGAGAGCCGTCAAAGTTTTCACGCGCCAAATACACCACACCACGGAAACGGACTATCACGCAAAACTAAAGCATTGATCCGTCAAAGAAATGCCGTCATGCGTCAATGGCAGAGGCATCGCGACCCAAGAGATCGCTAGATCTTAAAACTCGCTCCACGGCGAAGCAAGAAAGGCTATAAGGTTACACAAAAATTTGTGTTGACAAAATAGCTTGGAAACGATCATAGAAGATGACAATCTAATGTGGAAGATCTCCAAGGCCTTACGGAACAGACGACTTCCCATTCCAGTCATCCATGACAAAAATGGGCTTCAATACTCTATCGAGAGAAAAGCCGAGGCATTCGCTGACAGCCTCGAACTTCAATGTTTTACCTCAGACACCGGGGGTACAGAGCACGTCAAAATGGACGAACAAAAAAGTTGAGGACTTTAAACAATTTAAATCTCGTACTGCTACAGGCCCCGACAAAATATCTAACAAGGCTCTGAAGGCGTTCTCGCATAAAGCAATAATGGCGCTCATCAACATTGCTAATCCGATTATTCTATAACTAAGCACTTTTCATCAGTTTGGAAAAGCTCACTGGTGATTCATATCCCAAATCTAAGAAAAGACCGAAAGTTTCTCTAAAACTATCTGCCCATCAGTCTTCTCAGCACTTTAAGTAAGATCAGAGGGTAGTCTTGGACAGAATCTAGAATCACACAAAATCGAACATCTTCGCCCCCCCACCAACATGGGTTCAAATGTGGACATTCAACTGTTCATCAATTAAACCGCGTGACGGACCTTACTGTAGAAGGTTTTAGAGTAAAAAAAGATCTCCTGGGTGGTCTTTTTCGACGTCGAAACAGCCTTCGACAAGGTTTAGCACGAGTCTTCTCTTCAAATTGTACAAAGCTAACTTTTCTTCGCGTGTTGTGAAGATGATAACCTCATATCTAAATACCAAAACGCTGGCGGTAAAGGCCAAAACATACACATATCTTCCACTCGGCAGATAATAGTAGTAGGGGACCCTCAAGACTCCATTCTCTCTCCGCTCTCCGAAGCACGAGGTCAGAATGGCACAATTGGCTGACAATACAGCACTTCTATACTCATCAAGGTTCCCTGAGATGATCACTTTGAGGCTTCAAAATTCCACCGACAACCTCAAAATATGATTAAACAAGTGGCAAGTCACAATTAACCCAGAAAAAAGCAAAGCTGGACTCTACACACGGCGGCAAATCACACCTGATGCAAAGGTCTTTCTGAACGACGTTCCCATACCGTGGTCCAAGTACTGCTAAGTATCTGGGGGCTACTTTTCTACTTTTCACAAGGGACTCACGTACAAACTTAAAGCCAAAATGTCGATCCGGAACAAAACCCATATCTATCATCAGATTTGGAAAACCGCAGCTGACTAGGCTAGGTCTTTCAAAGCAACACTCTGAAGATGTTCCACAGAGCTCCGAAACAGAAAGTTTCGGGCAGACCTCGAGTTACGTGCGCTGCGTCAACACATCGAAACTTTGGTCGTAAATTACTTCGATAATCATCCCAACCCTGACCTAGCTCGACTCGCCGAGCCAGACAAGGAGAACTTCTTCTACAAACGACCGGTGAACCAAGTAGCCGCACTTTAATCTAAAGTGGGTAACACCACACCAGCCTATAGGACATCTAAACTATCTCTAAATGGAAAGTACATGAGTCGTAAGGTCTCAAATTTCCGTTGGCACTCACTATTGGACTTGCCAGTCTTTTAGAAAAATTTACCGTTATGGTACCCAGCGCCGCCTGATGACTGTAACTCATTATATAGAGTGCGTTTGCGGCCAATTACCGTGCGCGTTTTGAGCGCTGCGGGCAATGGGAGAGGCCGACAACCGGCCGTGTTCCCTTCAGCATAACCCTGGACGTATTCCGCAGAGACACAAAACACAAGTACAAACAGCAACAACAACAACATGCCACCCAAGACAAGCGAAAAGGCCGGTAAAGCCCAAAAGAACATCTTCAAGGGAGACAAAAAGAAGAAGCGCAGGAGGAAGGAGAGCTACGCGATCTACTTCTACAAGGTGTTGAAGCAGGTCCATCCCGACACCGGTGTCTCCAGTAAGGCAATGAGCATCATGAACAGCTTCGTCAACGACATCTTCGAGCGCATCGGCTCCGAAGCGTCCCGCCTCGCTCGCTACAACAAGCATTCGACGATCACGAGATTTAGACCGCCGTCCGTCTCTTGTTGCCCGGTGAGTTAGCCAAGCACGCCGTCAGTGAAGGTACGAAGGCCGTCACCAAGTACACCGCCTCCAAGTAAATCAAACAAACATTCAAATGCAAATGGCGACGGTAATAACAAACAAACAATTCTAATGGCTTGTTAGCAAGAATGTTATCAACTTGATTTTATAAACTGTCAAAACTTTGTAAAAATGTGACACAATTTGTATAAGTATATGTCAAACATCTGTAAAGCTCACATGAGATCTTATAAACTAAGATTACCTTTAAGTTCTTTAACTATAATTTCAAGTAGCTTCGATTAGAAAAACAACTGCAAATATTATATTAAAGATAAATAAGCCTTTATAATTTCAAACCTAATCGCCTCTTTAGCTTGTCCATTTTAATAAAATTGACAAAAATTAAAAATAACCGAGATAAGAATGACTGATGACAACCAACAGAAAAAATAGAATTTTAGTCTTAAACATAGTTATAGAAAATATCTGTCAAAGTTGACTAAAATCTAGCAAAGCAAACAAAGAATCAAATTTGACCATAAAATACGCAAATGTTAACCTTAAAATGTCATCTGTCAAATGTACCTTATATCTGACAGTTCCATTTCAATGTTTTTTTTTATTTTTAAGGATATGTGTATTTGGTTTTCTGATATTATGACTTCATTTTACATAAAGTGATAAATATTAGTAAAATTATCGTTTAGTGCAATATATCACTTATCGAATAAGTTATTAAATTTCACAAATATAAATTACCAATTCTTATGTGTAATCAAATAATGTATGGTTATCACATTAATTAAATAAAATTTATAGGTTTTTTAACTGCAGTAATTTTTAGTGATATTGTAAAATGATTCATATGTACAAATTGTACACATATAATATACATTGGTACAGAAAAATAGCCCATATGGTGTTCTACGATTAAAACTATATCAAAAAAATTAACCTGTCATTTTTTTTATGTCAAAATGACAGGTAATCCCACTTATATAGAAAGAAATGCTACGCACATAATTTGTATAACATTATTTTATTTTAAAATGAATTGTTATTATTTATGTTAATCCTAATAATGTTTGTTCTCAACTTCTTTTGCAGTTTGATTTCATAAAGTGTGGCCTAAATACGTTGACTTTCAAGGGTAGGTCACTACAATAGACCTTCGCTATATTAATATTCATGAAAGCAGCAATTGTAATAATGTTGCAAGAATACACATCTCGCATAAAGTAATTGAAATAAAACATCTTACTTGGCAGTGTTAGTTCCACTAGCGGGATGTTCATCGTCTAACATATGTTGAAGCATACATTGCTCCATAAGCTCTTCCTCCTCTAACCTCTGCAACACCTGCAAAACAGAAACAAGAATTAATTCATGCAACAAGCATGTCAAATACATCATTACATAAAATCTAGGTTAAATGCATAAAAATATGTACGCGCAAAGAGCATTGATCTAAATGCTAGTTAAATATGCCCTAATTATACGAGTTATTTTTGACTGACCTCTTTATCGAATTCTTCTTCATTCTCCATCCACATATATTCCGAAAAATCGGAGTCTTCAACTGGTGGGGTGTAATCATCTACAGCACCATTACCATTATTCGGTGGATTATGTGTTGGTCCACCTTCGTTGAAGTAGTGCTCCTCATCGTAAGCATTAAATCCATTCATATTGTTGGTAGGTGGGACTTTCATATTTTAATTCTGACCAAAAACACCAAAATATTAACAATTTTTAAGAAAAAAAAAAACAGCCAACTGGTATTAATCAAGTTGTTATATATATTCCACCATTTTATATTTTGGAAGGAAATATGCGTTAGTGTTTTTTTTCACCTTGCTTTTTCGGCATTTGTTTTTACCTGATTCTATTGCGATGCGTCACGTTGGGTTCCTCACTTTATACGCACTTGGCACTAGAGTATTTGTATGCGGTCTGTTTGTGATTAGAGTAGCGAAAAAATACTGCGAAATCACCACTAAACTGTCAAATTTTTACAACACCAACACCATTTATTTGTGCTCAACAAAACAAAATGCTACCTGTTTTATCGAGCACTGTAGAGATGGCAACACATGCTCCAATGTGGCACAATTCTCAAAGTATTTTCATATTTCTCTACACAGATGGCGTTACATAGACCTCTTCTATTTGATTGACCTTAATGTTGCTTCGTTACATCCTGTCAGTTTATTATGATTTTTTTCATTCCCAAACTGTTAGAAACTTTAATACAAGCGGGAATTTCAAATTTTACAGAATCTATTTTAGTAACATATACTCTTGAAATTAGAATACTCTTTTTTTCTTTCTTAAATTATAAACCGGGTAACTAACATATTAAATTTTATTGATAAACTGTTGATCCAACTTTCAAATGTGTTAATTCTGCATTTAAAATAAATTGGCTTTTTAAAAGTGTAAATCCGACATTCAAAGTGTTTTATTTTATTCTCAAACTGTTAATTCAGTTTTCCGGTCTTTAAAACTGTAAATCCAACTTTTAAAACTAAAAATCCTCCACCAACCTGTTAAATTCTATTGCTAAACTGTTAATTCGTCTTAGACGCAATAAATAAATAATCCATTTAATTCGGACAAGTAGACTGAATTAATTGAGACACTAAAAAGATAAAAATTAGCAAATAACTCTAAATTATAACAAAGTATCTCCAGAACAGGAAAATATTAATAGGTAAAGAAGAGAAGTGATTATACTCACTTGCGTCGTTCCCCAAGAATCAATATATAAAAACGTCACCGAAAGTTAAAGTGTTATGTTTTGCCGACAACACGGCTATCGTTGTTTCAGTCAAAAATAAAAATTAAATTACGGAGAGTTAAAGCTGGTAGTTGGAAACAGTAAGACCAGAGAAAGCAGTAGTAGTAGAAGTCACACTATGATATGACCAACACATGAGCATGAAGAAGCACACACAACAGTTGATTGCAAAAGCAGAAATATCAGTACTGATACTAATAAGAAACATGCCAAGGACACAAAAAACCTCATCGGCAAAAAAATCCTAGCTACTATTATGCTGTTAAGCTCTCAA
Organism: Tachinus rufipes; assembly: GCA_963932245.1. Classification (NCBI taxonomy): domain Eukaryota; kingdom Metazoa; phylum Arthropoda; class Insecta; order Coleoptera; family Staphylinidae; genus Tachinus; species Tachinus rufipes. The sequence goes on along the minus strand of OZ010748.1, from coordinate 72,449,960 downwards.
ATCCCCATAAGAAAAAGACAATAGCTAATAAAACGCAAAGCTAAAGTGGTCATAAAACTTTTTTTTTCAACCTGAAAGAGAAGTAATCTTTAAAAGACACTCATATTCTGTGGGTGTGCCGGATTTAGACAACTCCTGTAGCTGCCTACCAACTAAACCTCCTCCTCCCTTTTCGCTAGTGGCAACGGGATCGCGTAAGCATTACTTCATTGCCTCCAGCATGTCCTTCTATGTCCTGTTTTGTTGTCTTTCTTTTTTTTGCCTTAATCTTTCTTCCTCCTCTTTGGTTTTCATAATATTTGTAACTACCTTTTTGATGGCATCCCATTTACTTTTGCTTTCTAGCATTAGGATAACTAGACTTTCTATCGCTACCTGCGTTCCTCTCTGTTTCCTATCTCAAGCACTGGAAAAGTGTGTGCTCCGGCGTGTCAACGTCCCCACAGTATACACAGTTATCCCGCTGTAGCAGACTCATCCTTTTCAGGTATGCCCCAAAACAGCCATGTCCCGTTAAGATTTGAGTGAAGTGATAGTTCAGACTACCATGTTTTATTTCTACCCATGGCCTAATGTCCGCAGTATCGCAGTGTCTTTTCTCCATTCATCAGCCCATGGATAAAGGGACTCTTCTCTGGCAGCTTTCTTGTTTTTCTTCTTGTTGTCGTCTTTCTCATAGAATCTTTCTTTCACCATCAGGTGTATGGGTATTGTCCCCGTAATGCCTAGTATTGCTTTGGTAGAAACCGTTCTATATGCACTTGCTACACCAATTGCCATGACTCTTCTCGCCTTCTCAAATAACCCTGTGTGCTATTTATTTTTAGCGTACTCCTACCAGATCTGCGCCCCGTACAGTATCTTCTTTCGCCCTCCTTTGCGCTGCATGATTTTTCTGAGCGCCATGGATACCGCTTTCTGTGTAACCTTCTTTATATGTAGGTTTATGTTCCAGTTTTTCCCTATCCTTATGCCAAGGTACTTGACACTGTTGTTTCAATGACACTACCTCCTACCATTATCCTTATTTTAAGCTCCTTCCTCCATCTTGCTAGGATTACGGCATCTGTCTTGTGAACCGCCATTTAAAGACCTTTTTGTTCAAACCATCGTTCCAGTTTTTTAACTCCCAGTTCAGCGTCTTCTACAAGCTCTTTCATATTCCTGCCGCACAACCAACGATAGGTCATCCACGTAAGCAATCATCTTTGTATGTTCCGGCATTCGTTCCCTTAGCAGCGCATCATAGTATATGTTCCACAGGGTTGGTTCCAGCACCGAACCCTATGGTACCTCGCAGCTTATATTCATTATTACTGTTTTCACCAACCTCAAGCGTCCTCTCCTGTAAATAGTTTCCTATTATTTTTTTTAGGTGTGGCGTAAGCTTTCTCGCCTCCAGTTCTCTCGTTACCGCTCCTTGAAACCGTGTTAAACGCGTTCTCAACATCTGTGGTGATGAGTACTTTAACACTCTGTGCTTCGCCACCATATTTCTAATCTCTTTGACGCTTTGCACTGCGTCTACCGTCGTCTGCCCTCTTCTGAAACAATGCTGGTTTTCTAATAGCCCACCGTTTTTTTGTCATTTTGCTCCATCAATTTTTGGTTGATGACCTTTTCGTAAAGCTTTACCATTGAGTTCAGCAAGCATATTCGCCTGTATTTACTCTGCATTCCTGTGCTCCCTGGTTTCTTCCATTCTTCTAGAAATGCACCTGCCCTCAGAAGAAAGTTTATCGTTCCTGTCACACTCTCCGTGCAATGTGTAGTTAAAACTTTTATCACTTTAACTGGGATTCCATCTGGTCCTGGTGCCTTTTTGGTTTTTAATTTATTACCCATTGCTATGATTTCCTCCTCCGTGCATTTTGGTATTTCATCTAAATTTGATGTTGTGTTTGCCCATACGTTTACTGTATGTTCAGGGAACAGTGTTCTTGCTATTTCCATTTGTCTTTTTTCGGATAGCGTTTTAGTTCCTATTTTCTTTGTTACTATTTTATAACCTAACCCAAATATATCTAGATTGACTTCGTCGCATATTTTTTTCCATGCCATCCTCTTGGCATGTTCAATGGTTTTTTTCAACTCTTTCTTTATCAGTTTATACTTTGTGTGCGCTTCTTCTCCAAGTTCTGCCAGGTATTTTCTGTTCTTCCTCGTCACTTTTCTTATGCATTCACATCTTGCTTGAGCAGTTTCTGCACACCACCAATACGTTAGAGTCCTTCTATTTAAGTTGCCTTTTTTGCGGTATGTGGTATCGCAGACCCCTCTTATTGCTTTCATTAGCGTTTCTGCTACCCCACCTTCCCCCTCCCATTTAATGTCATGAAGCATTGCGCTAGTTTTTTATCATGGTCCTTGTTGTAGTACCATCCTTTACAGCTTTTAGTTTTAGCATGCTTTCCTGTGGTTGTCGTTATTTCCATATATATATTCTGATGGTCACTCATAATTTTGCTTGATAGATTTGGGCTGGCTATTGTTCTATGAATGAGCTTTGGTCTCTTCTACAAAAAGTCGAGGTGTTACTTTACGGAATGGAGGCATGGACTCTTACAGAAGCATCATCGAGAAAAATAGAGGCGTTTGAGATGTGGGTTTACCGTAGAATATTACAGTCCTGATAAGAATACACAAAGATAAAGAAGTAATGTCAAACATCAAGAAAAGAAAACTTTCTTATCTAGGACACATCATGCGCAACTCAAAACATCAACTACTACAGCTGATTATGCAAGGGAAAATCGCCGGAAATAGGGGACCGGGAAGAAGACGTACCTCCTGGTTAAAAAATCTGCGACAGTGGTACGGGAAGACTTCCGTGGAATTGTTCCGCGCCGCCGTCAATCAAACCATTATAGCCAGATGGATCGCCAACATTCGCTAGCGGATACGGCACCAAGAAGAAGAAGAAGTTACCTTTGTTTACAATTTGTTCGTAAATCCATTCTGCGAGTGTGTAGCCTCTGCTATCATCTATGGGTGATCCCCATAAGACTAATTTGACGTTAAAAACTGATCCTATTATCACGTCTTTTTTGTGTCTTTTAACATACCGGCCTATCTTTGTTAGGCGATTTTCATAATCATTTTTTGTAATATTTGGTGACATGTATGCAGCGTACAGTACTTCGTCCTCAGTTTCTGCCCATATGTATCCATTTCTTCTTCCCACATCTATTATGTCTACGGTATTTCCGTTTGTGATATATATTGCAGCATCACTCTGGTTGTCAGTTATCCATCAATTTCTGTTGCTTGCTATCTTTTTGTTCGGTTCCGATAGTAACGCTATGTCAATGCCGTTTTTCTTGCAGTTGTGTTCCAGCAGATCCGTTCCTTTTTGGCTTCTATTCATGTTAACTTGAATTATTTTTCATGATTGGTTTACCCTCACCTTTCTACTCTCCTTAATTTCTTGCACCAGTTTTCTGTACTTGGGGCAAATTATTGTCTCTGTCTTGTGCTGTTACTTCACAAAGATAGCAGGCCTTGTCTCTTGTACAGTCTTTGGCTCTATGTCCTGCTTCGCCGCAGTTCCTGCAAGGTTCTCCTTCTTTCGTTCTGCATTCTTTTGCAACATGCCCTAACCTCTGGCATCTGAAGCATTTTGGTGGTGCTATGACTTCCCTTACTCCCCATCTGTTCCATCCTGAACCTATCCTGTTCTTACGTATTAAGTGATTTGCTGCCTCTTCATTGAGCCTCACAAATGCGTTCCTCATTCCTTTCCAGTTTACATCACCTAAGAGTTTGATCATCTCCATTGTGCAGCTTATGTTGTCGTTTTTTAAGATAAGCTCTACGCTTCTTTTCACATCTTCTTCTTCTACTTTTTTATCTATATCCAGAATTCTTATTGTCATCTTATTTATATTATTTTGTAGCGTTTTTCTGAATACCGTTCTTGCATTGCCCTTCTTGCTTTTTATCACAAGTTTCATGTCTCCTTCTTTGGTTTTTGCTATGCTTGCTATAGTGACGTCACCAAGTTCTACTCCCTTTTTCATATTTCCCATTATTTCAGCATAGGTACTTCCTGCCTTTGGTCTAATTACTAAAGTTTCTTATCTTTTCCTTTCCGTATTTTTTGCACCTGTACTCTTAGCGTTTTCCCTTTTCCTTCCATTCCAAAAAATATTGATTTTCATTTTATCTTCTATAAAGACATGTTCCATTTTTTTTCTTGCTACCTCCATTTCCACTTCAGCGGTGATGATGCAGTCAATCTCATTTCTTCCTTTTATTTTTACAATTTTTCGTCTATACCTTTCCTCGTTCTAATGCTTTCTTTCACGCTCACTATAAATGAGTATCTCTTCCTTTGGTTTACCATTTTCCCATCCTCTGTCAGGGTTAGGTTTTTTAAAACTGTGCTTAACGGTTTTTCCGGGTCTAGTCCATCTTCTCTTAATCTATTTCCTACTTCCGGGTTTCTTGTTATTGCCAGGTTTGTAATCTTTCTCTCTTCTCCTTCATTAGCACTCATTATTATTATGGTGTCATCCCCTTGGTGCTCTTCGCTTTCTTTTTGTATGACTGTACTTATCCGATACGTTTCTCCTGGCCATGGCAGATCAAGGATCTCTTCTAGCTCAGTTATTCCTTTTTTTCTTCTAAACATTTTTTTATTCTTATGTGATCATCCCTCTTTTTCACATCTTCTGCAGTTTCTGTCTGTTTTTTCTCGTCTTCCGTTTGTATCGGTTTCTCCATCAGCTCTTCCACTATTTCTAGTGTCCCATGTTGATTTCTAAGTTGCTCAACTTATTCAGATTTTAAATCATGATTTGCTCTCTTCGGCATTTCATCATTTCCAGTTCTTCGTTCGCCCTAACCGTGCGATCCCATATTCTGCCTAATCTTTGTACATTTTTAGTTTCTTTGCTGAAAGTAGTATCTACACTTTTCAGTCTTTCCTTTAGCTCAACCTTGCACTTATTGTTTAATTCTTTAGCTTTCTTCATCTCCGCAGTCTCTTCACATTGTACAGGGCGCGTCGGTGGGTCTTGGGCCTTTCTTTTTTTACTGCTCTGGTTCTTGTTTAGATCTGTATCTAGCGCTCTCTTTTTCGGGGGTCCTTATCTCGTGTTCTACTCGATTAGAGTGAGCTTTGAGGAATTCTGCTTCCGCCTTTTCCCGTTCTCTGTCGGCGCCTTCGAGTATTTCGGTATTCTTAATCGTACCAGCTTATTCGTGGCTTTATCAGTTGTATTCATTTGGGGGGGGGGGGGGGGGGGGGGGGGGAATGTGACCATCCGTAGAGTCTTGCTGGGCTCCTACTGACTTCAGAGCCTAGCGGTGAAAAAAGGGTTTTACATCCGCACTTTTTTATCTCGCGTGAAGGCCATTTTGTGACTTTTGGCTGCCGCGCACCGTGTCCGTAGCTTATGGTGTTGGGTTTCACTTTTTTTTTTTTTTAATTAGAAGTTTTGGCTACCTAGCCTTTGTTACCTAATAGCATCGGTAGCCGATAGGTGGTCCAGAATAGACCAAAGAGTTGACCAAGGAAGGTCGACAGTTCAAAGAAGGAAAGGTAGACAAAAGTGGCAGTCTTATTGCCGTAGCAAAGCTGCCGTGCCACCCGGGGACGCGCCTGGAAGGGGTTAGCACCATCCCCTGTCCCTAAAATCTGGAGTCCAGGTTATGAAACTTGCGTGTTCCCCTTTAGGCGTAGTCAGTAGATCCAAGTTCTATACTAATTACGATCACCCCGCAACGCAGTAGTCTAGAATGGTTACCCAAGTGTTTGTAGAAACCCGTAAAGCAACATAAAGAGGTCCTGGTGGCAGAATCACCTTATAGATGCGTCCCTAAGACTTGGCAACACTGTTCAACACTCAAGACTAACCCATCAATCGGTTGCGTTGTCCAGTCAGATGCCTTAAATAGGCCCACATTTGAGTGTATATTTCTTTGGTAACCCTGGCAATCAATTGAGGGCTCAATGCCAGATACCTCACGCCTTTAAACCACACCCCACAGACCAAGGAAAAAAACAAAAAAAGCGCGTTTGGATGCTAAAAAGCAAACAAACCCCTTTTCAAGCAAGGCAAACACCTCGTTTGCTGGGCCAGCAACTGCTAACCCAAAACAAAATGTTTAAAGCCAAACCAAGGCCTCACCAAAAGCAACAAGACACTTGAAACCAAATGCACAAAAAAAATCGCTCCTCCATGTCTGAGCCCTCACTTGGTCAATCCAGGAAAAAGATAAAAGACACGGAATAAAAACCCAAAATTCTTACACATGTTAAAAAAAAGAGCCGTTACTGTTACTGTAAGGGATTCGTGGGTCATGAAAGTCGTTGCTAACATTGTCCCCAGAGAGATGGATTATCTGTCTCACTACTATAGAATATAATAATTGATAGCCTCATACAATTACTCAATGATCGTGGTTCCTATACAATTAATTATGTAGATTACATAACAATTTTGCTAAGCGGTAAAGTCAAAGGCGTACTCTGCAACTTAATGCAGAAAACCACCTTCCGATCTGCGCAAAGAAACAAGAAAAGTAAAGCCACCATCAACGTTTTCATAAAAGCCTTCTTAAAACCACTGAAAGCTCCTCCCCCCTTCTGCAAAGATCACCAAGGTTTCAAATGTCCTGACCCAGTCAACCGCCTCCGCATCCCATCCGAGGAGGAAGAGATGAAGACCTAATGTCAATTCCCACCATAAAACCCCGCCCCCAAAAAAGAAATTCACCCTAGTAGAAAGGAAGAAAACAAAGAAATCAAGAAAGGATACAGAGTAAATTCTGTTTGATTTCTTGCACAACTATGCCATCAACCAACCCCATATGTGTGGGTGTCTTCAGCGCTAAAAAACTCTCAGTTACCAAAACCAAAGGGTCTAAGACCCAGCCAGCCCTTAAAACGCGGTCTCACTACATGCGTGCGTCAAAGACGACAAAACTCATCAAAACGTGCATCTTTAAAAAAAGGTCCGGGCAAGTAAAGTAGCTACATGCGCCGAGTGCGGTGGACCGCACACTAACAGACCTGTTCCTTGTCAGCAGACCCTGCTGCTCCCAAGAGCACAACCAAAGCTAGCAAAAAGCAATTCTATGCACAAGCGGCAAAAATCATCGCAAAACGCACAGCTATAAATCAGTTGTTCCTCCGCCTGTCCCAAGCAAGTAACAAAAATTTTAGAAAGATTATCATATCTTCTTCAAAGATTCGAGCCAAATTTTTCAGACATTCTGAATTTCGAACTTAAACGTGGTACAAGTTTTCTACAAAACTCTATGTAACGCCTAAAGAGCGTGCAATATGTAATTTCAAAACCCCATAATAAAACTTCAGTTAGAAAGGAAGGTATTTTCACTCTACAAAAACAAACTTCCATCATTCATTATTGGAGAAGGTTTAGTCGGTAGGCGCTCGTAAAAGTAAATTCAGCTCTTTGCAAGTCTTTAGAAAGGAGATCTTTTCCAGGCCAAAAAAAAAACTAGTATGGCCACCCACCCACTTAAGGTTTCTCCTCATTGCAAGCGTTAGAAGTCTCTATGTTAGAGTAGGGGATGATGAATCTAATCTCTTGGTGTTCAACATTTCTGTGAGTCTGGATTTCCAAGTCACCCATCAAGTTTTGTAAACAAAAAAATTGTTACTTTAAGGACATTCCCATCCTAGCCCGCAAAAAAACGGTAATGACCACCCACCCGCTCAAAGATTTGTTATCAAAAAATTGAATGTTTCTCCTCATTGTAAGCATTAGAAGTCTCTTTGTCCAAAAAAAAACCCAAGAACTTCTTAACAAGAAATTAGAAATTTACCTTCTTTGCAAGCGTTAGAAGTCTCTATGTTAGAAGAGGAAATCATATATCCAATCTCTTGATCAACACTTAGGTGGGTCACTCCAGTTAATAATTACTAGAGTAGTTTAAATTGATTTGCCCACTGCCCACCCACTCGCCCAAACGTTTATTATAAAAAAATTGGTTTCTCCTCTTTAGAAGCGTTTCTTGTCCAAGAAAAAGGAGTTGATACTCAATCTTTTAATGACCAACACGAGGGTACTGGTCACTCCAGATTATAATTACCAGTGAGTAGTTTGAATTAAAGTGACTATAATCTACAAGTTCTTTGGAAAATCTTCATAAACCTCTTTCTTTTTGCCACCAAGCCACTAAACTCGTTATTTCACCATGGGCATAGATTCCGAAAAAAATATGCAGGTTTGAATTTAGGTGCACTCTGTTGTGCCAAATCCCTTATAATTTTCGTAAACTCCTCTATATTAACATTGTACTGCTTCCTATTTAGTGCTTGATCATTTCTGTACGTATTTCACTTCACTCTTCCAAGGTTCAATCTGTCAGGTTGTGGTAACACTCTGTTTACATCCCTATCTAAGTTAACTTCAGTCAATTTAGGAAAGTGATCACTTTCCATATTGTCATCCAGAGTAGTTGTTCTCAAGTTGATAGTCGTATCATGTAAAGTTATAACCAAGTCAATGATGCTTAATCCGGTGGTAGTAAAATGTGTATGTTTCTCATCATTCATCAGTACCAAGACCACATCGTCCATAACCATTTCAAGATGAAGCCCATTAATATTATGAAACGGGTAATCCTATTTTGGGCTATGACCATTATAGTCTCCAATAATGATAAACGGAGTTTGACACAAAGAAATTAATTCCATCCAACTGTCCGCGTTCAAATGCGTATCGGGGGGTACATAACCGGATACTACTATATTCTGACAAATTAAGCCTTAGGTGGGTGATTGAAGTTTGGAACAACTGTGGAACTGTGTACCCGCACGGGCAGACGGTCGGTAGGTATGGACTAGGGACGCAAAATAAACGCGGCAACCGCTTGATAGGTTTTTGTTTGAGTAAAAAATAGTTTCGTCATCACCAACGCCTTCTTACAACTGCCAACAAGAAGATTGTATACATGGAAATTTAATGCTGATAGCGTGGACAGGATAGTTTGAAATCAGATCGACTACATCATGATCAAAGATCAGTTCAAAAATAGCATACGCGCAGTCAAAACGTTAACTCCGACCACAACCCCTTAGTAGCTACATTACACCTTAAGCTCAAGAGACAAACACCTAAACCAACAGTGTTGCGGTTGGACATGAGGCTACTCAATACTCCTAAAATCCCAAACAAAGTTGGTTTAAAGATCAACGCAGCTATACAGTCACTGAACCTCCAGAACATGCCGGACACTGAGGAAGCATGGATTGAAGTAAAAACACCTATCGTGAGTATCAGCAGAACAGAACTCAAGCAGTCAAGAAAAGGGCATGCCAAAAGCTTGGATGACAAACAAGATCTTAGATTTGATGGAATTACGTCGGAATCTAAAGAATAATAAACCCAAATATTTAGACCTTAACAAACAAATTAGAAGGGAAATAAAAGAAACAAGGTATAGCTAGTTTTCTAAAAAAAAATTACAAAATCAAGAGCCTAGATGCGAAACACGACACTTTCAATCTACACAAAAAAATCAAAGATGCTGCTGGAATTAGAAAACGTAATCGGAACGCGGCACTTTTGCTAAACAGGGATGACAACATTATCTTAGACCTAAACAAAAAACTAGAAGAGTGAAAGAAGTATTTCGAGGAACTTTTCGCTAGCGACCGTCAGCAGGTGAACATTTGCAACAACCTCTGTGAGGAGACCAAAATAACACACGCGGAGGTAGTTCACGCAATCAGGGCAGTTAAAACTGGAAAGTCCGCCGAACCAGACAACGTCTATTCGGAAGAACTCAAGCTTTTCAACAACCGATCTACAGAAAAATTGGTCAGCCTCTTCAACGCCATCTATGTTTCTGGAAAAATACCAAGTGAATGGCTGGAGTCTGTCTTCACACTACCTAAGAAGACGTGGTCAAAAACATGCGGAGACTACTGCATGATTAGCATAATGAGCCATACGCTGAAGATTTTCTTCAAAATAATACATGATGGATTATATCGTAAACGCGAAGAACACCTCTCTGGTACTCAATTTAGATTTCGGAACGGGCTTGGAACCAGAGAGGCCCTATTTGACATACAGGTCCTAATACAGAGATGTCGCGACATGTCCACCGATGTATACGCGTGCTTTATCGATTACCAAAAAGCGTTTGGCTGTGTTGACCACGGAAAACTTATCAACCTGCTTCAGAATATAAACTTAGATGGCAGAGACGTCCGCATTATAAAAAAATCTGTATTACAACCAAACCGCTGCTGTCAAAATTAAAGACATAACTACCGAGTATGTTCCCATTCAGCGAGGTGTGAAGCAAGGCTGTGTCCTCTCTCCACTGCTCTTTAACATTTACTCTAAGCAAATTTTTGCCGAAGCATTGGACAAAGCACAGGAAGGAATTGTTGTCAACAATGTAATAAACAACTTGCGTTATGCGGAGATACTGTTCTACTTTCAGGTGCTGATGACTTGCAGGCGTTACTAGATAGAGTTGTAGCTAAAAGCAAAAAAAAAGAGGCTCAAGTTAAATATCAGCAAGACCAAAGCTATGGTTATTAGCAAAGATAATGAGCTTCTAGCAAACCTGAATACAGGCAACCAACAGATTCAGCAAGTCTTCAGCTTCAGATATCTGGTATGCTTATTGAGCGGTAAGTGGGATAGCATGCAGGAAATAAGGTTCCGCATCGAGCAGGCTAAAGCAGCATTTAGCAACATAAAGGTGCTTACATCTCGTGACTTGTCAATACCCCTACGCATTCGTTTACTACGGTGCTACGTCTTTCCAATTCCATACTACGGAATGGAAGAGTTGAATTTAACAAAGGTAATGTGTAGCCGACTTGAAGCGTTCGAAACGTAGTGCTACCGTCGCCTGCTTAAAATATCATGAGTAGACAGAGTCCGAAACACCAAGGTGCTTGCCCGACTCCAGAAGCAACCAGAGGTCATGTTTACCATCAAGAATCGCAAGCTGGAATACTTTGGACATGTTATGAGAGGAGAAAAGTACCGTATCTTGCAGAACATCATGCAAGGCAAAATCTAAGGCAAAAGACGCACGTCCTGGCTGAAAAACCTGAGAGAGTGGTATGGTGTCAATTAAACAAACCTGTTCCGTGCCAATAAAATAAAAACCACAATGATAATCGGAGAACATGGCACGTAAAGAAGAAATATCCGAATACACAAAAAGATCATTCCAGTCCAATAGATGTACGGTAGTCACTGCTTATACCACCTTTATTAATATAAATCCTACACGTTTTCTTAATAAGTGTAGACTAGACATCAAGTACCTTTACTTGTTATTGTAACTTATTTGCTGTGGTAGGTCGTAAAATCAAGAATTGAAATGCCTTTTCTTCGACGTCGCTTCTGGTAATTTCGTTCGATTTATACATAAAAAATCTTTGTCCATATTCCATAAAAGTGTTTTACAATCTCATCTTTTCACTCTTTACGCCCTTCTCCAAGTTTTACTCCACATTCTTGAAATTCTGTAGATATTTGAGACGGTAACAATTGTTACAAATATTGCGCTAAAGTTGTAAATAAATACTCTTTGATTGTTCCCATAGTGTCCGTTCGTCTAGGCTATTCTCCTGATTTTATGAAAAGATAATGCTGCATGGATCTTTAAATATGATCTCAGTGACGGCTGCTGTAGGAGATTTAACAACAACATTACAATATTAACGTAAAAAAAATCGTAGATGTTTGAAACGTTTTGCTAAAATTGCAAAATTATGTCATATTTGACACTTAACTTTCTTTTTTTTTATTTAGGCATAGTGGAAAGCTTTTTCAGCCATAGTGTGGGGCTTGCACTCACTACAACTCCTGAAGTTTCTCTTGGTTTCCAGTAGCCCCACCCCGGCATCGCTTTCGCATTTCCTTCAGGGTAGGCAGTCTGAACGTGTTGCTTACCACGCCTTAGTTATTGTCCATCTTTTCTCTTCTCCCATTCTTCTTTTTTTCTTAAAATTACCTGACATGACTTTTCATTTTCCAGTTCTCCTCGTTTTGTACCATTTCCTTGATGATATTGATTTTGTTTAAGTTTCGTTGGTTTATCTCCCTTCTTTCATTTTCCCACTCCTCGCATACGAACAACGTGTGCTCAACGTCGTCTTCCATAGCGCAGAACCAACATGTGCTGTTCTCGGTATTTTTTTGTTGTCCTCTCGGTTTTTTCTTTCCACGGCGAGCAGTACAATTGGAATTGTAGCTGCTATGATTTGTGCATTGGTCGAGATCGTGCAGTATCCTGAACAAATTAAGATTGCCGTTTTCCTCTGTATGCTGGTTATTATGCTCCTGTATTTCTTCTGTCATCTGCCCAGATGGATGCCCCATATAGAGTTAAAAAATTGATGACATCTTGTTGGAGCACAGTTCGGCATTATTTTATATAATAACGCAGCAACTTTCACGGCTTTCAATGCCGTATGTTTTACGTTCGGTCATTTGCATGTCCCTGGGACTTCACACTGCCTTTAGTGCTAATGGTATGCTGCCCTATCGTTATAGTTACCTCACCCATTTTCCTGCGTTTACATAGGACTACCGCTTCCGTCTTAAGAGGTGCCAGTTGCAGTTTATTCTCCTTGATCCAGTGTAAAATGTTCTTTGTACCTTGTTGTATACGTGTCGTAATTTCTGTTTTTTTCCCTGTCACTATTAGTGCTACAACAACAGCGTACGCAATCAATGATTTTAAATTCTAGTACTCCGTTGTACAGTATGTTCGACAACGTCGGACCTAAAACGGAACCCTGCGGCACACCACAGTAAATTTGCATTACTTTTTCCTCATAGATCATCTTCCGGTCTTCCAGGTAATTTTTAAAATTACGTTCATGAGATAATCATTGATTTCCCATGTTTACTCTAGTTCTTGGATTATTCGAAACCAATTAGCAGAATGCGTTTTTGACATCAAAAGACACAAACACACAGTAGCCCCTTCAAGAGGACTGGACATCCCAGAATTCAAACTCCCAATGCTAAAGGGCACTGAACTGACGATCAAGGAGAGCGCCAAATACTTAGGTTTCATACTAGACCAAAAGTTATCATAGAAGCTTAACATAGACAAAACAGTACGGAAAGCAACGGTGGCGCTGTACTCTTGCAAGAGAGCGGCAGGAAAATTCTGGGGCCTCAACCCCAATATTACCTTCTGGCTATACAGAGCCGTAGTTACACCAATACTCTACTACGGCGTAATCATATGGTGGCCGGCACTTAATAAAAGAATGCATCAAATGGCGCTTACAAAAGTGCAGAGAATGGCGGCGCTCATGATAACGGGAGCCATGAGAACGACGCCTACAAAAGCCTTGGAGACATAGCCTGGACATAGCCCCGGTCAATCTAATGGGCAAGCAACTTGCCATTACCACTCTGACTAAAGTCGGTGCAAATGTTGACATCGGATCATCGTGGTCACGCCGGAATAATCAATGAATTTAAAGGGGTGCCCAAAAACATAGACCGCTGTCTAGCAACACCTGCTTTTAGCAACAAATTTTCATACCACATACCCTCTAAAGAGAAGTGGATGGAGAAGAAAGGTATACCAGCAGAACACACGCAGGTCTACACAGACGGCTCACGGAAGGAGGACAAAGTGGGCTGCGGAGTTTTCTCCAACGACCCCAACCTCAGAATCAGCTTACGCCTGCCAGACTACTGCAGCGTTCTACAGGCAGAGGTAACCGCCATAAAAGAAGCAGCAGAATGGCTGATAGTAAATGGAAACCCTGGTGAACAGATCCACATTTACACCGATAGCCAAGCTGCTCTCAGGGCAATTACTAGCGTGTGCACCAACTCAACAGTGGTCTCTGACTATCGGAGAAAGCTGAACAAACTGGCAGCACACACAAACTTAAAACTCATGTGGGTACCAAGCCACAGCGGGATCCTAGGTAACACAAAAGCGGATGAGCTTGCAAAGAATGGCACAAGCCTGCACTCAACCGAAGTACTACGGGATATTAAAATTCCATTTGCCTCGTGCAAGGAGACCATAGCCGTAATAATCTCGAACCTAGCGGAGCGAAGGTGGAGGGATGAAGATACCTGCGAGGTAACCAGGCAAGTATAGCCTCACCGAAACAGGAAAAGAAGCACCAACATCGTCTCTCTAAAAAGAAACGATATCAGACTGGCAGTAGGAGTCATCACGGGACACTAGGTATAGCGAAGCGGGACTACTGCAGAGACTGCCTGGACAAAGAGGAAGAAGAGAGTGTTCAACATTACTTATGCCAATGCCCCTCGCTGTCCGCAACACGATTGCTCCTCTTAGGCCGACCTTTCTTTGATGACCTCTCTGACCTCGCATCACTAGATGAGCAGACTCTCATGAGGATCATTCACAGCTCAAAATGGTTTGACAAAATCTCCTGACGAAGGTTGTACTTTTAAGTACTGTGGTAACACAACGGGCCCATCTGAGGCCTATGTGAGCGTTAGCTGCCACTTAAACCTAACCTAAAGCGTCGATTGTGGATTTTCTCTTCCAAAAGCCGTATTGCCCTGAAGAAAAGCCTCCTCTGTCTTCAATTTCTTTACTTAACCTTGTTTCAGTCAGTTTCGTATAGTTTCCCAAACGTACTGAGCAAGCAGATTGGTCTGTAAGAGTCCGTTTTGACTTGTTTTTTTGTTGGTTTTCGGAACAATACTAGTTTCGCCTACTTAAACTCTTTTGGGAATACTCCTTCAGTAACTTGGCAATTTCCAAAGAAATTCGGTCAATACCGGGTGCTTTGCCTGTTTTTAGGAGTTCCCCAGCTACTTGCACCTCTTCCGTCGAGAAGAGTAGAATTTGTTGCGATTTTGTATATGTCCATTGTAATAGCTTTTCCTTCGGGAATAGTTTTTGCACCACTTCATTCACATTATCTTTATGTACCACCTCGCATCTCCGGGTTTTTTGCTAACTATTTGGTAAGCCTTTCCCCACAAGTCTTCGTCGAGTTTGTTTATTATCACTTTCCAGGCCTTCCATACAAAAACTTATCCGGAATGAGAAAGTTGTAAGTTCTTTTTAAATTATTCTATATTCTTGGTGTATAGCTTTTGTTTCCCTCTCTTTTTTGTTCTCATTTCCTTCTTTCTGGTCTGGGTACATTTTTTTCTTTCCTCGGCTATTTCTTTTGTCCACCAATACCTAGCTTTTCCTGAATAGGTTCCTTTCTTCTTAAATGTTCAATATCATGCTCTGACTGTTGATTGTATTATGGATTGATAGTTGTTTTTTAATAAAATCCTCCTCCCTATTTATGATGATACATCCTTGCTTGATTGCTTTCGTTTTTGAGACGGCTGTGGAGACCCGGCGGTCAACACTTAACTAAAACGTGGATCAGATAATGTATACAAAATGCCAGTGATCACATTTTTAAACATGTACGTTTGTCCATAGACACATTTAGAATTTCTAGTGCTCTACCTTAAAATTGAACATACTATCTATACCCCCCCCCTCCCTTAAAAGAACATAAATGGTGTATAGTAGTGAGAGAAGAACGCAGCAATAGAATTGTCCAATGTCTATTGTTTATCCGTGCTAAACTCGTCTCTGCCGTCTTAAGGGTGCGGTATAAGTTAAGAAGTGTCGTCAAACTATGAGCAGAAACGTGTAGAAAATGAAATTTCCAGTCTAAAAAAATATATAAAAATCCAAAACCTTCATTAAATTTTGGAATTAAATTGTAATTGGCAAAATATTTGCTTAAACTTTAAATGCCATACTTCATTCTGGTCGTAGTTGTGAATGTATGATAAAATGTAAAATTTGAAACAGTTTGGTACTGCTGTTACATTAATTAAAATCATCCCACCTTCAGCCTGTTCAAACTATCTAAATTAAAAGTTCCATCCTACCTTACTAACATAATCAATAAATTTTTCGAAAACAGTTCAAGTCAAGTACGTTTGCGCTTAGTATACTCTCTTCATTCTCTCCTCAATAAGGTCTACGTAAAATGATTTATGAAAGCCAACATTTTTCAAGTTATTTGTGACATACGACCAGCATTTTCCAAAAAATCTTTTTCTGTTATTTCGGGTTTAAAAACACTCCTTATATCATAGATTGTTATTTTTTTTATTTTGTAACTTTGAGATCATAACATGTATCTATTAGTGGTGGCAAAAGTTAAGCTATTTACACTCATCAAGTAGCTTCTTCCAATAATCATATTGCTCGGTATCTTTAATTTTATGTCCTATACTGATAACACGTTGTATCGAGCATGGCGTCACCTTAATGCGCCTGTTTAAAAATCCTGGGCAATTTACTCTTTTAATGTTTAAACTTTGTGCAACAATGCCTGTAATAAAAACATCTTCTAATTTAATATAAGTATAATTTAAAGCTGCTGTATACAACTCTTTTGCTAATCGAACTGGTATCATATAAGCAGCGCCGCCAGTGAAATCCGGAAAAATATCCGACTTATATAGTTGAGGTGATAAATAATATTTGGAATTTTTATTGCGATTAGGTTTCCATTTCGTATTCAACCTACCATATATATTCCGTTGTTCCGGCTTAGTATTACTAATAAGTTCTAGTAACTTAAAGACATTTATAAACACATCATCGTCTGTTTTAAGTACAAAGTTTGCTTCTGAGCAATAATTATCCACCCATTCAAGTATAAAAATTGTTTTTAATGTGAGATTATTGTATATGTCTATGAATGAACCAGTTATTATGTCACCATATAAATACTCTTCTTGTTTTATTTGATTGATAAGTGTTTGATTCGATGTTGTGCCTAAAATAAAAGTGATGACAACATCTCGTTGAGATCCATGTTGCCCCCATGTTTGTCGTATGGCCATTCGAGCATTATGATGACTTGGCGCTGACGTAACGGCAATTAGAACTTTTAGATTTTGACCAAAGTTTGGACATATATCATCTTCGTATTTTGATTTAACAGCTACTTCCGTCGTTGAAGTTATTTGTTGGCTTAATTGCTGGATTATCGAAAACGATTGTTCTGATGCTGTAGTTACAGTTTTATTACGTATTGCTGAGTTGGTTTGTGCATCCGTATAATTGAAGACTAAGTGAACAGATGTTTTGGGCATTATTACTTGTAGTGTATATAAAAGAGTTATTGATCCTGTTAGTAATAGTGCAATGTGCAATACACGCATTTGAACTATCCATGGCTTCCCCATACCTGTAACAAAAAACTGTTTGATTTATCAAGCTCAAAATAATTTAGAGGAACTCAAATTTAGGTCTTCTTAACAATATGCATATCTGCTAACGCTTAATTCAAAGATTCTCATTTTGTCGGAATAAATTTGCAAACAAATTTTGCATATCACTTTTAAGATAACAATCTATTTGTCCAAGAAGAAGATAATACTCAAATTTTTGAAGACCAACATTTGAGCAAGTGAGCGGGTCACTCCAAATCATGGATACCAGCAAGTACTTTGAACTAGAGTGCCCACCCACCACGGTAGTTTGTAGAAGATAAATATGTGATATCCAATCTCTTAAGAGCAAACACTTAAACGAGTAGGTGCACTTCAAACCATGAATACCATTGAGTAGTTTAAACTAGAATGACCGAAGAGTAGCAAACGTCGACTTAACACCTCCGAAAGCAACAAACTTCACCAGAAAGCAAGCCCGCAGTTTTCACTGCAAAAAGTCCCGCCGAAGTTTTGATTGAGCTTAATTGCAAATCATGTCAACTTCGCGCAACAATGACCCCGGACCCCCCTGACCGATGCCCAAATCTTAGAGACACTATAAGTCCAGCTCCTTAAGATAAAGAACCTCTTCAAAAACACAAACTCAAAGTTCAATTCGCTTGAAAAAAAAATTACAAATTCGCATCTACGCCCAGGAAGACGAGATGATAAAAACCAAGAAGAAAATCTTCGTTGATCTGCGCAAGGAATCAAAAAGAGCAAAGCCACCATCAACGCTTCCATGACAGCCTTCTTAAAAGCACCAAAAGCCCCCCGCAAAAATCACGCAATGTCGACTCCCAATAAAACTCCGCCCCATAGAAAAGAAGAAGAAGACAAAAAAGTCAAGAAAAGATACGAGTAAGTTCTGTTTGATTGTCTGCACTACTCATCCAACCACATTCGTCAAATGCCCACAGCACCAAAAAAACCTTCAGCAACCAAAGCCAAACCAGCTCTGGTGCAACCACTAGCTCCCTAAGCCCTCACTCAAGTGCCCCAGCTCTCCCAAACTTCACAATTTGATGGTAGAGGATGGTGCTAACCCCCAAGCGCGTCCCCGGGTAGCGGACAAGGGATTGCACACGCAGACCAACACCATTGCACGGCGGCGTTGCTACGGCAATGATACTGCCACTTTCCTCTACCTTTCCTTCTTTGAACTGTCGACCTCCCTTGGTCAACTCTTTGGTCTACTCTTGCCCACCTTTCGGCTACCGATGCTATTAGGTAACGAGGGCTAGGTAGGCAGCTCGAAATGGCACAATAAATGTTTTGAATGGTGGGGGAGGGGGGGGGGGGGAGGGGCTAGCACCCGTAACGACACCCAGCCGCAACTTCCCGACGACCAACGCAACAATAGAAACGAGACAAAACAACCCAAAACGGACATAGATGAGGATATGGACAAGGCATTCCGACGAGGCAGTCTTCTAAGGCCGCCAACGCAACCGCGAACGCAGTCGACCTAACCTAACTTAAGGCCAGAGGAGAGACAAAAGCCAAATAGACATTAAAAAAAAGCATTCAAGTCTCCGGAGATCCCGCTCAAGGAGAAAGAAAAAGCAAAAGACCTGACAGCCAAAAACTTACTCGCAAAGAGGAAGGAAATAGAAAACACCCTGCAAGACCTCAAAAAGTTTATCGCCGCCAACAGAACTGTTCACGTAGGCATTAAAGAACTGGCCCGAAAACTAACAAAAAACTGGGCAAATGAATCTAGGGCTAATAAAAAATTACCAACACCCAGAAGCAAAAGGAAATAAGAGAAGTTGAATCCTTGAAACAGGAAATAGCCGCGCTAAAGTCGCAACTCCGACAAAAAAAGGCAAAGCCAAAACAAAAAAATGACAAACAGGCCAATACAAGAAAAGTTTTCAGCACATAAGTCCTTGGATAACCTCCGTAAAGTAGTTACCATAACATGGAATGAAGAAGACTTCCTATCAACGACGGTAGTGGAAGGTGTGATGGGAGATTTGCAAAGAACCCATGACAGCCTTAAGCTAGTAGACTATAAATCTAAACTTTAATTGTGGAAACAAGAAAAAAACGGGCCCAAACCAATAAATAAGATTAAGGAACAAGGCCTACGTCCAGGAAATGTGGGGTATATAAAGTTCACCACACAAACTCCAAACAGTAGCACCGAGAAATACCGATACTACCTAATGGTGGACAAAGAAGCAGATGTAGAAATACAGATCTATCAAGGTTTGCTCAGAATAAATTTCCTCAAGGCGGAGCACAAAAGATCACTTCTATCTGTGGAGCTGCCCAAAATGAATCAAACAGAGATGAGAAGGATTATTAAATACGCAGTGGAAAGAGGTATCTCAATACAAATGATTGTACCAAACAAGCCAAGCGGTAACAGAGCAGCCAATAGACAGCAAAGACAAACTGCGGGAAAAACTTCAGGAGCGCCTGAAGAAGGGTCATGGACGAAGGTCACAAGAAAAAAAACAGAAATATGAAGCAATGAACACCGATTAAAAAAAAATGAAGAACACGGTCTGTACTGACGGATTAACAAAGACTGACCAAAACGGTTCAAGGGAATGTCCTACTAAATTACAAAAAAAAAGAACCTGAACGGAAAATCGGCATTCAGGGCATCGCAAAAAGCGGGTATAATGAACGCCAGCGACAAGAAAGAAACCATCATCCTCCTGAACATCGAAGAAACCCTGGGAATAGAAGACGTAAAACAAGCGATAGTAGTATAGATCACTCTAGAGGCAGGAATGACCAGAAACCTTCTAGACAAGAAGGTCATAGAAGGTACATAGGTCAGATGTCAAATCAAGCCGCTGGAGAAACCTAAAAGATGCAACAGGGGTCTAAGGGTGGGGCACCCGAGGAAAGACTGCCAGAGAAAGGCCGACGAAAATGTCTGTGACAAGTGCGAAGAATCAGGCCACAAAATAAGAGAGTGCAAAAACGCAATAAAGTGCTACCTGTGAGAAACAGAAAGACATAAGGCCGACTCCATAAAAAGCCCTAAGTATAAGGAGCTGAGTAAGAAGAGAAGAAGCGATCCAAATCAGCAATAAATCTATAAATCCTACAAGCAAATCTAGATAGGTGCAAGAAGGCCATGAACCTTCTCAGAGAACGATGCATGAAGGAAGACATCAACGTGGCTATAATTGCGGAACCAAACAAATTCATCGCAAAAAAAACTGTAGGTGGTTTACGGACAAAAAGGTAGGATGCAGCTATACATCCCTTCAAACAAAACAATTGAAAACTCCGGATCCGGAGAAAGATACGTACGAGTAGAAAGGAGGGCCACATGAATATACTCCTGCTACATTACTCCAAAAGCCAAAAACAAATTCCAAGAATACATAAGTGTACTGAACAGAAACACAACTAAACACAAAATTATAATCGCAAAAGACCAAAATGTGAAAGCTTACAGTTGGAAATCAAATGTAGAAGACAAAAAAGGGACTATCCTGACAGAATGGGTGGATAGTCGGAAAATGTGCATCCTTAACAATGGAAACATTACGACGTTTGAAAGGAGAAGAGAAGCCTCGTTTAGCGATGTGACCATATGCACAGAAAACGTCGCAAAGGAGGTAACATCATGGCGCGTAAACAAAAAGGTAAACCTCAGTCTGCATAACAACATTTACATCCAAGTTGGAAAAGATAGAACCAGACAACAAATGGGAAACAGAGAAAGAAAAGAATGGTACTACAAAAAAGAAAAGAAGAGGTCTTTATAAAAGAAATGGATAGAACCACCATGGACTTAAAGAATTAAAACGCGGAGAAAATTAAGTCAGCAAAAAAAAGGCCTGGAGGAAGTTATGCGACAAACTGAAGAAGAACATATGGAGACAAGCGTACAAAATTGAAGATCGGCACGAGATCTCCGGTAGAATTTTCAGACAACCAACAGCTTCAAATCGCAAAAAAACTCTTTCCATAACTTAAAAAAAAGACATAGATAAGGAAAATACGATACAAAATGGCATACCAAAGTGCACAAAGGAAATCCAAACTGCTGGCCAAAAAATAAAGTTAAAAGTACCCGGACCAGACGGTATACCGCCAGAAGTCATAAAACTCCTAGCGAGCAAACGTCCGGATCTAATGAAAAAAACACTCAATCATGTCTTAAAAAGCGGCACTATTCCCAAAAGCTAGAAAGAGGCTTCTCTAATCCTGATAGAAAAACTGAAAAAAGAAGGTGAAAAGCAAGCCTATAGACCAATCTGCCTTCTTAACACAATTTCAAAGCTGAGCAAACAGATTATAATAAGAAGAATCAAAAAGAGCATCAGTAAAACGGAAAACCCATCCGAAAACCAGTACGGTTTCAGAGAAAGCAGATCAACTGAAGATGCAATAAGGAAAGTGATCAGATCATCAGCGACAGAGAAGTCAAATGGCAACAAATACGCTGTGCTGGTAACCTTTGACGTAAAAAACGCGTTCAACACGGCGCCGTGGAGGAGCATAATAGAAGAGTTAAAAATAAGAAAAGTTCCAGCGTACCTCACAAACCTCATATGTAGCTACTTTGAAGAGAGAACGGTAAAAGTAGGGAAAAAATCTTACATAAACATGACGTCAGGTGTTCCACAGGGCTCGGTCGCAAGGCCAGTGCTGTGAAACATACACTTTGACGGCGTACTGAAAATAGACGTGCCAAATACCGTAGAACTAATCGGGTACGCAGATGACCTGGCAATAGTAGTCCGTGGAAGAAACAAAGAAGAAATAAGAACAAACATAATAGAGACAACGGGATATTTAGAAAGGTAGATGAAAACGAAAATAATCTTAGTAGACGGAAAAATTGTGAGAGAGCTAAGCATAAACATCGCAAATGTGTGTTAAACTGAGCCAGGCCAACACTAATGCCCCTGCTCCTCCGAAAAGCGCATAAGGAAAAATCCCATGCACAAGCAGCGGAATCAGCGCACAACTTTCAGATTATCAACATTGTGCAAAGATTCTAGCCAACTAGATCGCTAAATTTTTCAGACAAATGCCCAACAGTCTAAATTCTAGACATAGACGTAGTACAAGTTCTCCACAAAACTATATATAACGCCTATAGAGCAGCACATAAGTGTAGTATGTAATTTCAAAACTGCATAATAAAACTTCTATTCACTCTACAAGTGGCAAACTTCCTGCATTCATTATTGGAAGAGATGTAGTCGATAGGCGCTCGTAAAAGTGTCGGACACTTTGCAAGTCTTTAAGAAAATTCACCTCCTAGCCCCAACAAAAAAACTGGAATTACCATCCACCCACTCAAGGGTTTGTTGACTATGTTAGAGTAGGGGATGATAAATCCAATCTCTTAATGTCCAACACTGTGGGTAGGTGGGTCACTCAGATCATGATTACCAGCAAGTACTCTGAACAGGATTTCCCAGCCACCGTCCGGGTTTTGTTAACAAAATATTTTGGAAATTTCTCCTTTTTGCAAGTGTTCAAAAAAGAGAAAGTAATATACAAGCCTTTGATAACCAATAGTTAGGTTAGGTTAGGTTTCCAAGGTGACGCAGTACGGTTTTAGGAAAGGCCTGAAGGTAAAGGCGGCGGCAGTTGCTGCAAAACGTTTCAGCTACTCGCACAGAAAGACGTGCGTGTTGATCAACTGAGTCGTGATGAACGACTTTAACACTGCCAACTGAGGCAGGATTTTGGAGACGCTGGAAAGCAGGGAGGTACCAGGCTATCTGCTAAATTTAATCAGCAATTACCTGTGAAGGAGGATTTTGTTGCTGAGCAAAGGAAGACAGAGAGAATAGGTAAAGCTGTCGGGGGGTGTGCCACAGGGGTCGGTTCTGTGACCCACGCTGTGGAACGTCCTGTATGATAGCGTGGTGAGCCTGGAAATGCCGGAGAAGGTAATGGCATACGCGGACGATCTGGCGATAGTGGTTACAAATCGCTCTAGGCTTGAGGTGGAAGAGGCAGGTAAACACGCCGTCCAATTAATAGAGCTTAGGATGAGCAAGCTAGGGATGAAACTGGCGCCAGAGAAGACAGAGCTTGAGGTACTCTCGTGCTCAAGGAGGGTACCAGAAGTACAACTAAATGTCACGGAGACCACCGTCAAGTCTAAGAAGCAGCTAAATTACTGTCCAGCAACATGGCATAGAGTGAGCAGGTACGGGAGGAGTGCATGAGAAGAGAGAAGGCGGCCCGGTCGTTGGCGGGTCTAATGCCGAATCTAGGGAGAGCAAGAGCTTCCTACAGGCGCCTGCTCAACAAAAAGCACAGTGGGTCTTGCAAACTCAGAGGAGGTGCTGCCAGAGGACCTCGTAATCCGTATGAAGATGGAGGTGTGGGAAGGGCGTCTCTCAAGGAGCAAAGGGGATGAATGGGTGTAGAGAAAATGGCAACAAATGTAGGAATAGTGCGATTCGAGTGGAGGTGCTAGTAAACTCGGGTGGTCCAGACGGCTCATCGCAAACGTGAAGCGGCTGGCTGGCAGGGGTCACGGCGAGGTAAATTACTACCTCACGCAGGTATTAACGGGACACGGTTGTTTACGTGCGTACCTGCAGTGGGTGAAAATATGCGAAAGCGTGTTTCGTTGCAAGCGTTGGACGGAAATGAAGAAGAGAATGATGTTGAAAATGGGCGGAGCAAACGTGAACCCTGACAACATGGTAGATACAATGATGGCGTCTCAGGCCGGCTAGGATGATGATGATAAGGATTATTCTCCAAAAAAAGGAGGAAAAAGAGAAAAAGCTCGCTCCGGTAGAAGAATGATGGGTGGGAGTTTTGCCTTGGGTGAGCCCGTAGCTGGTTTTGTTTATTTTTGTTAAGATATGAATGAATTTTTTTTTCTGTAAAAATGTGTTTGTTGTAATATCCAATGTGTTTTGTAAAAATTGATTAAAAAAAAATGAGAGGGCGGCAAAAAAGATTAACTGCCGTCCGGAATTCTCCACCCTGAAGTAATGCTTTAATGCAATCCCAGGGTGGAGTAAAAACAGATATATCTTACTGGGAGGAGGGTTTTAGCAGGTAGAAACCCGACACTATAGTACAGCACTGGCTGCCGGTGTCTTGGCTGAAGATTTTACTCATTCAAAAAAAAAGTGATATCCAATCTTTTAATGACTGCCACTTAGGTAGATAAGTAGAAACTCAAATTCAAATTACTCGCTTGTAATCATACTCTGGGGTTTTCGCACACCCGTCCGAGTGTTTGTTGTCAAGAAATTAGAAGTTTCTCCTCATTGTAAGTGTATGAAGTTTATTTGTCCAAGAAGAAGAAGGTAATATACAATCTTTTGATGACAATCAAGTAGTTTCAATTGGAGTTTCCGTCCACCCGCCCAAAAGTTTGTTAACATAAAATTGAAAATTTTTCTTCTTTGCAAGCGTTAGATGTCTCTATATTAGAAGAGAAAATCATAAATCCAATTTCTTGATGACCAACACGAACGGGTACGGGGCACTTCAGATCATGATTACTAGCACGTAGATTAAACTCGAAAAATCTGTCAAATACAACATCCCTCTACAGCTAGCCTTTGTAGATTACAAAAAGGCGTTCGACTCGATCAAGATGTGGGCAGTATTAAATGCAATGACCAACGCACGTATTGACTCCAGATAGTCGAACCTACTAAACTATATCTATAAAAATGCAACACTTCAAATTAAGCTGGACAATGAGCTAACAAGATTCCTATTAGAAGAGGAGTAAGGCAGAGTGATACCATCTCACCAAAACTCTTCACGCTGGCAATGGAAGATGTCTTTAAACGCTTGGATTGAGAGAAGAACGGTGTAAACATCAATGGAAAACATATGAACCATTTGCGCTTTGCCAACGACATCGTTCTTATTAGCTCGGACATCAGAGACTTAAAAAGCATGCTCACACAACTAAATTTAGCATCCAAAGTCAAACTCAAGATGAACCTCAAGAAAACCAAAATTATAAGTGATTCTAAAATTCCCATCTCCATAGAACAAAATGTGGTGGAAAACGTAACAGAGTATGTGTACCTGGGTTATGTGATCAGACTTGAACAAGAAAACCAGTGCGCCGATAAGTAAAATGCAGAATTAGGATGAGTTGGGCAGTATTCGGTAAGCTGAGTTACATACTGAAAGATCAGAGCATCCCATATGAACTAAAAAGGGAGCTGTACAATAAGAGCATCCTTCCCGTAACTACGTATGAAACAACTACCCTTACCAACAGATCAGCAGACAAGCGACAAACTTGCCAAAAGGCAATGAAAAGGGCCATGTTAGGTGTAAGCCTAAGGAATCACATTCCAAACACCAAAATCCGCAAGCAAACAGGTGTCGAGGATGTTATCACACGAGTCGCAAACTTTAAGTTTAGCTGGGCAGGCCATGTTGCAAGGCAGGACCCAGAAAAGGGGACGATACGGGTTATACAGTAGAGACCACGGACCTCTAAGAGAAGTGTGAGAAATCCCCAAAAAAGTTGAGACAACATCCGAGAAGTCGTCGGCTATTCGTGGCAACAGAAAGCTGAAGATATGACCGTGTGGTAGAGTTTAAAGGAGGCCAATGTCCAGAAATGAATAGACACAGGCTGAAGAAGAAGTAGTTAAACTAGAGTTTTTTTATCAAAGAACTAAAAGTATTTCTCTCTGCAGTGTTAAAAGTCTCCAAGTCAAAAGAGATAAAAGCAATATCCAATCTCTTGATGAGCAAGACTTAGGCGGGTGAGCAGTTTACTTCAGATTTAGTTTGAAATTTAGTGCCCATCCACTCGCTCAAAGGTTTATCATCACAAAATTAAAAATGTCTCCTCTTTGAAAGCTTTAAAAGCCATAGTTACAGTTGAGTAGTTTGCATTGAAATGACCACCCACTCGTCTAAAAGTTTGTTAACAAGAAATTGAAAGTTACTCTTAATTGCAAGCGTTAGAAGTCTCTATGTTAGAAAAGAAAATGAATCCAATCTCTTAATAACCAACACTTAAATGGTTGGATGGGTCACTCCAGATAATAATTACCATCGAGTAGTTTAAACTGAAAAGCCCATCCACTCGCCAAATTTTTGTCAAAAAATTGGAAGTTTCTTCTCTATGCAAGAGTTAGAAGTCCCTTAGTCAGAGGAGGAAGAGGTTTTTTAATAATGAACATTTGGGTCGGTGATGGTGGTGATCATAATCCAATCTCTTGACGATAAAAAAAAACTTTCATTTTGTCATCAACTATAAATTTTGTTCTAGATAACACAATGTCTATCGCGAACAAACAAAATAAAATTCAAAATTTGAAAAACGTCTCTCTAGGTTTGTAGGTTTATCGCATTGCAACTATGCAGTTACTACGCCACTGGCTTAAAAAAAACTACTTTTATAATATTTTTTTCGTATTTATAAAATAATGATATGGTTGAGACATTTTCAAAATTATTAACCGACTGTAGATTGTTACGTGTTATAATAATAAATAATAATAAATAAAATAAGGAATTTCGCAACTTTTTCATATCCAATTACACTGAATATTGATAATATAGTGATTATAGATATGTATTTAATAATAGTACTTACTAGTTTTTTTTGCGTATTCAGTAACTCTCATTAAAATATTATTATTATACTAATAAGAAAAATTAAATCGTGACTGAACTTAAATGAGATCTAGCAAATTTGGTGCACGTATAGTAATAATGCAAGGTCTCACGGCTCGACACACTCGAGTAAATTCACGTACAAATATCCTAATCTAACTAAAATCAATTTCATTAAAGAGACAATACGTACATACTTTGTTAAACTAAATTCGACCTTCAAAATGATAAACTTTACTGAATTATAAATTCAGGATTTAAAAATATGAATGCGCCCTTTAAAAATGTAATTCCGGCCACCGACGTAATAAATATTACTGCCAAAATGATAATCCGGCTTCCAAGTTATAAATTCATTTCAACATTTTGTAAATTTGGTTTTCAAAACAGAAATCCAACAATATTTGGTTTAAATAAAAAAAAGAGCTTATTTTTATTAAAGAAAAAGTATTTCTACGTTTAAAATTGTAAATTCGTCTTTCAAAGTGTTAAATTTCACTGACAAACTTTTAATCCAGCTTCCAAATTATCAATTCGGTCTTTAAAACTGTAAATTGGGCTTTTGGTACTAAAAATCCGCTAAACGTGTTAAAATTTACTGCTAAACTATTAATACGGTCTTTAAATTATAAATTCGGCCCTTAATACTGTAAATCCGTCTTTTGAAAATGTAAATCCGGCCTTCAAACTGTTAAATTTTTATGCTTTAGTTAATCCTGCTTCTAAATTATAAATCTGGTAACTAACATATTAAACTGTTAATTCGGCTTTCAAATTATAAATCCGGTCTTTAAAAATGCTTTCAAAATTTTAAATTTGCATTTAAAACTGTAAATCCGGCCACCAACGTGTCCCCAGGTGGCGGATAGGGATTGCACACGCAGACCAACAACATTGCACGGTAACCTTGCCTCGGCAATGAGACTACCAACTCTTTCCTTTTCTCCCTCTCTTTTCCTACTATGAACTATCGACCATCCTAGGATAATATTCTTCGGTCTACTCGGACGAGTTACTTCTTCAACTGTTACCCACCTAAGTGTTAGCCATCAAAGGATCTATTCTTCGTCCCACCTCTTGTGTGCTTACATTTAGATTTGAGAGAATTGTTTAAACAAAAATCTTTTAATAACTAACGCTTGGGTGGGAACAAAGTTTAATTTGTGGGCAAGTTACTTCTTCAACTTCAAAAACATGTGCCTTCCTATCTTTTTTCTTTCTCTCTCTTCTCAAATGAACTAAAAAAAACTATGACAACAACAAACCTGCCAAGAGGTATAAAATGAACAAACTTATGCAAATTGAAATATGAAAATGTCAGTAAATAAAAATGAAAAACCCCAGAGAGGTACCGGAAACGTTCCTGTTTCCGAACAATCTTTCACTGCTAAGGCAGGCAGCTTCACGGATTCTGGAGGGAGCAACGATCTGACAACTAGCAAAAGGCTAGGCAACAATATTTAAATGAGGACCAGGGACCACGACAAGATCTCTTCCCGAGGTAAGAAAGATAAGAATACCAGAGAACCAAAAGATGGCCGAAAAAACAGAGGCAGAGCGGGCGCAAGATGTAAAGAACAATGAAGAAAAACCTGAACAAAAGGTCCCAGAGAAGCAAAGTGATGATCCCACTACACTAACTAGGGAAGAGGCAGAAAAAAGTGCTGAAGAACTCCAATCACAAAGAAACAAAAGAATGAGAATGGCTGAGACAACTCCAAAAAGAGACATAGACTCTAAAGAAATTAGGCATAAAGGAGCTGCTAAGAAGAATAAATTAAGAGAGCAGAAACCTAAGGAACTTGGCAATAGAAAGCAGTAGAATAAAACCGGAAGCTAGAGAGACAGCTCACAGGTTGTTTGGCTATACAACAAAGCTGCGGACCGATGGTAGAGTAAACTTTGTAGAAAAAATAATAGAAAGAATGGAGAGGCTAGGTTCCAGCATAGACCCGCACCCCGAATGTAGCATGGAGGACAAAGCAGAGCAAACGAAGACAGAGGAAAGACAACTCAAGGATAGGATCAAAAAATGCCTAACACACAAAAAAGGTGTCAAAAAAATACAACTCTGGTAGACATAGACTGGCCTGAAGATCTATTCACAAAATGCGAACAGACAAACGCCACCTTCAGGACAGACAGTAAGGAAGACGTAGTCGTAATAGTAAGCAGCAGGGAGAACCCTAAAAGCTACCTAGCAAGAATAATTACGGAGACATCTGGAATTTGTAGCCGCTGTGACGGAGGAACAACAGGAAAGTACTAAATGGTGGTGTAGTCACAAAAAAATCCATCATTGCTCAAAACGGCAAACTAGAGGAGGAGAACGGAAGGCACACCTATGTAGTAAAAACCACAGCAGGAATAGAAACACTGGAAGGGCTAAAGAGAATAACTAAAGCAAAGTAAGAAATAAAAGAGATGGCAACTAGGAAAGGAAAAGGAAAACTGAAACTAGCTTGTGTAACGGATGCAGAAGCAGGAATGGCCAGGAAAGTGCCGGAATACTGTCTTAAGGAGGAGGGTCTTAAAATTACTTACCTAAGAAGCAAAGAAACAGACATAGGGACACGATACTAATTAAACCAAACGGACGGCTGTTATGCAGAAGCAATAATATGCATGAAAAACAAGATGGACATCATCGCAGGAATAAACAAGACAAAGAATGGCAACATTAAACTAGTGGTATAAAGCAAAAAGGAAGAAGCCACAAAAAAGTTTAAGAAAACACTGAATAAAAAAATCGTCACAAAACGCAACGAAAGAAAGAAGACAATAAGACTTCTAGACGTAGAAGAAGACCTCAATGAAGAGTAAGGAAAGTCATCAACATGGTACTCCAAAGAGACAACCTCAGTGTCAAGGTAGACACAGTCAAACTAGCAGAAAAGGCTAACCAAAATAGGGTAAGATATGCTTTTGTGAACATGCAAGAAAAACAATAGGCTCAGACTGGAACAGATGGAAAGTGAGTCTTCTCTCCGCCAAAATACTACAGATGCCATAGAATAGGCCACAGGGCAACAAAGAGCAAACCCTGCAGAAATTGTGGGAGTACTGAGCAAAAATTGAAAGAGTGCACCAACAAACAGGAGTGCTACTTGTGCAAGGTCGAGGGCCACAAAACGGAAAGCATGAAATGCCCTGCTTTTAGAAAACTAGTGCAAGCATAGAAAAAGAAAGAAAGGGCTGTCAGGGCCAGACAATGAAAGGAATTCAGATTAACCTAATCAGGCGTAGAGCTGCAATAGACCTACTAGAATGGAATTGTCAAAAAACAAGAGCAGACTTTGCCTTAGTCTCGGAACCAAACAAGAAAATGGCAGCAAGCAGGCAGAGATAGATCACAGACAAAAAGGGAGATGCCGCAATATTCATCCCAGACGGTACAAAATTTCAAGCAACAAAATCAGGAAGCGGTAAGGAATTTACCTAGGTGGAGTCACGGGATGCAGTTATGTACTCCTGTTACTTCTACCCAAACGAAAGCACCAATTTGGAAAATGGCTGGCAGAACTAAGCAAAGACCAGAAAGCACAGAAAAAACCTTATTATTAACGGGGATTTTAATGCCAAGTCTAGTAAATGGAGCTCACCCAACGACAATCGGAAAGGAGACATGCTAGAGGAATGGGCAAAACGAAAACGAGCTCTGCATCCTAAATAGAGAAGAAGTACCAACTTTCATACATGGACGTCACCTTGTGCTGAACTAAGATGGTAACAAAAATTAGAAACTGGCACGTGGGCAAAAAAGAGAACCTGAGTGACCACATGAAAGAGAAAAGCAAAAAAAAAAACAAAGTCTGGGCCTTCCGCAGTGGTCAAGAGAAGGAATTCCTGAACCAAAACACAAGAGAAACAACTCACACCGCTGACAAGCTGAAAAAAACTATAATTAAAACCTGCAAAAAGACACTGAGCATGAAAGGAGGAAGGGTAAATTACAAACCAATAAAATGTTGGAGTGAAGACATCGCAGACAGAGAAGATGCTGTATAAAAGCTAAAAAGACGATGACGAGAATAAATGACAAAAAAAACAAGAGACGCCAATCAACTGCAACAGGCACAAAAGGCATATGCAAAAAAAGAAAAACTCTAAAAAAGGCAATAACGGACTCCAAAAAGATGGCATAAAAAAATTTATGCAAAGAATTAAACTCGGACATGTGGGGCAAAGAGTACAAAATTGTCACTGATAAAATAAACCAAAGATCCCCGCTAACATTGAGAGGAGACGAAGTAATGGCTGAAGCAAGAGAACTATTTCTCAACCAAGGCAAAGCAATATGGAAAAAGCTAAGAGTAGACGTGATACGGGAATTAAAAAAAAGAACGCCCACGGCAGACATGACCCCGCCAGAGGTCATCAGAGCGGTAGCGATACAAACACCGCAGCTCTGTGTGAAAGTATTCGACAAACTGATCAAGCAAGGCATATTTCCCACAAAATGGCAAAACTAGTATTAATCGAGAAACCTACCAAAAAAGATAAAGGCAAGACATACCGACCCATTTGCTTACTGAACACGCTAGGAAAGCTATATGAGCACATCCTTAACAAGAGACTCACAGAGGAAATATATAGGAATGGAGGACTCAGTGAGACATGTCTTAATATTCTTAGACACGTTAAGGAAGCCGCCGGTCAAGTAGTTGCGCACCCTACACATAAATATGCCGTATTGATCACCTATTATATAAAAAACGCCTTTAACTCGGTTCCACGGAGAGGACTAATATAAGAACTGAAGAGAAGGGGAATATCAACATATGCCACTATCTACAGGATAGAATTATAGTGTGCAGCTTCAAAGAAACTCTGGATATGACTTGTGGGGTGCCACAGGGCTCCGTTCTGAGCCCCACCCTGTAGAACATTTATTATGGCGGTCTATTGAGGGTACAGATGCCACACGGAATTACCACAATAGCCTACGCGGACGATCTTGCCATGGTGGTCAGGAGCAATAACATAAGCTAAATAAAGGATAGCGCAAAATGGGCGTCCTATATGATTAGAAAGTGGATCAAGAAGATGGGCCTAGAGCTGGCAACACAAAGGACGGAAGCCGTAATTCTGGTGAGAAGAAGGAAGAATATCATAGTCGAGATTAATCTAGAGAACACCAAAACCAAATCCCAAAAGAGTATTAAATACCTAGGGATGAGAATAGGAAAAAAACTGGAATATGGAACCTCACATAACTGAGGTAAAACAAAAAGCAGAAGAACTAGTAAGGCTGCAGTCTCACTGCACCACCGCTACCAACTATCACCGTTTGCCACTAACCACCAAAATGTACTACGGTCTCACTGCAGCCACTGGTGACCACCAAATATTTAAATTTCCCACTCTTTTCTATGTCAGTAGAAGAATGCTATATTTATATTTCGGGTCTTTCATTTACTAATGTAATTAGTTTATCAATGTCGGATGGTGTCCATGTTTCTTCCATGTTACCGTTTTTAAAATTCTCAAATATCAAAGCAAAAATGACAGATTATGTTTTGATTTGTAAAATATCAAGTTAGTATGTTTCAAATGACAATCAACTGTTGCCGCGCTACCACCAACCGATTTGATATTACGAAACGGTGGTTACCAAATGACAGATGCCGGCGAGAATAGTGAATCAGTGGGACCGTCGCCATATGATTTAACGTGTTCGAATTTTAGTTGGTGGCGGTGGGTGGTGCAGTGAGACTGCAGCCTAATAGCTCTGACACGAACCATGCCAAACGTGGGAAGTCCGAGAGCGGAGAAACGCAAAGTAATGGGAACTGCTATACGAAAGAAAGCTTCAAGATTAAAAAACACAGGTTAATCCTAGAAAGGGCCATAAGGAAAATGGCAATCAGAATAGCAAATGCCTACAGACAAGTCTCGACTAAGGCTATACAGGAACAATCCCCAAACACCTCCACGTCCAAGAGCAAGACAACAACATAGGGAAACAACAAAAAGAACAAAAAAAAGCCAATAAAATAAAGACGATAGAATGTAGCCAAATGAACGCAGACTCTTATACCAGTGATGACACTCTGGGTAAACTGGAAACATGGAAATCTAAACTATCATCTCGCACAGATCACGGATGCTTTGGGTCGTACTTAAAGAAAATGTGTCTTGCGGTGCATGACGGCTACCACTACTGTGGGGGAAACGGAAAATCCAGAGCACACACTCGTGAAGTGCCCTAGCTGGAAGGACATCAGAATGGAGGTACAGAATAAAGTCGGAAAGAAGAAAACCATCAGCAATCTGATCCCACTTATAGTAGAAAGGGGAAGCAACTGAAGGGCTAATGATGAAGGAATAAAAAAAATAATGACAACACAAGAAGAAGAGGAAAAGATGGAAGACAAAAATAAAGTGTCTTGGACTTGTAAAGTAATACCACAACGGTGATTCCGCAAGCTCAGGAGAATAGAGGTTCAGGGTTTTAGTGGGTATACGGGAAACCGGAAGCCCCACACAATGTGCGTAATGTAAAAAAAAATATTTGGTAAGTGTTAAACTTTACTGCCAAACTGAAAATTCGGCTTTCAAATTGTTAATCCGACCTTATAATTATAAATCCAGATTTTAAAAGAATAATTGCTGCTTTTAAAAATTATAACTCGGCTACGAATGTGTTTTGTCTACTGCCAAACCGTTAATCCAGCCTTTAAAAGTTTAACGCGGTCTTTAAAATGTCAAACTCTTCTGTAAATTGTTTATCCGG
The DNA here is from genome assembly GCA_963932245.1 of Tachinus rufipes. Taxonomy (NCBI): domain Eukaryota; kingdom Metazoa; phylum Arthropoda; class Insecta; order Coleoptera; family Staphylinidae; genus Tachinus; species Tachinus rufipes. Next base: position 72,416,450 of record OZ010748.1, on the reverse strand, counting down.
CCTTTAAAACTGTAAATTGGATCTTCAAAGTGTTGAATTTTATTGTCAAACTGATAATCCGGCCTTTAAATTATAAATCCAGCATTTAAATCTGTAAATACGGTTTTTAAAAAGTATAAATCCGACCATCAAATAATAAATACAGTGTTTAAAAGTGTGAATATACTGCCAAATTTAAACAGCAATTGTTAATCCGATTTCTAATAACTAATTTCACATGTTTATATATAACTCTGGTAACATTTTTTTTAGTACAATAGAATAAAACCTACCAGACCTACCTTCAATAATATTCGCCTAGAAAAGACTTGAAAGAAACTGCATACAACCGAATACCATTTAATTATAGATGGTAATCCAGTATCCAATGAACTGAAGTTAAGTTATTCCTAATGACTCGCCACTCCACTGTGAAGAATTTCAAAAGAAAATTAATATTTTCATGTAGCGTTAGCCACACCAACATACATGCAGCATTTTACAGTGGCGTACTTTTAAAATTAACATTTGAATTTATTATTTAATTTTTAAAGAAAATATATTCTAATCAGAACATATAAACCTTAGATTTCAAATAAAATGTTGATAAAACGATTGTGATGACATATTTATTTTTAAAATATCACCCACAAGAATTATTCGTTGCAAATTGTTGATGATTTATTCTCATACCTTACCAAACTACATAAAAGGAAGTAACACAATAATAAAAACAAATGATAATTCAATAATGGGATCAACTGTACAAAAGTATCAGCTAAAAAGTAAATAAAGATTAAACCAACATATGAAATTAATTTGGTGTGGTGTGGCCGCCTACATTCTGATTATAAATTTATTCTAAACTTGGTCCTTCGCAAGAAAATATTAATTAATAATAGTACGTATGTTCTATATAACGTTTTTTTTTTCCTGTAATGTAATAAAAGCATTTTGGAAAATTGATTAAACAGAAAGCGGAATTAATTAATTAATCTATGAAAAAGATGTTTCCATATTGATTGCAAATATAAAAGAGGCCTCTATTTACAGAAATAGGAAACTGTAGTATATCTCGCTTTCTTTGAAAGTATGTAGCTTGAGCTTGCGATAAATCGATATTATCAGCATCATTTTGGTGTTTTTTTGGTGTCTTCCGCAGCCATTTTGTTCCGCTTTATACATATTTTGTAAATTATTTAATTAAAAAATTGTCCCTACTGGAGCACCAGACCGATTTTCTTCGGTTGCATACCCGGGCATCTCCAATTGTACAAATAGTACTGTAAGTTCCCATCTCCGACACCAAACTTGAGTGGCTCTAGGAACTCATCGTTATCCATGAGGTCGAGAGCATTAAATACGTCGAAGCGCAAATGCTTTGCCGATATCAAAGCATCCGTCATTAGAGGTAGCCAACTGGTCTTTGTTGAAACGTTATAGAACGAGTACGCAGCTTTCAGATTCTTGTGAACCGGGTGATGCATAACCGTCGACGGCAGAGTGTAGTAGCTGACAAAATCCGTTATTTTATCATCGGTTACTACAACAAAACTGTCTACAATGTCCTGACGAGGAACAAACCAATGCGCGAATTCTTCCACGGAAAAATCGGGCGCCAAATCAAATTTCTTCAAGTACTAAAATAAATGTTGTTATTGAAAGTTGTCGATCAATTTTATTCAATTTACCTCCGATAGTAACTTGTGTGCCTGCGGCACGTCCTTTTCGTTCATCTTCCTGAAACCCGAGGTCTTCGGCTGGTCAGGTAGTTTGTATAACTTTAACGTGCGCTGCATTGTCATGTTTTTCGATAGATGTGAGAAGTTCACTTCAATTAGTTTCTTTGGATTCAATGAACGATGCCAATATCTGGAAACAAAATATTTTCATTATTATCAAAATATATTCATTCATATTACAATAAAACTAATAGTGTAGATTGGATGTTGGTAATATTCTAAAAACTTGTTTTTTAAGTCATACATACATAGTGTGTCCCAAAATGAGAAACTGCACTCTTATAAACTTCTTTATATAAAAAAAACTCCCTCAGCTGCCACTGTATCAGTACAACCACTGCGCTTAGTTGTAATGATGAAGGCAAAAGAAGCAGCGTACAGCTTAAAGATTAACAAACTTACTGTAAATCTCGGGATTCACAAACTAAGAATAAGAAGTAGAGACACACAAGTCGTTTTATGTGATAATACCATCTCAAGAAGTAAAAATAAACAAAAAACGCCCTGGAAACATAAAAGGAACGAACAATCTGGTACACAGATTAGCCCAAAGACCACAATAGCGCTGAAGCCAGTATATATGAAGGCGGAAACCAAGAGACATTAGTTACGTTGTCGCTGAAAAAACATTAATTGAATGGTGCACTAGGAACATTATTGAATCGGGACAACACGTTAGCAAACCGATAACTATCATGTCCAACAGCCAAGCGGCACTATAAACAACACGCTTACCAGTCATAAAATCCAAGCTGGTGGTAGACTGAATAACCTGTCTGGAAGCATTAGCTATAGAGGCTACGCCTGATCTGGACACCAAGACATCTGGACATTAAAGAGAATCTTAAGGCATACTAGCTCGCCAAAAACGGAACCACAAAGAAGTTCATTAGACCCGAAACCTGCTTTCGGGATCCTATACAAGACCGGTATACAAATAATTCGTATGAAACTTTAAACGGACCACAGAAACCAGCAACCTGTGACAAATTGCCAAGGAATAAAGCACACGATTCTATCCCTAACAGGACCATCATACACTACCCAAACTATGTCAATGCAAATGAGCCAAACAAAACTGCAAAAGCTTACAGGACCGATAACTGAACACTGTAGCTTAAACAAACGCAAGCATAGAATGGAAAAAAATCCTCTAAGCCGCGGATGTTTTAGAGAAGGGAGAGACTCCGCTACTGCTGAGAGAGTGCGAAGTTTACAATGAGAAACACATAGTCTTTTTTGAAAAACACAAGCTAAATTAAGAAAAGCTCAAGACGACCTCTTGACAAAAGTTTATAGACTTCATCAAGGAATCGGAACTACCAGAGGTGTGCACAATAGGACCAGCAGGACCGCAGTACAAAGAGTGCCAAGCTAACTGCCTCGAAGAAAGGAAGAAAAAAGGTGGGATTTTTAGTCAGTAAAAACCTAACACTACGGCCTGCCCAGTGTCTTTTAAAGATGTTCCCCTTTCCACGTAAAAAAAACTTCTTTTTCTCTAAAAAATAAAACTAAAAAAAATTATTAGTGCACTACCCTATCTGTAGACAAAAAGTGCAATATTAAATCACCCTGTATAATATTTGTACATCGATAAATAGTAATCTAAAATTAGCAAAGCAAGATTACACCAAGTTTGTGCAATACGACTTTTATCATTGATTTATTACGTTTGATCAATACAATAATAATAAAACCATCAATAAAAGTTTACAATAAACAGTAATTACACAATTTTTATTGCCATTTTAATGTGATGCTTCATGTAAATTTATAAATAAAATTGATTGATAACAAAACTATTTAACAACACAATTTATCAATTTATTTTGCAACAAAAAAATGCATAAAATGCTAGAAATTCGAAAAAAATGTATGCCAATTGCATGCCATTACAATTAATTAAACGCAGACATGACCGTATCTGGTGTAAGGAAAGACCTTTGCCGGTAAAAAAATAAATAAATAAGAGCCATGACCATGATCAGTTTTCCGGCAATCTAAAACGTAAATGTGGGCTTTGCTCGGAGCGTGGTTCTCGTGTTTCGCACTGCATGCGAGGACTGATCGATCGGAGATAAGATCAACCAATAAATAACATCGTTTGCGGCGTTCACTTTCCATCGCTGCCCCGCTCCCACATAATATTTTAGAAGACCGGAGTTGATACCACGGTGTCGCCGGTTCAATTCCCTCAACTTTTTTTGATTATTTTCACGACCCAAAGACGTCTGTAGTTTGAGCCTGAATAGAAAAGAGCCAACATCCACTACTGAAGCAACACTTAAATAATGCCAACCGTTCGGTGTAGATTCTGGGAAGCACCAGGAGGGATTCAGGCAAGAAGTACCACATTGCATCAGAAATTGATTGAAGACGCCTTCCTATAGAGATAACATTTTGCTCGTAACGATGTTTTTCGATCTGGAGAAAGCGTTCGATAGAACGCGAGATAAAGAATTCTGTATGTAGACTCTTTGGTGGTTTATATGGTGAGAAATATTATCACCGCCGTAACAAGTCAACTTCAGACCACCATGAACAAAGTGAAAAATGAACCGAGACGCTCAAGCAAGGAGTTTTTTTATTGGCAAAGACTTCCTGCGTACATCGCAACTCCGCATTTTTTTCCTATTAGGTCTTGTAACTCACACGCGTCAAAACCTGCATTTGACTAAACTTGTGTTAGATAGAAATCTTTCCTTTCAGATACATATAGAAGCTAGTCAAGCATTGTAAAAACTTTTGAACGTGAACAAGTACTTAACCAGTATCAGCTCGGAGTACGCAGTGATGTATTATTACGACTGTGCAAGACTCTGGTTCTCAAAAACAGAAGCAAAGTAGGAAGCGCATTTATAGATAAAGTTGCAAATGACTTTCCGCTACAGGAAAATATCCAATCACAATTTGTTCCGATTCGTTTAGTAGCATCCTGAATACCAGTTCGATATATATTGATAGTCTAGCTAATTGTGACACATACAGACACCTCCAACAACACAGCTGAAAGATTTGGTGCACTATTGTACACAAAGAAATGTTGACCTCATAATTAGAGGTGACGCCAACTCTCATCATATTGTCTGGAGAATTGAAGACACAAATGACAGGCTAAGCAACTTCACGACTGTATTCTCTCTCCTCGATCCTTGTACCCTTCGTGGTACTATTATAGAATCTTATCAACAGCGACTTTCCATGCCTTTCTGTCCTGGGCCATTTTTTTTTTTTTTTTTTTTTTTTCGACAAACGAGCGCAATGTCGGCAAACAAGACATTTATTATCAAGCTTGCCAAAAAACTCAAACCAAATAGGCCAATTCCCCAATATGTGAGAATGAGGACACTATTAGATACAACCCCAGAAGGCGTCACTAGTGTAGAACAAAGTTGAAGTTGTGAATGACGTCCTGGATAAATGAGTAATTTACATTTCAATAAAATGTTACATCTGTTACATGCATTGTATGACCAACCAGCCTGATAACACCGTCTATCCACCGAGTTAACGATCTTCCTCGTGGTCTTCGTCCGGGTTTGGTTGTGGCTGTTCTTGCTATTGCTAGCCAGCGCCTTATCTCGTACTCGCTGCCTCCATTATTGGTCGTTAGTGAACCAAGACATATAAATTTATCTACCACCTCAAAACCGGCCACCTGCTGGATATGTTAGGAGTTGTTTGTTTTCCGGTCAACTATCATGACTTTCGTTTTACCTATATTCAATAGTAGACCATAGTCTTTGCTGATGTTGCGCAGCCTTGTCATGATAGCTTCTAGTTCAGGCTGGTCCGATGCTATAATAAGCGTATCATCCGCATATCTAAGGTTACTTATGCGTCTTCCTCCTACAGCCACACCTCCATGCCACTCATCCAGCACCTTTATTATCAGTACTAATCTAGAAATACTAAAGCGTTGAACCAACGTTCGTTGCGTCCCGCAGCCAGACTGAGATATCAAACTGGATACTTTTAGCAGTTCAAGCAAAATCCATGTCTGGCACGTGTCTATGTCTCAATGTCAGATCACAGATGAATAAAATTCAAACATAAACACGAAAATCCTTCAACAAAGCAAAAAACTCAAAAAACCAATCAGACTAGATGTTATACAAAAATGTCCAGGAAGATTATAAAAGACGCATACGTCAACGTCAGTTTGAAACTATTTTGTAAAGATGTTAAAAACACTTAAACTGCTGCTCGCCACCTTGCTAAAGAGGTGCGTATAGCATGGGCAATTAAAAACTTTTCTCCATACAAAGCGCCAGGATTATATGGGATCTTTCCTGCCCTTCTACAATAGGGCGAAAATATCATCCTAACTCACCTGGCAAGAATCTATATTGAATGCATTGCTTTTCAATACATACCTATAACACAAAAAGAAGTAAATGTCGTATTTATACCAAAATCAAAGCGTATCGTTTACACCCATACAAAATCCTATCGACCTCATGGCTTTTCTTCTAAATATATTAGAGCGATTGTACAAAAGGTCAGTTTAGAAAACGGTCCTCATTAGTAATATAATATAATACAACCAAACATGCATACACCCAAGAAAGATCCACCAAACCAAACCTAATCTTGTAACAAACCAAATCAAAAGATCACTAAGAGACAAAATGTCCACCTTGAGCGTATTTATAGATATAGAAGGCGCCTTCAAAAAAATAGAAACTGTTCTCGCAACACATGGTGTTAGACCCACAATTAGTAGATGGATAAAACACATGTTGAAGAAAAGAGCCGTGACTGTTGCTGTAGGGGACTCGGCGATCAGAAAAGTCGTTGCTAAAGGTTGTCCCCAGGAAGGTGTATTATCTCCACTAATATAGTAGTTCATACCCTCATACAGAGTTAATTATGAAAGTAATGCGCTATTTTCTATGAAAAATAAATTTATTGGTCGCACAACAATCGTACAAACGCTTAAAATTCTTTGAAATACTCTCGGGACTGTAAGGGAGCTGGAAAACACAGAAGGTGTTGCTTTGGGCCAGAAAGTTAGTAACGATGACGGCCGTTTGACTAGAGGCATTGTCATGGTGGAGCTTGACCGTGCCTTTAATGTCAATCCTCACGCGCGTGTTCCGGCGTTTTAATCTTTTGAGCATCTTGAGGCAAAAGGTTGAGTTGACAGTTTCTCTTTGCAGTACAAACTCAAAATGGACAAATCCACGAACGTCAAAGAAGATAATGAGCAAGTTTTGATGCAAAACTTGCTCATTCGCGCTTAATTGATAATTTTGTGTGCCACGCGCTGCTCTGCCATTTCGGCTCTGGGTAGTACCCGAACATCCATGATTCTTCTCCGGTTACAATAGAGTTAAGAAAGTTCGACTCATTTTGAATCAAATCCAAAAATTCTTGATAGCGCAAAATAAAAATAAAATTTAAAAAAAAAACACTCAGAACAGTCGGAGCAAATTGGCGACCGGCTGCGTTGAAAGAGCAGATCCTCCACCACAATTCCCGACCGGTTTTACCGGGCTGGAATGGATAGTCGCGTCACAATAAAATCATGTGCATTACTTTTATAATAGACCCTGTACAGTTACTCAATGATCGTAATGTCTATACAATTGGTTATGCAGATGGCATAACAATCTTGAGAAGCGGTAAATTCGAGGGCATACTTTGCAATTTAATGCAGGAGGCCCTAAAAATGATCAAAAAATAGTGCAAAGACCAGGCGGTTAACCTTTTGAAAACCAAACTGGTTCTCATTCCAAAAAAATAAGAAAATTTGAAAACTAAACTTACCAAAACTCCTAAATACCCCACTACCGCTATTAACCGAGGTAAAATATCTTGGGGTAATTTTACATGGAAACTACATCTAAATATAAGAAGCAAAAAAGTTCATATGTCTTTTTGGCAGTGCCGATCTGTAGGAAAAAAATAAAAACTGTCTCCAAAAATAGTGCTGTGGTTTTACCCTATGCTCACATATGAGACACTAATATTGTGACCGAAAGCTAGACACAAAACTAAATCAGTTGCAACAAATGGTATGCCTAAGTATAACAGGTGGCATGCGGACAACAACTGCAGCTATAGAGGCAATGTTGTGTCTGTGTCTGCCGCCCCTCGACATTTACGTCAAGGAGACAGCGGCAATGGCGTCTGAATGCAGTTGGGCTTTGGCACACTGCAAGGAAGGCTGACAACCATCGTACCTCTGTTAGGAGCGCAAACAGATAACATGTCACCCAGGCACATATAAACAAAAGGAGCAGAATGTGGTCAATGATTCAATTAGAATCTACAAGAATGGCTCAAAAACCAGACCTAGACCTCAAAATATGTTTACCACTAAGTCGTTCAGATAACCTATGGTGTTATAGAAATAGTAAAACGGCAAATATCTGACAAAAAATGTCCAAATTCTAACGGACAGTAGAGCAAAAATCACATCAAAGCTAATTTTTGAATTTCACCGTGCCCTTACTTTAGCAGCCTGCGGAAATAACATCGAGATGCTCTAGGTAAAAGGACACTCCAACAAAGTAGGTAACAGTAAGCGGACGGGCTGGCGAGTAAAAGTACAACCCTCGTGGCGTGTAGAGCTGAACCCTAGACCGATTTACCACTCAGAAGCTTCATTAACCTACTAAAAATTAACATACACAACGCACTGAGAAGACGTTGAGGTGAAAAGAGGCAATGACTGCCCCAAACGCTAAGACAGCCGATTACTAGTTACAGAACTTAACAAATAAAAAATCACATGCTCACAATTGGTATTGGAGACAGTCCAACGTGCAGAAGATGTGAAATGGATGACGAGACGACCAAGCACGTGCAATGATGTACATGCCCGGCCCTCTCATACGATAGAGTCCATGTTGGAGAGCTGCTAGCTTGACATGGCCAGTATAAGAACGACCACATAGAGTAGTTAAATGCCAAGACAACGGAGTAAAGTTGCCAATAAAAAAGGTACAAAGATCCTAATGAGGCCTAGCTAATTTCGGTTTACCCTCCATCTTTAAATCCAGAATAGTTTAGCTCAAATTCACCTCGGTGTACAAATCAGCACAGTCTCAAAAAAAACGATAGTCATTGTCTGGATGTCGGGTCATGTAGGTATCAATAGTAATAAGCTAGCCAATAAAACCATCCGTCAAGCAGCAAACAAAGTTACACAAACAAAATTCCTGTTAGATAATCTCAAGGGCTAATATAATTTAAAGGTCATTGAGGATAGACAGTTTAAAAAACAAGTTAAAAATCAACATCTCATTCGTTCCATGAAAGTCGCCAGTAGGTCTGAACAGAACAGAAGTCGCCCTACTCATCAGTAGAGTGAACTACTAAATGTCCTTGAGTTTTTTTAGAGTATAATAATCGATGTACCTTGCGCAACCTCAAGCTTTAGTCAAACTTTAATATTTCTGCGATAAAGCTCCATTCACTCTAAGAGGATGTTATTTTTGTTGCAAGTCGTAGTCTGCGTCTCAACTCTTGCTTCTCTTTTATATCCTTTAGATTGTGAAGAAGAAGATGAAGAAAGTGTTGCTTGATAAAAGCTTTACAAAGCAACCTCGTAAACTTTGTTAAGCAATGCTTTCTTTGTAGTGCCAACAAAAACGGAGATCTACAGTTATAAACAATATCAGCAAACAGGAACAAGGTTGACTTAACCGTAAGCGACACAGGCCAAACATTTTAAAACACAACAAAGTTCTTATTTCCGCAAATACTACAAAAATCAAGAACGACTCCAAGAATTAAAAAAAAAAACACGGAATAAAATGTTCTTTTCAGTAAAAAAGTCTTTGGCCTGGTAGAACCAGGTTTTATCAACCTCGATTAAATAAAAGTACAAAACCTCAAATTTCACAGAAATAAAGTTTTATTATTATTATTTACACGAATAGACCAAAATCATGTAACAAAAAGTTTAAGCTAGATAATGACAAATATACCGTTTTTCAAAACTAAAGTTAGTGACCATAAGAGCAGCGGTAAAATACATTAACGAGCAGACGGACACGGTCTGGCACCTAATCTCTAAAGCGGCACTTCATGCATAATATCAATGTAAAAATCAATAAAATTAATGATAATGAAGAAGACAAAAAAAAAGTTTTTATTGAGCACAAACTAAAAAAAAAAGAAGCACATACCTAATGGGCAATTAGAACGGATACTAAAGATAGATAGAATGATACATAGGTAAAGAAAACGACTCGTTACATTTATATTTTCTGGATATCTGCACAAATAAACGTGGCAATTGTTATTCGCTAAAAAGTTACCAAATGTAAAAAAAAAACTTAAAAAATTTTTTTTTTTTGCCATACTAGTTTTGCCAAAATTGGACATCACTACCTCCCTCATTTTGTGAGTTTCCTCAGCTTACTCAGCTATGTTCGCTCTAATCCGTTGTATTTCCTATAATAGATTAGGAAAAGGTATACAAATTCTCCAAGAAGCCAACTAATAATTCAAGAAAAAAAAATAAAAAATGTCTACAAGAAAAAAACGCAAATAAACAATAACAACTTTTGCTCCAGCTCATTTTTCTATTGCTTTTCCACGTAGATAGGTAGAAAAAGGCAAACCTATTTTATGGCCGGCAAGATCGCCTGATTTAAACCCTGTATATTTCTTTCTTTGAGGGTATTTGAAAACATTAGTCTATAGTACTCCTGTAAACAGCCTCAAAAAGTAGCAGCTACAAATTAATCAAAAATGCCAACAAATCCGAGCTAATTAAAAGGTTTTAGAAAAAGTTCGAATATCCTTCAAACTAAGAAGTAGTGCCTGCTTAGAAATTAAAAGAAAGCATTTTGAACAACTTATGTAAATTTGTTTTTGATAGAAAAAAAAACTTCCTTATCTCCAAAACCTTTATTTTGTAGACCCATGTTTATTAAGACTTTTTTGTTTATTTTGGTTCATACTACTACTTCTTCAAATTTATTTTACAATATTTTTTAACACCCTGTATATGGCATTGGCTGCTAATTTCAATAAAAATATATAAAACACATTTACATCAATTCCATAATTAATTAAATTTCTATATTATTTTATACATAACGAACGTTATGTAAAATAGTTGAATTAAATAGAGCGTCAAAAATTTCTTAACGCTCGTTTATAAGAAAGACTAAGTATAAAAACTTTGTTTGGATAATGCACGACCTTGGCATCACACTAATAACTAGTATTGGATTTTTAATTACACAACTCCCCAATCCATTCCATTGTTGTAAGTAATATTTTGTCAAGCAACAAATAAAAATAATTGCTCCAAGAATAAATACAAAGAAAATTAAATTTCAATAACTGAAAGAAATAAGTCAGTAAATAAGATATAGCATATATATATAAATCAATTAAATTAATTGTGACAAAAATATTGACATAATGACTATCATGGCTAACAGCTTGCATAATTACAGAATACAATAATCATTACATAATCATATATATCTAATAAATATATGTAAATAATGCAAATGAAATGATTATAACTAAATATTGATTATGCATATTCAAGCATGAATTATGTGTATCCAAGTAATCAAATATTAATACGCATATTGACGTAATTATTACAAAAGCAGCATTCAATTGAGTAATTGAAAGTTAGTTAAAAGACACCCAACCAACTCGAAATGGTTTGAAATTTTGATTTCCTACTAATACAAAAACCAAAATAAGACTTTAGAAAAATAAGCCCCGCTCAAAAACTTACAAAACCGCAAAATAAAAGGAAGATAAGGTTGAACAAAGCGAAACTAATACGACGTCCAAATGGTTTTTCAACAAAATTACCAAAAATAAACTATCAACCAAGATTTAAAACAAAATCTTGTTTTACCTTGACAAATCACAAGGTTATTCGTACCGACATCTAAAAATTGAAAGAACAATTTGTAGATCGAAGATAGATCTTTCGTTCGAGAGTAAGCACGGTAGCGCTGCCTCAAAATGTGGCTTTAAATGAGCGAAATACCTCAAAAATCGTCGCGCTAATGCCAGTACTGATATCGGTAAAACTGTACCTAAAAAGCAAATACCACCTCAGATAATCCGAGCGTCAATCCCTCCCTTGCAAGCCGCTGCCCAAACAAGCTCGGATTCAGTTACTTCCATTATTTTTGGTGTATGCCATTCGAAGAGGCGGCAAACTGTAAATCAGATAGACCATTTCTTAAACCTTCCAGTGAAAAGTCTGGAGTAAAGCCTCCAAACACGTTTATCTAACAAATCCAAAAAATGTTCAATAAGGTTTTGATCAAGACTTAGGGAAAGCCGATCCATGGTTTGAATCTCGTGGTGCTGAAGGTAGTTCATGGTAATGGCCGCAGCATTGGGCATTGCGATAACTTGCATAAACACAAAATTTGGGCCAGTACCATAAACGGCTGGTATAACATGATCATCCAGGAGTGATGTAATGTTCATCGTTTAATCTTCCCGGAACTGGCACGCTCTGTTCTTTCGTCAAGACTAATTCCGCCCCAAACCATCACAGATCCACCACCATATTTTTCGACTTCTTGTATGGTTTGTGAAGAATGTCCATCATATGGACGTCGACAATCACGACTTAAAAAATCGTGAGTCATCTGTGAAAAGTAGTTGTCACGCGACATGTTCACGAGCAAAATGTAAACGTTAGCTTATGTGATACAGAGTTTAAACAGATTTTCGCACAGATTAGCTTCTCTCAATCTATTCTTAACTATCTGGTCGGATATCTCCACGTTATGAGTTGTTCTGAGCCTGATTTGAAGATCTTTGGCTGTGAATGTGGAAGAACGCAAGGAAGGTACTATTAAAAACTGGTACTGAATTCGGTTTCTAGGTATCGATTCCACACACGATGGATAACAGAAGGACTGACGTTAAAATGTCTTGCAACTTGTCGAATACTGGTGCCATTCTCGATAAAAACAACAACACTAATGATTTCTACCTCATTTTGATATATTAATGCCATTGTTTACTACTCCAAAGCACATTACATTTTTAAAATAATCATTATAAAAGTTTGGGATTATGTAACCATCTAATGAACATTTGTGCCACTGTAGTGAAATAGTGAATTCAATTTTAGTGTGCGTAAATATAGTTGAACTGTCAAAACAAAGTAAATAACAATTTTAAAAAGGCGGCATATTTAAAGTGATTACATAATCACAGACATTTATAAAGACCCTGTAGTTTCTTTGAATTGTTATTATTATCTCAAAAGTGATATGTAAAAATCAATTTAAGGCTAACTTCCGAACACAGAACTCTTAATAATTTTTATAAAATCTAAAAAAAAAAAATACATTTTTCCCTCGTGGCACTTATCCGTACAAACCCTGTATATTATAAAATTACGCATATGTACAAAAGTAACACCATTCCATGCACATAGTGTCCCAGAAAAAGGCAAACCTGATCCTTATAAAAAAAAAACTGAACAAAAATAATGAAAACCCACTGGCGCCTATATGTCTATTGACACAATGAGGAAAAAAAACTAGAGATAAAAATAACATTTCGGAAAACAAGTTTAGATTCAGAGAAGAGAGAAGCACGCTACAGCCGCTAAACTTATTAAAATCGATAGAGAGAAAAAAAAAATAGAAAAGACCCTTTGAACCAGAGGTTACTGTGCAATGATCACGTCATAGAAAAAAATAGTAAACGACTTTAAAAGAAAAAAGTATTAACAAGCCTAAAAGAAATAAATCAAGAATTATCTCCAAAACAGATAAATCATGAACGAGAACAAAGTAACAGCAGGGCTCCCGCAGTGATCGGTGATTAGACCACACCTGTAAAACATTCTCTATGACGACGTACTAAGAATAACTAATAAGGCGGCAGCTATACAAATAGCGTACACCAATGACCTGGGTTTCCTAGTGGTCGAGAAAAAAGAAGACCTAATAAGGGTCCTAAACGAAAAGCTCACAAAAACCATGGTTAAAAGAGAATGATCTTGAACTAGCACCACAGAAAACCGAGACATCGTGGCAGAAAGAAAAAGAACAAAAATGAATTTACAATTTAAAATAGAAGGGATGAAAATAACACAAAAAACATCCATCAAGTACCTAAGAGTGGATCTCGATAAGAACCTTTCCTTTTGTAGCCACATTGAGAGAGCATGTAACAGTGCAGGTAAAAATCGCTACCCAAACAGGAAGACCCCAGTCTATGCAGAATCAGTTATACTATACGCCGCACCAGTCTGACAAGATGGTTTAAAATTACAAAAAAGTAAGAAGCAAAAGAAACTCGCGCAGCGTACGTCCCACAAGCTCAGCGATGAGCAACAAGGTACTTGGAAATGTGATACCGCTAAACCTCATGTCAATAGAGAGAAAGAACAAAAACCTTAGACAATTGCCAAAGAGAATGGGAGAGAGAAGTGAAAGACGGAAAGTGGTTGCACACCCCAAAACCAAACCTACGGCCATGCTATTGCAGTTAACACAAGAAAATTAAAAGAAAATACAAAAACTGCTCGTAAGTCAGAGAAGAAGACACAGCAGCACAACATATTCCACCGCAAAAAATGAAAAAAAAAAAAACAACAAAACAAGCTCAAATAAAATTACGTAGAGTTAGAATGACAAAGAGCAGAATAGTAAAGAAATTAACAGACTCCTAATACTAAATCTATGGCCATGGTATTTCAGGTAACACGAGGAGAAAAGACGGAAGTACGACAGACTGCAGAGAATAGACACCGCATTGCACCAACATGGTTAAACAAATGCTGGAAAGCAAAGACAAGTGAGAAAAGTCAACAGCTACATCATTAAGATTATGAGCATAAAAGCAAAAGTAGAGTTGGAACAACAGAAAGCAGAACAGTAAAAAAAAAAATAAACAGAACATGACTGAAAATATGGCAGAAAGCATTTGCGGTTATGATGGCAGTATACAAAAGGTAGGTTATGGTAGGTAGGATCCCCTAGATCGGGACATGCTTAAAACATTTCCCCCTTAAAAAAATGTCCCAGAATAGTTGTCCCATGCTTTTTTATTGGATATAATCACATTAAAAAACCAAGAAATTTTTTAGAAACCCTATTTCTCAGAAAATGCAATTTTAGTTTTTTCTAAAATAATGTCCAATAGGTGCCATAGCGCCATCTGTGCATTTTTGTAAAGGATGACACTTGTTAATTTTAACAATAAAACACAATAAAACTTTTTTTGTGTTTTGTTTAGTTTAAAAGATATTCACCAACTTAATTTGTACCCTCAACATTTTTTTTAAACAAAAATTCCTATCAAAAAATAAAAAGCTGCGTTTTATAGATACAAAACTAAGCTTGCACGATTTTTTTGTAAATTGATGCCGCTAGAGAGCCATTAATTTACATTTCTAGAAAGTAAGCTATTAAATTAATTAAATTGTATACCCGCTCAAATTTATTCCATTTAAACCCACGAGTTCAAGGAAGACGCGGGTACACGCCGGAGCATCCTCGCTCTTTTAACCAGCGAGACCGAATTATTTACGAGAATCTCCACTTGCGTGCGCGTTCGAGTTGTATATACAAGGTGTTTCAAAACATGTGTCGGAAAATAAAGGATGGGATTTCTTGGCTAATTATAAGAAAAAAAGTTCCTATTAACATGGTTCCGCAAACGCACCGTTTTCGAGATACAGAGGGTAAAAAAATATTTCATTTTTTATTTTTTGACAATATCTCAGAAACGGAATGAAAAAGTAGCAACATGATCACAAAACCTTTATTTTACAAAACTAAGCAGTAACACAAAAAACAAGAAAAATCACAAAAATTGATCACAAAAAAAATCCAAAACATTTAGATCTGGAGACCGAGGAGACCAAGCCTATGGGCCTCCTCGACCTACCCAACAGTTCCTATACTGTTCATTTAAGATTTGACGCGCAACTAAACTAAAATGTGAAGGAGCACCATCGTGCATAAACCACATTTTATTTAATTGAACCGGAAAGTCCTGGTAGCTCTTCTTCAAGAAAATTACGATATGATTGACCATTTAGCCTAAACGGCAAAAAATATGGACCTATTAAATGGTCTCCTACAACACCTGCCCAAACTATAACGGAAAATGTTTGCTGATGACGGCCTTCCATTATGGCATGTGGATTCTTGTCGGCCCATACATGATTATTATGGAAGTTCATAATCGCATCGCGAGAAAAATTTGCTTTATCCATAAATAAAACTTGTTCTAAGAATCGAGGATTTTGCGCAATTCTTTCTTGAAACCATTGACACATACATAGCCAATCTTTGCAGAAAATCCGCTGGTAAAAGGGCTTTTACTCGCTGTATGTGATAAGGATCTGGCTTTTTATTATCCTCCACACTGTAACGTGACTAAGGTTTAGGTTTAAAGCTATTCTTCTAATGCTAGTTGATGGATCGTCTTCGATTTCTTGAAAACGGAGGTAGTAGGCGAGGTCTCCCATTTCCTGCAGCTCTTTTATGTACACTTCCAGTTTGATGTAGACGTTCGTAATACGAATTAATGTTCTTTCATTTGGTACCTGTCGGTTTGAAAACCTTCCTTGATAAATTCGACGAACTTTTGCTGCATTTCCATCGTCAACGCCATAAACAAAATGCAAATCGCACATCTCGCTATCACTGTAATTATTTATTTTGCTATCACCACGCAAGCATAATACTAAGAATCGGCAAATTAATTGGGTAATAAAGATCCCGCGATATTGACTCCTTTTGAAAAAAAGATTATTTAACAACTAAACGACAATTGTCAATAACTCAAATGCAAGAACGCTGACGATTAGATCAAAAACAAATGTTTTTATCAACAACAAAACGTGTTGCTACTTTTTTTCATGTTCTCTATCATAAAATGCCGTATTTCTCTAAAACGGTTTACGTTAGAACTTTGGACTAAGAGTACCTTTTTTGTGTAGAAAATATTGATGGTTCACAATGTGCTTTCAGAATGCCAATTTCCCAAGTGTTATAGAAAAGGGGGAGAAGGTAAAAAAAGGTCACATACCACCCCAAATGTCAACCTCACCTGCACGAGCGATGACCTCGGTCATCCGGCGCACCCCGCTACATAACAAACGAGGCTCTGACGACCGAGTAACGGCGGAATAACCGTCAAAACGGGAGTAAAGGAAATGATACTCCCCGACGACCCCGACGACCCCTATCAACCCGCATTGGCCAGCGTGATAGGTAACGGCTAAACCCCTCTTAATATGAAAGATACAACAAGAACACGGCCCTTAGTCCCCGGCGGACCGCTAGCACCCAACCAAGGTAGCGGTTGGATCAAGCAGCGGTCAAAGGGTGCGAAGAATCACCGGGAAACAACAGGCTACCAAAACAAAAGACGAACACTGCACATCTGTACTTATAACACGAGAACGCTTTCCAGCGAAGAAAAAGTACTCCAACTCGAAGAAGAACTAAACCAAATTAATTGGGATATAGTAGGTCTGGCTGAGATACGAAGAAGAGGAGAACAGCAGATTACCCTAAAATCAGGAAATACCTTATATTACAGAGGAAACGAAGAGAGCTCCGATGGAGAAGTAGGTTTCATAATACATAAAAAACCCACAAAACAGATCCTACACATAGAGAGCATAAGCCCCAGAGTATGCTTTATAATACTGAAACTAAACCAAAGATATAACATAAAGATCATCCAAGTGTATGCCCCAACATCCACACACACAGAGGATGAAATCGAGATCTTCTATGAAGACATCTACTCTGCAATGTCAAAAACTCCAACATACTACACACTAATAGTTGGAGATTTAAACGCCAAGCTGGATAAGAAGCAAGACGACAGCGAAATTTCCCTGGGACAATACGGGATAGGAGAAAGAAATGATAGGGGAAACACCTTACTGCAATTCCTTTTAGAACATCGCATGAATGCTATGAATACCTTTTTTAAGAAAGCCGAACACCGGAAATGGACCTGGGCGAGCCCTGACGGAAATACACGAAACGAAGTAGATTTCATCATCACGGATAAAAAACAAATCGTACAGGATGTCACAATACTCAACCGGGTGTCAGTGGGAAGCGACCACAGGATGCTAAGAGCAAAAGTTGTGCTACGATTGAAAAAGGAGAGAAGACTGCTTGCAACATCAAAGAGCAAAGAACAAACTACAGTGAACAATAACGAGGAATACAAGAAATCCATAGCAGAACGACTAGGACACGGTAACATCGAGGAAATGAGTATAGAAACCTTGAGCAATGCAATCGTAACATCGATACAAGAGGCAAAACAGATACATGGTACGAAACTGAATAGGGAAGAAGGGAAACTATCAGCAAACACACGACAACTTATGAAACAAAGGCGAGAAAAACTACAAAAGCACCTACTACATACAGACCAGCTGAGAACACTAAATAAAGAAATATCAAAGGCCGCTAGGAAAGATATTAGAAACTATAACAAAACACGGATAGCGAAGACTATCGAAGAGAACAAAAGCATGAAAGTACTGAGACAGAAAATAACACCTGGAAAAGCAGAAATTACCAAACTCGAGAACCAAAACGGACAAACTATCAGGAACAAAGAAGAGATCCTGGAAATCGTAAAACACTTCTATTCAAACCTTTATAGCGGTCAAGAAACACCAGAGCCGGAATATACCAGTAC
Organism: Tachinus rufipes; assembly: GCA_963932245.1. NCBI lineage: Eukaryota > Metazoa > Arthropoda > Insecta > Coleoptera > Staphylinidae > Tachinus > Tachinus rufipes. The sequence continues at coordinate 72,398,073 of OZ010748.1, read as the reverse complement.
CATCCCCCAAATTTTAAACCAAGGATCAGAAGATCTACCGGAGATAACCCAAGAGGAAATCTCAAAATCAATTACGGAAATGAAAAATAACAAGGCGCCCGGGGAGGATGATATTGCGATCGAACAGATTAAGGAAGGGGGAGTCGAGCTATTAGAAGCCATAAAGAGTTTATTCAACAAATGTCTCACGGAAAGAATAACACCAACAGCATGGGACAATGCAATCATTGTTATTAAACACAAAAAGGGAAACACGGTTGACCTAAAAAACTACAGGCCAATAAGCCTGCTTTCGCACCTCTATAAACTCTTCACCAAAATCATAACTAGACGCATCACAACCAAGCTTGACCTTTATCAACCGCCTGAACAAGCAGGATTCAGAGCCGGATACGGAACAAACGACCACCTGCAAACCATCAAAACCGTAATAAAGAAATGTGTCGAATACAACAAGCCACTCGTCCTTGCCTTCGTGGACTACGAGAAGGCATTTGACTCTATCAACCACAATGAGATGTTTAAGGCACTGGCGAATTGCCAAATAGACCATAGGTACTCGGATACTCTACAGCACATATACAAAAATGCTACCGCATGCGTTAAACTAAACAAAAAAACGGACAGATTCAGAATACAACGCGGCGTCCGACAAGGTAACACCATCTCGCCTAAACTATTTACAAACCTCATGGAGTACATGTTCAAGACCATAGAACTAGAAGATATGGGCATAAACATCAATGGCAAAAACCTCAACCATCTACGGTTCGCAGACGACATTGTGCTAATATCGGATAGCCTAGATAAGACTGAAAAAATGCTTAAGAAGCTGGCAGAACAATCACGAAAAGTCGGCCTTAAAATAAACATCTCAAAAACGGAATTTATGACCAACCTAGTACCTTCCCGAAACTTTATAATGGAAGGGATTGAGATCCGGCAAGTCACCTCATACAAGTATCTAGGCCACGAGATTAAAATCGGCAGAGACAACCAGACACATGAGATTGGAAGGAGGCTAAGACTAACGTGGGCAGCCTACGGAAAACTAACTAACTAACACATTTTCAAATCCGACATCCCCAACTGCCTAAAACGTAAGGTGTTTGACCAGTGCATCCTACCAGTCTTAACCTACAGAGCGGAGACTCTAACACTCACACAAAAGTCCGTCCAAAAGATCAGAGTGGCGCAACGAGCCATAGAACGTTCCATGCTCGGAAATACATTGCGAGATAGAGTGCGGAATGAAGTACTAAGACAGCGATCTGGGGTTAGTGATGCAATTGAAGTAATAACCAAACTAAAATGGAACTGGTCCGGGCATGTCGCAAGGATGCCAAACAACAGATGGACCAAAAAGATCCTGAAATGGCGACCTAGACAGGAGGCATACAGAAGTAGAAGACGCCCACCCACCCGATGGACAGACGATGTGAAACGCATCGCCACCAACTGGTTACAAGAAGCACAAGATAGAAGTAGATGGAAGATGTTAAGAGAGGCCTATGTCCAGCAGTGGACGAGACAGGCTGAATGAAGAAAAAGAAGAAGAAGATAGAAAAATTATAAAAATTGAATATGCGCTTAAAAAGTAGCTAATATTAATGCTATGGTGTGTACAAAAGCTGAGTTTTGTATCTCAAACGGTTTCTGAGATATCGTCAAAAAATCAAAAAAAAAAAATCTGTATCTTGAAAACGGTGCGTTTGCGGAACCATGTTAATGAAAACTTTTTTTCTTATAATTAGCCAACCAATCCCACCCTTTATTTTCCGACACATGTTTTGAAAAAACCCTGTATATTTCACTGTATATAACTAATTTTATTAAACTAAATATATGTAACTATAATAATTAACAAACGTTTTTATTACAATAATTTTAATTTTCAACTTGTTTTTCATCACAATTTAAACAATTTTCAAATATTTTTAAAATGCTTTCTTGTCTGTGGTGCTTACGACTATTTTTTACCTGCCCATAATAAATAAGTAAAAAATAAATCAAAAAAATTTAAAAACAAATTTTCTTTTTTAAATAAAAAAATTAAAAAATCAAAAATGTTTTTTTTAAATCAATCAAAATTTAATAAAATAAAATATTTTTTTATTTAGTTAACTATTGAAAACTGCAAAACTATTAATAAAAAGTCAAAAATAACAAAATCTGTTTATGAATTATTAAATACTTTCAAAGAATCAAAATCTGACCAAAAATGATTAAAAAGAGCAAAATCCTATTTATAAAACGTCAAAAATAACAAAATTGGGCATTGAAGCATCAAAATATTATCTGATAGCACCAAAATCCAACCATAAACTGTTCAAATGTAAAAAGTTTTATAAAATCTCAAAAATAGCAAAATCCGTCCATAAAATATCAAAATATTGTTAAAAACAAAAAACAAAATCTGTCCATAATAAAGTATTGTTAAACAGCCTAAATTTGGCATAAACTGCCAAAAAGTGCAAATTCATTTTCATAAAATATAGCAAAATCCGGCTTTGAAACATCAACTTATTGTTAGGAAGCACTAAAAACTGACCGACAGTTAAAAAGTGTAACAATTTTTATAAAATTAATCTCAAAATAGCAAAATCTGACTATAAAATATCAAAATATTGTTAAAAACAGCAAAAATCTGACTATAAACTGTTGAAAAGTACATTTTTTTAAATAAAGAAAGAAAGCACCAAAATACAACCAGGTGTAAAAAATGTAAAAAAAAATTCAAACTAATTTCATAAACTGCAAAATCCTGAAATAAAATATCGAAATATTGTTAGAAATAGCAAAAATGCTGCAAAAATCTATCTATACAAAGTCAAAAATAACCAAATGCGGCATAAAACATTAAAATATTTTTAGATAGAATCAAAATCCGGACAACAACGGTTTAAAATAGAAAATGTGTCTTTAAAAATTTAAAAAATATTGTTAGAAAGCATCAAAATCCGACCATAAACTGTTAAAATTCCATAAAATCAACTTCAAAAACTCAAAATTCGGCTATGAAATATTGTTAAATCAAAATCCAGTCATAAACTGTCAATAATGCAAAATTTTATTTATTAAATGTTAAAAATAGCAAATTCTGACCTTGAATCATCAAAATATTATCAGAAAGCACCAAAACAAAGCCATAAACTGTTGAAAAGTGTAAAAAAAAAATAAAAAAAGCAAAATCCGGCTATGAAATAATACAATGTTGTTAAAATGAAGTGCCCAATAAAATATTATTCATTAAATATCAAACATGACAAAACCCGGCCTTAAAACAACAAAAAATTGTCAAATAGCATAAAAATTTGATCCAAAATTGTTTAAAAACTGCAATTTTTTTTTATAAATAATCAAAAACAACTAAATTCATAAGTCATAAGACATTAAAATATTTTCATATAGATCAAAATCTTACCAAAGACGATTTAAAAAGGCAATATTTTATTCATAAAATGTCAAAAATATGCAAAAACATCCCAAAAATAGCAAAATCCGGCAATAAAATAACAAAAATATTGTTAGAACAAACCAAAATTTGGCCATAAACTGTCAAAAAGTGTAAAATTTAATTCATAGAATGTCAAAAACAGTAAAACCAGGCGGCAAAGTATGAAAATGTTGTGAGAAAACACCAAAAATTGATAATAACCTGTTAAAAAATGCAAAATTCTATTTTTAAAAAATAGTAAAATCCTGTCATAATATATTAAAATATTTAAAAAAAAATCAAAAATCCGGCCTTGAAATTTGATAAACAATTGTCAGAAAGCCGAAAAACCAGGCTATAAACTGTTATAAAGTGTAAAAAATGCCACCAAAACTCAAAAATAGCAAAATCAAGATTTAAAATATTAATAATATTTTTAGAAAAACCCAAATGCGACTTAAAAACTAAGTCAACATGTTAGTTTAAGTAATTAAAAAAAAAATTAACTTTCAAATTACAAAATATTTAATTTTCAAATTACAAAATATTTTCAAAATTCCGCAAAACATCAAAAAATGTTTTTTTGCCAACATGATGTTCCAATAAAAAGTTTGAAATTAAAACTAACTCAGCTATGACTATTCGTTAACAAATATTTTCAGTATTACACAAAATATCAAAAACTGTTATTAATGTATTTTTTGCTAACATATTATTCTAGTTAATAAGAAAGTTTAAAATATTTAGCTTAAAAACTAAGCCAACTATGTCAGTTTTAGTAAATTTTAAAAAAAATATTCAGTTTAGAAATTTCAAAATATTTTCAAAATTTCCGAAAATATCAAAAAAGTCATTAATGTATTTTTTGCGAACATGATGTTATAGTTAATTAGAAAATTTAAAATACTTAGCTTAAAAACTAATCCAACTATGTAAGTTTTAGTAAATTTAAAAAAATGATTTAGTTTAGAAATTTCAAAATATTTTCAAAATTACCCAAAATATTAAAAAAAGTCATTAATGTATTTTTTGCAAACATGATGTTCTAGTTAATAAGAAAATTTGAAATACTTAGCTTAAAAACTAAGCCAACTATGTCAGTTTTAATAAATTAATACAAAAATGATTTAGTTTAGAAATTTCAAAATATTTTCTAAATTTCACAAAATATCAAAAAAAGTTATTAATGTATTTTTTTGCCAACATGATGTTCTAGTAAATAAAAAAGTTTAAAAAACTTAGCTTAAAAACTAAGCCAACTATGTAAGTTTTAGTAAATTTAAAAAAATGATTTAGTTTAGAAATTTCAAAATATTTTCAAAATTACCCAAAATATTAAAAAAAGTCATTAATGTATTTTTTGCAAACATGATGTTCTAGTTAATAAGAAAATTTGAAATACTTAGCTTAAAAACTAAGCCAACTATGTCAGTTTTAATAAATTAATACAAAAATGATTTAGTTTAGAAATTTCAAAATATTTTCTAAATTTCACAAAATATCAAAAAAAGTTATTAATGTATTTTTTTGCCAACATGATGTTCTAGTAAATAAAAAAGTTTAAAAAACTTAGTTTAAAAACTAAGCCAACTATGTAAGTTTTAATAAATTTAAAAAAATTATTTAGTTTAGAAATTTCAAAATATTTTCAAAATTACCCAAAATATTAAAAAAAGTCATTAATGTATTTTTTGCAAACATGATGTTCTACTTAATAAGAAAGTTTGAAATATTTAGCTTAAAAACTAAGCCAACTATGTCGGTTTTATTAAATTAACACAAAAATGATTTAGTTTACAAATTTCAAAATATTTTCAAAATTTTACAAAATATCAAAAAATGTTATTAATGTATTATTTTGCCAATATGATTATCTAGTTAATTAGAAAGTTTGAAATACTTAGCTTAAAAACTAAGTCAACTATGTCAGTTTTAGTAAATAAAAAAAAATAATTTAGTTTACAAATTTTAAAATATTTTCAAAATTACACAAAATATCAAAAAATATTATTAATATATTTTTTTGCTAATATGATGTTCTAGTTAATTAAAAAGTTTGAAATACTTAGCTTAAAAACTAGGCCAACTATGTCAGTTTTAGTAAATTAAAAAAAAAAAATGATTTAGTTTACAAATATTTTCAAAATTACACAGAATATCAAAAAATGTAATTAATGTAATTTTTTACCAACATGATGTTCTAGTTAATAAAAAAGTTTGAAATACTTAGCTTAAAAACTAGGCCAAATATGTCAGTTTTAGCAAATTTACAAAAATGTTAGTTTACAAATTTCAAAATATTTTTATAATTTCACAAAATATCAAAAAATGTTATTAATGTACTTTTTTGCCAATATGATTATCTAGTTAATTAGAAAGTTTGAAATACTTAGCTTAAAAACTAAGCCAACTATGTCAGTTTTAGCAAATTTACAAAAATGTTAGTATACAAATTTCAAAATATTTTAAAAAATTCACAAAATATCAAAAAATGTTATTAATGTATTTTTTTGCCAACATAATGTTCTAGTTAATAAGAAAGTTTTAAATGTATAGCTTAAAAACTAAGTCAACTATGCCAGATTTGGTAATTTTAGTTTACAAATTTCAAAATATTTTCAAAATTTCACAAAATATCAAAAAATGTTACTAATGAATTTTTTTGTCAACATGATGTTCTAGTTAATAAGAAAGTTTGAAATACTTAGCTTAAAAACTAAGCTTACTATGTCAGTTTTAGCAAATTTACAAAATGTTAGTTTACAAATTTCAAAATATTTTCAAAATTACACAAAATATCAAAAAATGTTATTAATGTATGTTTTTGCCAATATGATTATCTAGTTAATTAGAAAGTTTGAAATACTTAGCTTAAAAACTAAGCCAACTATGTCAGTTTTAAAAAATTAAAAAAAAAAAAATTATTTAGTTTACAAATATTTTCAAAGTTACACAAAATATCAAAAAAAAGTTATTAAATATATTTTTTTGACAACATAATGTTCTAGTTAATGAGAAAGTTTGAAATACTTAGCTTAAAAACTAAGCCAACTATGTCAGCTTTAGTAAATTTAAAAACATTATTTAGTTTACAAATTTCAAAATATTTTCTAAATTTCACAAAATATCAAAAAAAGTTATTAATGTATTTTTGTTGCCAACATGATTATCTATTTAATTAGAAAGTTTGAAATACTTAGCTTAAAATGTAAGCCAGCATGTCAGTTTTGATAAATTAAAAAAAAATGATTTAGTTTACAAATATTTTCAAAATTACACAAAATATCAAAAAATGTTATTAATGTAATTTTTTACCAACATGATGTTCAAGTTAATAAGAAAGTTTGAAATACTTAGCTTAAAAACTAAGCTAACTATGTCAGTTTTAGCAAATTTACAAAAATGTTAGTTTACAAATTTCAAAATATTTTAAAAAATTCACAAAATATAAAAAATGTTATTAATGTATTTTTTTGCCAACATGATGTTCTAGTTAATAAGCCATTTAAGCCAACTATGTCAGTTTTTGAAATTAAAATAAAAATGATTGTGTTTACAAATTTCCAAATATTTTCAAAATTACACAATTATCAAAAAATGTTATTAATATATTTTTTTTGCCAACATGATGTTCTAGTTAATAAGAAAGTTTGAAATACATAGCTTAAAAACTAAGCCAACTATATCAGTTTTGGCAAATAAAAAAAATTCGCCCCCAATATTATCAATAGTTTGAATACAATCAATTTATGTACTATGTAACTATACAGCTTATTTCTTGCCCAAAATAATAAATTCCTCATTGTCTAAATTTCTAATCCTATTGTTTAAGTCGTTTATGTTATTTAGTATTGTTTTGTAATACTACAGACCAGACCAGAATAATGACAACATTTCTTCTAGCAAATATTTTATTAACATCAAAAACTGTAGACTTGGCCTTTCATTATTTTCACTTATTAAATCCTCATGTATATTCTTTTTGTCAGAAAAAAACTTTAATATAATAATTTCATAACTTTTTTTTAACTTGCCAATTAACACCAAAAGATTAGTTAAAAAAATTTGTTAAACAAACTCTGTAATCAATTGTTATCTCAAGATTACAGATTGCACCTAAATTATTTATAATAATTAAAATACAAACATACCTGCATGTACCAACTGGCTTTGGTAAAACAACTCCCGCCGTATAAACAGCCTGAAAGCATCCAGTCAAATGCACTCTCCTTGTAATCTCCCTAATCAACACAGGAGCAACCCGCTTCGATCTTAACTTCTTATGAACACACAAAAAATTAATCTCAACCATCTTCTGTGTCTTAGCATAAATATTGAGATTAGCAGGTATAGCCGAAATGAAACCGACCAGTCGGCCACTTTTCACCACACGGACACCACAATGCCACTCCTTACGCCAACCGGGTGGCTGCAACGCCCACTTAAGAAACTCAGGTTGATAATCGAAACGAAACATACAATCATCATCCTCCACATAATTCTCATTCAAAAGCGTGTACAGTTCTTTGAGAACAAGTGGCTCATCCAAATTAAGTGTATCCCATTGAAATCCATCAGGTAAACTATAGGGTTCCGCTCGAATTTCAGCAACCGGCTTATCCGCTTCAATCGGTTCATTAGCAGATATTTTTTCATCTAAAATTTTATTTGATTAATAAAAAAATTATGAATTAAATTAAAATATTTTACCCATTTTAGGGACTGGTTGGGTATTCCAAAACTGATACGATTTGCCTAGCGCTTCCTCCGTTGTCTTAGCAGGTCTATGTTGCATATTAAGCATTTCCATAGCTGTTCTTAAATCTTTAATCGAAAAATTGCTGACAGGATGCCCCGAATCCCCGGGAATATAAGTAGAAACTGCATCATCAGGTTCCAATTCAACTTTTTCCTCATGATTCTTATTTTTATTCTTTTTCTTTCCCCTAGAAATTATAATTTATTTCATAACCTTATGATTGCAGGTTATGTGAGGCTTGGCCTTTTATTGGTGCATAAATTAGTAGCTAAATGTATGTTTAAATAGGCTTAATATTGTACTATGAGGGTGATAATTGTTTTAATTGAAAATTTATAAGGAAATAGGGGGTTATTATTGATTATTTCCTATGCTGCACGCCTCGAAAAGGCCGGCGAAAATTGTGAGATTAATATTGGTCGAATGTGATTTTGACGGATGATTTGTTTTTCTTGCTTACTTTTTACTTTTGGACGAAAGGACTCCGTCTAATTGACTATTTTCCTCCGGTTGGGTTTTCTCGTCCGACATGATGAAAAGTGACAACTGTCGGGGCTAGGACCAACTGTCATAAAACTGATGGTCATAAAATGCGTCAACATCGAATATTTCCACTTAGAACTTTCGATTTGTGAATTGTTGGTTGCATACGCGTACACATACAGTAGCGTATCATTTTTCTTGACTAATATACAGAGTGATTCAACATAAGACCGCGAGATACCGTTGATGTTGTGGTATCAATAGTTTCAAACCGGTTAGTTATTTTTTACTCTGAATATACCATCCGGTCCAGTATGCCAAACTTAAACATTATAACCTATTGTAACATACCAAATGCTCGTTTTATGTGTATTGAGCTTAAAGCAGTGACAAATCATACACTTTTGTACATACCTCCTAATGTCACCCTGCATTCCCGGCCAGTAGTATATCCTATCAATTTAAATGTTTTGGTTATTCTTCAATGACCAGCAGTAAGATCATCGTTATTTCCATCAATACGCGGTCACCTAGTGACTTTTTACACACAGCTTTCAATGGACAACATTTTGGTCCTAGAGAAGCTTGTATAAACAACCGTCTCTGATAGCAAAATCCGGGTATGCTTTAAGCCATTCGGTAAATTCCGTTTGTTAGCGACAGTCAAGATTTCGGCAACCGTGGTTTCGGCGACCTGATTTAGGACACCTTAGCGGTTACCACCTCAAAGTCATACTATTGCTTGAGAATAGCCCTTCGAGCCACTCTCCCGCTAAGATTCTTTAACCACTTCAAGGATTGGTGGTCTGTGATCACTGTGACGTAATATCCAGGTCAGAAACACTTTCTCAGTGGTAAAATAGTTCCGCTCAGTCTGGTTCAAAGTTCGACTAGCGTAAGCAACCTGATCGTGGCCCGTTGGCCATTGCAACAGAACAGCTCTCCACAATGTAAAGCATCCGTTTGGAAAAAGAAAGGTTGCTAGAAGTCGGACCAACCAAAACGGAAGAACAAGTTAAGTGATCTTTCAACTTCTCGAGGGTCTTACTCTGTGGATCAGACCAACTGAATCTGGTGTTTTTCTTTAGCAATCCATTTAACGGGGAGTTATCTGAAAAAAAACGGCAATACATTGCCGATACCACAAAACAATTCCTAAAAACCGTCGTAATTCTCAGATAGTTTAAGAGATTTGAAAATGCAAAATGGCCTGAATTTTGACACCTCGGTCTACTACATGCCCTAGATTGCAATTCCGTCTTGCTAAATTCACACTTCCGAAAGTTGAGTTGGAGGCCGCCAGCTCGCTCTAGTTGAAAGGTAAGGGATAAACGTCCTTGATAGACTACTATTAACTACTACTAAAGAAGTTTAATCACTCCTTTCTTCAGTATCTCGTCCACCTCGGCACTCACAATAGTAGGTAGGCCTTTGTTTGATCGGGTCTGGATGCTGCAACCGGATTTGGTGATATACGAATAGCGTTGGTTGGGGTTTATTTATAACAGCTAATCGGCTGTGTTCATCTAATATATATTTTATGGTTATTTCAAGACTTGTTTTAATTATATTTATTAATCTATCGGCCATGATTAATGGTAAGATATAAGCTTTATCAAAGCGAGTTTCGACTCCGATGGCAACTAAGATGGTTTGGTCCCGAAGACGATCGATAAAAAGCGTCGGCGGTCCGAGGGGTGTCTAAAAGCCCCTCGGCAATGGCAACAGTAAAGGCCATTGGTCGTTCTCCGTGAGGGGGGCTGTTTACAGACTCTGTTGTATGTTTGTTTTGGGGTAGCATCCGGTTGCAATGACGCCTGGCGGGTGTGTGCTAGACGTCCGGGGACCGGGATGCAATGCCACGTCTCATCCTAGACCATGTACTGGCCTGAGTAAAGTGAGACCGGAAGCGGTAGAGGTGCTCCCGCTGCAGGCGTCGGTGTTAGATTGTAGTTCATCGTAGAATGGACTAAAGGCGTTACTGGGATCGTTGTCGAGAGAGTGTCGGATTGTTGTCTGGAAGTCTCGGAGTACATCTTAAACGGAGCAATGTGGTTGCGTCCAGCGGAAGATTTACAGTAAAAAGAGAATTTTATATTCGATTTTCGTGCCATAAGTCAAAAATACCCAACTTTACCACATTTCCAACAGCAGTATCTACTATAGACGGAAATTTTTGTGGTTTCTTGTTTATTTTGGGGCTTGACTGCAGGGTAGTATGTTCTGAAAGCTTAACGGCGGCGCAGAGTATGTGTTCCGTTCACGCGTTAAGTATTTCTCTGGTTTGCAAAGGTTTTAATGTCCTCCCCCGGCTTCTGTTTCCGGATGTCGTTTTCTAGGTTCTGGATCAATTGGGCTGACAAGAAAATTTGCGGAAATGTGAGAAAAAATCTTTGCACGTGCACCAACTGCTCTGGTTGTTTCAAAACCACGCAAGAGCGGGTCCCTTCAGGAATACCAGGAAGCCGACTAGTAGCTGATATTCATGGACTTCTTCCAACCGTTCAAAGAAAAATAAAAGACACTTGTCTCCATCAAATTGTACGTCTGCGTTAATAAAACTTTAGTCTGGTCTGAAATGTTCTCAAGACGTGTTAACATTATTTCAAGAGTGCGTAAGGAGCTGTAACTGATAATGTTACGCCATTCTCGAAGTATCCGCGTAGTTGCCGGCACCATTCCGACATACTATCAGAGGTTTCAAGACAAAATATTTGTAACTGGTCTATCGTAGTTTCTCAGGCCGTCTGTGTACGCAAAACGATCTGGTGGTTCGGAACCGGAACTGGTGGAGGTAAAGTGCCAAAAACCTTTCATCACATTTTTTTTATCATGTTTGCCCATATGGTCATGTTTACCACGCGTAGGTTAGAAAGTACCAACCTACGCGTGGTAAACATAACATCTGGGCAAACGTGAGCAGGCACCTTGAACGCAGTCACGAGTTTACTGTCCTCGGTCAATGATATCCGCCAGTAACCATTTCTCAAATCCAGCGTTGAACAGAACCTCGTAACCCTTACCTTGTCCAAAATATTGTTGATGAAAGGTAGAGGGTAAGCGTCCTTTATCGACATCAAATTTACTTTTCAAAATCGATACAAAATCAAAGCTTCCCATTCTTCTTGCGGACAACTACTACTAGAGAATTCCAGGGACTGGTCTAAAGTTTAATCACTCTTTTCTTCAGCAACTAGTCTACATCAGCACTCACAATTTCTTGCATACAAAGATTCTGAGGTCAGTATCTATGTATGATCGACTCTAGATGCTGCAACCGGATTTGGTGATATACCAATGGCGTTGGTTGGGGTTTATGAACAGCTAATCGGCTGTGTTCATCTAATATATATTTTAAGTTTGTTTAATCATATTCATGGCGTCACTAGGCTGCATGACATGAAACCTCACGGTACGAGAATGAATGTCACTAACGGCACCCAGCAAAACAGGTCACACCCTACTAATATGGATAGAACTATTCTGAAGAGCTGTCCTACATTTATCTGGTCGGAGCGTCCCCCGTGTCAAGGAGGACTGCGCAGGTAATTATTTCCTAACTTTCTGTAAAAAAGAGTTGAGAGATATAATGATCGGTCTGCCCCTATTTTCCGGTCAGCAGTTAGTTTCCCAAAGACGTATGACACTTACAATCGCAAAACTACGTTCTGTTTAGTACGGAGTAGGAACTGAATTTTACAGGAAAGTTTCGGTACGTTGTTGCAAATAACCAACAATCCCACATGTCCAACAGCAGTCTCTACTATATGACAAATTTATTTTTTTAATTATATCTATCTATATTTATAGAGCTCCACCTAATTAATCCACATAACTTCCAGATGTTACAGAATTGATATAAGAAAACAACACACCGACAAAATACATACGTCTATTGCGTACCACGTTTATTACAACAAGGGAAGAGCCCGCTCGTCATTGTGGCAAGCCTGGCTTGTTACAAAGAGATGGGACTTACAAATAAAAAAAGCGGTAAATTCAAAAACACATAAAATAACTAACTAACCATTATTTGTATTTCCAACAGATTTCTTGTTTATTTCGAGGCTTGACTTCAGGGTAGTATGTTCCATCCACGTGTAAAGTATTTCTCTTTGTTTGCAAAATATTTTAATGTCCTCCACCGGCGTCTGTTTCCGGATGTCGTTTTTCAGGTTCTGGATCAATTAGGCTTACAAAAAAATCCGCGGAAATCTAAGATAAAATCGTTCCAAGTGCCCCCCAACTGCTCTGGTTGTTTCAAAACCACGCAAGTGCGGGTCCCGTCAGAATTACCGGCAAGCCGACTAGTAGTTGATCTTCATCGACTTCTTCCAACCGTTCGAGGAAAGATAAAAGGCATTTGTCTCTGTCAAACTGTACGTTCCATTTACAAACTTGCGAGCATAAAAAAGCACCTGGTTTAGTAAAACATTAGTCACGAGACGCAAAGTCTGAAATGTTCTCGGGACGTGTTAACATTATTTCCGAGTGCATGAGGAGCTGTAACTGATAAAGTTACGCCATTTTCAAAGTATCCGCGTAGTCGCCGGCACCATTCTAAAATACAATCAGAGGTTTCAAGACAAAACATTTGTAACTGGTCTATCGGAGTTTCTCGGGCAGTTTGGTCTATGCAAGCAAAACAATCTAGTGGTCCGGAATCGGAACTTGCGGAGGTAAAGTGCCAAGAACCTTTCATCACCAAGTGAGCGTGCACCGTAAAGGCAGTCAAGAGTTTACTGTCCTCGGTCAATGATATCTGCCCAGTAACCATTTCTCAAACCTAGCGTTGAATAGAACCTCGAGTCCCTTACCTTGTTATCGAGGCTTCCCATTCTTCTTGCAGACAACTACTACTGGAGAACTCCAAGGACAGATTAAATGTTCAATCACTCCTTCCTTCAGCATCTCGTCCACCTCGGCACTCACAATTTCTTGCATACAAGAGTTCTGTATTTGGTGTCTTTGTTTGATCGGGTCTGGATGCTGCAACCGGATTTGGTGATATACCAATGGCACAATTATGAAAGGTACAATTCCAGAGAACTGTCAAACTTCTACCTGATCAGAGCGTCTATCAACCATGGTAATTGCTACGATTTAAGCTACATCGAAGCAGGTTTCGACTCCGGTGGCAACTAAGATGGTTTCCTGGATAGTCTGGGGAACAACGCATCAATCCTCTATCCACTAGCTCCTAGCTCGTTCAGGATCTCTGTGACCCTGTGTCAAGAAAGGCTGCACACGTAATTATTTTCTTATTGTCTATAAAACGGATTTGGAAATATAATGCTGATCGGTCTGACCCCATTTTTTGGCAAGCAGTTAGTTTTCCGCGGCCGTATGACACTTACAATCGCAAAACCACGTTTCTTTTAGTCCGCAGTAGGAACAAAAATTTACAGGCAATCTTCAGCACGTAAGTCGAAAATGCCCAACAATCCCACATTTCCAACAGTTTTTTTTTTGTTTCATTTGGAGCTGAACATCAAGAGTGGTGTACGTGTTCCGACGACTTAACGGCGGCGCGGGGTGTCAACGGAACGTTTGCGTTAAGCATTGCTCGGCCGAGCTTCAATTCTTATTGCAGGTTCTCATATTCAACTACCACCAAAACCAATATGGGTATTGTGTCAAAATCGCGATTCAGAATGTACGCCATATACTCTAGCCTGGTTTTCGTACCGAGGTGGAAAGCTTCCGCGTCACTAAACCCGTCGTGATGGCGCATCTGTGTCTGTCCTTCCTTAATGTCCTTCCCGGGCTTATGTCGTCTTCCAGGTTTTGGATCAATTGTGCCGACAGAAAAAATCCGCGGAAATCTGAGATACAATCTTTCCACTTGTCCCAACTGCTCTGGTTGAATCGATACCACGCGAGAGTGGCAAGCCGACTAATAGCTAATCTTTATCGACTTGATATGACCGGACTAACTCCTCCAATCGTTCGAGGAAAAAGTGCCTTATGATAGAGGGCACTTGTCTCCGTCAAATTGTACGGTCCATTTACAAACTTGCATATATAACAAAGCGCCCGAGTTAGTAAAACTGAAGTCACAAGACGCACAGGTCTGGAATGTTCTCGGGGTATTTTTTTCGGATGCGCAAGAAGTCGATGCCTTAACTGGTGAAGTTACGCCATTCTCAAAGTATCTGCGTAGATGCCGGCGCGATTCCGATATACTACCAGAGGTTTTGAGACAAAACATAGTAACTGGTCCATCAGGGTTTCTCCATCTGCTTGGTCTATACAAGCAAAGAGATCTGGTGGTTCGGGACTGGAACTGGTAAAATGCCAACTTTTTTTTCGCTCGCGCTTTGATGAGCCATGTTTACCACGCGTAGGTTGGTACTTTCCATACTGTGTTAATGTTCAATTCTAATTGACTCTTTTTAGATCAGCAATAATAATAAAAAAAACAGTTTCAGCTCGGGCGCCAAATTTGTAACGCTGTCCTGTTCTGAAGATTGGGAAGCGACTGAGGTAGTGACAATGGTGAACGGCAGAACTCGGTCCGATGGCTGAGTTATAGAGCGTTAGCGTAGCACGCTGACAGTCCGGGGTTCGATCCCCGAAATGACTAAAATAATAACTTGCTCTTTATCCACCGGGGCGATTCGGAAGTCACCTAATAAGCCGTTAGTCCAATCAACCCCCTTCAAACAAGTCGTAAGACTTCTGCGGCGATGTAAAATGCACAATAAAGAAAAACTTAAATTGGCCTTGTCTGGGTGCCGGGGCAACACCACACATAGATGTAGACAGGATAATAAAGGTTGTATGTATACTTACAGGCGCATCACGACACCCTTTCCAACAAGTCCCGCAGGGACAAGCAACAACACCCCTCCCCCCGAGGCATCATGGGGGTATCAATAGGTATAGCGGATATGGCCACATGTATAATTCACGAACTGCACTGACCCAGGAGCCAAGCAGTGGCTCGAATAATGGATTAAATTTTATTTCCGTCAAGGTCAAACAGCTGTTTATTTAGACGCACAATTTCATGCGCATCATGCCATGATTGCCGGCATAACGGGCATAACCTATTCGCGTTCACTTCGATGTTTCCATAGTTTTTAGTTATTATTGTTATTAGTTTTGTAGTTTAAATTTAAGGATTGCCTCAAAGGCTTTAAAATGTCACCACCAGGTATTTGCAAATATAAATGAAAAGTGTCATTTTGTAATCATATATATTATAGTTCTATAACTGATAGCAGTTATAGGACTATAATATGTATTATTATTTATTTTTACAAGCCTACACCGAAAGGTAATAAGGCGTACCGATAATATATATATATTTATTTTTACAGAATTTATATTTTGTTTATTTTAAAGAATTATTATTTATTTTAATAGAATTTTTATTTATTTGCAAATTCTGTGTGGATTTGCCATTTTTAACTCTGCCGTTGTCAGTTCCCAGCCCGAAAATAAAGAGGGAAAATGGCAAGTTTTAAAAATAGCGCCTTTTATTGACGCAAACGTAACACAGAGCCGCTAGGCGTCCGTTTTACAAACTTAATGTTTCTTCCCAGGAGCGAAGAGGCGCTAAAACTCGTGGCGAAATATTTATAGGGAATTGACTTATCTTCTATTGTATGATCTGTGCTCTACCCTACCCCCGCAGAAACAGTCAAAAAATACTATCCATATGCACCGAGCAGGGACATGCAAAAAACGCTATCCATATGCGTCTCTGTATTGGAAAACACTTGACAGTAAACACCAAAAGAAGCTTCTGATCCAATAATTATTCTTGTACCCGGTCATAGTATGTATGTCAATTTTTTTTATGATATAGAACACTATTAAAAACCACTTGACAGATAACCCCAAAACCGTCTCAACAATTGCATTTCCAACAAAACAAGAGCTTCTCTGATTGTGTTTCTTCTAAAATAATTACTAACTTCATTATGTAGCATAATTCCCCTTATATTAACTGCAAACTTCATTTTGTAACACAATTCGTAGTGTTTTTCCTATAATAATTACTAACTTCATTATGTAATTCACAATAACTCCCCTTAAATTAACTGCAAACTTTATTTTGTAGCACAATTCATTAAGATTTTCCTACAATAACCCGTGACAGAAAACCCAACTAAGTACTTTCCTTTTGCCAGTGAAGTAAGCCTCATTTAACCTAACCTACAAATATTTGTTCTTTTTTTAATTAAAATTTTCCCAACATACTTACTTTTTGATTTGTTAACAACCTTAGTTCATTCCATTCAAACATAGATGACTTCTTGGAAGAGCTGCGCTGATTCTACACGACTTCACAAATTTTGCAAAATATTTTTAGGAAAGGTAAAGCTATCCTAAAGATTCGTATAAATTTTATTTAACAAAAAATGTATTAATTATGAAACTTTAGATAAAATATATTCAACAACTGGTTCATATTTCTCCCCACAATGTGTTGCAAAATTCATGAAACAATCAGTAGCTTCACAATTAAAATTTTGAACATAATAATATAGATATAAAATTTTTAATTTTGCTGTAGTCTGATCACCACAATTATCAATTTTAATTGATTTAAAGTTATCTGCAAAAAAAATAATAATTAGATCAAATAACATATCAAATATGAAGCAAATATTACCTAAAACAGAAAATATTTCTTCAAGCAATGATTGCAAAAATCTTCCATTATTTTGTTTTGCTATTAACAACAGTACGTCCAACATACTTGAAGAAATCCTTTTCCGACAGAGAAGCTTGGGTAATTGTCCTAACCATTCCTGATAAGTCGCAGAACTAAAATAATCAAATAACAGAATCCACCAAATTTATATTGAATTATAACAAACCTGTTTAATTCCGGTACTTCTATAACTTTACAGAGTGTATTAAATAATTCTTGATTAAAATGATTCTCAACATTACCGAATGTCAGTAATAATTTAGACAAAAACGCTTCCATATCAATATTTCCTTTCTTCCATGTACCAAAATTATCAAATAATAAAATTTTAGCAACTGCTGTTAGATATGGAACGTGTGCTGTGCTGAAGTAATTCTTTTTTGATAAACAATCTAAAAATTTAAATATAAAAATATTAATAATTCAGTTATTTTTTTTTTAATAGTTTACTGTTGATGTATTGTAAAACATGTCTAGCTTCTGCAATATTAGAAGCTCCATTTAATTTAATGTTTAATGTGGCAAAGAGGTAGGAGATTAGGAAATTTTCTCGCACACATTTTGGGTCGGCTTCGATTATAAGAACTTTCTGTACATCTGAAACTTCCTTGCGTTTCTTTTCTGGTTGTTGGGAGTATGGGAAGCCGGACAAAACGCTTTTGAGAAAATGTTTCAAAGCTGGTGTAAAAAAATCTTCTCTCTAAAAAAATTAAAATTGCAAATGTAACAAAACAATCAAAAACTGTTGGCAAAGAATCATTGTAAAAATAGTTGCACATCATTATAAACAAATATCTACTGTTGCTGGCCTCACCCTCTAAGCGAATGAAGGTGAGCCGGTCTAGCCGATGGTAGTTGGTGCAAATCAAGGATAACGCAACGGTCCGTTTGGCCGCTCCCACTGTGAACATAGGAACGGGCAAAAAAAGACAATATTGCACAGGGCGCATCATAACCTAGTTACGGCACTAGTGCTGATTTAACTAACTGTAAGTGCGTTTAGGTGCCACACAGGCACATCTCTTTTCACTGGTGCGTAGTTACTTCCCCCAAGGGCTTCTCCAGGTCAATGCATAGAGGTAAGACGTTGGTTACGCACTAAGGCAGGAAACTCAAGTAGCCCTGGTGAATAATTAGTAAGGGGAGTAGTAGTAGTAAATAGAATTCATAGCAGAGGTCGGCTTAAGAATTTTCGGTAAATGCATGTCAATGCATAGTTACGACTAAAATCAGTGTAATACCGTTCAAGAAAAAAAGTATACGTTCAGTGTGGTAGTTAAGAATCGACAGATTAGAATTTCCTAAACCAATTTATTTTATACAGCTTGCTATTGGCTGTCAATTATTTCCAAAGAAGCACGCACGATGACCATATGAACTCTGTTGGAGCAGAGTATCCCGATATCACCCAAGAAGCCCTCTCAACAGATTTCGTCTGCTTTACAGTAACATTTTTCTGCCACAAATCTGGTTTTGTTAAGAGAAGCCTATATAGTTCCAGGATATTAGTCTCGCTCTAGGTTACAATTTGTTCTGTAGACGCTGAGAAAGGCTCGGTCTTGTACTAAGAAGATCGACATCAAAGGAATAAACCTCAATGCAGTTATCATAGTTATATAGAGTTCAAATAGGCCAATAGTGTCAAAAGTCTACCAAAGCCAATACAAAATTGATCAAGTAGTCCTAGCTTAACCCTAGAGCACACCCATGGCAAAAACAAGAATTTTCGTTTCGAAATACTTTGACGACAATAATATCGCAATTCTCACCTTCTTTCTCAAATATGAAAAAACGACTTCCACACATGGTCCACCCCCCAAAGATTGCTGCCTTGAGGTAGTAATCCGGAACGGCTCGGAATACCTAACAGAAGTTGACTTAACCAGAATCCCTCGGATTTGCTCCAACTGATATCCACAGAATAGGAAATGAATTCGTTAATTTCCCACTGATCTCTGTGCAACTCCCAAAAGGAGCATAAAACTGCGGAGATCAAGAATCTAACTGAGCTTTTGGGCCTGAAAGTCACTGTTGAGCTAAAAAAACAGAACGGTGGCATACGGGCGCACCGCAAAAAAACTTTAAAGCAACATACAAGCATCCAAACCTGCAACGGCCCCGGCCCTGTCACTTCTCAAAGCTCAGGTTCCCCAATCGTTTCTCTACCAGCACCAAACACGGTAAACGCAAAGATGGCCTCTATTTGCGCCCAGTTTACTGATTTTCAACAGACTATCTCGTCTGCTGTTTTCGAACTCCGAAATTATGGATAACCAGACGTATTACTCAGAGTCTCCCTCTGGAATGCAAACAGCATTTTAGAAAAAATGGAAAAAGTAAAATAGTTCCTCAGCTAGTGCCTGAGTAAAACCAGAAACTCAGTCAAGAGCTAAAAATCCCAAATACCTTCACGTATTTAGGAAAGTTTGTGGTAAACCGAAGAAGTAGGATCTTTAGACCACTCCAAAGTGGATACCCCCTAGAAACAAATGCGATTGCTGTGTGCGAGCCTGGGCTGGGCACATTTAAGATAGCATTCGCGTACATAAATCCCGTCAACCTTATCAAATCGGCGGATTTTGAAACAATCTTTCCACAATAATTGCTAGGAGCATTAATTCAAAGCATCCAGCACGAAACTAAACCAACGCCAGAGGTCGTGCTTTGCTCCACATTAGCGGTTTTCCATTTGACAAAATAGTCGCACTAATTCAGTAATTTTTGAATTTGATTGTTAAACGCGTCTTACATTTTTTATGTGTTTTTGAGGTAGAATACGTTCTACAATTCTCAAATATTTTCTGGTGCGTTTGTCAAGTTTGAGACGCTCGTGTCCACAAAGTAAAATAAACTCACTAACGCACCGGGTGCGTGAAGTCCTCAAATGAAACACAACTTATGTTGAGCAAAAAAAATTTCAAGTATTGGGTCCAGATAAACCCACTCTGCTGGTCACCGAGGAGACGTTCTTTACGTAGCAATACTCAAGAACGTCAACTTTCAAGTAGAAATCAAAACTATCAATACTGGACTCTACAGAAGGGGATTAAATGAGAGGAAGAAAATTCGTAACCCATACGAATTGGACTCTACTCACAATTGCTGAAAAAAGCATTGGCAAGCTAGCCCACAGTAAGAACGGTTGCGGACATCGTAGGAGCCGTCGCACTACTTACTAATGTAATTAACAAAGCCATCTTCTAAAACCCATCAGCTTCGCACTGATAAACCTTTAGGATTATCCCGTGCAGTCAAGAAATTGATACACAGAAGAAATGTTGCCAAACATTAATGGCAAAAGCATCTCAACTCCAGAGATCTAAAACTCGCACAAAAAACGATGCTGGAAAAATACTTTAGAATCAATCACAGAAAACAAAAATCCAATATAAAAGATTACCAAAGCCTTACAAAACAGACGACTTCCCATTCCAGTCATCCACGGCAAGAATGGGGTTCAATATTCAATCGAAAGAAATCATTTGCTGAAAGCCTCGAACTCCCCTTCCATGACTGAGAACACGGATGTTGAGCACGTCAAAAAAGTTCACCAAGAAATCAATTACGACGACACGCCGCTGAAAAGACTGACCTTCTCAAATCATCAAAAAACTCTAAACTCAACTTGCTCCTGTCCTCGACAAAATACCAAACAAGCTTTAAAATCATTTTTGCACAAAGCTATAATAGCCCTCAGCAACATTGCTAATGCGATTCTTCAATCTGGACACTTTCCTAAAGCTCGAAAAGGCTCGCTTGTAATAAATATCACAAGACCAAAAGTTTTCCCTTAAGTAAGGTCATAGAGAGATCGATTTTGAACATAATCCAAAACCGCACGGATGCAAACAATATCCTCCCCGCCCACCAACATGGGTTCCGATGGGGCTACTCTGTAGCCCATTAACTGAACCGCGTGACTGATCACATAGTAAGCGCCACCAGTAATCTTCAAGACCGGCTAAATGACTGGTGAACCAAAGTAAATCAAGAAAAAGGCAAAGCTGTTCTTTGCACAGCGACAAACCACTCCTCATGATAAAATCTTATTAAAAAATCGAAATTTTGTCCATAAAGTATTTCGATAATCTGGCGGTCCACCCCAATTCTAATCTGGCCAAGCAAAGACATATTCTCCTATAGGAGATCGATCAATTAACTTCAAATTTAAAGTGGCTTACCCCACATCCCACTCCACAGTCTATAGTGCGTCTCATTCAACCATCTCCAAACTAAGTACATTAGCCATAGGGTCCTCAAACACTAATAGGCGTTTAGTCGGTACGCACTTTCCTTTTGAAAATAAATCCGACACATTGAGTCTTTAGAAAATCCCCTCCTAAACCACCAAAAAAGCACGAAGACCAAGAATTAGGGCCGTATTGACCGCAACCAATACTTCTTCCCGGAAAATTGTCGTGCAGCCATCACCGGATCTGTTTACTGTCATTAAAAAGCATGTCTAATATTGATTGAAAATCATTTTTCAAAAAATGAAGAAAAGCTGGACCTTTTAGGCGTAAAGCCAGAAAAATGAAACCAATGAATAAATCGTTGCACAATACCATCCAAACGTAGCACAAAAATTGATATTGATAATGAATATCTAGAACGGCTTGAGATTTTCGTGGTCCCAAATGTGCGGATTGGGCTGATTAAAAATAACAGCGCGAATGAAAGTTGCTTCGTCGGTCCAAATCACCGTATGAGGTAAAAACGCATCATTTGTTTACTGCAAGCATCATTCAAAAAATTCTCTTGTTCGCGGGAGGACATCACGTAACAAATTCTGAACTTTTTACAGATGATATGATGACTGTTTGCTCTCAAAGTACTGTTTTCAGTGCTCCGCGTAATTCTAACTGCAAATCTGCGTGCTACTAGAAGGTGTTGCATCAAAGTGCTCTAAGATCTATTCTGAAGAAGTGTAAAAAATCCATCATCGCTACCACAATGAAGTTGATAATGTCTCTTTTAGACGTTAAAAAATATTGCAAAATTGATCTGTCAGATAATCTCAATTTATAAATATTAGATTGGTGGTTTGATACAGTATTCCCGCCCACCCGTCCAAGTGTATGTTATCAAAAAATTTGCTTATTCTCGCACTTGTCGCGTTTCTGCTGTTTTTAATATGACAGTTGTCACTAATACTTCGAAGGTAGAAACAATAACAAATTTCTTGATTAGTAACAATTGAGCGGGTGGACGGGATCACAGTTTATAAATATTGGATCGTTGGTTTGATACATTGTTCCCGCCTGAATGTTTATCAAGAAATTTGTTATTCTTCGTTTCCGCTGTTTTTAATATGACAGATTACATGACAGTTGTCACTAATACGTCAAAGGTGGGCACAATAACAAATTTCTTGATAACTAACTTGGGCAAATGGGCGGGAACACAATTTATAAATATTGGGCCGGTGGTTTGATACACTGTTCCCGCCCACCCGCCCAAGTGTTCAAGAAAATTTATTATTCTCACACTTGTTGCGTTTCTGCTGTTTTTAATATGTCAAATTGTCACTAATACGTCAGAGGTAGATACAACAACAAATTTCTTGATAACTAACACATGAGCGAGTGGGCAATAACACAGTTTAAAAATATTGGGTCTCTGGTTAGACACAGTGTTCCCGCCCACCCACCCAAGTGTTACTTATCACAAAATTTGCTTATACTCACACTTGTTGCGTTCCTCCTGTTTTTAATAGGACAAATTGAATGACAGTTGTCACTAATACGTCAAAGGTTGACACAATAACAAATTTCTTGATAACTAAAACTTGGGCGTAACACAGTTTATAAATATTGGGTCGGTGATTTGATACAGTGTTTCCGCCCAAGTGTTAGTTATCACAAAATTTGCTTATTCTCACACATCTTGCGTTTCTGCTGTTTTTAATATGATAAATTGAATGACAGTTGTCACTAATACGTCAAAAGTGGGTACAATAACAAATTTATTGATAACTAACACTTGGACGGGTAGGTGGGAACACAGTCTATAAATATTGGGCCGGTGATTTGATACACTGTTCTCGCTCACCCGCCCAAATATTTGTTATGAAGAAATTTGCTGCTTATTCTCTCACCTGTTGCGTTTCTGCTGTTTTTAATATGACTGATTAAATGACAGGTGCCACTAATACGTCAAAGGTGGGCACAATAACAAAATTATTAATAACTAACACTTGGGCGGGAACACAGTTTATAAATATTAGGTCTGTGGTTTGATACAGAGTTCCCGCCCAAATGTATCTTTTCAAGAAATTTGCTTATTCTCACACTTGTTGCCTTTCTGCTGTTTTTAATATGTCAAATTGAATGACAGTTGTCACTAATACGTTAGAGGTGGGTAGAATAACAAATTTCTTAATACCTAACACTTGGGCAGATGGGCGGGAACACAGTTTATAAATATTGGGTCGGTGGTTTGATACACTGTTCCCGCCCACCCGCCCAAGTGTTTGTTATCAAGAAATTTGCTTATTCTCACACTTGTTGCATTTCTGCTGTTTTTAATATGAGATTGAATGACAGTTGTCACTAATACGTCAGAGGTAAGCACAATAACAAATTTTTTGACAACTAATAATTGGGCGGGTAGACGAGAACAGTTTATAAATATTGGGCCGGTGGTTTGGCCTACCCGCCCAAGTGTTTGTTATCAAGAAATTTGCTTATTCTCACACTTGTTGCATTTCTGTTGTTTTTAATATGAGATTAAATGACAGATGTCACTAATAACTCAGAGGTAGGCACAATAACAAATTTCTTGATAACTAACACTTGGGCAGGTGAGCGCGAACACAGTTTATAAATATATTGGGCCGGTGGTTTGATACAGTGTTCCCGCCCACCCGCCCGAGTGTTTGTTATCAAGAAATTTGATTATTATATATAAGGAGGGCACAACAACAAATTTCTTGATAACTAACACTTGGGCGGGTGGGCGGGAACACGGTTTATAAATATTGGGTCGGTAGTTTAATAGTGTTCTCGCTCACCCGCCCAAATGTTTATTATCAAAAAATTTGCTTATTCTCAGACTTGTTGTATTTTAATATAGTGTTCCCGCCCACCCGCCCAAGTGTGTGTTATCAAGAAATTTGCTTATTCTCACACTTGTTGCGTTTCTGATGTTTTTAATATGACAGATTGAATGAAAAATGTCACTAATACGTCAAAGGTGGGCACAATAACAACCTTCTTGATAACTAACACTTGGGCGGGAACACAGTTTTTAAATACTGGGCCGGTGGTTTGATACAGTGTTCTCGCACACCCGCCCAAGTGTTTATTATCAAGAAATTTGCTTATTCTCACACTTGTTGCGATTCTGATGCATTTAATATGACAGATTAAATGGCAGGTGTCACTAATACGTCAAAGGTGAGCACAATAACAAATTTCTTAACAACTAACACTTGGGAGGGTAGGTGAGAACGCAGTTTATAAATATTGGGCTGGTGGTTTAACAAAAAAAAAAACGAGAGCACATATTTCATGCAAAATTGTAGTAAACAAACTCTAACTATGAAGAAGCGCAGTTTTGGAAATAAATTTATAAAACTTATTTTAACTTAAAACATCAGCCCTAAACGATTGGCATTTTAACTGTGTAAGCAGTTTTATTACCATATTTAAGTCTTTAAAAATACATATCTCAAGACTGTAGTTTTCTTCATTCGTAATTTAAATACTAGATGTAACGTTTATTTAATATATGGTTGTCAGGAGTTGCTCATAATAATGAAATTGAAGAGATATAATGTAAATAATAACTTAAAAAAACCAATCATTCTGACAAACTCTATGCATATTGCTAGATAGAAATATATGTTTATAAAGCAATTTAATAAAAAACGTAATTATTTAAAAAATTGATAGTTGATAATTGGCAACACACTCATAACAGTCATTTAACTTATCTACTTTGAAATTCCCTATATACATATTATGTATAACACATTGATGACCAAATTTGGAAGAGTAGCAACCCCAAAAATATAATGATTAACTTTTAAATATAAAAGCAAAGCATTCCACACTAAAACCAATAATAAAATATGATAATCTTTATGACTGATTTAAAGATCTTTACTATAATGATAAAACATTTTATAATTACCATTTTATTTGTAATTTTTCCATTCTCCAGATTCTTGGTATACTCAAGCAACAGATATAGTATACTTAAAATACATGTCAAAATGGCTGCTGTATCTCCATTCAATAATGTTGAATCTAAAAATTACAATTCTAATAATTAATTTCATCTATTTATTGCAGTAAGTATTATTACCAGAACCAATTTGTTTCAAATCCAATCCAGGAGCCACCTCCAACCAAATTTCATACAATAAAGACATTAAAGTTCGCAAATTCTTAGTAATTACATCTGAATCCTCAGATTCTTGCTGTTTTGCATCTGAATTTAATGTGATTGTATTTGCCATGTAAGGATTATAAAATATTGGAATTGTGGTTGTGTTCTTTGCATGTTTCATCTCTCCTTTATAATCACTAAAATATATGATTACTTGAGCATGATTCACAGTAAAATAAATTCAAGTATATTATTGGCAATATTAGGCGCAGTATTCATATTGCCACATTTATAGTAATGCTACCACAAAAGCAAGTTTGGTATTATAGATAAATAAGAAATGAAAATATTTGATACCAATGCAATATTTTTATATTGAATTAATAAAAATAAGTTTGAAAGTTTATGAAATTTTGTGGCTAATCAGCTTTTATGAATTCCAGACAAATAAAATATAACTTACTTATCAACCTTCAATGACACCTGTTCATCAACAACAGCTTCTAAAAACCCATACAACCTACTTAACACCTGAATTCTCCATTTAACATTAGTAATTTTGCTTCCAAGATTTACAGTTAAAGTACGACCAGGTTTGGCGTCATTTCTCAATTTAGATATCAGTGCAAATAGATTTGGAAGTATTTTCTCGCTTCCACGAGCTACTAATACAGGCACATGTTTTAAAAGACTGTCTAGAAAAAGTAAAGAATCTTCTTGTACTGTCCTATCAATATTTGTCATTGCGCAACAAAGATATGAGGAGAGAATTGCAAAAAACGGTTCAATTTTATTAGCTGATGCCTGAAATAGTAAAATATTTTTTTAATTAAATAGAAGCACAAAATTATAACCAATATTTTGAATTCTTAGATTAATTTTTACTTACATTTCCTAAAATGATGTCTAATATTTTAACAGCATCTCGTCTCACTTTTTTCTCTTTATCGAGTAACAAAGGTGAAACACCTTGCAGAACTTGTGATAAATATTGCTCAATAATCTCTCCTAAATGATAGGCTAATATATGTTTCAATTCTTCACAGCAATCATGCTTCACGGTTACATTATAATGCTTGAGACGTGAAAGTATGTCCTAAAATAAAATTGAAAAATTTTAATTACTCATTTATGATAAAATTATAATTTTCTTTTTTCTTGTACCACATACTATGCCATTGTTGTAATCTAATATTATATAAAATAGTGAAAGTGTGCCCTGTTAACTAAAACTAAGCAATTTTATAGAATTTAAAGATTTACATTCTTTGATAATTATTTATTCCATTATAAAATCATACCTTAATATTAAGTTTCCTTTTGCTGAGCAATTCATTCTGACTATGAGCTTTCAATTGTTCCGGAAGAACAATTGCTTTGATTTTGAAATCAGTTTTTGTAACATTCAAACCTTTCGGTAAAAATTTCGTCTTCTCAGGTTTAACACGTAGTTTAGTTTTACCCTTCTCAGACTTGAGCTGCTTCTTGTGTTTATGATTCTTCCCCATTATTGTTTTGTAGAGTCTACACAGTCATCTAAAATATAGAAGAATCAGTTTTATAACCCTAAATAGTAACACAGATAAAACATGTTTAGAAAAATTAATTTTGTGTGATTATTTATTATGTTGAATGACTTCTTGTACTAAATAGTTCAGTGAATTTAATAATAATTTATTATAAACGTACCATGTAATCCTAAATTATTAACACCCAAACAAATGAATAACACGTGTTGACTGACATCTGACAACCCGATTTTGGTAAGTTAAGTTGCCTAACTTGTCTATAATATACGAGGGAAGCTCGGAAGACATTGAATTTTAAGTAATTTTTTTTTTGTTTTGTTGTAGAATATCCTACAATCATAAAAATTATTTTTTGAAAAATTAAAATAAAATGACCATGACACATTGATGACATCAAGTAAGCATAGGCGGCAAAAGTGGGTTGATAGCCCCCAAAACACCTACTCATCCTATCAACTTGACCAAGACCTACCATCAACTTTAGGCGTAGCTGATATACATACTACAGTCGCAATAAATAGTAGTAAAGCTCCGATTCTAGCATTGTACTCTCGCTTAATAAAACTAAATACATTAGCTATTTTAATCATTTATTACTGTAATAAAGTAGTTATATTGTTAAACTCAATCAATTAAAGTTATTAATTACAATACCACAATAGCATCAAAGCCAAAAAACAAACGCAAACAAAGAATTAGACAACATTAAACCAACTAATCAAATCTTAAAACTTAAAGTAATCAAAAAAACTATATTTATGCACTCATAAAAACAGTAACAACCTAAACTGACTTTTAGTACGCAATTCTGGATTTTCTTCCCAAGTACCACAAACAACTACCCGAAAACACTAAAACAAAACAAATGTAAACTGATAACCAGATCAAAATATTTTAATAGACCAATACAAAAAAATGATGTTGCAATTTATTGCAAAGCAAAGCGTACCTCTTCTTCTTCTTCATTTGCTTTCTTTTGTCCACTTCTAAGCGTAAGTGCAATCCTCGCTTCGATCATCGAACAGCGCTCCAATCTTCCAACAGCGCTCCGAGCTTAGAATACTAGAAACTGTTCTATGCTCGGACTCACTCATTGCTCCGATCCTGGTATTTATATTGAAATAAAACTTTTTTCGCAACGTGCGGATAAAATCATTAATATACACTAATTCTGTCACAAATTAATCTTATATTCTTTACTTTTAAAGTAATTTGATCTATTATTTATAATATATAAAACTAATAATGCCTTTTCTTCCAGCGCAGCAACAGCCGCACCCCTCTCCGCCCCTGCTTCGCCAGCGGAAAGCAAAAGCAAAATGGAAACCACCACCGTGCCAGCCGCCAACCCCAACTCCAAGAGGCTCCAAGAGGGACAAAAGAGCTTAAAAATCATGGATCTTAACGTGCTCTGCGGTTTCAAGGTTACGGTCGAGTGCAAGAAGCACAGTGGCGGCATCTCCCAATGCCAAAAGTGCCAGAGGCACGCCACACAGTAAATCGCTGTTTCACCACGGCTTATGTTTGTCGCAATTATGCGGGGTCCCACCAGTCGGGGTCCTGCGCCAGGGGCACTCCTGCCAAATGCGCCCTATGCAACGGGCCTCATCCCGCAAACGACAGGGAAAGTCTTTATTCAAATGTTGGCCTCGAACGGCAAAAACTTAGACCAGCGGCCCAACCCGCCCCGGCCCAAGCTCCGACAGCCCCTCAGGCTTCCTCTCTGCCTTCAGGTCCCCGCAGACCTGCAGCACCATCAGCGAACACTACGTTCGCTAACACAATTAGGCGAAGTGGAAGCGTTCTTTATCGAACATGAACTCGACATCATGCTAGTGTCCGAGTCGCGCCAGAGGCACGGCCACTCAGCAAATCGCTGTTTCACTACAACATCGCAATTGAGCGGGGTCCCACCAGTCGGGGTCCTGCGTCAGAAGCAACGGGCCACATCCCGCAAACAATAAGAGATGCAAAGTATATATTCGTATGTTAGCTTCAAACGGCAAAAAACTTAGACCGACAGCCCAACTTGCTCCGGCCCAAGCTCCAACAGCCCTTCAGGCTTCCTCTTAGTTTTGAGGTCTTTGCAGACCTGCAGCACTATCAGCAAACACTACGTTTGTTAACGTAGTTGGAGAAGTTGAAGGCGTTCTTCATCGAACAGAACTCAATTTCATGCTGGAGTCCGAGTCGCGCCACAAACCTAACCAAGCCCTGAAAATCCCAAATACTATTACGTATATATATATGGACCATTCCAAAGTGGATACTCCCGACACGATCTCGCTTGAGTCAGTTAGGCACATTCAAGCTCGCATTGGCATATATAAGACCGACAAACCGCATCGAAACAGCGGACTTCGATGCAATTCTCAATAATCCTCACCTTACTATCATAGCGGGGGATTTTAATTCCAAACATCCTGCCTGAAATAGCTTGGTAAGAAACGCCAAAAGTCAAGCGTTGTTCGACTACGCTAAAGGTCCAATATTGAAAAACGTCAACTACGTCAAAGACCTCAGCTCCGATCACGACCCGGTAATACTGAAGCTCTACGGAAGGGAATCACCCGGAGAAGGAGAAAAATTTGTAACACATAGCAATTGGAATCTCTTCTTGCAATCACTGGAAGAGAGCATTGGCAGATTTGCTCCAGTACAAACGGTTGAGAACATCGAAAGAACCGTCAAACATTTCACGCGCCAAATCCAACTCCATGTTCGAGTAGATAATCCACTCGGACTATCACAAGAAATCAAGGCACTAATCCGCACAAAAAATGCCGCCAGGCGTCAATGGCAGAGGCATTGCAACCCGCAAGATCTCAAGACCCTAAACTCGCTCCACGGCAAAGTTAGAAAAGCTATGTATAAAGTTGCATTGCGTTCGCTGACAGCTTAGAACACCAATGCTTCCCATCGGAAACGGCGGATACAGAGCAGGTCAAAAGGGTTGAACAATTGGTTGAGGGATTGTTGGAGGACTCTGACAACGACAAACTGCTGAAAAACGTGCAACCTTCTCGCGTCAGAAAAATCATCAAACGTTTTAAATCTCTGCACATCCAGAGTAGTACATCGCAGCCCCGTCTGATTGGCTTATACCGTTGGCATGGCCCCCGGCCCTGAGAATATCTCTAACAAAGCTCTTAAAGCGTTCTCGCATAAAGCAATAATCGCGCTCACCAACATTGTTAATGCAATTCTTAGAACTGGGCACTTTCCTAGGCATTTCAAGCTGAGAGGAAATGAATCCGACACTTTGCCAGTCTTTCAGAAGATTTCTAAAAATCGCCAACCAGTTCCACTTCATCTCTCAACCAAGCAACAATTTTTCTGCAAAACACCAAGCGCACCAGGAAAACTGCTGAGCTGCATCTACCGGCGCGCAAGGCCAACGTACACTTGTTCTAGGACGACTCACTCCTTGGTGGGTAACGTTGTCAATTTCCGCCAAGACCTCGCAATCCCCACACCACTAAAGCTGTTTCGTACATGGCGCGACGGGCCGAGACAGCATACTCCGTCTCCAAAACCTCAGCCCAGCAATCTCGTGGTACCCTGGAGGATAACAACAACCTTCAATCGCCCAGTTTCAATACCCAGGGGGAACACGCACCCCAACCGCACAACCCCAACAATAAAACCGTTTCCTCAAGCACTTGCCCCAAACAAAGCTCAATGTCAGCTGCCGCCTCTTGCCGCCACCGACTGAACTACACCGGTAACAAATGAAGCCCCAAAGCCCCACAGACCCGTCATCGAAAAACTCTATCCACTATGTGGAACCTAAGCAATAAATGAAGAAATTGACGAAAGAAAATTTCTGGTTTTGTCACCGGAAACACACACTAACCCGTTCTCTTGACCTGCTTTGGTGCAAAAAAAGTTTAAGTTAAGATATATATTGTCACCGGCTGCATTCCTCCAGGTGCCAGGGGTGTGGCCGTGTGTGCCCTCGAGAGCGTTGGGTTATCTCCCAAAGTCATGGAGCTCCTGTGAAGGAGGCTCTCGTGCTCAAAGTGGGGCTTTTGGTCCATATCGGTTCTTAGTTTGTTTGTGGTGTTCTCTGGTAAAGGTGCAGACCAGAGGACGGGATTACAATAGTCTCGGCTTAACCCAGAGATGTCTATCGTGTCTGGTGGTCGACGGCACCGTGCAAGGTGGTACATGTCGGAAGCTGCAGTGGTTATGGGTGGTGATCATCAGATGACCCAGACGGAATTCCGGTATATGTGAATCTGGTGATGTTATTACCATGTAGTCTCTGCTTGGCTTTCCGCCAACAAAACGGCATCAATTCCCCCCCCCCCCCCACTCTCTCAGACTGAGCTTCCAGTACGGTGATGGTATCAAGGTGTCGTTAAATTGTTTATTAACTGCACTATGGTTGAGACGGGAGTAGTTCGTAACGTAAAAGTGTCCACTAGGGTTCCACTAAAGTTTGGGTGTCGCGGTTTTGAAATGTCTAATACACTCGCGACACGGGCTAGTCCGTAATTGTCTAAGTTCCGGGCTTTAGCGGTGGTTTCCGCTAAGACACTACGCGGTAGCTCACTGTTGCATGACTTCCACTTAGAGCAGTGGTGATCGGACGAGGTTGTCTTCTTCTTCTCGGTACATTCGTATATTACGTGCACCGTGTCCTGTTTTCTTCTACGTGACCGGTTTGTCGTTTTCAGAAAGTCCTGCGTGCTAAGTTTGTCATAAAACATAGACTCTGCACGTCGCCTTAAGGGCTCTGCTGAGCTCAACTCTAGGCGGGCCCAGTTGGACGTCTTCGGTTTCCCCTGGAAGGTTGGATATGTGGATAGACGGAATATGACTGGTCTCTATTTTCTCCGATTCTTCCAAAGTGCAGAGCGTTGCGATGTAGGCCGTGAAGCGGTTTTTATCCGGTTGGTCTTCTACGATTAGGTCACTGGTAGTGGTAACGGTAAGTAACGTCGAGCCGACGTGTACGTACACCAAAAACATGTGCGCATTGTGCGTATTTTTCATCATCGTCAGCAGGTCTGCTATTTCACGTATTAACCAATAGATGACGTCGTAGCTGGTAGTATCTCAATTTATTTCTGTCTTTTCCTGGAAAATGTTTACCAGGTATCTGAGGGATTGTCGGGGTGATAGGTAACGGTAATCAGCCCATTCTCATGAGCTATGGTGCAGCCGTACTTTGGTGTAGTGACGGACGGATATAGCGCCAGGTTTCGGTTTAAATCGTGGTGGTTCCAAAACTAGTGACGTCGCAAAACTGCCGCCGTTTGGGGTTTGTCCGGTATAGAAGCCTGGACATGTCCCATGACGGTATGAGGTGTGCTGACTGTGGTCACAACGCTTGACAAAGATCTCAACCTAGTTGGGGAGTGTGGCCGTGTGTGCCCTCAATAGCGTTGGGTTATCTCCCAAAGTCGTGGTGGTCCTGTGAAAAAAGCTTTCGTGCTCAATATGAGGCTTTTGATCTATATTGGTTCTTTGGTTGTTTGTGGTGTCCTCTGGTAAAGGTGCAGACCTGAGGACGGGGTTAGGATAGCCTCGGCCTAACTCAAAAGTGTCTATCGTATGTGGTGGTCAACGGCAACGTGCAAGGTGGTACATGTCGGAAGCTGCAGTGGTTATGGGTGGTGATCACCGGATGACCCAAACGGAACTCAGTCTATGTGAATCTGGTAATGTTATGCCATATCAGTTCAACCTGAAACATCGACCAGAACGCAACGAATTGGCTCCTCCATTCTACGCTTTGCCGAGATAAATCCTGACTATAACCGCAACCGCAACCTGATGACAACCGCTACACCCAAAAACTTCTTTACAATCACGGCTTCCACACCGACGACTGCACCAGGGAGATTCAACCTACTCCCCGGCTCCGGATAGCACTGCACACCTCGCCACCGGGTATCCATCACTCTGCGGCATAGCACACCCCGCCGCAGGGACTTATCCAAAACCAACTACGACCCACGCAACGACCATGGGCTACTCCCTGGACTACACGCCAACACCCCCGTATTAGCAAGGAACGCATTACTCATTTCCGCACCACCAAGAAATCGGTAGCATAGCACTCTAACAACCCGCGCCTGACCGTGGGGTCAGCTGCAGGAGGTGGTCATCCACACACCACCACCTCCAACACCAAAGAGAGAGGTCCATATACCTGGGTACCCGCTAGCTACATGGCCTTGCGCCGCACCAGGTAACCTTCTCTCCGGTACACGTACTCACCAGGCGGGTACCAATACACGAATTTTTACAAAAAAAAAACTCGACAAGACATGTCGACACATATAGCAAAACTCCAAAAGACCTTTCACAAATTAAACGATAAGCTTAAGCGGCTAGTAAGTACAGAGTTACCAGAATTATTATTAATGAGTAGAGTAATATCGACTTTACCGCAAGAGCACTTTGTGTTTAAAACTGTGGAGAATATATAGATCGATAGATAGATCAATGAACAAGCTTACAAAAAGACTAATAGTGGAATTTAAGAAATCTGTGAAAAATGTGACAACATAACCTCAACATTTGATAAACTGTCAAAATGATTTTTATTAATTCAATATAGGTACTTGATTTTTAATCCTCTAAACAGTCGAAACTAAAAGAAAGTTTACAGTTATAGCATGAGACGCTTAGTCACCAGAACAAACTGCATGTCAAGAAAATTCTGAAAAAGAGGAAGATTTGTGTAAAGGATGCGTAATGGGTAAGCAAACACGGTTACCGTTTTGTGCAAGAAAAGAACGTCTAATAAAAGCTAGAGATCTAGTGTACGCAGATGTCTGTGGGCCTATGTAAAAATCCCCAATTCAAAATACCCGTCCGTAATTATGATTTGGAATGCTTTATCTACCCATCAAGTAATAATCATCAAAAAATTGGATATCACTTTCTCTTTCTCGGATCTAAAGATTTCT